>JARUHQ010000015.1:3373478-4573478 GCA_029955515.1 Chrysomela aeneicollis
TTTATTTATTTATTTATTTATTTATTTATTTATTTATTTATTTATTTATTTATTTATTTATTTATTTATTTATTTATTTATTTATTTATTTATTTATTTATTTATTTATTTATTTATTTATTTATTTATTTATTTATTTATTTATTTATTTATTTATTTATTTATTTATTTATTTATTTATTTATTTATTTATTTATTTATTTATTTATTTATTTATTTATTTATTTATTTATTTATTTATTTATTTATTTATTTATTTATTTATTTATTTATTTATTTATTTATTTATTTATTTATTTATTTATTTATTTATTTATTTATTTATTTATTTATTTATTTATTTATTTATTTATTTATTTATTTATTTATTTATTTATTTATTTATTTATTTATTTATTTATTTATTTATTTATTTATTTATTTATTTATTTATTTATTTATTTATTTATTTATTTATTTATTTATTTATTTATTTATTTATTTATTTATTTATTTATTTATTTATTTATTTATTTATTTATTTATTTATTTATTTATTTATTTATTTATTTATTTATTTATTTATTTATTTATTTATTTATTTATTTATTTATTTATTTATTTATTTATTTATTTATTTATTTATTTATTTATTTATTTATTTATTTATTTATTTATTTATTTATTTATTTATTTATTTATTTATTTATTTATTTATTTATTTATTTATTTATTTATTTATTTATTTATTTATTTATTTATTTATTTATTTATTTATTTATTTATTTATTTATTTATTTATTTATTTATTTATTTATTTATGAATACATCGTCCAACAGCTTGCGCCAATAACAGGACGGAAAATTATAACACAATAGAGAACATTTTAAAAAAATACAAACAAACTAAACTAAAGTAACAACTAAAATTAAAACTGGACTAAATATTACCAAGTGAACGTTATTTTGGATCAAACGAATGTACATGCATTAAATATGCTTTGAGTACATCAAATCAAACGAAATCCTTAATATACATGAGAATAGTTTAATTTGGTTTTCAGGTTGAGAACAAATCTGCATCATAAGCTTGCCTGACACATGCTTCAAACTATTGAAATTGATATCACAGTTTTCACAAATCTTGTTGAAATTCGAACACATAATATTGACAGGTGACTTCAACATCAAATTAGTGTTGGCCCGACTGCATAGAAATACTTGTGGTTGACGTGAAGTGAATCTAGGAACATAAAAATGTATTCTGAGTAATATGTCTGGACAATCGATTTCGTGGTGTAATAGTTTGAACAAAAATTTTATTGATGCTATTATTCTATGAAACTCAAGACTTCTTAATTCAAACATATCCATTGTATATCTATAATTCTGCCCTCTCGGTGGAATATTCTATTCGCAGCCACTTCAGAACGAAGTGACACTTATGAATTGAAACTATTCGTAGAGAATTGAAAAAATCAGTTCACATTGGCATCGAAAAATAATACTCCATACTCCATCAAATTAATCTCACCTGAACCCTCAGGACATTATTTCGATCTGCGTAATGATAATGTTCATTACTATTTCGATTCATGAATGACTGTTTCATTTTCAACTCGAAGCTGTGTTTCTCGTAAATGAAAGCTTTGAAAGGTTTTTTCACCCAAAATGAGTTATATCGATTGACAAAGTCCTGCTATAAAATCCTGGGACACCTTTGTGGTCGTACAAGTTCGTCGTCGAAACAAGCCTCAAAAGCATGATACGAGGTGAGAAGATGGGAATTCACAGTTCGAACGGGTGGAATAGAGAAATGTGTTGTTCTCGAAATACTAAACGTAAAAGGGGTAGTTCTGGTGATAGGAGTTTCTCTCTGGAGAAAAGTGAGGTGGTTAAAGCAGGAGAATTTGCTTCTCAATACTGAGAACTTGAATACATCGATAGGACCTTTCAGCGAATAGTCTCAAAAAGAATATTTCTGAAATCTTTCAAAAATTTTATAAGCAAACTTCCACAACAATCCGCGCGTGTATAATTAATCACTAATGTAGAAACAGTTGTTCAACTACCTATCGATGGTCCGAAAATATTCAAACAAGAATCTGTATCTCGAGGGCAAATCATTTAATGTTCTTCCATGCAATACACGTCTAATAATGTTTTCATTTCAGATCCATCTGAAAGTCGAGAGCTATAAATGGATTTTTTATAACATGGCTGAATGTCAACATAAAAACATAAATTATTTCCATTCAACATGCAAAAATTCAAATGAGCGTCAGAAGAAACGTTGAGTAGAGTTGATTTGGACTAATGAAATATATCATACAATTTCAATACGCTCTAAAAAAAAGATGATTTCTCTTTCCCTTATATTTCCTGGTATTGTATATAGAAGAAGGTGCGAATATGGAATATGCATAGATCATGGAATAGTAACTTTTATACTTATCCTCTCTTATCACGGCAACCGATCAAACTTTCTTATCGGCCTTCACTCAAAGATCAAAATTGGTCATGTGGGTTGGTGTAAATATTTTTTTGTACTAACATTCATTGCCATTTTACAATCTACTTCATCAAGAGTTGTATGTTTTCGAACTTAGAATAGAAAGTTATGGTAAAACTTCGTTTATCGCACTCCTATGAGTTCGGGAAAAATTTTTGGTGGAACTCACGTATTTTGACCTCCTGATCACGAATCTGAAGTCAAAACGCGGCGGTCTCAAGTATTTTCGGAGATACGGCCCCATTTTGTCTCAAAAATGCACCATTTCAAATATTCATTTTCTGCTAATAAGAACTTACAAAATTAATCCTTCTTTGAGCCAAAACATTACGCATGCTCACATTCACTTGTTTCCAACACTTTTTTGCAAAAAAACTGTTATTTTCTCAAAAATTTGCCCTTCTTCAAAACGTAAACAAAACATCTTTTTTCACTGATTTTCTGGTTATTTTTATTTTAGATGTTGGCAACGTCTTACCACAGATTAGAGACTGTGGTCTTACCATGAGCCAAACAATCACGTTGCCAACATCATAAATACAAATTACCAGAAAATCAGTGTAAAAAGGTTGTTTTGTTTACATTTCAAAGAAGGGTAAATTTTTAGAAAAATAATAGTTTTTTTGCTGAGTATAGTGTTTTGGTTCAAAGAAGGGTGAATTTTGTGTAATCCTAATAGCAGAAATTTGACATGTCAAAATGAGGCCGTATCTCCGAAAATACTTGAGATCGCCGCGTTTTGACTTTAGATTCGTGAGCAGGAGGTAAAAATACGTAAGTTCCATCACATTTTTTTTCCGAACTCATAGGAGTGCGATAAACGAAGTTTCACCAAAGTTATTATGGCGGATTATGACATTTAACAGATTTAGGGAAACATCTAGGGAAAAATTTGACACTTGACAGTTGACGAATATCGATATAGATTTTTCTTAGAATTAAAAGGCACAAAGAAGAAGGATATTAGGCCCGGCAGCATAGGATCAGATGGGAGAGGCTCTACAAACTGTCGAAGGGGGTGGGGTTCAATTGTCTTCATTCCTGGTAATTCGTTGAAGATATCGGTGGACTCGTATATGAGCCATGTTTTTTACGTTTGGCATGTATTTGTCTTGTTGATGTCCTGTTTTGCGTCAAGTTGCTGAATTTAATGTGATGTCTGTGGAATTTATCTGATAGTATGTGTATGTATTCGTCTATGGTTGGTAGGTTGAGACACTGCGTGTGCTTGTCTACTACTCGAGAGAATCGATTACCAATGGTAATTATACGAAGTATTTCATTCTGCAGCATCTGTAGATCCTTCATGCGGGACCTCGAGATACTGCAGAAGACTGGACAAGCGTATGTTAAGACTGGTCTTATTACTTGTTTGTAAAGGAGTAGTTCGTTATCAAACTACAGAACAGAATTTCTTGAATTCAGAGAGTAGAGATTTCTTATTGCGGTTTGCGTCTTTTTTATCAAATATTTGGTATTTTCTCTAAAATTCAATCGCTTGTCCAGTTTAACTCCCAGATATTTCACAACGGGTACATCGCCCACCCTTACGTCTCCGACTCGCAAAGATTCGTGTAATTCGTTGTTCGTGCGTTTTCTTGTGAAGTTTATTACTTCTGTATTATCTTTATTTACGCGGATCTTTGCGTCGTCGAAGTATGGCATGACTGCCCTGTCCAAGTGAATTTGCATTTTAGCAATGTCCGAGACGAACGAATGCGCATACAATGGCGTACAATGCGGTACTCGTCCTCTCGAAAACTGGAAAGTCATGAGTATACAGTGAGTATAATAAGGGCGAGAAACATGACCCCTGCGGAACACCTGCCCCGAGTGGGAAACATGCAGACACAGCCCCGTTAATATTTACTTTTATTTCTGACAGTGACATTATAAGCTTATATCGTCATAGTTACGATATCTATAATGAGGGTCATAACTCCCTTGGGATATTAAGGTTCAAAAACTCCCTCTTACCTTTTACAGGTGAAAATGATACAAGAAATGCTTATAAACGTTTATATGTAATGAAAACTAAGACATATTTTCCTTATTTACGTCATTACAAATAATAAATGTACAATTTTCAAATGTTCCCTGAAAATTACTTCCGCCGCTGGAAACAATTTCTTCTTTTTTATGGGTGGTGCTGTTGCTGTTCACTACAGTCGAGGTGCCTGCCTCTTCTGATGGCAAAGTAGACAGCATACGCGGCGTTTTATTTCTCAATTCAATACTGTCCTCCAGATACCCCTCTGCCACCGTTGTACTTCTCCAACCTCCGTGTCTTTTTAAGTTTGTCATAGTTGCTCCTGCATTGGCTAGGGCAGTAGCAGAAGTGCGACGAAGGCAATGTCCCGTATAGGTTAGTGGGTTTGGCAATCCTAAATACATTGCGATTTTGCTGGGAATTTTGCCAAACATATTCTTTCCAATTGGCTGAGTTGTACATTTATATTGTCGGAAGCTCAAAAAAATAGGTTTGTACCTTCAGGACGCAAGGACATATAAAGTCTCAATAAAGGCAAAGCAGAGAACTCTTTTTCATCCACAACTGTAAATTTCTTCGATACACCAGTTTTACTTTCCGGTACGTTCACTACCATAACAGTATCCCGGTCCTCTATATCTGCTATACTCATATTTAGAAGTTCCTGAGTTCTGCATCCTCCAAAATAACCCATAATTAGAACAACCTATAACAAATAAAACGAAATAAACAAACGAAAAAGAAAATTATGAGAAAAAAATTACCTTATGCAATAAATGAATTTCATTAGGGGCGTCCTTTAGAAATTTGATGACATCTTTAGGAGATAAGACAGCATACTTTTTCGGCTTATACCCCTTACTTTTCCGTTTCAAAAAAGCCTCTAGTTCGTTGAACTTGGTGATATCTCTTTTCTCATATATGGTCACCATCGATTTGAGCATTGACCATTTAGTCCATAACGAATTTGGGCTGAACGTTTCTGACTGCAACGAATAAATACAATTATTACCAAATCTACCAGAAAATACTGAAAATACTTTACCAGTTCTTGAAAATATGCCAGAAAGACAGTTTCGTTGGCATCTTTTGACATAACATTTCTCTGTGTCAGCCACTTCAGATATAAGTTGTATTCTTTTTGATATAGGGCTTCACTTTTCGATGGAAGTAATGATTGTCTTGCTTTTCTCGCTTTTGTTATAATATCCTCCATTATATCAGAAAAAGATCGTCGATTTGTGGTAAAAAATAAACACGTTTTTAACGGAAAAACATTGATTGATAAAGAAAGTTTGCTTATAAACATGTAACATAGCGACAACCTAGCAACAAACAACAATGCTACAATCAACGCTACCTAATTCAAATATACCAGAAAGGTTATGAATTTAAACATTTATTGCGTTCTAAATATGTGTAGCGAAACGTCGGTTTTCGCGCTATCGCGGACGCAGACCACCGTTGTGTTTTGGCAACGTGACATGATTTTAAGCCCATTAGTCAGAGGGTATGAGAACGTAGGCCGCCAGGATGACATGAGGTAACATTGATGGTTGCCTATCTAGTAGATTCCATCTATTGATAAATATCGTGTTCGCACTACGAGCATGCGAACGGCGAAGCAACGGCCACATGCCTGAGGAGTAGTTTTTTGAAACGTGAGAGTGAGCGTCTTGGCAAATCCTCCGTTTTCCATATTTGCTAAAATAAGTGCCGTTGGTTCTATGGCAGTTTCCCTCGTTGGACAACGCCGGTGCCTGTATCTATTTTAGTTCTGTATATGGTAACCCTGTGTGACCTGCGGTCTGTTGTATTCTACGAATCGAATAAACATCCACATTGCCAGCTGGTGGTTTCTCTGAACCTGTTGAACCCACACAAAAAAACCCACGAAAACGAAGAGTCTCAGTTCATCTTGGCGCACAACTCGAGGCCAGGGAGGTCCACGAGACTGGCAGCTACTTACTACCAGCAACATGCAGCATACCCCGATGGGGCCGCAGGGCAATTACAACCTCAGAAATCGAAGGTTTGGAACTCCATTGGACGAACCATCAGGAGAAGGTTTGCCTTCGGCAGAAACTTTAAACCTACCAAGACCATCAGGTAACAATTTTTCTTCCTCAAACTTGTCAGAGGGCTCGAATCCTCCTCGCCCTGTTCCGGAGATGCAGTTCCAGGACGAGGCAGCAGCCTTACCAAGGACAGTTCCTGTGTCAGCAACAAAAAATGCTGAAAACACTTATACCAGTGCTAGTAATAATCACAAAAGGTTCCTAAATAAAGACAATCATACGATTACCATAGGGCAGGTAGAATTAACAAAGTTGATTTCTGATGAAGTGTCTAGGGCTCTGAAACAATTACCCTCGAATTATTCAGGTCATAATAACAATAATAATAGTTTTCCCATGCCATCAGGGCAACCTTTACTGAGAAGTAATCCTTATGACTTGGTAAATCAGGGTAGTTGTATGCCTAATCAGAGCAGCTTTATGCCACCTTGGAGTACTGTTAACCAGGTTAATACTAATCGAGTTCAGTTTGCGTCAAATTTGCCTCCTATGACAACTACGGTAGGAAATAACAGGAATATGTTGTTAGGAACCTGCAAAGATCTAAAAAGTGTACAGTCCTTACCTACGTTCGGTGATGATGAGTCCTTACATCCTCTAGATTTTCTTAATTTTATAGAAACATTCATTGATCTAACAGCAATTGATATGAACCAGTTTGCCTTGATAACAAGTTGTCTTTTTCAAGGATCAGCCAAGACGTGGTTCAGTGCATTCGTGTCCACTTTTCAGACATATAACGAGTTCAGAAAAGCGTTCATTGAACAATTTTGGAGTCAAAATAAACAAAATATGATTAAATTGGAGTTGGAATCTTCTAGGTATCATGAAAGCCTAGGTGCGTTTGTCAACTATTTCCATAAATATGTAGCATTAGCCCGGCACCTTCAACCGTCATATACGAGTGAACAATTAGTGGCAACAATTGCACGTCATTTTCCACCCAATATCTCTTGTGTTTTGGTTGGGGTCACAGACTTGTCTATCGCGGCAGAACGACTAAGACAAGCTGATAACTACTTCAGTCATTACCGTAAAAATTACTCAAATAGGCCTTCTGATACACATCATAAGGATTATGAACCAAATAAACAGTATTTCCAGAAAAATAAGCCTCACTTCCAAAACCGAAATGAAAATAGAAACTATGCTCAAAATAAAAATATTTCAATGTTAAATCATGCAGAAGAAGAAGAAGAGATTCAGGGAAACGAGGAAAGTTTCCAGGCTTAGGCTCGAGCAGGGAAGCTTATTTCGTAAATAGAGCCACTTCACCCTTAAAAATTAAAAACAACCCGAGTGAGGAATTGTTGGAGGAATGCGATTTTTTTCATGAGATTCCATCAATTCGCTCACCCATAATTGAGGTTAATTTGGTGGGATATACCTTCCCTGTTTTGATTGATAGTGGTTCCACGGTCTCGGCCATCTCCGAGGACGTGTGGACACAAATATCTGACCATTCTAAAATACCTTTTTTCCCATGCACAGGCATCAGAGTGGTAGGAGCTTTCAAAGGAAAATTCAAAAAAGTCAAGGCCCAACTCTTGCTCAATTTCTTTATACAGGAAAAAGAATTTTCACATGAATTTTTAATGATTAATGAACTTTCCTTTCCCATCATTCTGGGGGTGGATTTCCTAAGGCTGTACCAAGCAACGATGGATTTGGAAAATAAAAAAGTCACTTTACGATTGGGAAAAAATACCATAGTGGTTTCTGAAAAAATTCTAGTTCATGACCTGGAAAATCCAGCCCCTATAAAAATATCGGCTTTGGTAAATAAATCGATCCTGCCGGAACCAAACGAAAAAAGTGTAGAATTGGTTACAGATGATGTGAATTTTAACGAAGTCATAAATAAATGTCATATGTTATCTGAAAGCGAATAATCTTTCTTCGGCTTTCCGTTCGGAAACCAAGAAGCTTTTATTGCTTTTCGAGGGGCCTTACCGAATCAAAAAACGGATCCGCGAAGATACCTATGTCCTGTTAAATACCGAAAGAGACGTAGAACGCGGCGTCTTCCATGCCTCCCACCTTAAGGCATATCATGAACCCCAATGAAAATAAATTAATAAAAAAAAATAGAAATCCACACGACGTGGGATCTGCCTACCGTCGTGCGTATTCTGGAGGGAGGGTCGGATGTAGCGAAACGTCGGTTTTCGCGCTATCGCGGACGCAGACCAACGTTGTGTTTTGGCAACGTGGCATGATTTTAAGCCCATTAGTCAGAGGGTATGAGAACGTAGGCCGCCAGGACGACATGAGGTAACATTGATGGTTGCCTATCTAGTAGATTCCATCTATTGATAAATATCGTGTTCGCACTACGAGCATGCGAACGGCGAAGCAACGGCCACATGCCTGAGGAGTAGTTTTTTGAAACGTGAGAGTGAGCGTCTTGGCAAATCCTCCGTTTTCCATATTTGCTAAAATAAGTGCCGTTGGTTCTATGGCAGTTTCCCTCGTTGGACAACGCCGGTGCCTGTATCTATTTTAGTTCTGTATATGGTAACCCTGTGTGACCTGCGGTCTGTTGTATTCTACGAATCGAATAAACATCCACATTGCCAGCTGGTGGTTTCTCTGAACCTGTTGAACCCACACAAAAAAACCCACGAAAACGAAGAGTCTCAGTTCATATGGACATATTGTTATGAAAATCTTCCATCGGTGATTAAGGCCCTCATAATTCTCTTAATACATAAATAACTATTATGTCTCTGTTGCTCATATACGAGTGGATGACATTGATAACATAGTCCGGAACCTCAGCCTTTACGAGTTTGGATATGAGTCCTTCATGCCAGACCGAGTCGAAGGCTTTCTCAACGTCCATCAGGATCATGACCGTGTTAATGTCGGTATTATAAGCTTCCTTTCACCCCATGTACAATCCGGTCCACCTGGGACGTGGTGCTATGACTGCTATGTCCCTTGCGGAACCCGAACTGTACATCGGGTATCAGGTTTTGCTTTTCGATTTGTTTCCTGAGTATTCTGAGTAAGACTTTGTCAATGATTTTGGCCAACCCACTCAGGAGGGTAATGAGGCGGTAGCTTTTGACTAACTTAAAATCTTTTCCATGTTTTGGTATTTGCACAACAAGCCGTGTCTTTAGACGCAGTAAATGCTCTGTCCACTGCGCCATTGTAGGTCTGGATTTAATTTGATCACATTGTGTTGTCCTACCATTCATACGCGCATGTGTTCCCCTTCCACTGCTGTTCGTTCGACAGAAGTTCTTCTAAGAGAAAAAATGTGTTCCATCTCAGTCAAATATGAAGAAAATATGAGAGAATATGAAGAAAAAATATACCTTTCAACAAATGTGCCAATAGTCGGCCATTCAACAGATTTCTCAAATACTACCTATTTCTTTCTGTTTCATAATTTTGAGTTGTAATTTGAACAAGCTCATGCTTAATTGATTTCTAGTCAACCTTCTATAAAGATGCATTATGTTGTGTGTTATGAATTGATTATATCCATCAATGGAGCTGAGATATCCAAAATTCCAATAGTCAGCCGCTTTTGTCCTTATATCGGCCAAAAATATACCAACAGTCGGCAGTACATTTTTCATTCGATTTGACTCGAGTTTTTCATCATAAAATATTTATTTATTCAAAATTGAAATAAAAACAAAAACATTGAATATCGTTTAAGAGCATTTCAACATACCTACCTACCTAAATACAATGAATAAAAAAAGTGAGAGAAAAAAAGGGGAACATGGCTTTTCAACCATTCAAATTCGGATTTTGTATGGTCCAAAAGGATCACTACTGTCGAAGATTGCCTTAGCCCTTACTCCCTCAGGTACTCAAACATATTTGAAAACTACACATGGGAGTAACTGTTCAGTAACTTGCTGTAAAAACAAGAAGTGTGGTGATGTTTCTTTATCATCTCCCTCTTTAATATCCGCAATATTCCTGGCACAGTATCCATAAGATTAGATTTTTTCTGAGAAAATCCACATCTAGATGTGTTTGAAGATTGTTTTAAGTGCCAACTCAGTTGCAAAGCAACCCTCGTAACCGCTCGTAACTCTAGGACTGAGTAGTATGAGTTAGGAAGACGGAGACCTTAGCTTTTTGTGTCATTCGTAGCACTAAATATGGATAAATCTAGCAACCATTTTCCATTTTTTTGTTCTTCATTTTTGTCAAGTACAGAGGTTCCCTACCCATTTGTCTAAGACTCCAAGACCTTCTACTCTTTTATTATATCCTGTATTGTTGCCATTGGTACCTCAAACAGTCTACTCGCTACTCGCTTCTCTAACACTCATGTTGCTTTCTCTTATTAATAGGTATACTTTTTAGAACCCGATTCAAAATCGGTGTATTTAAAAAAGTTCGCTTTTCAATTGGACCATTTCAATTCTGATTTTGGAAACAGAATTTGTGAAAAAAGTTCATTTTTCAGAAATGGCAGAGGCAATAGAAATGAGAGATCCGAAATGTCGGCTGAGGAAATACCAAAAGTCGGCCGCCAAATTTTCAAACAATAAACGTTACTATGGTTAATATTTCAGCGGCCGACTGAAGGATTGTTATTTGTATTCAGATGTGATAACACAACAGAATAAGTAAATCGGTGCTTTATCAGACGAAGTGAATACAATAAGGGTTTAATTGAATACGTAAATGTCCTAATGTCGGCCACAACAGGCCGACTTTACGAAATCATCTTATTTGGTCTGCCTATGTTCGGCCGGCCTAAAATTATATATTTTGTGGTTAAAATAGGTAAATCAAAGTCAACTTGTATATGTAATAGTGATCGAGAAGTACTCATTCGATTATGAGATATTCTTAAACTATTTCTATCAGCATGTGTCCTTAACGATTAGTAGAGACTGATGGACCTTACCTTTGATTTTCACTGAAACAGCGTATGTGTCAAACTAACACTACGGGTATGAAATGTAGGCTATTTTTAAAATTCTAAATTGATGTTTGGCGGGAAGAATGGCCGACTATTGGAATTATATCATTTCTCACATATGTAGCATCAGTTTCTTATTTTCGAACGAATAATGCTTTGGTGGCCAATTCATTGGGGGTGGCTAGAGTTAGGCGCATTTACCCTAACTCCTGAGTCTACCCCCAGTTTGTGATAGAGCATTTGTGGTGTGATATGTTCATTTTATACTTTATAATTCATTTATTGTTTTTTTCATTTATATTTCATTCCATTTAAATGTAACGGTAGCCAACGGTAATATATTGTTTTGAATTTTCATTTGTTTTATTTTCCTAATATTTATTCATAAATCTCGCCATTATTTGAATTTCACGAGAACTGGATTACCGACCGTGCACAGAACATCATATTTCTTTGACGACCGAACAATGCGCCCCTGGCCTGCGCATAATCCTGGTTTCAACAAATCAACTGAATTTCATCTCATTTCGTATGGACGGTGGTAGCAGACACATAGGTGTAGGCATGAAGAAAGCGAACGCCCTTGAGTGAAACATCCTTCGTCTGAGATGGAGAAAGTAAAGTTGGTATGTCATGTTCGCGCCCGTTCAAATATTTATTCGTCACATACGGGATGGATCGCGGCATCCGTGCTGGAGTAGTTTTGATGCTCGTATATTTTTCCTTTCCGATCCCCCGAGAACGGTGCAGAAATAATACGGGGAAACCATATAGGACAGGGATGAACCCGATAGCTATAAAACAGGCTCAGGTGGCTCCCACTCACTTTTTCACGATGGAAGCTCGGCACACACATATTATGCAGAGTTATTGCTGGCATACAGTGTGTAACAGCCGAATACTGCAATAAATTCAGTATCTCAATTAATGTACATTTTTTTTAAGTAGAAAATCGCGAGATTGGTCGATTTTGGTTTCTGAAATAATAATGATAATGATTCGTCTCTATCTCCTCAAGAATATTACATTGTAAAATGAGATTTTTTGTTATGATTTGTTCTGATGTTATGAGCACTATAGGTGAAGTTTAGCTATAGTGAATTATTCTTACACTTAAGCTGTGCTTAACTTATGTTCTATTCAGGACTGAATTGTATGAAAAACTTCTTTCAATCAGAGACGTAGTATGATGACGCATCGTTAGGCTGTGGACATTTTGTGTAAAAAACAGTTATATCTACAACAATCAAGTAAATCATCCATTGCTTACTCGATTTTCAACAGTTGATGACAGTCATTACTGTGATGAATCGAGTAATAATAACAGTACGATGGGGTAATATTGTGACATCCCATCATATTGTCAAATTCAAATAGGAGTTCTACCTATACTATGCACAATACAACCGCGTTTGTGAAATACACGCAAATTCAACAGAGACTCACCCGACTTATGTTTTCATGGTTTCAATCGCTCTTGCACAAATAAGAAAAACGAGAATTCATTGTTTTTTATTCTCAACCGTATAAAATGAGTTGTTTCTTTCTTGAAACGCTGAAACTGAGGTTAGTAGGGATGCAAAAACGGAGAAGAATGACAGAACGCTCAGACCAATCAGAACAACAAATACAAGTGTATATTGTTGGTTGCATAAGGCATCTTAGTAGTACAGTCACAAGTACAGTATATAACAATAGCATTGTTGAAGACTCAATTTTCTGAGAATTCACAATAACAGGATATATCGCGTAGATACTACTTTTCTGAAATTGATATTCTGAAATAATATGCATACTATTTTCATAAAACACTGGTTGATTAATAATGCGTGTGCACGACTTCTTTCGTTGAGGCGGCTGAGATTCAAAATTCTCAAATTAATTCAAATGTTCAAACACATCAATAAACAGTATCTGAAAGTCCAGTACATATATTTCTCATTGAATTTCTTTGATTAAATCAATTATCCAAAGTAAATATGACTACTGAATACCAGGAGTTGTCTTGTACGCCGCCTGAACTACTAAAATGAGCGACAAGTGCTACAGAAAATTTCGCTATAAAATAAAACTATTGATTTTTTTTTAACATCCAAAGTTGTTTGGATATTAAGATAGTTGTAGATAAAGCATAGAATTTTACTCGCGCATAATGGCCATTACCCACTCAGATAATTATAGCACTCGCCTTCGGCTCGTACTGCAATTTTCATCTTCTTGGGCAATAGCCATCATTATGCGCTCGTTGAATAATATACTATTTCTCTAAGATATGTAATTCGTGTACGAAAGTTAAATAAAAATATCCTCGGAAATACTCATATCTAGCCATTTGTGCTTTAAAGGGTCACGTGATCATATTTTATTAAATTAAAAATGTAATTTATTAATTTTATAGATGGTTTTTTGCTCTAAACAGGGAAAATAAACCAAATAAACGATGTTATAGTGCTGAAAAACTGAAAATAACTCTATGCTGGACGAAGTTCGCTACATTTGAAAATTATAAAAACTTAAATCGTTATGTTCTAGCGAGCAATGACAGTTTTTTTATCGAATGAAATATGAATATCAAATTCGGAGACAATATTGTATCTCAAAAAATTGGACGTGTATTATGGCAAGAGTGGTTTTTCCTCGAAATACATAGATATTCTCGTGTGAATATTTCTGAAACATCGATAGGTAGGTAGTTGATCAGAATTTGTGAGGGAACGTGTTTCTACATCAGTGATTAATTCTACAGCGATTGTTATCTGGACATCAATTTTTTTATTAAAATGCAGTGATATTCTACTCAAAAACTAAAGCCAGAACGACCATAAATCACCATGCATGTATTTCACCTGCACCTAAGTGTTGAAATGCAACAGGAAAAACGTTCTTTCGAGAAGAGATTTTCACTTTGAGAACTACCCTTTTTACGTTCAGTATTTCGAGAACAACACATTTTCTTGTTCCACTCGTTCAAACTTTGATTTTCCAACTCGTATAATGCTTTTGAGGCTCGTTTCGGTGAAGAATTTATTTTACGAGCACAAGATGTCCTAGGATTTGATAGCATCAGGACTTTGTCAATCGATAGAAATCATTTTGAGAAAAATATCCTATGATCTTAAGTTATAGAAGCTTTCATTCACGAGAAACTCAGCTCGAAGTTTAAAACAAAAAAATCATCGAAACAGTAAAAAATATCATTATTAATCAGATCAAAATTATGTCCTGAGTGTTTAGCTGAGAGTCCTAATATTGTGAAATTCTTCGATGCTAATGTGTATTATTTTTTTATAGTTTCAATAAATAAATGTTTGGTTTTGAAAATAATATATCTCATTGAAAATTAATGGATGATTTTGTTAACACTTTAAAATCATTTTCATGTAGATTACTTTTAGAAAGAAATATTATAGTGGTACGTTTTTCATAACCCTGTAGGATTCAGCATTTTTTCTTAACCTAACGATATATCATGAGTTGATAATCAAGTTACAGTTTCTAGATAACATGTATAAAATAGTAAAAGAAAATACACAGTGAAAAAAAATTACACCAGCACACACCAGCTAACACTGTCTAGTGTTCTCTGAGATCCTGATTGTTTTAGTGTCATTCAACACCGGCATACTATTCACCACTGTAGGTGTTATGTGACCTTTCCCATAGGTCTAATAATCAAACCCAGTTGTCAGTAACACTCTTGTTCAGCAGAATGAACACTATATTGGTGTTCTTTATGGATTTCCGAAAGTGCGATTTGACACCGCAGTGGTGATGTGATGCACACATTATGTGATTTTTTTGATGCTGAATCCTACCATTCACGAAATTCTCTTCGGTGCGTTTAAACACTGAGCAGGTATGCATGCGAAGACTTTGCTGGTGTGAAGGAACACCATATCATGAGTGTGTTCATGCGAATCAGTGCGTTTCTTCACCACCTCCGGTATTTTTTACTAAGTTGGATCACTTATCTAATATATAAAATTCTCGTGTCACAGTTTTCGTTGTCATACTCATCCGAAACGGCTTGACCGATTTTGATGAAATTTTTTGTGCTTATCCGGTATCTATGAGAATCGGCCAACATCTATTTTTCATCCCCCTAAATGTTAGGGGTAGTCCACCCCTAACATACTCCTCCGAAACGGCTTGACCGATTTTGATGAAATTTATTGTGCTTATCCGGTATCTATGAGAATCGGCCAACATCTATTTTTCATCCCCCTAAATGTTAGGGGTAGTCCACCCCTAACATACTCCTCCGAAACGGCTTGACCGATTTTGATGAAATTTATTGTGCTTATCCGGTATCTATGAGAATCGGCCAACATCTATTTTTCATCCCCCTGAAAGGGTAGTCCACCCCTAAATTTTATTTTTTATTTTTTATTTTTCCTCTCCGGTCGAAAACTGATCAATCGTCATTTAATTAGTTATCCCCGCCAGATGTCTACAGGTGTCACTTCTGACCCAGTAAACAGCACGGAGTAGGGATGAGAACGAAGCCGGTCTCCTTTCTTTCTCACTCCCTACACATTACTAGGAAATTATTTATATGGCAAAACAACGTTTGCCGGGTCAGCTACATAGTTAAAATATAATTCATATGATGATAAACTAGACTCAGCAGAATTTAGGGACAATTCGGAAGATAACGAACTGTTTCAGCTTAATTATCCTGATCAGTGATACTTGAGACTAGGCCAATTGATACAGATCTGTATCTTTTTTTTTTTTCTTAAGATATCTATATTTCCCTGAGTGTTGTTATAGGACTTTAGGCGTCCTTTTCAACACTTGAATGATTTTAATTTTTGGTGGTTTTAAAAAAATTGTATACAATGCAATTTGGAATGATTTGAGCTGAGCTTATTTGGAGGTGGAAACAGTCTGCGGACTTGTTGTTTCCCTATTTTAAATCGCTGCCCATTTGGCGAGGACCACGGGAAACCGCAGAAAAACCGTAGTCACAGCGGATATGTACAGTTTTGCCTTAAGTATGTTGTGGATTATTGATTTTTGGCTTCTTCTTCTTTTTTCGGGTTTGAGGCTTCTTGGAGTGTTGCTTTCCCGCCAATTGGCGGGAGATGGTGGTGCTTCCGTCCAATGGTCTGACGGAAGCCGATGGTGGTTGCTAAGTGGAGGTGGTGATGAATGAGGGGGGGGGGGGGGAGCTCTTGGCGCTCCCCCCGAGGAGCAGGATTCGTCTGGGCGTTATGGCGTCTTGGCGCCGTGGTTCTTTTTTCCGCTATCTTACAGATAGCGGAGTGTTGTCCAGTGCTTCCTCCAGCTCCTCGGGGAGGTCGTTGCAGAGGTGTAGGAGGCGGTAGTTGGGCATGGCGAATTTCAATTTTGGGCGTCTGCGTAGTGGGCGTCCGTCGCTCCACGAGGTTCTCAAGGTCACGTTTGCGGCCTCGTTGTTTCCACGTAGAGTTCTGGTTGCGTACCCCGCCTGGAGGGTCTTGAGGCGGTCTGGTATTGGCTTGACGTCCGTGTTGATATACACCTGGGTGGAAGGATGTCTGTAGTGGAGGTATTGGCATTTACGAAGAATTTTTCGTTCAGTGGCTTGAAGAGCGTGGGTATGTTTGGGTTTTAGTTGGGAGTAGATGATGGCTTTATACTCAGCTATTGGCCTAATGAATGTTTTGTATGTGTGAAGGAGGGTGTTTGGGTGGCAGCGTCCAAATCTTCCACTCAGAGCACCCAGGAGAGAGGCTCTTTTTCTCATTTTATTGAGAGTTTGTTGCAAGTCGGGCTCCCAGTTGAGGGTTCTAGTAAATAGGACTCCCAGGTAGGTGGCCTTTTCTTGAAGCTGAAGTCTCTGCCCTGCGAGCTCCAAGCGGATGTGACTTGGGTCTTGAGTGGGTCTACGGCTGTGGGGGTGGGTGAAAAGAATGGTTTGCGTCTTCAGCGGGTTGAGGGTGATCCTCCATTTGTTGCACCAGCCTGAGAGCTGGTTCAGCATTTGTTGGCCCTTCCTGTTGAGTGCGCTGGATGATGAGGCTGAAACATACAATGCCGTGTCGTCGGCGTATAGTAGAGTATTTCTGATTTGGGGCATGTCGTGGATGTAGAGGAGGTATAGTAAGGGGGCTAGAATGGAGCCTTGGGGGACTCCGCTCTGTGGGGTAAATGGGTCAGAAACGGACTGTCCCACTTTTATTCTGATTTCTCTTCCTAAAAGGTAGGACAGTATTATTCTGACGAAATGGGGGGGAAGGTTGATTTTGAGGAGTTTATGTATGAGGCCTGCGTGCCAAACCTTATCGAATGCCTTCTGCACGTCTAGGAATATTGCAAGTGTTTGATTGTTGAAGTTGAAGTTTTTGGTAATCTGTGTTTGGAGTTCTAAAAGTGCATTTTGTGTTTCATGTTGGGGCTGAAAGCCGTGTTGGTGAGGTTGTATTATGTTGTGAGTTTGAGCAAAGTTAAGTAATCTGTTTTTTAGGATAAACTCGAGGAGTTTTCCTAAGCAGTTGATGAGTGAAATTGGTCTGTAAGAATCCGGATCAGTCAGATCTTTTCCGGGTTTTGGTATTAAAATTGTGTTGGCTTGTTTCCAAGCCTTCGGGAAGTAGGCGTGCGAAAGGCATGCGTTAATTATGGCTTGCAGGTGGGGGTGGATAATTTCTGGGAGTTGTCTAAGGGTGGACCGGTTTATTGAATCTGGTCCGGGGGCGGTGTTTTTGCCGGAGTGGATGGCTTCTAGGATGTCGGGGATTGAGACGGGTTCAAGGAGGGGGTTGTTGGGGTCTAGCGGAATGGAACCCGGGTGTTGAGTTTGAAAAGTTCTAATTTGGTTATTTATTCTATTTCCTAGGATGTTGTCAAAGTTTTCATGTATTGGTACTTGGAAAGTGTTTTCTAAATGATTTTTGAAAAGTGAGGCTTTTTGATCGGTTGTTGCATGAATTTGGTTGTTTGCTATTAAATGAGATTTTGTGATAGATTTTTGTCTGGTTAGGACTTTGAATTTGTCCCAGAACTGTTTACCGTTTCGGTAGTCGAGGTTTGCAGTGGTTTGAATCCACTGCGACTGTTTGAATTGGTTAGTTCTGAGTCGGACTAGAGAGTTTAGTCGGTTCCATTCCGTTTTGACGTTTGGGTCGTGGGTGCGGGTGTATTGCCGGTAAAGGCGACGTTTCTGGGATATGAGTCTGAGGATGAAAGGGGGGAGAGTTTGGTGGTTGGTGTTAATGGTGGTGAGGGGGACTGAGATGTCGATGGCATCAGTTATCGTTGAGTAAACGTTACTGATGGCAAGGTCTATTTGGGGGGTATTGTTGAGTTGTGGGATTTCTGGGAGATTGTTGATTATGTGATTTTTGAATGAGGCCCAGTCGGCTTTTTTGAAGTCCCGAAAAGTGATGCTTTCCGGGGGTTTTGGTATTGGGTTCAGAAGTTGGGTGTCTAGTAGTAATGGGAAATGATCTGATGTAATGGATTCTCCCAGGAAGCATCCATCGCCGAGGACCTCAACGCAACTTTCGGTGCAGAGAATGTGGTCGATTATGGATGATCCCAGGTGGGAGAAGAAGGTGGGTTGGTTATTCTGGATGCGGGTTATTTGATATTCGAGTAAGAAATTGGTGAGTATATTGCCGTTTTGATTGCAAGTGCGATCCCCGAATTGGGAATGCCTGGCGTTGAAATCTCCCAGAAGGATGGCTCGTGGTAGGGAGTTTATGTATGTGAAAAGGGCGCGGGGGAGGGTCTGGTTTGGGTGGTTATAGTAGGAGATGATGGTTGTGGTGATATTCTGTGGGGAGTGGATATCGATTGCGGTGCAATCTAGGTCGAGGAGATAGGGAGGAATTGGGTGGGGAGTGAAAGGGATGCCGTGCCGTACGAGGAGACCATTTCCTCTTGATTCGGCGCTTTTGGGGATGTGGGTGGTGGAGTACCCTGTGAAGCAGGGGGGATTTTTCACTAGGGTGTCTGTGAGAGACAGGATTTGGATGTTTGAGGAGTTGAGGAGGTTTTTGAGCAAATGTCTCTTTCGGGTGAGGCCCTGGCAATTTAGCGTACCAATAATGAAGTTTTCGTTCATTATTGGTCGGTTTTTTGAAATGGGCTATGGAAAAGATGAGTTATGTTTGTCAAACTTTATTGAAAAAGAATTTCACCACTCCTCCCGTGCAGGTGCACAGGCAGGTATGGCCAAAAATTACCTGCATATTAGCATTTAAGTTTTTGAGGATTAACGTCCGCCTTTCGGGCATGACGTTAATGAGGGTAATTACGTTAAGCATTACTATTGCCTTAATTGTTTCGTTAAGCTCAAAGGTCTGTGGGGGAGGGGAGATTGATACGGGGGCTACTTCGGTGGGGGTAGTGGGGGGTTCCTGTCTCTTGGGACATTTGGGGGAGAAAGCGGGGTGATCGCCGCCACAGTTTTTGCATTTGGGCGTTTCCGCCTTCTTGCAATTTTGTGGTTTGTGGTTTTCGCCACAATGGGGACAGGATAGACGGTTTTTACACTCGTCTAGGGTGTGGCCGTTTTCTGCGCATCTGCTGCAGTACTTGGGAATTGCGGGGATGGGGTTGGGGTTTGAAGGTTCGGCTGAATAAATCAGGCCGAATAGTGGGATGCCGTTGTTGAGGGCTTCGGAGTATTTAATTTCCGAGTCTGTTATGACTCGGATTAGGGTGGTAGGAAGGTTAGTGGCTCTGGAGATTATTCTCCAGAATTTTGTATATGGGAAGTCGGCGTCCTTGAACGCGTCCGTAAGGTCGTCATCCGTGACGTCCTTAGGGACGCGTTTGAGGACTAGTGAAAAAGTGGGTTTTTTGGTTTGTTGGGGGGAAGGGGTGGGAGGGGCTTTTTTGCTGAGGGAGATGACATTAACGGTGTTGTCTCCGGTTCTGTCCCTGAGCTTTCGCTCGAGTACTTCCCCGGAGATTTTTGAGGTGGTTTTTAATAGGGCGGTTTGATTGAGATTAGCTTTTAGGAAGCTAATCTCATTCCTGATAATCTCATAAGAGTTGAGGAGGTTGTACAGCTCCTTCTGAGATTTGTATTTGGGGGGAAGGTTGCGGAGGTTGAAAGTTTGTTGGGGTGTGGTTGTGGTGGTGGTGGTTTTGATTGTGGTTTGGGGTGGTGGTGTGGTGGAGGTGTTGGTAGTGGTTTTGGAGGTGGATTGGGAGGAGGTTTGGGGGGCGGTAGATTGGGATGAGGTGTGTGAGGTGGTTTTATTTTTTCTGGTTGTGGGTGGTGGTGGGGAGGGTTTTTTGGCTTTCGCCGGGGTCGATGTTTTGAGAATGTCTGAAAATGAAGTTTTCAGTTTTTTAATGATGGTTGTGTCGTCCTCATTCTCAGAATATTCTGAGTCAGAGGTTGGGGAGGGAGATAGGGGGGGGTTGGAGTTCGCGGACGTGGCCCGCGTTTGACGTCGTTCGCCCATTTCTGGGCAGGTTGGGGGGAAAAGGGCCAGAAAAAATTGGGGGTTGTGCACTGGGGGGATTCGATACTCTCACCCTTCACTTGAAGATCTAGTAGATAATCCAAATGGTTCGTTCGAGTATCCCGTCTCCTTGGTAGCACTGTAATCCTTGAATGTTCACTAACACTTTCACTGTTATTCACGGTTTGGATCGCTCCGCTGCCGTCGCACTATGAAATAGTATGTTGCCAGGGACTATATACTGTCGACCGCTCTGCTTCACTCGTACCGAAGAACTGTGACAGATCTGTATCAAAATCATCTAATATATCTAGCCTAATATTGAAATCAGGTACGGTAGGAAGGACGTCAGTGACACCTATTGGCAAAAGTTCTAAGGTTCTAAGATCCAACAGATGAGCGCATGAAATTCACACCATTCAGATGCCTACATGCAATATTTTTATTAATTTACATCAAATCGGGTGTTTGCAGGATGCAATACTTAACGAATAATTATTGCCACCAAATTAGACTATTCATACACCGCCTCGATTCCATCGTGATATGACACGGTGTAAATTGGTGTTAATTTTATATAATAGGTGTTGTATATGCGTTAACGTCAATGATAGCACTATTGAGAATATTAAATTTCAACCATTTGGTGTTTCTTATGATTTTATGTTTCAGAATCGTTTTACTTCACCACATTCGTGTCATTTTTCACTACTAATATCGGAATTAGCACCACTCAACACTCAATCGTGAAATGTATAATAAAAAAGACACAACTGTGATATTCATGTGTTGCATTCGTCGGAGTTTTTTCTACTGTGTACTCCAATAATATTCTCATCACTATTGTTGAGCTAGTCATGTAAAACAAAGGAAGGTTCAGCCAAAATTTCAATAAAATTTCTAAATTTGAAGACCGTAAACAAAATAAAACTACAAAAGTTCATTTATAATCATAACATATAAGAACTATTCAAATTCACCAGCTTGATGAAGACATAATATTATACATTCCATAAGCGGCATTTGCATTTAGATCCAGAGGTATTTTGCGACATTTGTTTCCTAATTTCTTCCTCAAAATTTCTACATTATCCGAATGTGTTGAACTAACTTCATCTTTAAAATTAACTCCGTACCCAAAAATCGAATGTTATGAGGTGAGGGAAGTGATAAGGCCATTGAATCGGTCCATGTGAGATCTAATCTACCTAAAATTACCATCAAAACCTGCATTATGAGGACTAGCCCCATCTTACTGAAAATAAATTTTATTGATGCGAGTGGTAGGCGAGGTGGTAGGTTAACCATGTGAAAAGATATCTAAGTCGTCAGTCAATATTTCTTAGCAGTGAAAGTTCAAACTGAACCCTTGCTGAGTTATTTTCTAAGACTATTCTACGATTTTCCTGGCTCCAGTAGCGATGCTTATCCCCGAGTTATCCTTATTCGTACAATGCCTGATCTCTCTGAGGTACATAATTACCTGAATTTATTTTTTGTCAAGAGTTTTTTCAAACGCGTCTTTCGATGTATTTAAATCATCGACAATTTTACGGAAAATTATTGTTGTTGGATTCCTTTAAAACGTTTAGTAGAAGCAAAGATTTTATAAAATCTTTGATTGAAGGATAGAAGTATCCATCGCAGCAGGGACGGACTAACCCTAGGCTATTGAACAATAATTTTGAACGCTATACCCATTTCATCAGATTTTTGAGTATCTAGTTCGAATTAAGAAAATATACATCTCATAATTAATATTGAAAACAAACATTTTATTTTTCTATGACGTAAACAAAAAAAAAACGGAAATGAAAAATAAATACATAATTCGAAGACACATGATTATTTCTTCTATTGAGAAAGTCTGATTGCAAGAATTTTTTTGACCATAACTTGAGGGTTAATATTAACTGTATTCCCGAATTCTTTGCACTTTTTCACGTGAAATCGTGGATTCTGCTAGCTCAACTTTGAGCTGGCGAAACCAGATCTGATATTACACCATAATCAAAGGCTCTTCTGAGACTCTCTTCAACCTATTGCTTATCTCTTTTAAAAAACCTAATACCCAATATCGTCATTGATGATCATTTCAAACTTTTATTCCAGCGAAACGACATTTTTTTCTACTTTTTTTTCGAAAAATCGCTTGTTTAACCGCTAAGCATATAATATAAAAAGAGAAATTTCATGAAAAATCGGAATAATCAAAAGTTCATTCAGGGCTCTGATTTAAACCTATTGCCGAATGTTTCGCCTGTTCTGATCATGTTTTAGGTATTGTAAACAAAATGGATGGCAAATTTGAATCTGCCATAATTTCGCAGTTGCATTGGGCTGAAATAAGCATATTTAGATTTGTCTTTAATGTTCAATTAATGTAGCACCAAAAATCGCATTCTTAAAAGATAGACCGTATTTTTTCCTCTAAACCATTCGACAATGAGGGCCTTAAACGATGGTTGATTCAAATTTTTCATAATTTTCCTGTTTTATTATTGGTTTTGCTATCTCGAGTAAACTTGATTGATTTCTTTGAAAATTTGGCAATAGAGGCATAAACTGTCATCAAACTAACCTTAAATTAGCTTTCAATTGAACTTGAATCAGCCTTGAATTATGACCAAAGAATTATTTTAGAAATCCAAAGTGAATCTGCTAGCTCAATGTAATGCTTATTATACCTACTAAAAGAAGCCTTCTGGGATTTGCTTTGAATAATTGCTTTGATCGCCTCATTATCTTTCATAACAATTTGTTATTGATAAAATTGAGAACTACTCCAACTATCTTTGTAGTCCCGTATGTATTTTCAATGATTTTTCATTTTAAAAACAATCGTTCTGCTTTGCAACTTGTTATGATTATGTCTATTTAGTTATTTATTGAAGCATTTGTGAACATGATAGTGTGTTCTGAGTATCTCCTCTCTTTTCGATGTTAGATTTTTATCAAGACTCATCATATCAATATTATGTAAATATATAAAAGATCTGACGTCAAAAATGAAAATATTATTTTGTAACAATATTTTTTTCATCCATCATTATACAAGTGCACTAGCAATTCGGATGAAACTAACTGAAATAACCTCGGAAATAACTTAATAACTTATCAATCAATGGCAAATGGTTATGGTTGCGCCATCTGCTAGCGGATGACGGACCAACCAACGATGAGGTCTAGTAGAACATAAAGACGGACACTACCGTCTTACAAGATGTTGTGTCGTTGATCGAGGAAAAACGGTTGTCGTTGATTGAGGAGTCTAACTACTTCCGTTGATTGAGAAATAGTTATTATTTCTCAATCAACGCTACTTTTCAATCAACGGTTGTGCTACACTCTGTAATTTATTTTGACTGATAATTTTTGACCCTGCACTCCCATCTGTCGTCAACCAGATGATTTCGTCAATCATCAATCATTCGTTGATCGTTAGTGCAAGCAATATCATGTAACTGTGCAGGTTTCTGCTTCGAGATGATTAGATTGCTAGTATGCGTCGATTAAGAAATCATTTTTTTATCAACGGAAAAACTTGATTATGGACATTTTCGACCTTAGATCATATACCTATGCTTACGGCTAGATCCAGCATCATTTAGTATTTGTTTGGTATTAGAGGCGTCAGCAAGAAAGTACTGATATCACGTGGTACAACACATATGTATGGTCAAAATAGATACCGTATCTAGCGTAAGCATTGTAATATATATTAGAGTTCACTGTAGTCGCCACTGTCTTGTATAGAGTCACTGTAATATATCAGAGATTAGTCTCCCATCTGTTTTCGACCATATAAAACGTTATGCATAAAAAAAGGTTTCTGCTCCGAGATCATTAGGTGTTTGAATGCCCAACTTTTCAATCAACGCAGTAAAAGTGAGTGATGTTCAGTTCAAACACTGTCCGTGAGATGGCGAAAGTTAATAATATAACGTGCAAAGATTGAGTAAACGAGAAGGGAATACAGTCTATGGATAAAATCTAACTATTTCTCAATCAAGGATAAAATAAATGTTGAATGATAAAATCTTGATGATGATTAAAATTAAATGGTGCTACATAAATCAACACAAATTTGAAAGCAAGAATGTAGCTCGTCTTTTATAAATATAGGTAAAAAGTCGATGTTTGTTTATGAATTTTAGCTTCAAGACCAAGATATGAAAGTATTGAAATAATTACAAGGGTGGAACTTTGTAAAATGTAGGAATGTTATAATCATGTTGATTCATCACACTCTAAACGAATTTTCCTTCATGATCATTGATTTATATGTAATTTATCCGATTTGTATTTTCAAAAATATTGAATTAATTTACCATTAAGTATATCAAAATACGTTCGAGAGAGGTCGTTTCATTCCATCCCCTGTAACTAATTTTCATCAGTCGAAATTCTAAATTAATATTTTCAAAAGCAAACTGTCGAAATGATAACATTTTGCTATTAAGATGATATTATGAAACCACCCTATATGCCCATTGTGTTTTTGCATCGATCGAGGTATCATATGAATATTAGAATATTTATGCTCGACTGTGATGTGTGAAATATTTTGGTAAAATTTATTGATTTATCAATTTCATCGCATATTTTCACGGAATGGGACATATTTTGGTAGGTATTCAGTTTATGCTGAGAGTTGATTTGTCTGAACGATAGTTTTGAATTGAGATTTGCAATTAATCTGCTTGTTTAGTCCTGATTGATTTTATACTCGATTGTTTCTGACGTTGTGTATCGAGAGTATATACTGGGTATTATCTATTCGTTTCCGAATGTGATAGAGGATTCGAAAATCATTGAGGAACTGCAGTATCCTATCAAACTTCGCATAAACAGTGATAAGTACCACATAGTGGATTTCCATAAAATTTTCTGAATTTCCATTTCTGACGAGAGACTGAATGATTGATTGATGAACAGATATGGTTCTCACCTCGAACAATTGATTATCCATATACTTATTCACTGTTGTTTTCTGATTGACTTGATTCAGGTAAATTAAATTAATTAGAAATATATATTCAAAATAGGGTAGATTCTTTATGGTTTTGCTGGACTGAGGAAACTTGAAGTTCAGAGTGTGATTTCGAGAAATCACTTGGTGCACAAAACCTCTACATACAGAGCTTTTCACGATGAGCGTTGATTAGACGTTCCTGGCTAACCACTAACCAGACCAGTGTTGCCAGATGGATATTTTTCTCAACAGTAGAACAGGACTAGATAAAACAGGAGATTAGCCTACCTGAACAGTAGATAATTTTTTTTAAGGAATTACATCGTAAAAAACAAAAAAATTATGAATTCTGAAGCAAAGTAATTATTTAAACTCTTATATTTTCTGCATTATGTTCATTTGGGTATAAGAACTAGAATCAAAAAAATAACAGGACCACTTTTGATGTTGAAGAACTTTTAGTAGTTTTAGTAGGTATATGAAGCATTGAAGCAACTCTAGATAACCTATTTCGCTGATTCGTTATCAATGAATTCACCTGTTAAAATATTCGCTCAACTTTATTTGCACAATAAATCTATTATAAGATACGACAAACTTGACAACATAGAAGAGTTATGTCTCTCAACGCAACCCATGATGCAAATAGATGACGTTGCTGATTTAATGAATTTTACTGTAGAACGAAAATTGAAATTTACGGCAAATATGAACCAAAGTTGGTAAAAATACACATTTGTTGAATCAAATATTGTTGACACCGTTAACAGTAGATTTCGGTGTAAAAACAGTAGGAACAAGATTGGAGTGAAAACAGTAGATCTCCTGTTAAAACAGGAGGTCTGGTAACACTGAACCAGACAACGGATCGACCTGAAAATTCGACGACGATGCGGCGTTGCCGATTCTACTATAAAGTAGCAGCTACTTCGATTTTTCATCTGCAACACCCTGTATTTCATTGCATTTTTAGATTCTCCTTGAAAAGCTGAATTCATTGATCATACTTGGGGTCTTCATCGAACTATTACAGAGATATAGGGTGTGAAAAATCGAGATTTTTCAACTTTGGGAATATTTTTTGTCGAAACTATTTATAATTGGTTGAAACGGCTTACATGTCCCTATCTCAACTTTTTATCCACTATCGATTGATATTTAATTCTATAAACAAATACAGGGTGGGTCAAAATTTAGAATTCTAAACCACCCCTGTATTAGTTTCAATTAAATATCAATCGATAGTAAATGGAAAGTTGAGATGTGAGCCGTTTTGAGCAATAATGTATAGTTTCGACACAAAAAATTCCCAAAGTTAAAAAATTTCGATTTTTCACACCCTATCTCTGTAATCGTTCAATAAAGATCCCAAGTATGACAGATCAATGAAATCAGCATCCCAAGGAAGATCCTCATTGGGAAGCTGATTTCATTGATTCTTCATACTTGGGGTCTTTATCGAACTATGTATTACAGAGATATAGGGTGTGAAAATTCGAGATTTTTCAACTTTGAGAATTTTTTGTGCTAAAACTATCCATTATTGCTCAAAACGGCTTACATGTTCCTATCTTATCTTTCCTTTTACTATCGATTGATATTTAATTGAAACAAATACAGGGTGGTTTAGAATTCCAAATTTTGAACCACCCTTCATTTGTTTCAATTCAAAATACCAATCAATCGTGGATAAAAAGTTGAGATGGGGACATGTAAGCCGTTTCAACCAATTATAAATAGTTTCGACAAAAAAAATCCCAAAGTTGGAAAACCTCGATTTCTCACACCCTATATCTCTGTAATACATAGTTCGATAAAGACTCCAAGTATGAAATCAATGAAATCAGCTTTCCAAGGAGAATCTAAAAATGCAATAAAATACAGGGTGTTCCATATGAAAAATCAGAGTAGCTGCTACTTTATAGTAGAAGCAGCAACGCCGTATCGTCTAAAATATTTTAGGAGTGTAAATCATATTGACAAGTGCAGTGCGGCTATCGTTGAGAGATAAAGAATATGTCTACCCTAGTGTTGTCTGTGTCGTCAAGATTGAAACTTAAAATGATGAAAATGTTATGATTGAGACGTAAAAAAGAGAAGGTTTGGAATTATTCAACAATTATTGTAAGCTTACAATGCTCACAAAATATTCGAAATTATCGGAATAACGAAAATATTAAAAGAAAAACAAACCAATTATATGCAGGTTATATAAGTCTTCTTTTTTAGTCCCAATTATAGCATTTTTATTATTTTAAGTTGCAATCTTGATGACAAAGACAACACTAGTGCAGACATATTTTTTCTCTCTCAACGATAGCTGACGAACTTGTCAATTGATTTATATGTACTTATACCATCCCTTATACTGTCGAATTTTCAGGTCGATCCGTAGTCTGGTTAACCAGAAATATCTAATTAACGCCCATCGTGAAAAGCCTCCTTGCTTGTCGCTTTCTCAATTTGTGAAGCATTCCTTCATTCCATCTTTTCAGAAATGTCGACTCTTTCATATGGGCAATCGATTTTTTAGAATAGTACGATCGATACTACAGGTAGGAGCGTATTCAAACTAAGATTCAGTATCCAAGGTCCCAGACCGGAGAGAATAAATAAAAATAAAGTTTCCATTTTCAGTTTTATTGTCATAATAAAACCATTTTTATAGCAGTTATGAAACAATAAACTCGGCTGACAAAAACAGTTTGTCGAATTTGTTTTTATATATCTGTGACCGGTAGAAAATTCACAATCCGTATCATACCATGGAAAAATTCTTTTATTTCTGACAGTGACATTATAAGCTTATATCGTCATAGTTACGATATCTATAATGAGGGTCATAACTCCCTTGGGACATTAAGGTTCAAAAACTCCCTCTTACCTTTTACAGGTGAAAATGATACAAGAAATGCTTATAAACGTTTATATGTAATGAAAACTAAGACATATTTTCCTTATTCACGTCATTACAAATAATAAATGTACAATTTTCAAATGTTGCCTGAAAATTACTTCCGCCGCTGGAAACAATTTCTTCTTTTTTATGGGTGGTGCTGTTGCTGTTCACTACAGTCGAGGTGCCTGCCTCTTCTGATGGCAAAGTAGACAGCATACGCGCCGTTTTATTTCTCAATTCAATACTGTCCTCCAGATACCCCTCTGCCACCGTGGAACTTCTCCAACCTCCGTGTCTTTTTAAGTTTGTCATAGTTGCTCCTGCATTGGCTAGGGCAGTAGCAGAAGTGCGACGAAGGCAATGTCCCGTATAGGTTAGTGGGTTTGGCAATCCTAAATACATTGCGATTTTGCTGGGAATTTTGCCAAACATATTCTTTCCAATTGGCTGAGTTGTACATTTATTTTGTCGGAAGCTCAAAAAAAATCGTTTTGTACCTTCAGGACGCAAGGACATATAAAGTCTCAATAAAGGCAAAGCAGAGAACTCTTTTTCATCCACAACTGTAAATTTCTTCGATACACCAGTTTTACTTTCCGGTACGTTCACTACCATAACAGTATCCCGGTCCTCTATATCTGCTATACTCATATTTAGAAGTTCCTGAGTTCTGCATCCTCCAAAATAACCCATAATTAGAACAACCTATAACAAATAAAACGAAATAAACAAACAAAAAAGAAAATCTTGAGAAAAAAATTACCTTATGCAATAAATGAATTTCATTAGGGGCGTCCTTTAGAAATTTGATGACATCTTTAGGAGATAAGACAGCATACTTTTTCGGCTTATACCCCTTACTTTTCCGTTTCAAAAAAGTCTCTGGTTCGTTGAACTTGGTGATATATCTTTTCTCATATATGGTCACCATCGATTTGAGCATTGACCATTTAGTCCATAACGAATTTGGGCTAAACGTTTCTGACTGCAACGAATAAATACAATTATTACCAAATCTACCAGAAAATACTGAAAATACTTTACCAGTTCTTGAAAATATGCCAGAAAGACAGTTTCGTTGGCATCTTTTGACATAACATTTCTCTGTGTCAGCCACTTCAGATATAAATTGTATTCTTTTTGATATAGGGCTTCACTTTTCGATGGAAGTAATGATTGTCTTGCTTTTTCCGCTTTTTTTATAATATCCTCCATTATATCAGAAAAAGATCGTCGATTTGTGGTAAAAAATAAACACGTTTTTAACGGAAAAACATTGATTGATAAAGAAAGTTTGCTTATAAACATGTAACATAGCGACAACCTAGCAACAACCAACAATGCTACAATCAACGCTACCTAATTCAAATATACCAGAAAGGTTATGAATTTAAACATTTATTGCGTTCTAAATATGGACATATTGTTATGGAAATCGGTCAAAAATAAAATTATCTATGTACCACGGGAATTATAGAGCCTTAATAACCTCTGGCAATTGCTGTCCCTCGGGCCAGACGCCCTCGAGACGCAAACTTTGCCATCGGTAATTGAGGCCCTCATAATTCCCTTAATACATAAATAACTATTATTTATACATTTTGACACACATCGATACGTGCAATCGCTTCCGGATCAATAGATAATTTAACCCCAAGATGGTAGGTAGGTAGGTAGGTTGTCTTTTCGTGTTTATTTTAGGAATAAACGATATTTTTGAATATCTTTGTGTTTGTAAATATCGAAACGAGTGAAAGATCACTTATCGAATAATACTTTGTTCACCCTATAGCCATCGTAATGCCTATATCTATTACTATTCTTTTATGTATATTATTTTATATTTATGTATTATGTGTATATACTGAATAAAGTTACTTACTGTTACTAAGAAATATATCGAGGGGCTGAATTTGTAGAGGATATGTGAATTCTGTTAAAAGATAAGATAGGGTTATTGACTATATTTCAGAATTTTCAAACACCTGACAAAATTAGGTCTGGCAAAAGAAATATTCTCATATGAAAACCATTGATCGAATTGAATATGCATAATAGAGGTGAAAGGATTCGGGGGTGTCTAATAAAGGGAGTGGCAAAACGACGTTGCCATTATACCTATAGCGAAGTGTTTCATTAAACTATGGCGATACGAAGGTTGACGGTAACGTTTGGTAACAGCTACGCTGTTTATCTCTGTTAGATACCCAGGGATGGCAGGTAGATACTAGAGGGGCGTTATCGAAATCCATTTCTCATAAAATTCAGTTGATGATCAAACCGCGAGGTGCAACCAAGGCACGAGCTGAATCAAAATAACTATATAGAACAATAAAAGAAAGAAAAGAATATTGTAAATGTGTCTTGCAGAAATTTATGCCTGTAAAAGCAATGGATATCCGGGAATCATCATTCCGTGAATAAAAACTTGATTGCCAACAAGGTACACAGTTTTTCGGGTTGTTGCATAACATATATTATGTATTTCTCCAAAATGTCAAGTCAGGGCTCCTGATGACTGAATCTGAAACGTATCTGAAAAATCCAATGAATTCTCGGTGGTCAGCTACATATGATACCTTCGGTAGTCTTGACAAGGACTGTGACCAAATCATAGGAGCTCTGAAGACATAATTTATCACAAGAGCCTTTGGTTCGCTATGTGGCATCAGGATTGTTATGGCAAATATGTTATGGTACTTTAACTGCTATAAATTCGTTGAAGAAATTATTAATTTCGTTTATTGGAACAAAAAAAGATTCTTCAATACCATATCGTACCAAGTATGTCAAAAGCATAACTCACGTTAATTTAACACGAAAATTCAACAACAAAAATGCTCCTTGAGAAAAAAACTAAGTCTTATTGCAATTAAGTGACTATTTTTATGTGCACGTATGTGCACGTCTGAAAAATCCAATGAATTCTCGGTGGTCAGCTACATATGATACCTTCGGTAGTCTTGACAAGGACTGTGACCAAATCATAGGAGCTCTGAAGACATAATTTATCACAAGAGCCTTTGGTTCGCTATGTGGCATCAGGATTGTTATGGCAAATATGTTATGGTACTTTAACTGCTATAAATTCGTTGAAGAAATTATTAATTTCGTTTATTGGAACAAAAAAAGATTCTTCAATACCATATCGTACCAAGTATGTCAAAAGCATAACTCACGTTAATTTAACACGAAAATTCAACAACAAAAATGCTCCTTGAGAAAAAAACTAAGTCTTATTGCAATTAAGTGACTATTTTTATGTGCACGTATGCTTTCTTTCCAATCCGCGATCAACCTTTGAGTGAGCTGAAAAGGCAAAAAATGACAACATCTATGACAAAACGAAATTAAGAACTAGCGACAGAGTCACAAAGGCTCTATACCCGATAAATCTTTCAAGATCTTCGGAACGGTCTGCCAGATGAATTTATGTTACTCAGGAGTTTTGATATGAGAAATCTTGAAGAACTTTTTAAATTTTTTTAACGATTTTTGAACTCGAAATAACGTTAAGTTTGAATATTAAACAGAACAAGAACATATACTTTGATTTGCGTCTATAATGCTGTTGTAAAGTCTGATTAGGATTATAACTAATTATGGAAATAAGGCGCACGTTTGCCAGTTCTTTTTTTTTTATCGGGTACTGGGGTGGAAAGGGAGACTCGAATGGTAAAAATCTATGTTCTATCAGATAGCCAAGCAGCACTAAAAGCTCTGAAGTCATACACTTGTGAGTCTAAGCTGACTTGGGACTGTAAACAATCCCTGAGACAACTGTCAGCGAACAACCAGGTCACTTATATGTGGGGCCAGGTCATAAGGGGGTTGAAGGCAACGAGGAAGCAGACTGCTCTGCCAAAGAAGGGGCGAATACACAATTTCTCGGCCCAGAACCCTTCTGTGGACTTTCCAAAGCCCACTTGAGAGAAGAGTTCCGACGCTGGGAAGCAGATGAAATGAAATCTCACTGGAATAAAGTGCCAGGACAAAGACAAGCGAAAAGGCTAGTGAGCCTTTCGCCAAGGAAAGCTAAACAACTTCTCGAGTTGGACAAAAAAGACTTGAAACTGGTAACGAGACTGCTGACTAGACACTGCCCTCTGAGGTATCATCTCAAAAAGATGGTTAAATAGAGAGTGAAAGTTGCCGCTACTGCGAGAACTTCGCAGAACTGCACAGCTTAACGACTCCCCTTCAATCTACAATATACAATATACAATATACAATATACAATATACAATATACAATATACAATATACAATATACAATATACAATATACAATATACAATATACAATATACAATATACAATATACAATATACAATATACAATATACAATATACAATATACAATATACAATATACAATATACAATATACAATATACAATATACAATATACAATATACAATATACAATATACAATATACAATATACAATATACAATATACAATATACAATATACAATATACAATATACAATATACAATATACAATATACAATATACAATATACAATATACAATATACAATATACAATATACAATATACAATATACAATATACAATATACAATATACAATATACAATATACAATATACAATATACAATATACAATATACAATATACAATATACAATATACAATATACAATATACAATATACAATATACAATATACAATATACAATATACAATATACAATATACAATATACAATATACAATATACAATATACAATATACAATATACAATATACAATATACAATATACAATATACAATATACAATATACAATATACAATATACAATATACAATATACAATATACAATATACAATATACAATATACAATATACAATATACAATATACAATATACAATATACAATATACAATATACAATATACAATATACAATATACAATATACAATATACAATATACAATATACAATATACAATATACAATATACAATATACAATATACAATATACAATATACAATATACAATATACAATATACAATATACAATATACAATATACAATATACAATATACAATATACAATATACAATATACAATATACAATATACAATATACAATATACAATATACAATATACAATATACAATATACAATATACAATATACAATATACAATATACAATATACAATATACAATATACAATATACAATATACAATATACAATATACAATATACAATATACAATATACAATATACAATATACAATATACAATATACAATATACAATATACAATATACAATATACAATATACAATATACAATATACAATATACAATATACAATATACAATATACAATATACAATATACAATATACAATATACAATATACAATATACAATATACAATATACAATATACAATATACAATATACAATATACAATATACAATATACAATATACAATATACAATATACAATATACAATATACAATATACAATATACAATATACAATATACAATATACAATATACAATATACAATATACAATATACAATATACAATATACAATATACAATATACAATATACAATATACAATATACAATATACAATATACAATATACAATATACAATATACAATATACAATATACAATATACAATATACAATATACAATATACAATATACAATATACAATATACAATATACAATATACAATATACAATATACAATATACAATATACAATATACAATATACAATATACAATATACAATATACAATATACAATATACAATATACAATATACAATATACAATATACAATATACAATATACAATATACAATATACAATATACAATATACAATATACAATATACAATATACAATATACAATATACAATATACAATATACAATATACAATATACAATATACAATATACAATATACAATATACAATATACAATATACAATATACAATATACAATATACAATATACAATATACAATATACAATATACAATATACAATATACAATATACAATATACAATATACAATATACAATATACAATATACAATATACAATATACAATATACAATATACAATATACAATATACAATATACAATATACAATATACAATATACAATATACAATATACAATATACAATATACAATATACAATATACAATATACAATATACAATATACAATATACAATATACAATATACAATATACAATATACAATATACAATATACAATATACAATATACAATATACAATATACAATATACAATATACAATATACAATATACAATATACAATATACAATATACAATATACAATATACAATATACAATATACAATATACAATATACAATATACAATATACAATATACAATATACAATATACAATATACAATATACAATATACAATATACAATATACAATATACAATATACAATATACAATATACAATATACAATATACAATATACAATATACAATATACAATATACAATATACAATATACAATATACAATATACAATATACAATATACAATATACAATATACAATATACAATATACAATATACAATATACAATATACAATATACAATATACAATATACAATATACAATATACAATATACAATATACAATATACAATATACAATATACAATATACAATATACAATATACAATATACAATATACAATATACAATATACAATATACAATATACAATATACAATATACAATATACAATATACAATATACAATATACAATATACAATATACAATATACAATATACAATATACAATATACAATATACAATATACAATATACAATATACAATATACAATATACAATATACAATATACAATATACAATATACAATATACAATATACAATATACAATATACAATATACAATATACAATATACAATATACAATATACAATATACAATATACAATATACAATATACAATATACAATATACAATATACAATATACAATATACAATATACAATATACAATATACAATATACAATATACAATATACAATATACAATATACAATATACAATATACAATATACAATATACAATATACAATATACAATATACAATATACAATATACAATATACAATATACAATATACAATATACAATATACAATATACAATATACAATATACAATATACAATATACAATATACAATATACAATATACAATATACAATATACAATATACAATATACAATATACAATATACAATATACAATATACAATATACAATATACAATATACAATATACAATATACAATATACAATATACAATATACAATATACAATATACAATATACAATATACAATATACAATATACAATATACAATATACAATATACAATATACAATATACAATATACAATATACAATATACAATATACAATATACAATATACAATATACAATATACAATATACAATATACAATATACAATATACAATATACAATATACAATATACAATATACAATATACAATATACAATATACAATATACATGTAAGTACCATTGATTATTTGATACATTATTTGCACTGAGCAAATATGGATCATTAGATCCAGCAATCCGGATTGAAACAAAGTGCAATGCCCTCCAACAGAAATTACCGCGAAAACGTCGAAACGACCAATACCCAATACGGCGAAACAAGTTATATAGTAATCGGACCATTTTTTGCTCGCTTATAACTTCTTATGCGGATTCTTATTTCGGATGTATTACTAGTAAATACTTGTAACTAACATGTGGTAAAAAAACTCGCAAGTTAATACATGATTCCGGTGACTGCATTATGAAATTTTTGTTAAAAAATGGCGGCTGCAATATGACGGATACGTTTCATGATTATGACAATTCAAAATTGGTGAGTGGGGATCTTCGGAGCAGGAGATCTTTGGTCAAAATTGAAGATTTCAAGATAGCGACTTCAAAATGGCGGGCGAGATTTCTGATTATGGTCCCATTCGATCAGAAATTCGCCTCGCAATAATAATAAAAAAATAGAATACCTCATTGAAAATAATGAGGAATAGGATAATTTATCTAGAAATTTATTGATGGTCGATCACTTTACAAATACACTGAATTGTTCCATTGACGTTCTAGTTTAACAGACTTCAATCTTCCCCAATCGTAAACCTATTTCAAGTTGTTCAATAATATCATACATGATGTCCTATGTCCTAGTGGAAATAATCAGTAAGCTATGATTTTCAATAGTAAATGAGCTACAAGTCTTCCAATCAATATAGCTTCTCTCAACAGGGTATATGCACAAACCCACAGCTGGATGCCACATGGCATGTTGGTCAGCATACGAAAAGTCGAAGGTATCTGAGATATTGTAGTTTTTCAAGTCAATAATTTTGAAAATTCAATAGCAGTCTTCGAGTAAACGGTTTGCTGTATATATTTTTGTTTTCTCATATCGTAACAAGAATATAAACTTGTTAACAGTGAATTTTTTTCAATAATATATACTTTTTCAAGATAGTCTGTTGGTTGGGGAATAAGAAACATACGCCTTCTCAATATGTTGCAAGTGAAGATTTCCAAATATTAAATGAAGGAACATAAATCATATCAAATTATTGCAAAAATTACTCTTACTAAACTTCTCATCAACACTGATGCAAAACCAGAAAGTTAATTTCATAAGATCACCTTCTAAATCTTAATGAAACAGGTAGAACACAATTCGGTAAATGTCTCAAGATAATGGGATCATATTCATGCCTCTGCTGTCAGAGTTGAAAAAAAAAGTTTTTCTCCTTTTGAGATCTTTTTGAAAATTCTGAAATTTTGCACAATTTCAGGTAACACCCTGTAGCAATTTTTTATGAAGAACCTTCAATCAAAATATAGTCCTGACTCCTAAGCTCTTCAATCAAGTCCCCAAAGATGTGAAATCAGTAACTACTAAACATTTGTTTAAAAAAAATAAAGATGTGGATAGCTCAACACTATCGAGTATTTTTTCATGATGATACCTATTATATATTGATCCTGTCTAGAGTATCCATAATTTACAAACTATTCAATATCCATGAGACTTCCTAAATCATGCTTTTAATATAAAACGAATTATGAAATTGAAGAAGAATGTTGTGTGTATTCAGAAATTCCTGTTGTAGTCATAATTTGACATAGACATACCTACTCTGGCCACGCCTTAATTTCAGTGGTGTAATTCTGTATTTCAAATTATTATATTCTCGCTAATGTAGAGTTTTCTTTTGAAACAGAGGAAATACAGTTAGAGATCGATATTCTGAAGGTTCAAAGAAAGTGCCGAAATTATTAGTATTACATGAAAAATAATATGGTGAAAGTTGATTATATCATGTTTCTTCAAATAAATATCAATGTGGGAAGAAATCGGAAATTCATTGAAAATAAATTTATGAGGGCCAGCTGGTGTCAAATATTCTTGGGCCGGTCTGATAGTGCCAGGTTGTCCCTGTACAGAACCAAATCAGTACATCTGATCTCATGGGTTTGCTGAATATATTTTTTTCATGATAAAAGCAGCATCTGGGAGTGAAATAACACTCTATTACCTGTTCGAGTAACCATTGTGATTTGTGAAGAGCCTTCCTAGAAATAGATGCCCTTCCTAAATGCTGTATTTGTTTTGTGCAATATGTTTCAACATTGACACGATTCGATTGATTATTGTTAAGAAGTATTGAGAGTTGTCTAAACAGGTCAAAAAGAATTGCTCAAAAAACCTACCTACGGTAGATAACCTACCTAATAGTATCTACAGAGATCTAAAGATCTCTGATCTGAAGTATAATGACTCAACTATATAAATATGAAAGCAACAGACGATGAGATATCGGGCCGTTCATATATTTGCTATATATTTGAACAAACATTGTTACGATAGCAGAATCACTCTACAGTCAATAAAACTTTTTTATTTTTCCACTGATCGAACTGAAAACCCATAAGGTTCGTGCAAGCAAGAAGTTATTCGGAGCGGATATATATATATATATATATATATATATATATATATATATATATGTATTGGAATTTTGAGGAAGTTTGAGAGTAATAATCATCTGGAAAGATTTTAATAGGAAATGTGTTCCTCGATTTAGCCCTTCGGGAGAAAGAATAAATGTGATTAAGGGAAGTTCGGCAGGTCTCGAGCTTGACAACGAAAGGGCGTCGATTGATATATTGCTAGTATCAATCAACGAAAAGGGTGACCAGTCTAAACACAGCTATGGAGGGCGGTAATGACCAGAATGGCATGGATGGTTTTTTATCCTATTCACCAATCCTTTCTTTCTTGAAACATGTCTTGGTAGCAAAATTCCGTCAAGTCAAACTTAAGTTATAGAAATTTACAGTCCAAAAAGTTAAGGATTCCCTTCCGCCTTTATTTTACGTCCTACAATGAAACTTTATTGTTCAAAAAGGTGGACCATTATATGTTGGCATTAACGTGAGAGTATTCATTTCTGAACTTATATAGGAAAATTTCCGAAAAATTCAATTTTTTATACGATCGAAACTATTACGCACCATAGCGGTGGACCCTAGCGGTGGACGTATCAACAAAATATTTCCAGCAATTTTTCTTGGTCGGTTTCCCCTGAAGAATTTTTTTCCCAAACGCTGCTGTATGTCATCTTTGAAGCAATCAACATTCAGCTTATACAATATCTGGAGAAATCTAGAATCGTAAACGATCGACAATATATGGCTTTCGTCACCAGACATCAACTGGTGATTTACATTTGACAGACGTCCATCGAAAGACACCTGCCTGTGGCATTGGATAATATCTAATGCATTTGACCATAGATCTTATAACGCTAGATCCGGCATCCTGTAATATTTTTTTGGTATAGAGGGGTCTGCAAGAAAGTAGGTACTATGATCACGTGGTACATCACATATGTATGGACCAAAATAAAAACGACTAATTAACGGCTTAGTACTTTTAACCCCCCCGGACCTACAAAACAAATAACCTGGATCAAAGGGAATAGCCAAAAACTCTAAGTGGAGTGGTGGTGTAAAAAAGGAAAACAAATATCTCAAAGTCATCTCCACAACATTATTGGAATAATCTAATATAACAAGGTAGAAAACGAGCAGAAAACAACTACGTTCCTGGCAAATACCACGCAAAATATTGAATTATATCCACTCGTAGTCTATGCATCAATTCATATAAATGAATAAAAATACAAATATTTCTTTCTTCGAACATGCGTTTATGCTCCCAACGAGACTGACACGCCTGACAACCTGTAGACCGGTTTCGGGCTCATTGGCCCTCATCAGTACAGGGTAGTCAACCGTGTAGAGATCCTGAGATCTCCACACGAGGCGAGGTCTGAATCGATGGAAGCATCCACGCATATTTGATAGCAGTGAGCCGTTCCCCAAGCAGTGTATGAAGACGGCGACACCAAGCGGCGAAGAAAGAAACACTCCTTAATACATTTCCCATATAGAAGATATGAGAGTGGCTGGGTGTAAAAAAGGAAAATAAATATATCAAAGTCATCTCCACAACATTATTAAAATAATAATTAATAATATTATTATTAAAATAATAATGTTGTGGAGATGACTTTGAGATATTTATATTTATTAAAATAAAGACCTAAGAGGGTTGCTATGCAACTAAGTTGGCGGTTAAAAAAACATCATTCAAACACTCCATGTGGTCGTTGATGGCGTATTATCTGATGGAATCAACGGTGGTGTTCCACAAGGCTCAGTTTTGGCACCAACTTTGTTCCTGCTACACATCAACAATGATAGATGTGACCTCCTGCTTTCTCATGTAGAGCCCCACGGGATCACGGGAAGCCAGAGGTGCAAGACTGAGACAGGTCGATACTGTTAATGAATAAGATTTGTCTAAAATTCTAAATCATTGCTCGGTATAATCATCAACAATACCCTATCATGGGATGATCATTTGAGATGTATTGTTAAAACTGCTTCACTAGTTTTTTTGTTCCGTGCTTAAGACATTACAGTTCACATTACAGTTTCTTGACATAAAAACAGTGAAACATACATCATTTTCTCGTTTTCCATATGTATAGAGTTTGGTATATTCAATGTTATTTATTATCCAGTAGACTATCAGAAATAATGAAGAAACAGCTATGCTTCAAGGAGGTACTTGTAGAGCTTTGTTTTTACATTAAAAGTTGCATGTATTTATTCTATGCTATGGTGCAGTGTGACATTTTTTGAAGTTGTTATGTCGATATATTAATATAGGTATACCGGGTTTCCACGGAATGTGGCTCGCCCCTTATAACTTTTTTGTTTTCGGAGATGATGGAATGAAATTTGAAGGATCCGTTTAATGCATAAAACTGAATTTTTTGACAAGTAAGCCAACTTCATGAAGAATACCGAAAGTTACATTAATTTTTGATTTTTATTGGTATATCTTAAATGTTTTTTTCTTACTTACAGCCTAATAAGAGCGCGGTATGAAATTAATCGTGATAAAATGTTCTTTTTATAACCCGACGAGTCACCATGTTGCCATTTCAGAAAAAATACACATAGCTGAAACAATTTGATCAGTAACAAATGATGAATTCGAAATGTCATATGAAAAAAAAACTGGAAATATACCAGATGTTCGCTTTAAAAATCGAAAGTTTATGTCACTCCTGGTGACGTTGAGTTACTTGTCAAAAAATGCAGTTTTATGCATTTAACGGATCCTTCAAATGTCATTCCATTATCTCCGAAAACAAAAAGGTATAGGGGCGAGCTACCTTCAGTGGACACCCTATATAATTTATTCGTTGATTCAATCCACTTCACATTCTTGATGAATATAAAAATAAAATTGTCAGAAGAAGCTTGGAAAAGTGAAGAAGAATTTTTCTCACTGACCTGACTAAATGCTCGCTAATTCTACAATACATGAATATACACCTACCATACCTATACTAGAATAGAATGCGTATTTGCAATATCAGTTCATAAATATGCATATAATGAAATAAATAACGTTTAGAAATAAAAAATTTAAATTATAGAAAAACTAGTTCATGATGTATGCATAACTCCTCATGAACAAAGTATTTCAGACTTTCACAGAATAAACATGTTTTCAAATACTTACTTATCTTCTCAGTAATTTGTCATGGGATTCACTATAAGTATTTCCATTCTCAGATAATATTAATTTTGATCTGGGACAAATTTGTACAAACATTTCAAACTATTCCCCGTAATAGCAAATCAACTTTTTGATGCTCCCTATAATAGTTGCCCCAAAATGTCGCGCAGCTTGTCACTCATTCTCCCCTCTATGTCAATGGAAAGTGCTGGGAATGTATAATGTATGTCACTATTTATAGAATGTAGTCCAAGTCGATGTGCATACGCGTGATGATAAAAAAACTTAGTAAATTCATCATTTGTCCATAAGAGTCCGAGGTGTTTTTTTCGAAAATAAATTGATTTCTGATACCCACTCATCAACTTCCGGAATTTCATCGATCAACAGCTTGCTTATTAGCTGTTAATTCGTAACGGGTCTCTTTTTCATTTTTTTTTTGTATTACATCGATGTTATTTGGTCTGATGCATAATTATAGAGAAATTATATAAATATAACTGGTAAAATACATGTGTTGGTGGTGGAATATTTATACTTAACTAGAGATATGGTTAATGTTTTTTTTTTCTTATTTTTATAGCTGCTTATGTTATCTGATTTAGTTCAGACTTTTTTCTCTCTCTTTGTTTCTATCTTATATTATAATACTTACTTCACTTAATAGCCGAATTCCTTGTTTATAAAACTGTATGTTTTGCTTAAACAATAAATGAATTGATTGATTGATTGATTGATTGATTAGCTATCTATTGTATTACGTCGTCATGGGTTATACTCAATTGTCGTCAGTCGAACATATGAATATTTATTTAAAGCAAATAACTCACGTCATGAGCATATGACAATTTAAAAAGCAGTAAATTTGAAAAGTCAATTTATCATGAACATTCAAATTTTCAATAACCTCATATTCGTTATGCAAACTTGTTTTCGATGTACCTTCAAATCAACGAATGGGTTGTAGAGGAAATGAAAAGAACACAATTTTTGACATTGGGTCTTAGCGATAAAGTCGTTTGCGAAAGTATAGTTGGCGAGATTGATCCCATTAACTTTTTGTTTTGGGGCATAATTTCGACGTTCGAAATTTTCCAAATTTCAATTATCTCGTTTTGCCTCAGGTTTCTTGTCATGATAACTCTACGGCCCTTCGTCCTGTCTTAAAAGAAGGTGAATAGTGAATTTCTTTCTTAATTACATCTTTATTCCATCTGGTCAAAAGTAACAATGTGTAAACCCCAAGATTTACTTATTTTCTTATATTCAACTGCTCTAAATCTATAGATAAGCCGATGAATGCCTATTTATGACTATAGTATATTATGGAATAAATAGTAATATTTTCAGGTATAGAGAAAGAGTTATCTGAAGGTGATAAAATAGTGTTATCGTTGAATATTATATTTTAAACACCCTGAATCCAATAGAACCACTTTGAGACTCATTGTCAGATGCCACAGTGAACTCTATTCGTATAGAGTTCACTGGATGTCCAGGAAACTGCTGCCTGTTTCTCGGACCCTTTCTCAACTATTAGCAGGGGCGGATCCCCCCCTCGTGGAGTCGTGGACCCAAAAAATATAATAATTTTGTTATACCCTGATTCACCAAAACGCATTGATGCATGTACACAGGGCCATTTGCGGCAGTCTGAATGTAGATGATATATAATAATAATAATAATAATAATAATTTGTCTTTATTCATATTGTCAATAATTATCAAGCAATGGTTCACATCGATTAGAATAAATTAAATCAACAATATGAAAGGGCGGAATTCAGTCGCCCCTATCCGAAGATAGTGGTTACTGCTCTTCCATCCAACCCATATCAAAATCATAATCATAACGTATGTCCTGAACCTGAAACATCAGGAGCATAATTAAATTAAAAACAATATTTCTTTCTATTGGAGGCAAAAGAGTTTTGATGGAGGTAACTAGGGGAAATATTTCTCAGAAAAGAATCTGAACATTCATCTGGAAGATAACAGCGCTCATAATACATGAAACTTACCCTCGAGCAACAGTCCCTTCAGCGAGTTCTTGAATTTGAATTTATTCATAATTTTTATTGAGTCAGGAATGGCGTTGTAAATTTTTGTAGCATTATATGAAAATGATCGTTGATAGAGAGATGTACGGTGCTTTGGAGGATTCAGGCGGTGCCTATATCTGGTGTTGATTGTGTGAACATTCTCTCGGAACTGTAGTTTTTCAAATAAATATGTTGGTGTTTGAGAATGGACTAAATTATGAGTGAAACAGCTCAAATGCAAAATCCATCTTTGCTCCATCGTCAACCATCCGGAGTGTTTAATTTTATGCGAAATGGAATTGCGTTTTCTCACTCCGTGAATTAGTCGGGCACAAGCGTTTTGCACAAGTTGAATGCGATTTTTATCATGATTCGTTAGACATGGGTAATACACGATGTTAGCGAAATTGAAATGGCTCAATACCATGGTATCACAGAGTATTTGTTTGGTCTTGAAGTCAAGAATTTTTGAATTGTTATAAATTAGTTTGAGATTGCAATAGGCCGTCCTTATGGTTTTTGTTACATGCTTACTGAACCTCAATTCGGAGTCCATTATCAAACCCAAATTTTTTGCAGAATCGATGATTTCGAGGGGTTCTGAATCAATTGTAATATTCATTTGTTCCTGTAACTGAATTCGATGGTTTTTGTTCCCAAAATTCAACAATTTGGATTTTAAAGGATTGATGATCAAGCAATGGTCTTTGGATGCTTCTGACAAATTCTTCAGATCCTCATTGAGAACAGTACATGCTTCTTGTAAATTATCGAGACTGAAAGAATAATAAATTTGCGTATCATCCGCATAAAAGTGGGATTCGCATTGTGATAAATGAGTAGACAAATTGGTTGTATACATCATAAAAAGTAACGGGCCTAAGATTGAACCTTGGGGAACTCCAGTACTGAGATTTAATGGAGCGGAATACTTGTCGCGAATTTTCACAAACTGTACGCGATTAGAAAGATAATTCTTCATCATGAGCTGTGCACTATTGGTAAAACCATTATAGTGTAATATTGCTAGTAAAAGTTCGTGATTAATGCGGTCGAACGCCTTTGAATAGTCTAATAGGACAAGTGTAACCATCCGATTCTCATCAATGACAGAAAATAAGTCGTTCGTAACCTTGAGTAGCGCGGAAGAGCAACTGTGGTGGGGCCGAAAACCTGACTGATTGACTGGTAATAATTTGTGTAATTCTAAGTACTCCCTAATTTGTATATTCATAATTTTTTCTAGGATTTTTGACAGCGTTGGTAATATGCTTATAGGTCTCAAATCCTTCAGGTTTTTTGGACTATTAACCTTGGGAAGGGGAAGATACGCTAGCCAAAAGAATAGGAGACTGGAAATGGTTATTCAGTTTTCAATATTTGATTTTTTGTTTTTTATTTTTTTATATTTATTTTGGTTATGTTTTATTTGTTTTTAAAAAGAAATATTCTTTTATTTACTTTATGATGTATAAATATATTTATGGAATATATCGAATAGTTTGAACTTGTTTTTTAATACAAAAATGTTGACACTCGAAAATATGATATCCTGTTTACTAAAATCAATCTTTCTATGGAAAAGCACTCGACTATGACTCAGTAGGCAGTAGGTACCAACAAAAAAATCCGTTATTCTGCTAACTATATGGCCCCCCCTCAAACATCGCCTGGATCCGCCCCTGACTATGAGAATGGTATATGGAGGAAGCTGGAAATAGTGTACTATGAGGTGATACGAGGCCCCACCTAAAGAGTATAATATATAAACCCTAACCGTTACCAATCGTTCATCAAAGCGGCAGCCAATATCAAATCGGACATCGCATACCATCACCTGATATTCAAAATGATATTTTAGTCTATGCATGCACAAGAGACTGTGTGATTACCACATGCGGATGCTGAAAGCCATCTCTCAACTGTTGTCTTGTCCTCTTGTCTACCAAAACTGCCAGGGGTACTGTATCAATTGATGATGACAATCCTGTTTTTGTCATCGTCAAAGATGTATCTCCTTTCTATACGGATGAAGAAGAGAATGGGGCAGATTCCATCTCAGGACCAAGTTCCCATAGCGAACCAGTAATCCCTCGTCGCAAGAGAGCCAGAATTTGAAAACTTTTTTATTTATTATTTATATCAATACAATGTGACCTGAATAATCAGTTGTTTATGATTTTCATGAAAGAAGTTATGCACAAATTATTGTCGGCGATGAAATCAAGGTTCCCAGTAGGCCCAGTACTGGACTAATACTTGCTTACCAGAAGTTGCCGCTACGGCAAAACAGTGGCAAATGACGTCGGACCAACATCAATAGGACACTCTGGCCGCCGGTAGGACCAATGCCTGTGCGCCATAATGAATACTATATTGGACCACTTCAGGACCAATGCCTATAATACGACGATATTATGTGAAATAACAAAGAATTCAAAATAATTTTCAATTTTCTATACATTTTTAGATGTCAATTTGGCATTTTCATCCTGCAAGTTGACATTTGAAATTTCTTTCGATGCTAGAATTGGTGAATGCGGAGGATTTCGAATATCGCGACTTCGAAGATGGGAATAACCCCTCCATGAGTATCAAGATCTATCCAGGGTGGAGGAAAACGAGACTAAGTGCATATACTGGAATCCGAACCACTTCTATAGGAGTGACGGATACTAATAGAATTTTTAATGGTGTATATTTCTTGGACATGAGGGTGTTTCGGGCATTGATATGACATATTTTTAATGCCTCAAATTGATATGAAATTTGATGCTGTAATTTGTAGTGCATATCGCTACTTTGAATTTGCTAACTTTTCATATGAGCGGGATTGAGAAAAACAAAACCAACATTTAATATTCAGGAACCTATATATAAATACTTTTTAACATAGATGATTTCAAATGATCAGGTCCTGAAGCAAAATGTTTCTCAACTGTTCAATAACACTTGAAACGGGCCATCATCCAGATGATGTCGGTCGAAAGATACCCTTTTGATGGTATTGGCCCATTACTGGCTGGATTATATTATAGATACCCGATTACAATATGCCATATATTGGGCCGACATTTTGCCGATGTAGCGTTGCCATTGCCAGCATGTACCCTACCAATCATGCGTTGTGCCAGAGAGCGGCCAGAGATTCAGTGTTTGCTGGGTTAGAATCTCACCTTACCAAATGCCATCGCGGATGAACGACAGTGCAGACGTAGATAGTTAATGACCATAATGATCAGTTTTCTAGATACTTGACTTTATCATGACATAATTCGTGTAAGTGTGACTTTTTTGGAGAAAATTAAATGTGGATGGTGACACCTCGTTTTAAAGGTATTTCGATTATACTTTCAACAGTGTATACATTTCACAAAGCATGCACAAAGCATAAGAATGTATATATGTATTTTTATTTTTATTTTTCTGTATAATTCAGAATTTTTTCTGAATCAAACGATATAAACATCTTGATCACCAACAGGCTTAAATAAAATTCTCATAATAATCCTCAAATAATATTTTCACGGCAATGACAAAATGTAGTGTGAGATTGTATTGCAATCATTATTCAGTTTCACCTGATTATTTTAAAAATAGACAGGACAAAAACTGGGAAGGCTCGACGTATTTACAATCAGTCATACAAATGATGTTTACTTGATCCCATCAACCTTGGATTCGGTCGGAAACAAGAGAACAATTTCACTAATTTCAAGGTCAAATTAAATCGTGCATAATATTGAAAAAATGAATGAATGCATGCATCAATGATTATATCAACATCGTTCGATTTTTCCTAACAGTGCCCCTACCTCTATGGGTAGGTGTCATAACGATATGGGTGGGGAATATAGTACAATTCGACTGATTTTACTTTTATTAATAATAATAATAAACGTCCTCATTTTTTTATGATTATACAATCATATTAGTCGTTTTATCGTTATCACTTGACGTTGAAGTTTTCTGGATATTTTAGTTTTTAATTAATGTCTTCATTTTAATAATTATATAAAACTAGCTCAACGAGCATCATTGGTACCAATAAATGCTAGCAATAATTGGTAGGTACCAATATTCTATTGATTAAAATGAAATTTTTATCTCTGATGTATTCTCCTAACCATCAGTTGGGCCCTTCAAAATTTAGTGAAATTTTGCTGATGAATTCTCTTTAATTTCTTCAGCCTTCACTTTTATTTTTTTCCATGTTCAGTCAGTTGAACTTGTTAAATGCATTCATTATGAAATTGAGAATTTTCATTGCATGCATGTGGAGTTGGAGTAACACAACTATGACTTTCAAATTAACTCGATTTTTCAATGACTAAATAAACTACAATATCTATGTGTAATTATGAGGCACCATTATGAGATAAATATCAATAAAAAACGTTCAGTTCATCATTCGATGTATTTTATTATAAAATCATTCTAGCAGCTAGTATAAAAAATGTATAATACTGATTTTATGATTGAATAATAAATAAATTATAAATAAATCCTAGTATTCGAGCACACAAATAACAGAATAACTAACAATTTTTATAACACACACAATTTATGTGATAAATAATACAACTGTAACATCGTACATCCCATCGCTGTCAAATTCAACATCGCAATAGTCATATGGATTTTTCTAAACTTTTTATGAATATTCATGTAAAAAGGGCAGTTCTTTAGGTCTCGTAGGTTGATTTTGCCAATTTCCATTCCAATTCCAGCTTCCTTTTCTATCAGGTGCTTCTCACCAATCAGCTTCAGTAATGGGGGTGTTAGGTAAAGACGTACTATCAGTTCTACCATGAAACATAACGACATTGATGTCGCCTGTAACAGAAACAGAAGAAAATTAAACTCAAATCATTATCAGCACTCAACAGTGGGTTGAAATTTTCCAAAATTCGATTTCAATTCATGCGAGAGAAAAACTTGAAGACTCACAAAATAAACCTTTCATGAACTATGTGAACTTGTGTGTGATTGATAGTAGTAATATGAGTTGATATAACCAAAGAAAATGTCAACCTCATCGCTTGGAATTGAATACTTTGTAGATCATGATATTGTTAGTTCTTCATCAAATTAATAGTTTTTGAGATATTTTTTCCAAACCAATTGATCTAATCGGCGCGGTGGCAAAAATCATCAAATAATATACTTCTTAAATACTAAAATACTCTTTTCTAATTGAAGTCATATGATTCTTGAACAGTTCTGAATATCCACACTAGCCAAACTCGATGACCTATTTTGAGAATTCGATTCCTGAATGATTATTTCTGCTCTTTCGATCTGAAATATTATCGGTGCAGCGGCGTTGCCGCTTATATTGAAAAGTAGCCACAATTGGTGTTTCGGTAAAGAAAAATCCTTCCCCCGAAAAGCTGATTTCGGCAATCTATCATACTTGGGGTCTAGCGGAAATGAATACAGATATATGAGGTGTGGAATATCTAGATTTTTCAACTTTGTTCTAATTGTTATTCCCTTCAATTGAGTGTCAGTAGATAGAAAAATCAAGAGTTGAATCAGAGACCGTTTTGACGAATTATGAATAGTTACGACACAAAGCATTCCTAAAGTTGAAAAGTGTCGAATTTTCACATCCCATATCTCTGTAATCATTTCCGCTAGACCCCAAGTGCGATAGATCGACGAAATCCGCTCTTCAAGAAAAATTTAAACATGCAATGAAATAAAGACGGTCCTATTTAAAATATCAAGATTGCTCCTACTTTTGAATATAAGCGTCAACGCCGCAGCACTGAAATTGTTTCAGATCGATAGAACAAAATTAATTACTGGAGAAACCAAATTTTCGAAATAATCCTATGTCCCGTTCTCCAACAACATCTAATAGGCCATCTGATCTAGCAGGTACATATTATACAGGGTGTCCTTGAAATGTTTTTTTCAAAATGATACCACAGACTCCTGAGACCAAAATACGGTGATTGAACTAAACTTACCTCTACCAAAATGCTCCGTTAAGCCGCTACAGGGCGTATAATAATCAATTCAAAAGTTTGGCTCCATCATCGTACCTTAGTCTCATTTTGTACAGACATTTCAGGGTAACCCTGTATAGTCACGAAAAAATTATTCATTGGACTTAAGGACGGTATCTCGTTATCTGGTTTTGTGAACTTCTCAATGTATTTAGGTAAATTTATACAACAGTGTCGATACAATTTATTTTTGTAGAATGCAAAAATGACCCAAACTCATATTCAGCACATTTTATGTGGTATTGAAAGGCAAAATATTCACATATGTCTTTCAAATGAGTAATTTCAATTTTTCACATTGTTCATTTTGTCTATTCATTTTCAGAAATGAAAACTCATCGAAATTTACACTGTACCCTAAATAGGTACTAATAATGTGTTTTTTCTTTCAAAAAGAGGAATAAAAGTTCAGTTTTGAATTATGGAATTTACCCAGCATAATAAAAGTATCAAAGATGAATTTCCAGATTTCACGAATAAAGAACGAATATTGTTTTATTCAGAATGAGAAAATATAACCTCGAAAAAAATTTCAAGAAGATTAGTCTGCAGGAAAACTTTTACTTTAGTTACCTACCTGTATGATAGTTTCAGCCTCGTTGAATTTTTGGTTATTTGTCCTTAGGTAGATGATCAGTGTTATCAAGCTCAAAACGGCATTCATCAAAAAGTATTTAGGAAACAATACTTGTTGAATGGTTCCAAAAGTGTGTCTTGGTAACGTAAAATAAAGCGCCAACCCCGAAACGAATGTCATCCAAATTTGAGCTCCGAAATGGGCACTGAACGATCCCAAGTAGACTAGATTCCAAAAAGGAGACACAGGTGTATTGTTTTTGCTGGGATACATCAAGTAGGCTATCCATATCACAGATAGGGCAGTTACAAAATGAGCTGGCTGGGTGGTATAAACCAGAATTCTGAAATAAAAACAGGGTTAGTCATTCGTATAGAGGTTCACCTTATGCAAAGTATTGAGAACAATAAGTACAATGAAATCATTTGAGGTTTAAGAAAATGAAATTTTGTCTTCAACCTTCAATGGTGCAATAAGCTATACAATCTCTTGCGATTTTATTTTTCAACCTCGACTGGCTCGACAACTATCAATGTAATGCAGGGTAGGTACCTATCTGCTGGTGTTTCAAAAGTTCAAATGAACAATTCTCACTGATCGTTGGGCATTTTTTTTAAATACATAATATATTTCCTTCGTCATTGTTAATCGAACATCCAATCAAATCAGTTGTGCGAAAAAATATGCTATTAATCGCCTTGGTTGATCGATTGATCGATGAGACACCTCGTATACAATAACAATAATTTCGTGTTATTATTATTATAAGTATTACAAGAAATCTGATGAATCTTAGAAAATCCGAATTCTGGAATTGTATACAGGCTAGGGTATAGAGTTCTCTAATATTAGCTATAGAGGACTAGAGCATCAATTTTGCGTACGTGACATCTGACTGATCGGCCTATTTATCAGTTTTTTTTTCGGAGATCAGTTATCAAGAATACAAAATAAATATATTTACTCACAATTTTTTTTTTTTTCAGATAGAATCGAGGAAATTTTTCAATATCAATATTAATAAGGAATGGGCTGTGATCGAGGCTGTGATAATGAGTAATTATCCATTATAGCATGCAGAAGTTGCATAATTTATTGAACCTATAACCCGCACTATAACCCTCATTAAAATTTATTCTTATAAGTAGGTATATCTTAGTTTTTAACTTTTATTCAACTAATTAGGTGAAGGTAAAATGTGAAACAGAGAGAATGGAGCTGTTTGAATATAATGCGTGTATTTCAATCCATTGCTACTTCATAACCGTAAAAAGAAAAATGGAAACAAAATATGTGAATTTTTCGCTTTTCGGTGAGCTCTTTGACCGAGACTGTAACGCTGAAATGGAAACTGATTTCTGCTAATATAAATTGGATACTTGAAAGTTCATCTGTGACAACTTAGGTTAACGAAATTCTGCATGCAAACAGAAGAACACAAAATTATTTGCCAAGTTCATTGACACTTTAAACTACTCTGCTTCACAAGAATTAAGGAGATTGCGAAAAAAATCGATAGTCTCCATTATTATTACTGATGTAATGGAGTTGGTAGCTACGGTAAATAAAAAAAATTGAAAAACTCATTTTGTGCAGCAATATTTTTGCAGTGCGACAAGTGTATACCGATACTACAAAATGTACGAGCATATTAATTTCAGCTGTGGAATTTGAATTTTGAATAGTCCTGCATTATTCAAATAATAATTGACTATTTGAGGTACTCACTTATAAAAATTGGAGGTCAAAAATTTTTGGTATTGGAACTGCAAATATTCAAAGCAATCTTTGGTATATCGCGTTGTCACAGCCAAAATGTCTTCTTTGTACTCATTTTGGAAAGCACGCATGCCTATTTTGGAAAGTCCCTTTGGTCTCTTCAACACCATATTATTTGACCTGACCTTCTTGGAAAAATCACTGACATTTTTTGTAGTATTGGTCCTTGGAATTTCAAATTCACTGGGTAATCTTCCGACACACATACTGACGAAATTCGGAAATATTCAAGGGCCACGATAGGTTAGTCACGTAGATGGAGAAAGAAGTCTAGACCGACACTGTTCGAACTTGAAATGTCACAGCTCATGCAGGCTTTAGGGTGGTATGTTATAATATTTATAGTCAATCGAGCCCCACTCTTACAAACGTCATCAGTGCCGGCGCATGGTTCAGGACGATACAAAATATACTCAAATGATTTTCTCATTGTACCATGACGTGTGTCGAACACAGTAATTGGTATTAACATTAACGACTTTACGCTTAAACTGCTATTGATCTGGGTATTGTAATAACGGCGTCATTTGTAGTCAAACACGGATTTCCATCGAAATGTCTATAAGAAGGCGACCTTGATTATGCGATGAATAGGAAAATTAATTTAGCATCGAGATACAACAATATATATTCGAGGCTCAATATTTTTGCATGAAAAGGTTTCCTGAACGTTTTCTCGATAGATCAAAATTATTATTTAATGGCAGCGTCATCACTTTCTTTAGTCATTATCGATAAAAAATTACATATAGGAAGGTAATATATACCTACTATCACATATCATATCTGCTATCTAATGAAGGGTAATCTGAATAGAAAATCATCAATATGTTCAACTGAGTACATTTATAGATAAATAATTTGGCTGTTTGTATAACCATTCAAAAAGTTCACGATCAAGGCAAATTATAAATCATCGAAAAGCGACGCAAAAAATTTCCATTGTTGTTTTGTTGTTTCAATATCATGAAGTACCTATCTAAATGATACGACATTCAAACGTCTATAAATTATTTTCATCCATATGGCTTTCACTTTTTGGGCATTCGACACGTCACAAGTGTGATGATGTCGAAATAACTTGACTTTGACTTTTGAGTATTGATATATTTCGAAAAGCATAAAAAAGCGTTCGTTTGTTCGTATTGTATTTTCCATTTCATAAAAGTGAACCATCATTGTTGAATTAATATAATGTGGTAAGCAAAGTTTAGGTACCTATAGAAGCTCAAATATCCGAAACCAGAAGACACTCAAACTTGATCAAAGATGAAATGAGCTAGATCGATTATTTGAAACAAAATCGTGGTTAAACTTTTGCATTTGAGGTACAGGGTCTTCACGTATACTTTGAACCCCCCCTTAACTTTCTAATATCTATTGTTCAATTATTTTGTTAAAAAAATGATCCTATGTAATTTCTCTTGTAGATTTCATATATTTCAACATAAAAATAGTTGAAGAACGAACAAAAAAAGTTATGGATTACAAACATATTTTTTCAAATGAAAGACCTATGTATTTTGTTAATATTTGATAGAGTATATTTTTCTGAAATCAAATATTATGTTATCTCTAATAGACTTCGAGATATTTGACTTTGAAATTGGGATTCAATTATTTCAGTTAATTAGAACATATATATAGATGGTCAGGGAAGCTATGGAAATAATTCAAATATCTGTCGTCAAATTGATGAATGCTACTATATATCAATTTAAAGTAAGATTATTTTTCAAAATGGGTTTTAGTGATAGAGAAAAATATGACATACTATAGTATATTTCATTAAAATCCAATATTCTGAGACTAATTATTTCAAACGAACAAAACGAAGATCGATTTACAATGACGATGACGAAATTGAAGTTTTATAAAACTAATTCTATAGCGCATGCTTCAAGAAATCTGTTTTTTGCGGTCGAAATCGTTGAATCATTTCTCCTAACCTGGGAGAGAATCTGGATAAAATATGAATCTCAAAGTCAAATATCTCGAAATCCATTAAAGATAACATAATATACTTATGTATATATATTCGAAATCAAAAAATTATACTATATCCGAAAGTGACAAAATATAAATGGTGATCCATTTAAAACAATATTTTTGGTGTCCACATTTTTTTTAAGGTCTTCAATTCGTCTTCTCTTCACATATATAAAATCTACAAGAAAAATAACATAAGATCATATTTTGAAAAAAACAACTGAACAATAGATGAAAGAGTTAAGAGGGGGTTCAAATATACGTGAAGACACTATACTTGCTCCCACTATAAATATTGGTTGAATCAAGGAAGGGACACAAGAGTTCATGAGCTGAAGTATATAGGTCCTCTACAAGAAGATTAAAATAATTTCACTATTTTGACACCTTCCGTTCCCGAAACATTTTTTTTTGGCACTGAATCACCACAAAAATAGTAGGAATATGGGAAGCAAGGGGTAATATTCAGATTTTTTGCGTACTACGTGCTGGTTGTTGGTTTGAAAAATAATGGTTACCTACTTGGAAATCATGGAAATTTCATCACAAGTATTGTTCGAAGTGAATCAGTATCATAATAGTAGTAGAGAAGTATTATTTATATTCCTTTCTAGGACGGTCATAAAAAAATGATTTGTCAACTCATATTCATTTATAACCACTAGAAATTCTATTGACGCACATAAAGTTTTGAGAATTCAATTTATAGGTATTCGGTAGATTCAAAAACTATCATGCAGAAAATGAGCTAACGAATATAGTTGGTTGAAAGGCTATATTGAAAACCACTTCCATTTACATCCTTGTGAGTTATGGCAGTGAATATAGTCCTTTTCAATAGGCCCATTTGTGTATTCGTATATTTTTAACTATATCTTAATTTTTTTTTCCTTTGTGAAATGGCTTATTGAATAAATATTATTATTATTATTATTATTGTAAATCTTGTTTGAAACATGATCTTTCGAACTAGCAACTGCACTTTGTTATTCAGAGCAGGTATGTAGTTCATGTGTTTATTGATGATTATCACAGCAGATAAGATTAAATCGGAATCTTCGGATTGTGAAGCTGATATGATCTCATTAAAGTAACTTTTGTGTACTGGGTATAAGGTTTATATAAATCCATACATCAAAATCCCTAATGTAATCGGTAGCTTCCTCATGTTTTATCGAAATTCATTTCATTCATCCAGAAATATTACAGTACCTTTTACAAATTTATGATAAATTAAATATGTAGATACTATCAAAAAAACACAATGGTTTGTGCCTGACGATATGAAAAATGTTCTCAAATAATGTTTACATAGATGAATAGATGTTCACTTTGAATGTTCATAATTGAAAATACAATCGATTGCTTCCGGTAGATTGTTGTTCGTTTAACCATATAAATCGTAGTATCTCATGTAGGCAAATGGCACAAGGGTATAAGATATAAAGTGATAGACAGTTGACTAGTGATAGTAAAAGAGTAGAGTAGGGTCCTACACTATAATATTCAAGGGTAAAGTAGATAACTAGATACAGGACGTTTAAATTCTTCAGATTAGAACGTAACATGTAAGTGAAATTGTAGAAGCAAATCAAATCGAAGTTTATTGAAAGTACCTAATCCAAGCCATCCTCTATTTTATTTTTTTGAATGCACATCAAATGTAGTTTTTGGAAATTCACTTTTTTTTATCTTGGAATTGGCATATTGTTGTTCTTTGATAATGCGTTACCGCATATTTTGAATCTTGTGCTTTCCTCTTTGAAAGAGTCGATCAATAACACCCTAATATTTAATTTCGTGGACTGGATGTTTTCTTAGTAGTTACAGTTAGTGGTATATATGGTATATCTTCTAATGAACTTTTATTCAAAAGGCGAGCAGCCAATTCCCATATACTCAGAAATCAGAATCACTAAAAAAATACTATTCATTTATCTTGTTATGAAAATACTGAAATTTTATTTTTTGTATTAGTATTATTTTTATGGTTCACAATGACAACTACAAAAATGGCAGAGGAGTCTCAAGACTACGAAGCCCTGGAAGGGACAGCCAAAATAAAATAATCGCTTTCGTCAAAATTCCTACTTATATCTCGGAAGTTTAAAATTCCGAGTTAACTCGGAATTTTGAAATTTCGATTAATAACTCAGAATTTTATACTTCCGAGTTATAACTCGGAATTTTGACTTGAAGTTTCGAGTTATAACTCTGACTTTTAAACTTCCGAGATATGAGTCGGAATTTAGACGTAAAATTCCGAGTTATAACTAGAATGTTTAAAATTCCGAGATATGAGTCAAACTTAATGACGGTGAAGTTGCAGCAGCAGTTTTCTGTGATTTATCGAAGGCCTTTGAATACGTGAGTCACAGAATACTGCTGCATAAATTAAACCTATATGGATTCAGAGGTATTCCCCCACTCTGGTTTGAAACTCATACACTTACTTGAACAGTTGATCCTAAAACACGGAGTTCCTCAAGGTTCTGTCCTAGGGCCATTGTTATTTCTTTTATATGTGAATGATCTAGCTTATATTGACATACAGGAAAAACTCACAATATTTGCTGATGATACCACCATTCTTTGGCACGGAAGGAATGAAGCAACTCTGGGTAATATTATCAATGAGGACATGGTGAAAGTCAAAAACTGGTGTGATAGTAATTTATTATCCTTCATTACTACAAAAACAACAGTTATCAATTTCAGGTGTGACATTATTGAAAAAGTATTTATCGAAAACGAGTGCATTAAGAACGTTGATACAAATAAGTTAGGAATAAATATAGACGCGAAACTCAAATTCGAAGGGCATATCATGAATCTGTATAAAAAACTAGCTTCCGGTTGTTATGCTTTCAGGGTTACTTCAAATGAATTGGGATTGAAAGCTGCAAGAGATGCTTACTTTTCACTCATTGAGTCTCATTTGCGATATGGAGTTTGTTTTTGGGGGTCATGTGCGAACGATCTACTCAAATCAATATTTGTACTTCTAAAGAGAGCTTTAAGATATATGTATAAGGCTAGTATGAAAGTCTCTTGTAGACCTTTATTTGTAGCACATGGAATTTTACCATTAGCATGCATTTTCATTTTAGAAACGGTCTGTCTTATTAAGAAAAAAATATGAAATTGCAAGTTTTGTGCCTGCACCATGTACTACCCGCAACTCTTCACTTAATATCATCAGATCTGAACATGAAGCCCCTCTGGTATCTCTTACATAATAACATTATATCATCAAGATTTTCGAACTAATCTATAAAAAATAATGTGGTTTTTACAAAGTCAAAGTTTTATCAAAATACTTCGATTTCTGGTTTTCGGACAGAATTTTGGAATGATTGATGTTTTTTTATGAATTCGATAGTCCCGTCATTTCAGTTGAATTTTGATTCACTAGTAGGCTACTATAGTAGGTATATAAAATTTATCTGAATTTATTAGTTCACATCGTTTTCCAGATAAAATGAGATTATCTCACTTGAACGATCTTATATTGATATGGAATACACTCATACAACAATAATTATCTGCTATTGTATTGATGATACATCATCATACCGAATCAACTTACTTTTATGATTTATTCAAATTATTCCTGATTTTCACAAATAGACTTATTAATTCATGATGAGAGAAGAAATCTTGAAAACCAGAAACAGGTTTATGTTAACTTTTCTATGAAAATCGGTCCAGGAATACGCCCTCAAATTCAACTTACCTCTAAGTAACACCCTGTATTAGTATACATATAAGCGACACCATAGTTCATAGTGTTTTTATTCTGAAATTCAAAATATGATCGATAAATTTGTGTATGATATTTCAAATTTATTTTTGTTAAAAATGATAATAATTATACAGGATAACTTCAGATAAATCATAACAAATTTTGGGGTAAGCGGATAGTTAATATTTTGTAAAAATAATTTTTTTATGTAATTGCATTTAACTGATGATCAGATCCCGTTCAGTTATTTTATATCGAGTCATGCAACCACTGAAAATTTCAAAACATGAATGCGATGTTGAATAATCGCAATCAATATTCCTTTTATTTTTACTCAGCTAGAGTCAACGAATCTGTATAATGAATTGCTAATCAATAGTGGCTTTTATAATATGTCAAATGAAATATGACAAGGCATCAAAACTTTATGATCATCTATTATTTTCAATAGCGTTTATAATAATAATTTCTCCAATGCATTGATGGATAAACAACAAAAAATATCCATCTGCATGAAAAAACATGTTTGTTTTGCAAAGCAGGTTATCTTAGAAACTTTTGATATTTGTATGAATTGGATATCTATTTGTTTTCCCCTCACATTCAGTTTGAAAATAAACGAAATCTATATATGTATGTGTATACTTTGAAATGGTTCCATGAACTAGTACTCAAGAAATAATCCTTTGAAAGTAGTTAAATGATATGTTTCATGGCTACTTCAATTGTTTTTCGATTGAACGAAATTTTGTTTGAACATTAGTTATATACTTTCACTCGAATATTACATCAGCTCAAATAATTCAAGATTATATAGGTATCAAACAAAACATCTACCCAGTTTCGAAGTCCAAATGGTGTCACCCAGAACAATGTGTATTTCAAAATTATCTTATTCATAAACAACATGAAACAATTTTGCGCCTCGCCATTGATGAAATTCCTGATGATCTATGATTTTTTATATAATTATCAAATGAAGTACTTATACCTAATGGAAGGGGGAGTGCTAAAAGAAATTATTGTGATGTGAATAGTCGACTCATGTTCAATACAATAATATTTTAATATCGCTCACTTCATCGGGAAATATATTCATTCAGATAACGAAGAGAACGATAATAAACCTACCGAAAATACATTCATTTACCGAAATAATATTCATAACATTCGAAATGTACTTATGACAAAGTATTTCATGAACATGACACCTGTGCAGAATTATTCTGAATTTATAGTATCTTCCTTTGATGAGAAATGCCCAGATAGCATAGCTCTTAAACCATTTGAAAAGAATATCAGAATAAGAGCATATTGTAACTTCAGTTTGAAATTATAAATCTGACATATGCATGTCAAGGCAAGAAAAGCATATGGTTCCGCGTGTGATTGGTCATCACACAACTTTAAAATAGATAGATAACTGAAATAACAATTCTATTCGTAAAAAACCAAAAACAGCATTTTTATTTTTCCCTTGTATAACTTGGAAAGGGCCAGAGTCCCTTTAGATTTTTTCTGAACAACTTACTGTTCACCACAATAGTTACTTTTTTCCTATTTAATCGTCTTTTTACCCATCACGGTTTGGGATATAGCAATGTTACCACATGATAACATGTTAAAAAAACGGCCTGTATGGAAGTTATTTCATAACTGACATGAGAAAAAATGAAAAAGTGCATTTCATAATTAAGCCACTGTAAAAAACTGTGACGCTGGTTTTCGTATATCATCACCAGGAAAGGATCAACCATCAGAGTAACTTGAACCGGAAATGTGCCAACTTTACAGCAATATCTAGTAATTTGATGCGAAACCAAGATTCACTATAATTCATGATAATGAAATAGGTAAGTGTAAAAACATGCAAATTGTTTTTACTCATCATTCTTCTTTGCTTCCAGCTTCGTTGCAATAAATCTGCACGTGTAGATTCATTAATATATGATGCGAGGCAAATTTCATAGCTCTAACAGAAGGATGATTATATAAAAAATCTCACGTTCAAAACTATCCTTATGGCCAGCATACCAATAAAATACCCATGATGCAAAAATTAATTAACAGACTATAGCATTGAATAAATCCAGAGCACAAATGTTGAATATATATTTTTGATAGCAATGCAAAAAGATTTCGAGATAAATAAGTGACAAATTTCTATTGATAAAGTTATATGACAGAAAATTGCAATTGAATGATTTATTGACATTTTGAATACCTATACAGATTTTAGGAAAACAATGCTGAAATCATCACATGTTAGTATGAATTTTTCATTACCACGTTCTCATATATTGGGATCGATGTTTTTTCAATTACTCCTTAAAAAATTTGCATTCACATCATCGAAATCAAAAACTTGAATGGTATCCAGTATGAGAGTTACATTATAATGTCATGTCAACATTGTGAACAATAGGTACTCACTGTGATATTGATAAGTATAGGTATATTTTTATAGTAAAGTATATTTTTTCTGAATACATTAGTATCTCGCGATATGTTCGAGTCTTACATGCTGATCAAAATTATTGGGAACTTTTTTTTGTGAAAAGTGCTTCGGAAAGGATGCCAACATTTTGTTTACCAACCAAATTCGGACAGTTTCAGTTCTTTTGAATTTGGATCTGGAACATTTATACTTCCGACAAGCTTATACCTATTTGGTAACTAAGGTTTTGAATTATGATGAACGGCATATTGTTGACACATTCATGGTGATTTTTTGAACAGTATAAGCATGACAAGCGAACATGCCTCTAATCAAATATGAAATTATTTATAGGATTTTCCTCATACAATAAACATGAGCATCCAAAATAACGTCTAAAAATCATCAAATTAATTCAATATTTTTGCCACGCTATGAACCGGGTGTTCCAATAAGGTCCGCAATGTAAGATATTAGGAAAACTGCAATCTTCACGACTGTACCAATTCGGCCAAAACAAATTGCTGGATTAACTTCGATGTTAGCAAACATTCGATTCTTCTTAGAAAATCGCCATTTTAAGGTACTGTTTTCATAATGTTGATGAAAAATTTTTGCGTCAGCTTGTTCTTGAAAATATTTGGAGTGCGGCACCTAAACATATCCTGGAACTTTTGGATTCTGTCCAAAAAAGGGCAATTCGTCTCGTCGGTGAAATATCAACAATCGTTCCTCCATTAGCAGTCTCTCCGAGATTAACCCGTCAAGTTCAGTCTTCACACCCCTTCGTGTTCACTTTAGAGACCTGCAGAATGTATCTTTCCAAAGACTCGTTCGTCCAACGAACATCGAGACTTTGGAACTTATTGCCTAGGGAAGTGTTCCCCGAGGCTTACCATCTCCAGGAATTTAAGAAGAACACCAACTCCTACCTTCTTTCTATTGGTTCTCACGATGTTCTCTGAACATTACAGGATATCCCTTTTCGTGGGAACCAGAACATACAAAAAAATTGGATAAATCTAGAGAATATTAGACTAAAATAAGTGCAAAAGGAAAGGTGAAAATTATAATAATAAGCATTTTGCAACTAAGGAATAGAAATAGGATAAAGTAACCTACCCATTCTATAGAATCTCAACGGTAAGCATGATTTTCTTCATTAAAATTGGTTATCTGCAAATAACTCGAAGATGAATAGAGAATTACGGTTTACGAACTTATTCGATCTTTTCAAGAGAATACGAAAAAACTAAACCTTGTGTAAAAATCGCCCTCTAGAAGACGCGGTAATATGTATGCGACAATCATCAAAGTAGGCGTTCGAATGAGTGTGAAATCATCTTTCAGACGAGCCTAAGTTGATCTAATGTGAAAAAAGGGTATGGAAGATACCGCAATTTGAAATATATTGTTTCAACAGTTTACTCTCCTTATATTGAAGAAAAGTAAAATTTCCAACAACGAGCTGACGCATAAATTCATGAATTTGTCATTTCCGTAATGAAAACAGTAACGAAATTGGCAATTTTCCAAGAACATTTTAATTTTTTGTAATATAAGGTTGAATGCGACCTCTAGCAGTAATTTTAGAAACTTGAAAATATGTTCCATCAATTTCTCTTGGCCGATTTGGTGCATATTTTTGTCTCGAACCCGTAAGGCTTATGGTTTATATTGTACCTTGCCGATCTTATTGGGACACTCGGTATATCCGATGATCGGTACTCAGTACAGTAACTGTACTCGAATGCTCTGAACAACTCTGGAGGCAGCTTATTTATAATAATGGATGATGGTAATTTAGTCTAATGAGGTCCTATCGACATAATGAGGACTCAATGTCGCTTCAGCTCTTTGGTAATGTTTAACGTGTTCGGATGGTGTATTGGAAGACACTTCGTCTGCACGTACACAAATAGTAGTTTCAATATTTTCCGAGAAGTTGACTTTAGAACGGAACCGACCGCAGTTGATCACGAGCCACCAGTCACGGGTTTGTTATTCAGAATTGCGTATTGCACAACAGTGTGAAACGTTCAGATCGTAGACGATTGCCAAAAACAATAATAATTGTATAGCGTAAACGGGTGCAAAATCGGAGTCAATAGCTATACGTTACCCGCCACTGGGCGGTTTCATGATTCTCGTCAGAAATAGCAATAAATAGAGTACTTGGAAAAACGCAAATAATTCGGGTTATTCGTTTAGCAGCGCACCCCGAAATTTTGCCCCTGTTAAAATTTGAATAACTTTTTTCTGCTTTGAACAATTTGAATTCTGTTTACACTGTTCGCTAGTTCAGTCCTTCAGATATGATCTCGTACTTCTTTGATACATGAGGTTTTCTCGATAAAATTGCTACAGTATGTTTTTCGAAACGGAATTTTCAAAAACATCCCAAATGAAGTTAACAGTTTCTTTCAACTTTAACAGACATGAGACATGAAGATGATCTCATTACCTTGAGTCATCGCCAGAATTGTCTTCTTTTCTCTTTTATTCACAGAGTAATCTCAAAAATTCAACTTTTTGGTTTTGCAGTCATGAATTTCTTCCTCTTCAACCGATTTTCAAAATCTTAGGCTCATTTTGAAGTTGATGAGGAGATATGAAGATCAGAGTTGACTAAAGATAACATTCAAGATCGAAAGTTTCCTCAAATTTGAACCAAATCTGAAACACCCTCTGAATCCCGGCTGGGAGGAGAATTGAATAAAAATCAACTTTTTTTCGGAAGGATCCAGAATGAATGGATACGTCCAGATCTTTCTTGCTTTCAATAGTCAAAAATTGTGCGTGACAAAATCAAATTGAAACGCCATGTTTTCGAAGAAAAATCAACCCAAGAAAAATGCATGGCCCGTAACCAACGTAACAGAATCATAATGGGTGCCTGACAGGAAAGGTTGTAAATTTTGTTTTCGTGAAAATAAAGACCGCGACGCAAAAAAATATTCTTGTTTTTTTCTGCCAGGAGATACAACAAAAAATTTCGGAATACAAAAAAAAATCAGTATACAACAAAATTTCAGGGTAACCTTCTCACCCCTATACAAAGTATTTCATCATGTTTTGGATTTCTTTCAAACAATTTAATTTTTTAGACAAAAAAAATTATGAGTACGCCTATGATTTTATTCTACCTGTTCAATGAAGCTGAAAACAGCTATGGGTACCGCTTACCTCAAAATTAAAAAAGTACTTTTTTTCGCCCTGTACACCAAACTATGATACTTGGGCGATTCTCAGTAGTTTAGTACGAAGCTCACTAAAATGATGCGCAAAAAAATCCCAAAAATCTGCTTCCCCTTTATCCATTTCCAATGTACCCCAAGGGGGTAAGAAGGGATGATTTTTTTTAAATCTCCGACCCCGATGTGATGGGTCAGGTGAAATCTGTTTCCCGATATATCTTACCGTGTAGCCAGCAAAAATTCGCCAATCAAAAAAAAATTTTGGGAGAGAGAGGCATACATTTTTTACGATCGTTTTATTGGTGGTGATGAAGAACGTGTTCTTGATAAAATAGTTTTATTTGTAGTGCATTTATCAATATTCTTCATCCAATAATTCCTTCATAAAATTAAGTGTATAACTTGAGTTTTATTATTCAGATACAGAATCCAAAACATGCTGGAACAGAATACTTCTCCTATAAGAAGACTTTCAAGCATATTGATGGCTATCTGTGATGCATCTCATAAATTCATCTTCATTGATGTAGGCTGTCCAGAATCAAATCATGATGGAAATGTATTATGTAATTCAATTTTCCATTTCTACCTTCAGTTTCCAAGATTTGGCCAATTGTTTTCCAGGCTTTTTCCCTGGCGAGTTTATTTTGCTTTGTTTATCATAAATATGTCTGAATTCTTCAACTTGTTAAATTAATAGAGCATCGTCCATGTCACAAATAATATTGAAATTAATGAAAATTTTAATAAAAACTAGCGAAAGTGGACAAAACAATAATAATAGATATAGGTTAGAACTCGCCAACATTTCAAAATTATTTGTTCCGTGTCAAATATCCCTGAATCTCAAGTTTTTTATAACAGAATCAACTTGTCATGTATCGAATCTTAAATGTTAGGTCATAAATCTCGAATGCTAAAAGTTTTTATAAAGGCACCCTGAGTGTATGTGTTGTTATCTGACGATATTCCACTTAAGTGCTTTTTTGACAGATGAAATCATTTTTCAGTCTTATTTCATGTTATTTTGATGAGGAGTTTATTTCCGGCATTTTGTCTCATAATAATAATTTCACCACTATGCCGCAATTTTAGCAAGCGATATAGAATTTCAACCACGATAAAACAAAGCGAATGGCCCGTTATATCGGTATATAGGCCAAGATTTCAATATCGTCCACCCTTAATTTTTTATTTGTTTTTGAATCATTATTATTTGATATTGATATGGGGTTCCGTAAAATGAAAGGGATTAGTTGAGCGTACCGTTATCTTAAATGTTTGGAATATTTGGAAAATCAAGAAACCTGAAGATAGTACTTTTCTTGTAGTTTATATTCCTTTATATTTTGATGTGGTTAGGTTAGCTGCTTTACTGTCATGGTCATTCCTCTTTGGTTATCCCCTTCATGAAAGCTAACCGTGCGCCAATGAATAATGATAACCCATTAAGTTCTTATGCAATAATTATCGATATGGTTCAACAGTTAGTTCTATTTATGAGTCTGTTTCCAGGAATCACCTCGTGTATCGATATCACAATAGGTATGTATGTATCATTACCATACAATATGAGCTATTTTTGTTTCAATATCCTGAAAATGGCAGTATTCTCAGAAGTATACCTACCTGCGACAAAGAAAATTGTGTGTCATAATAAGTATAGACACACCTCTGATGCCTTGGTGGATCCCTAGTCTAGTCTAGTTATTTAAACAAGAAAGGTAACTCTGAATTTTTTCAGAGTTGAATTTTTCAAGGATGTAAGACAAAGACACACTTGCCCTCCTCTAGCTACACCACACCACTGATAAATAATTATACATAGTTCCATAATTCATTATTGGATATCTAATTAACTGTGAAATTACGTTTCAAGCTATTTGAATGGTATTGTAACTCATACAACCGATGTTGTGTAAGTCTGTAGAAGAGCGTTAACCAAGTTGAGGCATGTATTGAATATATTGACGAGGATCACCAATTTCATTCCTCAATATATGATGTAATCGAATCTGAGAAATGATTTATTCACATGCAACATCACATATTATCAGAAGAAGGTATCATCAAGTATTTTTTGTATGTTCTGGTTCTCACGAAAAGGGATATTCTGTAATGTTCAGAAAACATCGTGAGAACCAAGGGAAAGAAGGTAGGAGTTGGTGTTCTTCTTAAATTTCTGGAGATGGTATATGCCTCGGGGAACACCTCCCTAGGCAATGAGTTCCAAAGTCTCGATGTTCGTTGGATGAACGAGTCTTTGGAATGGGACGTTCTGCAGGTCTCTAAAGTGACCACGAAGGGGTGTGGAGACTGAACGGGTTAATTTCGAAAAGACTGCTAATGGAGGAACGATTATTGTTATTTCAGAAGAGCATCGCCCATGCAAATATCTATAAAATAGAGATGAATCTACGGTGTTCCAGAGAAGTGAGCGAGTTTGTAAGCGAGGCTTTACCGACGAGACGAATTGCCCTTTTTTGGACAGAATCCAATAGTTTCAGGATATGTTTAGGTGCCGCACTTCAATTATGGGAACAGTATTCCAGGACAGGTCGGATCTGTGCTTTATAGATCATAAGCAGCTGACTGGAAGTGAAATAGCTCTTGGCTCGAAACAGAAATCCAAGTTTTTGGGATGCACTTTTGGCAATGGACCTCACGTGATTTTCCCAAGAAATGTTATTGCTGATAGTAACGCCAAGAATCGAAATGGATGACTTCAATGGTATGGTTATTCCTGAATGAATTATATTGGGCACAGGTCCATATTTATTTTGTTAACATTTCTTCCTCGTAGAGTATCAGATGAAACTCCATCGACCACTACATGGAGATACCTGTTTGAGAGAAAACTAGCGAGCAGAGAACACAGCTGAGAGGGCAAACTATAAGATGGAAGCTTGGCGAGGAGTCCCTGGTGCCAAATTCGATCAAATGCCTTGGAAATATCTAATGCCACGGCTAAAGTTTCTCCATATTTTTCAATAGATAGCTGCCATAAAATGTGAGACGTAAGCGAGCAGGTCACCAGTTGATCTCTGATGACAGAAGCCATATTGCCTATCGTTGACAATTCCTGAGTGTTCCAGATATTTCATGAGCTCGATGTTGATGGCTTTTTCCATGACCTTTGAAATAATTGATAGCAGTGCGATAGGTCTGTAGTTGCTAGGTGAGGTCTTTTTGCCTTTTTTGGGGACTGGTTGTACTATTGCAATTTTCCAGTTGGACAGAAATATCCCCAAATTGTGAGAGTGGTCGAACAACCTGCAAAGAACAGGTGTTAGTTCGGGAGCACATTTCTTGAGAACAATCGGTGGGATTCCGTCAGATCCACAGGCTTTCTGATATCTGGTACTTTGGCGAGAGGTGATCTCGGGCATATGATTGTCAATAGGTGTAATGTTCGGGGATTGTTTTCCCGATTAATCCAGAGTGGAATTTCCCAGCAAATAGGTGCGCAAAGATATTGGCTTTTTCTGGGCAGTCGTAGCCAGAGTTCCATCTTCCTTGGTTAGAGGAGGAAATGAGTTGGAAATGAAATTTCTTCCCACAGCTTTGGCGAAAAACCAAAATGAACGGGATCCGTTAGGACATTCAACAAGTTTTGATCTTATTTTGGCATTGTTAGCATCTTTTGAAGATTCTATTGTCTCTTTGCATATGCCTCTAGCCTCGAAATATGCTTCTCTAGTCTCAGGACACGGATTTTTTAGCCATCGATGGTATGCTGTCTGTTTGGAAGCGACAGCTCTAGAACAGTTTCTGCTGAACCAGGGCTTATCAGATGATGTTCTTCTTGCGGTGTTTGGTATGTAAGTTTGCATCCCCAACATGATGATTTCAGAAATTGTCTCAGCGCATCGTGTTGGATCTACTGAAGAGAAACAAACTCTCTTCCATGGAAACGCTGAGAAAAACATACGAAGACCTTCCCAGTCGGCCGAATTGTAATTCCACATGAGACGTTGCTGTGTTGTGTTGCTCGATGGTATATGGAAATACCAGGTTGTGGGGATAAGGGTGTCATCAGAGTATCCAAGTGGGGCACAAACTTCTATTATATATAATAATCTACTGAAAAAAATAAATAAACCTTCAATAATGTAGAAAATATCGCATGGTTATAAACAAAACAAATTAAAAATGATGACACACAACAAAGATAAAATAGAAAAACAGTCAAAAAGAACTAAACCGCTATAGAAGAAGGAGAACAGTTTTTTTTTAAATAGCATATCGGTTCATGAAATCTTAAATGAACTGAAAGACAAGCATTGTTGAACCTGAAGGATCTTTTGCAACATGATTGAATATACCTACCCAAGTTTTCAAACGTTTGTTGTATAAAAAACTCTAGAAGCAAGAGCAACGCTTACAGGCAAGATGTTATGTATTTGTGGCCATTGTTTGATCATAGGAAATATATCTTCATTACAAGATATAATACAAAGATCTGAACCATTTTCAGCGAGAAATAGATTCCCACGTGTGAAACTCGGATTGAGATTCATTGAAATTATATCAGACCTCCGATTTTTATAGTGTGTTAATATATGAAGTGATTCCGGATTTTGCGAACAAAAAAAAAAGAAATAAAATGATTTAGAGATTGATTTGTTATATGATCCAGCAAAGGTACTTATCTAACAAGTTGGGACTCTGAAGTAAGTTTCGACTGTTTTTGCAATGCCCATGATTGTGTTAATATTACTAACCCATTCAAAATTTATATGAGAGAATTCCGGAAGAATTCATTTCATTTAATTTTTTTACCCTTCTACCTAACCTAACCTAAATTGCTCCTCATCTATAATGTCAGTGTTATCTGTTTATATCGAAAAAACCGAGGGTGACCGCGTGACACGTCGCAGTTGTAAAGTTTTTGTAAAATCTCCGAGTTCACTACGTATTATGGCGAGTACATTTAAATGCCAAAAAAGTAATTGCCTGAGTATAGAAAAAATATCGATTCATTGATTTTCACAATAGTTACAAAAAATTATATCGCTCTTTGATGTCACACGGATTCCTTCAATTTCTCTTAATTCAAATTCGGTTGTAAATTTTGTCATCTTTAGTAATGTTCAACTCAAGTTGAGTAGGAACCAGGTTAGAAAAATAACAGGCCTTATCACTGGCCACAGTCCAATGAGAGGAGACCTGCATAAAATGGGGCTATACAATGAAGAACTTTTCTGCAGACAATGCGGCAAAGAGAATCACCTAAACATAAACTGTCAGAGTACGAGGCACAAGATCGCAAAAGCCAACTAATATTCTGGAAGCCTAGGCTAACTCCCGAGGAATTTAACAACCATCCGGTGAAGAACCTGTACAGACTGGTCCAGGGGATGGTATGAAGCTAAATCGGAAGACACAAAAAGCCCAAGAGGCTGAGGTGTAGCTGGCGATAGGACCATCATCCGAGCAAAATAAATGTTCAACTCGATATATTGATTAAAAGAACAAAAAATCCATACGAATTAGGGGAGATGTGGGTAAAACGGCCACCCTAAGGTTCGAAAGAAATTTTCGAGGGAATGTTTGACGATATTTCGATAACATTGAACCAATACATCTATTATTGATCTACTACCAAACTTTCAACCAGTATTTCCGTTCCGAATATTGTATTTATCGAAAAATTCCAATTGGCCGTGCCCAATATAAGGATGAGCAGCATGGAGATCCACAGTGAGACCGGCATACTTATATGTCTACAAACTAAAGGTAATATGTTTGAGCATTCGCTTTAGCATTCACTATTCACAGTGTTCAACAATAATTCTCGCCTTCTCAGTTCCTATTATTTCAGTTTTTTTCATTTAATTAATTTTTTTTTTCGAATATCTCCGGAAGTGAACAACATTTTTGGGAATTCACATCTATTTCTTGACCTCTTAATTGCGCAACATTTTGCTATTTGACTTACTGTGTAACTCTTACGGTAACTGAGATCTCCACGTTGTACATCCTTATCTTAGGAACACTGTATAGGGAAAAAGTGTCCAATCAAAAGTGTTTCAAGTGGCCACCATGGTGAACTTCGATCACAATATAGAATGGGGAAAAGCGGCCACTACCTGGTGAATCGGCCACTATCTGGCTATTTCACTCCATTTCATCAATCCCAGACAATTCGTATTGTTTTTAAAATAAATCGATGTTTCAGTGGGTTTCAGGTGTCTGATGATAAATTACAGCATAATCAGCTCAGCTGATGAACAAAACTGACTATAGAAAATTACCTGTAGTAGATGACGTCATGTTTTTTGATGACCATCTTGTTGAATACTACTATTCAATTCTGTCGCTATGAAAATTATTCAGCCTCAAGGGCAGGTTATGGTTTTGCAAAAAAATTATAGCGGTAACAAAATATTTATGATCACGTGGGCAACAATAACTGAAATTGATAATTTGTTCATTACCATTGGATGCCTACTCAGGATGCCTATTACATTATCAGCAACAGAATCATGAACTGATGATCTAGAATGTCAATCGTGAAAGTGTGCGAGAACAAAATAAGGCTATTTGAGAGTCGTCCAAGGATGTAATCAAAAAAATCTATAGTGAGATGATCATGATAATTCCTCGACTGTTCTAACAACCATTCAAATTTCGTCATTTTGTGTCATGTGGAACAATTTCACCCAATCATGTCAACATTAGACTGATAATTGCATTCCGTGCAATTTTCAATCCCTATGACAACACGATCGAGTTTGACAACTTCATCCAAATAAATTTCAAAATGTCACGTTTCGGCAATGAGAATGTTCAAAGTATAAATGCGCTAATCAAAGAAAAAATTCCCAGAAATACAACCTATGTCACAAATATATTTGGGGAATATTCATGGAATTTTGCTGCGAACGAGAATATGAGTTGAATGAACATAGAAGCTTAGAAGAATTGGCGTTGATACTAAAAGATTGGGCCGTCAATATGAGAAAGTAAAACGGGGCCGAATTCAAAAAGGCAACGGTGAAGACAATGTGGAACGTTTCGTGCAAACTATTGCAAGAAAAGTACTATAATGACTATAATATTATGATTGACCCGTTTAACAATATAGTGTTTAAACCAGCCCGAGATGCCCGCGATGCAATCAGGAAGAAACTACAAGCAGATATATGTAAACGTAAGGCCGGTTCATTTCGTTAATTTGGTCTGAAATTAAAAAAATAATATTGCTTTGGGATGAAAATACCCCTGAAGGTCTTATGCGTTAATTTTACCATATTGCTGCTGTAGAATTAGCGTGGCGAGGAGGAGAGGCAGTTGCTTGTCTGGTGGATTTTTTTCAAATCGAGAAAAATAACGATGACACTCCAACAAATCGCATTGAATACAATCCGGTATTCAGTAAAACGTGCCAAGGTGGTTCTAAAAGCTGTGCAAGTAGTAAATGGTTGGTTACCAATAGTGAGAGGCAAAGCTGCCCTGTACGTCTTTTTCATAAACTGATATCAAAACGAGGCGACAATATTACCTCACCACGACTGTTCTTAAAACCAAATTGACACTGGAAAAATGAAACTGACAAATGGTATGATAATGTACCTGTTGGAAGAAATACAATTAATGGATGGACTAAATCTTCTGCTGAAGCAATTGACTTGAATGTAAAGGAGAAAAAGATAACAAATCACTCGAATAGATCAACTGCTGTTAGCGAATTAGCAGAAAGTGGTGTAGAAGAACAACAATTGCTGAAAATTACTGGTCAAGGCAATCAGAATTCTAGAAAACCATACTTAAATGTCGTTCAAGAACACCACAACAAGATCATAAATATTATGCGTGGTAATAGATCTTCTATAGTAGAGAACAGCAACGAATCTAATGTTAACTTGAATTTTAATAATTGTACTTTCACTAACTGTACTTTTAATAAATAAATGTTTCGTTGTTTTGAGTTATGATTTTTTTTGTCGAAAAATTATCCGCCGAATATCCCTCGGACATTGATGAATGCCTCATAATTTCATGACAAAATTCTCAAGCTCGTTGCTCGAGCTTTCGATTGTCATGAAATTATCTCGTCTGTTATCAATGTCCTAGGGATATTACTACTGAAAATGTGATTTTGTCGTAATGTTTTCTGCTTATTTTCTGCATCACTTTGGTTAGCAACTCGGTGTTCGAAAGTGTTCGAAAAGTGTTTTTAACCGCCAACTTAGTTTCGAAGCAACCCTCGTAAGTCTAGGACATATTGTATGAGTTTGCTTTTTATTATAAGTGTTATCCGAAGCACTACTCGGCTGGCTATATCGTTGAGAGTATACGAAGGATTGGAATCTAGGTACCAAGAATGTTCGGTTGGTCACCTATCACGTCCCGCTAAACGAAATACATAAATATTTCCAATAGCTGCCTGGTTTCGTACCCGGTCCCTCTGGGCACAAACGCCAGGGCCTCAATGCACTCGACCATCAGCCCAGCTATTACTTATTTTTTTACTGTGTAAAAATGATGGATGGAATTAGGTAATTCGAGAGATTCATATACCTACTATTATCAGGTAGGGCATGGCAATCATAGCATGGTCAACTAAAAACATTGGCATGGTAGGTAATGTTGAAAGTAAATTGGTGTTTTTTATTATTAATTGAGAGGATTGTTTGGAAACTAATTTTATAGAAAAAATTATCAAATACGCATTTTCACTTATCCATAGATAAGATACTACTTAATCTATGATTCATTCATAAGGGCGTAATCTAAGGCTCCCAGCAAGGTATTTACCATTAGGGACTCATCAATGACTGATTGGTGAAACAATTAACAATAATAAATATTTTTGAAACCAAATTTTTTTAGTTTGATTCCTGAAGATGATAATCAATAATAAATGTTGAATGGACATCTGATTCTGATCTGATTCAGTTACAACTATGTATTGGGTAGATCATGCTCAACATTTTCTTCAGCAGTTACATACTTTCTTAAATCATCATAAGATAGAGGTGTATAACACAAAATGCCACAGTGGTTTGGATTCCACTTGATAAACTGTAGTCTACTAAAGTTTCACAAGCCCTTCGATAGCTTTGTTGACTCATACTGAAGTGATATACTGAATATTGCTCTTATATAATCTGAGGTGCACGAGATCTACTTTTATACCAGTTGTGATTTCATAATATCTTTCAAGATCTGGTTCATCAATCATCATCCTGTAATGTAATTGTCACCTCTCTTCAGTAAATGATTATAATTGGTGTCTTTCAATATCATTATCACTCTCATCTGATAAACCTTTCTAGCCTCAGGCTTTTGTGCGCTATACGCTATCGTGTCATGATCTGACTCTTTTCATGATTCAACAGTTTCTTCAAACGAAACTTGGCGCTATGTTTAGAATATAAAAATTGCTGCCTTTTTGAATAATGCATCAAAATATTGCATTTGCTGAATTCTCTATGAAACTGGACCAGAAGAGTGTTCCACAGTTGGCCCACCAATAAAATGAAATCCATATCTTCCATTTTTGCTAATATATGTAAGGATTGCAAAAAGGAATGAAAAAACGCCTTCCAAGAGGTATCTGCTATCGGTTCGAAGCAATCTTGTTCAGAGTTATTTGAAAAAATATATAAATATTACAAATAGTCGAGAATATTCCTAACAATTCTAACCCTACTTGTTGTTCCCATTATTGTCCAGCTAATATTTCGTATATCTTGCTGTATCGACAAAATTCCATTTGTTCATGAAATCTCATCAGTTATATTCAACAGTATTCATTTGTTGATTTTATAACGAATATACTTATCAACTCTCAATTAATTCTATAATGATATTATGGAAATGTTTTGTAACAGGTCCACATAATCAAGAATTATATTGACCTTTGGCAACACTGTACAATGACTTCAGCTTTCTGAAAGCCATACCATTTTTGATAGGAAAAAATCGATTATTCTTTCGACGTTATTTCAGTCCATTTATAGGGAGAGTCTGATCTCGCCAGAGAAATCGAAAAATTCACAAATAATTATATTTTCATGTAATAATTATTTCAAATTAAGTCCGTACATGCTGAGCTTATGGAGAAATTCTTCCCGCCATTTGAATAAAATGTCCCCATCACCTATCGGCAGTTTCGTGTCCTACTAAATTGTATTAAGGTCAATAATCGTAACATCTTGTTGCTCAAACTCCCCCTGTAATCATGTTATTGTTCGTGTTTTTCTCGTGAAAATTGCTATCAGTATCACTTTGACTTTAATGGCATTATTTTCCGACGTGATTTCGATTAGTCAGGAGGGAGTCGGTAAACGATGGTAATGCCTTCGGTCAATAAGTAGTATTTATTGCCGTCGCAACGCTCACTATCAGTGGCGTTCCCAGGTGGGGACCAGTTGAGGCGACTGTCCCCCCCCCCCACCCCTTAACGTCAGGCGCCCCTTCCCAACAGCCAACGGTTTATATTTTTTTCTAAAAACGGTTAACAAAGTATAGCCTTTGACGCTTTCAAATGTCAACACAAAATTGCCGCTCGTGCGCGTGAATAATGTAAATAAGTGACATCGGTAGCATCCATCATTGTTGAAAACGAACTCATCATTCTGTTGCATGAAGTAAAATAATAGTGACATTGAATTATCTAACACATCTCCTGATGTAGCAAAAATTGCGAACATTGTAAATTTGAACCTCCTACCAGACAAATCGAGGAAAAGTATTAATTATGATATGATAGATTCATGACATGGTGCTATGAAATTCTTGAATGCCAAAGATATCAAAGTAAGTATCCTAAACTTGTATTTATAAAAAACAGCAGTCGGTTGAATATGAAGCAAAAATAAGTTTGACTACATCTTTTTGTTTATAACGTGTTATAACTATGGGATAGAAAAGAGTGTTCAAGTAGCCTCAATAGCCGAAGCTGCCAGCCTGGGTTCGATCCCTGGACAGGGCAATTCTTTTTTAATGTAATTTTCCCTTCTTTTCTATTAGATGTATGAATTATTGGATTGAATTTCAATATAACAGTGGCAATCTATCCTTTCGCTCTGAATCTACATACACAAATAGCTATTTCATTTATAATTGTCGGTAATAACATTAATTATTTTCCTGTGGTTTTTCCAATCATAGAACATTGAAGCCATAGTAGGACTAGTGGAGGTAAATTTGCACTTAGCATGCGATCTATGTATTTCAATAATGAAAATTTCAGCTTGAATCATAAAAAAATATCTATGATGTGGTAGAGAGATGAAAAGCATGATGAACCATGAGATACATGCATTTAATGCATCTAGTGATCCCAGAAGATACAATACTTGCTGCAAATTTAATTCATTCAAATTTAATTTCGATATTTTTCATGGATTATCTAAGTAGCGGTTTGTTCAAAAAATACGTGAGCATAAACAAAAATCTTCATTGAAATATAGTTCGCACTATAAGTGCAAAATTACCCTAGTGAAAATTTGAGTATAGACGAAACAGTTGCGCTCCTGATTGATATCTGCCCCCTCCGCCCCTGAATGCTGTGAACGCCACTGCTCACTATCACAATAGGTGATTGGCTGTTGTGGCTGCTCAGCGATCTTAGCTCGAGCATAATAGACTTTGATCAATCAAAATCAGGACATTCAGATAATAATTCAGGAGTGGACCCATGCTTATCGAATGCAACGATGTCCTGTTATCGCGATTGTCTAGTCTAGTCCTATCACCAGTCACCACAGAACATAATATACCCCATATATATAATAACAACTATATGGATAACACCTATTCTCTTCACGCAAAAATGAAGCCAGTTTTGGAAAAACAAAAGACTGTCTGGCTTGCTAATGATGAATTGTGCGCATGCGCGGGTTTTGACGAGTTGAAATCACCTGACGTTTTCAGAATTTCATAGGTTAGGTATGTTTGTTGACTCAAATTATGTAAAAGAGAGTTAATATAGTTATTAATGTACTTACTGATTGTTTACAGAAGTGATAAGTAAGTGATAACAGTGATTGATCAAAAATTAGCCCACGAATCTTGTTCCGATGACTTTATCGTGACAGGTTTCTCAGCAAATCGCAAGTATCGCTTTGTAGATCACATCCATTTCTGCATTTATCATCAACTATTATTCAATATCGTCCAACAATCCATCAATGAATGAATATTTGAAAAATATATGTCATGATGAAATAAAAACATCGAATTGAAGGTTACGTGACACATTTGATTGATTTTTAATAATTATCATACGTTTGTCGCTTACTAGAAAGCTACTCTCCTCCATGATGAAAACGAATGTCGATTCTTAATCCAAACTTGCGCATGCGCATATTCGCGATTGGTCCCGCAGACTGTCATTTGTTTTATTTTTTGGCTTCAGCTCTGGTATCCATGTTACCTATATAGTTATTATTAGATATATGATATACCCTTACCGAGCCAGTACCGGATCAAGTGCATCCGTAAAGCCCACTTCCACACTTCGGAAATCGCGTCTATGGGCGAAATGCTCCTACTGTACAGGGCTAATGCTCGCAATATTGTATAGGTGTAATTTATTTTCGAAAAGCGCTTAGATCACGGAAAGTATAATAATAATATAACCTCGAATATAACTTTATTCAGAAGAAATTAGCTAAAAAACATGTAGTGGCACTCTTCTGGTGCTGGTCTGGTGTTCTAGTGCGTTGAATCGCTGGCTTATAGTCTAGAAAGCCCAAGTTCAAATCCCGCGGCGGCTAATGGAAATATTAAATAGTATCGTTTAGCGGGAGGAGATAGGTGACCAACCAAACATTCTTGGTACCCAGATGTCAATCCTTCGGACTCTCAACGATAACCAGCCGATTAGTGCTTCGGATGACACTTAAAAAGCTGCTCATACAAGTCTCAGTGAGACTCCGATGGTTGCTTTGCAACTAGAGTTGGCGGTTAAAAACACTTTCAAACACTTTTCTTCTTTAATCTGTCAGCTTTTGATTCTATTGATTTCAACATCGCTTTTGACAAATAATATGCAATTGGAATAAGAGAAAATGTGCTATAATGTATACTATATTTTCTCAGATTTAGAAAGGTACCTATCGTAAAGTTGCTGGAAACCAATTCAGTAGTGTTGACATCGGAGTTCCACAAGGCTCGGTTTTAGGTCCACTAATAATGGGTTCACAAATTGTTGTAAAAATAACAAATTGATGATTTATTCTAACAAAACTGTATTGACTAAATTTTTTGTGAAAAAATGCGTTGAAATACCGCTGAATATAATGTGAATAATGCAGTCAAAGATTCTTCAGATGGAAGCAAGTTTCTTGGAATATATATACAGACCCAGGATTAACATGGCGAAATCACATCAATTACGCATGTGAGAGACTGAATTTTAGTTTTTATGCCATATTACAGTTGCAAAAAGTATCAAATGAAAAATCTCTGATAAACGTATATCACGCCATGATGGTATATATTCGGTGTTGAAATACAATATAATTCTGGGGGGTGCTAGTAGTGAAATAGAGTTTTCATTGCTCAGAAAATAATTATTCGTTTGATTTTCAACTTGAAAAGAACAGATTCATGTAAACCTCACTTCAAAAATTACAAATTTCTCACTGTGCTTTGCATTTACATCCATAACTCAATAACTTATATCAATTCCAACTATAATGGCCAACAGCATAGATACCCAACAATTAGAAATGGGGATCTACTCAAAACAATGAAACATAAAAGCAAACTCTTGGTTGCTATCATAACCAAATAGCACCAAGAAAATGCTGAAACAATTTTTGTGCAGTCAGTGTTTCTACACGGTTGACGATTTTATAATTTATGAAAGAAATGCAGGTTCCTCAAATAGTTCCCAAACATGACATACTCCTTCAATTTCATATGTTCCTTAATTTTATATGTTTATACAGTGTGGCCACTTTTTTAATGGGATTTTAAACCATAAGAGTTAGAAGGTCGGTCAAATGGAGAAAAAGTTGCATTCATAGAAGCATTGTCAAGCAGTTCAAACAAATCGAGATTATCAGGGCCGGTTATTGAGATATCATAAGAAAAGTAAATTCTGTCATTTTGATTTTTCTTTTTTTCCCACTTTATTTCGAATATTATCAAAAAATGTCACAGGAGTTTTTTATTCGACAGTAAATTATCCTCATTTTGACATAATCAGATTTTGTATCCAACGTTTCGTACGCTCTGGGCCACCCTCAACCTCATTTTTTTCAATACGGACCTGCATATTTTATGACACTTTTCTAAATAACTTTAAACGCTGAATTCATCGACATATCATAAAATGTAATTCAAAGTTGATTTCCAGATGATTTTGATAATTTGGATAAGGGTCAAAATCCCTAATGGTATACTTTTTGAAAAATGGGTCAATGAAATTGGTCGCAGTTGGCCACGATAACAGCAAAAAAATATAATCACTCCATTGTTGGATAGATATTTCAAATACGCATATCCAACAAAAAGTTTTTCAAAATCGATCTAATTATAACGATTTTACAGGGGTGGTAATTCCTTAAGGTGACACACTGTATATGGCGAAGGCATTTGGTGCCAAAAATACTACATCAAGCTTTTTTTAATCTGAGAAAATGGCTACCAATGCCATTGTTATATTTGCCCCAACTTTGTTCTTGTTAACCATCAACGATCTGTTAGAGATGTCCTCCCGTCCCGTCCACAGCTTTTGCCTTGATATTTCACTCCATATACCGCCTCATCCTCTGATCTATCTCTGTACACAGTAAAAAAAATATATTTGTTAATGTCTATTTAGTTGAAAATAGCAAGAAATTTGTTAATAACCACAAACATTATATCTATATTAGCATAAAATTCATCCGAGGAACTTGTTAATGATGAAATTTGTTCTTTTCACTACAACGATTAGTTAAAAAATGTCCGTAACTAAAATTGTAGTGAAAAATACGATGTCTTTTGTTGATTTCTATGAATTTGAGTGAAATAGACAAAACAAATATTTAATCTTCCAAAAAGTAGTTGTCATTTAATCAACGTTTGACGACGATGTGATGCAAGTCAGAATGAGGTAAGCTCAGTACTTGGTAGTCTTTCGTGTCGTTGAGGTGTGCGGTGTGAGGTGAGCGTGCAAAGTTTTGTCTCATCAGAAAAGAAGCAACACCTCCATCAAGTTAGAATTCACTGAACTAATCTCTGGTCGATGATGAAGAATTGCTGCATATTAAATATGTATTGAAGGTAAGGTTTAATTGTTTATTTTCAGTTACATATTCATTCAAGAATATATTTGTTCCCATACCAAACCATTTGTTGAATTGACAATATCTTATTGTTGAAATAACGAAATGAAATGATATTTCATTATATTTAGTAGTAATAAACCAAATTGATTTGTTGAATAACCATCATTGGTTTAACTTTAATCGAAAGTACATTGTTACGAATACAAAATGTTTGGTGATTTCGCAAAACCGTTTCGTGATTCATCTAATGCATTATTATCGACTATAATATGTATGTAAGAATAATTATCTGGTTCTAGATTATTTCAAAATGCAGGAAAAATCAATAGGGTGGAGTCTTGACAATGTAATAAGAGTGCCCAACTTCCACAAAAAGATAAAGGCAATATTGTTTTGGTAAGAAACCAATTTGTGAATAATCATTACATTTTTCAGCTATAATATATCAAGTAACAATATCGTTGATTCAAGAATTCAAGATGGACGTGGTTGACTAAATTCATATTCAACATATCCCACAAAATTCGAGTGAAAAATGAAGCAGTATACGAGAGTGGTAAACGCCAACAGAGAAATTGCAACAGAAAGTAAGTAGCTCATTGACCTAGAGCAGATTAGAAGTACCCTTGAGTATAAAAACTCAATCAAGTGCTGCACTCAATTTCAGCATACTCAATATCAATAGGGTATTATATAGTATATTATTATTCAAACCATTCAGTAGGTACTCATACTGAATAGTCTTTTCCAATAAGGTAGAGGTATTTTACTGCTATCTTTACGGTTTATGCTTGTTCTATAATTTTTGATGTTAAATTCACTAATCGTGTTCAAACAAACTACCCAGTACCTTCAACAATAATAATTGAAATCATAACCGATTTTTTTCAATTATTGCAGATATTTTGGAGATTTATGGAAAGATGCAGTTGATTCCAGATGAAATTCGTCATCTTATAACTTCAGCATCATTCAATTTGGGCAACTATGATCATCACTTGGAAGTTAGAAGTTCCTTCTAGTTGCTCAGCATGGAACTACAAGCGGATTTCTCGAGGGATTTCCTAAAGGCATTCATAAAATTTTCCAAAATAGGAGATCAGGGTTGACGACATAAGAATATTCAATAACTTCTTTGGAACGTAAGTATTCCTTTGAGTTTTTTCATTCCTATTTCATTCATTCTCATTTCAATTTCATTATTTGAAATTCATGTTATTCCTGATTCATCATTCACCTTTTTGTTTCATTCTAGACGGAGATTCCAGTTCGAGAGATGGAATAAACAGGCAAAGAATACATCTACGTGAATTATATCATCTCTGATAGTTATATATTACCAAACCCGCTGGTAATATTCGGTTAATCATATATGTACATTTTTTCTCAATGTATAGAAATCTGTCAAGAGGTAATACATTTATTCGAGTGTTTATTTTTCAAGTTATTTTGATTTTCTTCATAAAACTGTAAATATTTGTGAATGTCCTCATTTTTTAAATAAAATTGAATTGAAAGATATTCATTGAGTTTTATTCATTTTCCTCATGGTACATCTTTTGCTTATAAATTTTCATACCAAACTACTGAACTTGTGAAATCGACAATATGCTATTATTAAGTATATAATATTATATTGTTAAATTCACAATATTATATTTGAAAGAGCAAAATTATATTTTTGAATTAACAATATCATATTGCTAAAGTAACAAAATAGAATACCAATCCACTACAATATTTAGTACTAATTAACCAAAATGATTTGTCGAATCACCATCATTGGTTTCACATTCATCGAAAGAATATTGTTGAAAATACGAAATATATCCGGTGATTTCGCAAAACCGTTTTGTAGTAACTCCAAAAAAACTAGTATGATTTCGCAACCAAGTTTTGTTATTTGTCAACTAAGCTCTTGCACAAATTGACAAGATTAATTCGACTACATGTACTTTTGTTAATTTAACTAAATAAGGTTAGTGGATCGAGCTGAGCAACAAGTTGTAGTTAATTTTAACTACCCAGTTTTTACTGTGTATCATTCAATGAAGCAGGCTGGGAAAGGTCAATACTGTGAATGAAGATCTAGCTGAAAAATTGAAATTGGGATCTGATAACCTAGTAGAGTTGAATGATCATGTCGATAGCAAAAACCGCTTCACAAAAACTCTGTCGTATGTTTCGTGTCAAAGGGCAAATTCACACCCCAACAGATTCTATTCATGAAACACATATTCGTTCTGTCACTGGGGATTTTTCACATATTTTGAGTTTAGCTCCCAAATATGTAATGAGAGTCCTAGATTCTTTCCAAAGAAGAGTTGGTAAGTAAAGTATTCCAAATGTCAGTCAATATTTTATAACATGAATGAGCTCACTAGATGGGTTTCATCAGAAGATAGAACAGACGCATACTAATTATGCAAATATTCTTCACCCATACCCTTACCCGTAGACATACAAACAGATACAACTTAGACAGGTAAATATATTTTTCTACATAAAAGTTGACTTTCGATTGGTATTTCCTAAAATCATATTTTTGTTTACACCCCATTTTACTCTGTATTCAGATGTATATCTGTTGAGTTATGTCGGTTTCCAATAAATGTACTTTTCTGTCTGAAATTTATTGATGATTTGAAGAAGTGCACTTTTCTGCATGGATGAGAATCAGATTGTATTTTTTAGGTAGAATCAACAAGACAGAAATAAGATTTGCACGTCAACAGTGATTTCGCAATATGGTTATTTTGGTCAGAAATGACCTCCTTCACTTTGTTCGATCATTGACTCGATGAAAAATCCTTTATTTAGGATCTCGTGTTTGCATTTTCTGCTATTGGCAACAATTTACATTTCCAATTTCAATGGAATCTTTCCTCTAAATCAAGCCACTGTCATATTTCAGGTGCAATTTTGAAATAGAAAGTTGATATGACCCGAAAACATTACCATAAAAATCTTATTTCAAAATAATAATCAGGCGATTGGGCTACCAGTCCTTTGTTCAAACAGCCTCGTGTGTTCATTGAAAAAGAGTCCAATAGAATGTCGTTTATAAGTTCTTGAAATTCCGAAAACATTCAGAGATATCCGGGAAAAATCGAAATTACATTATGTAATTTTGAATTTTATCGAAATTATTGACACCTACTTCATTGTGGTCCCTTTTTTTCCTCACAAGATGGCGTTATGAAATTTGAAATTCAGCGTTTCGTCTTGCAAAAACCATCATGATATTCTTTCATATTTTCTTTTACCTAATGACAATTACAGTTTCTGTATTCTTGAAAACGTTTTCAAAATATAATATTTTTCAATACCATAGCTTCGATAGCTAGATAAAGAATTCTGATGAACTGTTGCATTGATTAAAAGAAAATATAAAATAATAACTTTAACTATCGGATATCATTTAGCTAAGTTGAGGATATGTAGAGTTTGGCCATTCTAATCTGGCTATTTTTCAAAGAGTCAAAAAACTACTGACGATCAGAACCAAAACTCAGACAATATTGCGATAACATTACTCCTCCTCTCCTTTATAATCATGGAAGTGAACTTCTGGCGAAAATGTATCAAAAGAGTAGTATCGATGAAGTAGAATTGTCACTTGTCAAACAGCTGATGGGGGGACACATAAACCATTTTTCCATTCGAGTACATGTATCTTCACTGAGATTCTTGGAGCAAATTGAAACAAAGTTTTGTACCTACCATAACAGAGAAATGTACTAGGAAGATTACCTACAGCTCTTCAGATGGATGATTTCACAGATTCCAAATGAGGGAATAATTATTTCATAAGCTCTGCACATTTTATTACCAGTAATTAATAAGCTGACATTTTTCAGGTAAACTTTCTTATGATCCAAATCAACCTGACTATATGTACCTATGTGCCTTCCCAAAATATGAGACACAAAACAAAAACTGGAGAGTTACACAAACTGATTTCAATTCAGAAGGTTTGGAACAGGAATTGCTGGCTTATAGTCTCTAGAGGGCCCGGGTTCAAATCCCGCGGCGGCTATTGGAAATATTTATTTATTTCTTTAGTATCTTTTAGCAGGAGGAGATAGGTGACCAACCGAAAATTCTTGCTACCTAGATTTCAATCCTTTGGAATCTCAACAATAACCAGCCGAGTAGTGCTTCGGAGGACACTTGAAAAGCTAAGGTCCCCGTCTTCCTTACTCATACAAGTCTCAATGCGATTTCGAGGGTTGCTTCGCAACTAAGTTGGCGGTTAAAAACACTTTTCAAACACTTTTCGATGTATCAATAACTTGAATATACATGGCTGATTTTATTTGATAACCCTGTATAGGTTTTGTGATGTGATAAAATAAAATTCCCTCTTGTTTAATTTCATGTTCTCTTATATATCCTTCCATTTCCTCACATCTGAATGCTTTTTCTGAGTAATTTCAACATTTCCTATTGGCCCTCTTACGCATCTTTCATTGAAATTTTATTTCTAATTTATTTAATGAAGAAAGTACCAAATACAGATTATTTTCCGCACTATGGAAATATTTTTCAAAAAACTGAAATGTTTTATTTTCTGGCCATCAAGAAAGGAGCTTCATAATGCTATAACCATGTGTTTGAAGAAATATTTTGAAAATAAAATGACAGTAATTATATTGTTTTGAGTAAACACCAAAGATCTATCAACCCTCAAAGAGTACCTTATACCTATTATTGTTAAGCTAATAAATGAAACCCTTATACAAGGCATTTTTCCAGATATCCTCAAGATCAGCAAGGTTGAAACAATTCATAAAAATGGGCCAAAAAATAAAACTGATAACTATAGACCCATTTCTGTGATATGTACCATATCAAAAATTATAGAAGTAAACATAAAAAACGTATAGTTAAGTATATTACCAATTTCGTTGAATTTGATAAATATCAGTATGGATTTCAGGAACATAGCAATACTATGAGCGCCACAATGGACTTTGTCAATTACATCTCCTCTGCCCTGGATGATAAAAATTATGTAGTAACAGTCTTTGTTGATTTACGGAAAGCTTTTGATGTAGTGGACCACACTATTTTACTAAACAAATTAGAAAACATGGGAATAAGAGGAAGAGTCCACTCTCTCATAAAAACATATCTCCTAAACAGGCAACAGTTCACAGTGGTAAATAGGACATCTAGTCAAATTGAGGATACAAAATCGGGAGTACCACAGGGTTCAGTATTGGGACCTCTTTTATATGTCTTATCATTGAGAACTGCTGAACTTCTAGGTAGGTATTTCAAGTTTGCTGATGATACTGTTTTGGTATATAAAGGCAAAGACATAACACAGTTACAAATAACGGTTAATAAAGATTTAGAACAATATCATGCATGACTAATAAAAAATAGACTGCAACTTAATATAAGTAAAACAACATATACGATTTTTACACAAAAAAATAAAACTACACAAAATATCAAAATAGAAATAGGAGGAGAGGTAATTGACAGGGTTCGAAAAGCAAAATACCTTGGACTTATATTAGACGAGAAGCTGAATTGGAGTGAACACATCAAACACATAGAAAACAAAATATCACCCATGGTTGGAGCCATTTACCGATGTAGAGATTACATAAGAACATCTGGCTTATATCAAATATACAATGCATATTTTCTGTCCATATTCAAAAAAATTGAAACATTACAAAATAGAGTCGTAAAGATCTTATTCAAATTTCAGTATAATACATCAGCACAAACAATATACGATCAAACTAATATCTTACCTATTGCTACCATATTACAAATTGAACAAAGTAAATATATATACAATATAATCAACGAAAATCTTAAATGTAATACACCTTTCAACTTCGTGAATCAACAACACAATTATAATACACGTACACGAGAAAACATCTTCTTAGAGCCAGTAGGAACAAATATAGGCCTCAAAAACCCCATAACACAGAGCATGGAAACCTATAACTCCTTACCAAAAGTCATAACTGACAGTGCAAACATAAATTTATTTAAAAGAAGAATTCAAAATTTATACACAAATAAACTTTGAGCAAAAAAAATAATAAAAAACATATATATATAATGTACTTTTCGTTCTCTAGACTGAAAATACGTTAGAGATCTTATTTTTATTTTTATATCTATATAGGTATGTAAATTGAAGTGAAAAATTATTTTTGCAAATTAAGGTGAAAATTGTAGATGGATTTTGTAAGTTTTTTTTTGTTTAAATACTGTTTCCGAGACCAGCAAATTTGCTGCTTTGGATAATTTTTGTTGAATGTAATGCACTAATTTGAATTTCTTTAATTTCTTGAATGTACATAAATTGTTATTAGGCATTATATATTAATAAAGTACTTGAAAAAAATATATATTTATTTGAAAACTTTCCATCCTTTCAATATTGATCCATTGACATGTCAACCGTTTAAATGCATCAAAAACTATTACATCAGGCCCTGATTTCAAAATTAGTTGTAAGGCTCGCACCAACGAATAACATTATCTCAAATATCTTATAGGAATATCACCTAGAGATACATCAAAATCAGATGGTTTCTGTGAGATGCCTCCAATATTATTCAAATTTTTAGTCTAGTCTAGTGACTCAAGAGTGATGTTTTCTACTCACCATTCCAATGTTTGAAATTATGAAAATCGCAAGAAAACTGAAACAAAATTGAAAATTCCGTTTACTATCTTCAGATACCTGCCAGGAAACTGAAAAGGGAATTTAGAAAAATCATATTAATTTTCATCACAAAAAGGCATCTCAAAATTTCAACAGACATCTTTCGTTACTAAAAGTCTCAGACCAAATGCTCTGTTTGCTCTACTAAGTCTACTACTACATTTTATTAATTACTCTATTACACTTGATCAACCGATATGTATTCAAACTATGAAAGGCATAAAAATAAAAAAGTGAATGCTCAAAGGATCCCTCTTGCACATCTTCATCTTATCGAGGAAACGTTCACCATTGAATTTTCGATCACATATCTCATAAAACACATACAAGCTGAAAAGCAGCAGGTATTCGTAGTGAAAACGTTGTGTTATAATAAATGTCTAATAAATAATAATCTCGTAACTACCTATCACGCTTTAAGTAGCTCTCTAACAATAATTTTTGGAGAGTTTTCCTGTCAATTATCAAGAAATATTAGTCATTTTCATCAGTGAAATTTCCAGTCTTGTGATAAAGAAAATATTGGAATGTAACAAAAAACCATATCATTCCGAAGGTTAAAACTAGCAAGATATTGTCGATCACAGTACGGGAGATACAACAAGAAATGTCTGATGCCGTCTCGAATGATGAAGTGACTGCTATATTTAGGGAATTGAAACAACAAACAAATTAGAATTTCAAAATCATAAAATGGAAGTCAATGTATTCAAGAATCGCAGACAGATAATGAGTTAAACGGTAACCTCAGTTCGCAGTTATTGACAGATGTTGGAAAATTTAAAGTTCAGGTTGGTTATCTACGAGAATTCGGGAATGGAATGCCATTATCACGACATAAAAGATGCCTACAAAATTGGCGTTGCCCAAGACAATAAGGAAGCACCTATGATTGTTGAATTTCTTATAGTATCAAACTGAGAAATAATATATTAACAGATGCAAAAAAACTTGTAGTGTATATGTATGTCGATTATACAAAGGATTTCCTCTTGTTGTAAAGGACTACAACAAGACGAAACTACTATCAAGTCAGCGAAAGTTATCACGACGACATATGTTATAGAAGTCGATGGAAACTCATGGACATATATGAGGAAATATCATCAAATTCACGAAGCAAAACATATACCACGGGATAGGAGCAAGAAAATAAGTACCAGAATAAGAATCTCCGAAACCATAGCACACCTATACAAGAATTTTCATTCATTTACTATTCAAATAATAATTTTCAACTACTTAAATTATTATTCTCGATATTTGTTCTTAGGTGCCATCACCTGGCCTAATATTCTGTGCTGTGGACAGAACCATAGATCTTATATGCTTACGCTAGATACGGTATCCAGGTTTTTTGTTATGTAGGTCCATGGGGGTTGAAAGTACTAAGCCATTGATTGGTCGTTTTAATTTTTGACCATATATATGTGTTGTACCACGTGATTATAGTACCTGCTTTCTTGCAGACCCCCCTATTACCAAACAAATACTACATGATGTCGGATCTAGCTTAAGCATATAAGATCTATGGATAGAACGCATACCACCGAACAGATTCGGTTCAAACGCACTAACATGAATCTCGATGAATGCACAGAAATGTTGAAAAAATGCTACACCTTTATGGAAGAATATAAAATCACAGTTTATAAAAGTGCCATTTCAACTGCAAAGAAATTGGCTGAAGAACTATAAATTGAACCTGTTTTTAGAGTTACAACAAGAATTCGACGTGTTAAACTTATAGCTGGTGAATATGACTTCAGAAAAAAATTGAGGTTGCATTTATCAATATTCGAATAGTTCATTGAGTAGGTAAACGGAATCTTTGTATTTTTTATACAATATAAAACAGATTTTGCAAAAAAACCGACATTGTCAGACTCTGTGGTTATCTCCAATTGAAATTAATTACCTGAAATTCTTTTTTGCCTGATCAGAATGTGGTTAGTCCTGTTTTTATTTAAAATGTTATCAAAGATCGCAACTTACTAGAACTTATCTAAATGTGTGGATAGCGTTGCAAATATAATTGAATATATACCTATAACGGTTGCCTGAGAAAAACTTCAGCGCGATCGACAACTTCTCTGGATTGACAAACTTGGCAACTTTGTCAATTGACAACGTTTTTTTGTTATTATTCTTTAATGTATATCAACGCTCTATGTGATGCAAACCCTTGCTATTTGATTGTATATCAATGGAAGCAATACAGATTATTATTATTATTGACAACGAAATTGATGAAAACATCGAATTTGATGATATTCCATCAATAAGAGAATTCACCTAAAAAGTAAAATTTCATCAGATACTTTTATTATCTACTTTCAAAACACTCTTATTAATAAATTGGTATTCCATTACATCATTTGCCTTCTATTCGTATGGGTTTGAACTGCAGTTAGGGAACGCCATTGAAATCCTGCCCAGGGCGCTGGAGGTGCTAAATCCGGCACTGAGCAACATCACACTTACACTTCTAGATCCCAGATCCTAAACTAACTATGATATGGTTGTCAGAAGTGAAATAATCTATTGGTATCAGATAACATGATTGTGTTTTGTGAGATTAAAGGTGAAGAAGTAAAAAATCTACCTTAGTAGGTATAGGTAGGTACCTACTTACATATAACTTTTCGCGATTATACAAATTTTAATTTGCAGTTCAATACTGACTCAATGAAAGTTGTCGGAAATACTAAAATTGACCAGAAAGTTAATGTTTTCAATACTTGTAATCTCAATTTTTTCATTATCCGAATATCCGCGCGCCCGTTCGAAGGCTCGCGTCATAGTCACTAAACCCATAACTCCTTTGGATCACTGATCATTTCAAAGAAAGAGATTCAGCATTGAAAAAACTGATGTTTGTTATTTAAACGTTTGAAAATCGAATGGAATGTAACAAAACGGAAATACAGGTCCGTGTTCCGAAAAACAACACCATGTTCTGGAAGAGGAGGTGGACATAGTAAAGTGCGTCATTCGATTTCCGGATATCTCCGAAAGTATATATTCTAGATTTTCCATATTTTGGAGAAGCATTTTTGAACCGACCCCGTATCTCCTAGTCACCCAACGAAGTAACAGTGAATCGCAGTAAATAGAAAATAATATGACATTGATGATCATCTTGCGAATTCTCCAATAATTCAATTTCTAAGGCAATCGCTTGCAACAATATATCGAGAAGTCTACAGAGACCATACATTGTTGATTTTATACGACATTTCTTTGTTGATCGCATTAGAATATCGAACTGGTGATATTCGAATTCATGTGTTGGTTTAGCTTCTTGAACTATACCGGGTGTTTCACAGTGGATGGAATATTAGAATTATCTGGAGAACAGAAAGACAGATCATTTCGATAATTTGTGGGCGTGTATAATCAAACTAACTCTATCCGTCTAAAATATTTTTATCAATACAGTGTTGCCGCTTCTATCGAAAAGTAGCAACAACTTTGTTATTTCAAATACCCTGTATTTTATTTCATTTTTAGATCCTTCCTGAAGAGCTGATTTCGTCGATATATCATACTTGGGGATAGCGAGTGAGAATACAGAGATATAGGGTGTGAAAATTTTTCAAATTTAGGATTTTTTTGTGTCGAAACTATTCATTTCTGCTCAAAACGACTTACATGTCCCTATCTTAACTTTTCATTTACTATCTGCTGACATTTAATAGAAACAAATAGAGGGTGATGCAAAACTCAAAATTCTGAACCAATCGTATTCGTTTCAATTAAAAATTAATCGATAGTAAATGGAAAGTTGAGATAGAGACATGTGAGCCGTTTTGAGCAAGAATGGATAGTTCCGGCACAAAAAATTTCTACATTTGAAAAATCTCGATTTTTCACAGCCTATATCTCTGTAATCTTTCTCGCTATACCCCAAGTATGATATATCGACGAAATCAGCTCTTCAGAAAGAATCTAAAAATAAAATACAGGGTGTTTTATTCGAAATAACAAAGTTGTTGCTACTTTTTGATAGAAGCGGCAACGCAGCAACGCTGAAAGTATTTTAGATCGATAGAACAAAACTGATTACCCAAGAAACCAAATTTTTACAATAATCCTAAGTCCTGTTCTCCAGAAACGTCTAACCTACCATCAACCGTGAGTAACCCTGTATAAAGTAATCTTCATAATACACATCGATCAGAATTTTTGAATAAATTAATCACAAAAGGTGTCCAGCTGCCAATAAGTGTCACTGTTCTGTTATTCTGTTAAGCACATTCAAAGAAGATATTTACAAAACGATTTTGGAATTTCTGTCCAAGGAAAAAATAACAATATAGCTAATTAAAGAAAAGTCTGTGGCAAAAAAAACTCTTGTTTTGATGCCAAACCACATAAAAAAACTATATAAAGCCGAGCTATTACTTGAAGAAGTGCTGCTGTCAATCTTCTGAGGTGTCCTGTTTAATGATGTTATAACCACCCAACGATCTACTTCTTGCCTACATTCCGATGTTTCATCTGATTATGCATTCCTTCATTACCGATAACCAGGTATGATCCTTATATAGGTTGGTATTTACCACCTCTATAATATTTATAATTGTCGTTGAATACATACTCTTATAATGATGATGAAATTATTATTTAGATCGTGTGTATAATATGGTTCTTATATTGAATCACACTATACAGGCTAAAAAAAATCGAATATACGCATGGGGGACCCGAAAACTATAAAAGATATAGGTTTGTTCATCAAATTGAGACAGGGTTTCGCATTCAAATGCCAAATGAAATGTCTGAATTATGAACTCATGCCTTTATCATTTTCATGTTCAACTTTTGTTGACTTTGAACCCCGCTGGATCTCCTTTGGTTAACTCACTAGCGCATCTAGTATTCAGTTCTGGGGGGGGGGGTAAATGTCCAATGATCAGGTATATATATATATACAGTGTCCGCCATAATAAAAATAAAAACTGAAAATAAAAATCTATTAAAAAAATCAACAACAAAAATGGTCATCAACATTTAAACAAAGAATGAAAACAAAGAATAAATTACAAAAAAGTGATTTGAAAAATAACTCTTTGGAAAAGGAAATCATTGAATGAAAAAGCGACGACAAAATAAAATCTAGTATGATTTTTTTATTAGCACATCGGTAATAACATCCTCGACATCTACCTGTATGACTCAATGAAATGAGACGATCACATAATATGATTAACTCGACAAATAAACCATACCTTTTGATAGAAGCACTTCCTGAATAAATTTGTATACTTATACCAACGTAAAAAATCAAGAATTTTCACCACAGCGGGTTCTCAGTAAAGACAACCGTTTGAGTTGAGCTTAGAGCCACTCTGCCGCTTGCCGCCTACCTACTGTGGGTAAGGGTAAGGGCACAGATGTTAGGAAAAGTAGGTGAGTAACTAAACAAACATGAATGATGCACATTCAGATGGCCGCTGCGCTGTTAGTCTTAAAAAAATGTTGCCAGAAATGCCAAATTGTCATTGCCAATACTAGCGTCAAGTATATGAGAATTTCAACTTCATTTTTTCTAACCTTCATCCCGTGTTCTGAGGGGGGGTAATTACCCCCTCTACCCCCCCTTGTATGCGCGCCTGGGTTAACTAAATATTGATGCAAAATCATATTATAAACACCTGTTCGAAAATGCTCTCCAAATGCCTCAAAAACAGAACTAAATTATTTCACATGCTCTATCCAAACATGACAAATAATCGGAATTACATTTTGAAGACAAGAGTGGAACTCTGATGACTGCCTCTAGTGATATTAAGTAAGCTTCACATTATCTACATAAAACAGAAATAACTGATGAAATAAAAATTACCAATTTCATGAAACAGAAATGATTCAAATAGTTATTTGTATAATTATAATATGGTTCCATGAAGTTTTAATGATTCACCATAAAGGGTCGTCTCATGATTGCAATAATATACATATATTTATTGCGATATTCTGGCAACATATTGTTGATAATATGTTAGATTGCTAATTGCAGCTATACGTATACTGTGGAAATGGGGTTATTTCACTCACCTTTCGTCAAATTATAACAATAAAATGAATTGATTCAAGATTCACTCACTTCAGGAATTCATTGAGAGGAACTCAGTGTACGCGTGTTGGATAATCATGTTTCCATCATCTAATTTGTTGACTCAGAATTGAAAAGAAAACAATCGCCGTCGCCTATCAGAAAGCCACAGATCGCGTCAAATATGACTGGAGGCTGGACCTGCAGTTCCCAAATTCTTAAAGAGCTCTAAGAACCAAACTGTGCCAAAGAAAACTTTCTATCCACAAAACACGTTTTGCCACGATTTGCTGTCGTGTATGGGTACAGATGAAACTAATAATTGCATCATTGGTATCTCAGACATCAGGAATGTAAATGCAAACCAACAGAGGTTTTGTTGAATTGTGCTGATCGGAATAATTACATAAACTTTCATTGATACTTGTTGCAGGTAACAAACCAACAATGTTGCCATTTCGTCACTCGACAGATGTTTATTTATATTTACCAAGGATATTTGACTGTATAGCTTGGCCAAATGTTTGATTAATATTCTTTTTCTTTGAATAGATGAGGCCGATACTTCATTAAAATTTATAATTGAACACAACTAAATATTGACTAATTAGGGTTCACAAACGTTTTCGCTACACAGCTTCTACAGGTATAGTATGAGTTAAACTTACTACTTAATATTAAAATATATATATATACAGTGTGTCCAAGATAAGAATGAACAGCATGGGGATATCGGAAACGGTTAAGTGATACGGGGTCGATTAAATCATAAAAAAGTAGCGCATTTATGTGCCTAATAATATGATATTTAGAGAGTTTCAATATTCGGAGATATCCGAGAAAAACCGAAATTCGAGAAAATGTCGTTTTTATTTTCTCCTAGCTTTATTTTCAAAGGATGTAAAACAAATAGTACTTCAAAGCAGGAATGAAGCTCGAAGTCATCTCCACAACATTTATTATGAAAAGAGGGTTATGGGGGACATGTTTCGAATGCATATGCATTCATCATCAGCCCAAATATAAACAGTTGCTACAAGAAAACATATGGGGTGAAGTTAACAATCTCAACAAGAAGTGTAGTACTTCCTTGAAGATGAAAAATATTTTTACATAACTATAGATTATTAATTAAACAGGTATTTCAAAACGGGACCCTGTGCCCAAAAATTAATAATATCAAGATGGTAACATCATGAAAATTGACCAGTTAAAAATATAACAAGGCATGTTTGTAATCTTCATTTTGCACAACAAAATGGCGATAGTGGAAACGGAAAAAGTCTGGATGACAATACTAATCAATAATAACAATTGACATAAATGAAGTAAATATGACAGACAGATGACATAAAACATAAACAAAAATCTAAAATTGCATTGGCGTGTAGAGAAGTTTGAAAAGGTGAGAGACCAAAATGAGAAATGAACATTAGAAATTAAGTTGGTTAAAGAACTTTTGGCAATCATATTGTGTTTGTTCATTGAGTGTGATGATGTTATTATTTTTCAATGAATAGTTAATTTCATAAATTTCAAAAAGATTTAACAGAGGACCCTTGTTGCAAACATGTAAAATCTCTAGATCCTTGTTGATGTCTAAGTGATGTCCAGAGTTAAGTATGTGGTTGGAGAAAACACTTTTGGTATTATAAATATCCAATGGAGAATTTTTGTATTTATCTATTAATTTAACATGTTCAGTTACTCTAGTACTAAACTTTCTACCAGTTTGACCAATGTATTGTGCATTACAGTTTGAAGAAGAACAAGAGATTTTATAAACACCAGATTTGTAAAGTACAGGAAGTTCATCCTTGGTATTGATAAGATTAGAGGTGTTATTGAGTGTCCTAAATGAAATATTGACGTCATCTGAAAATCTATGGAAAATGTTTTTCAAGCGATAGGAATCCAAACCCAGGAACGGTATGCAAGAGAATTTGGACTGTGATGAATTAGTTGGAAGAAGACCATGAGTTAAAATCTTATTTGAATGTTTGTTATAAATTTTATTAATAAAATTTTGAGGAAAACCATTATTGTATGCAGTCTGTCTGATGATGTTCAACTCATTATTGAAATCAGAAGATGACATTGGTATTGAAAAAAGTCTATGAAACATGGACCAACTTAATTTCTAATGTTCATTTCTCATTTTGGTCTCTCACCTTTTCAAACTTCTCTACACGCCAATGCAATTTTAGATTTTTGTTTACGTTTTATGTCATCTGTCTGTCATATTTACTTCATTTATGTCAATTGTTATTATTGATTAGTATTGTCATCCAGACTTTTTCCGTTTCCACTATCGCCATTTTGTTGTGCAAAATGAAGATTACAACCATGCCTTGTTATATTTTTAACTGGTCAATTTTCATGATGTTACAATCTTGACATTATTAATTTTTGGGCACAGGGTCCCGTTTTGAAATACCTGTTTAATTAATAATCTAGTTATGTAAAAATATTTTTCATCTTCAAGTAAGTACTACACTTCTTGTTGAGATTGTTAACTTCACAACATATGTTCTTGTAGCAACTGTTTATATTTGGGCTGATGATGAATGCATATGCATTCGAAACATGTCCCCCATAACCCTCTTTTCATAATAAATGTTGTGGAGATGACTTCGAGCTTCATTCCTGCTTTGAAATCTACCACTCCACTTTGAGATGCCATGGACTACTTCCTGAGATTAAATAGTACTTCGCCATGGCCACTTTTTAAGGACTACATGAAAACATAAGCAGAAGTTTTCTGCGACGTTTCGTCTTTTAGAAAACATCATCAACTTTGTATTTTTATATAGGCCGAAACTAAAGTATACCCTGTATACTACTCCATTTTCCACTGTGAATACAGCAATGTATCACACAATATGACTTCGGAACCATTTCTCGCGCAAAATGTAATTTAGTGATTACTTAATCTGTTTTTCTTCAATTTTAGACAGAAGGCGCTGGAAAAAATGACCACATTATGTTCTGTTGTCATAATAATACTGTAGTTTGGTAGAATTTTTGACATATTACCGTTCCAACTCTTACATCTCGTTACCCACCTAATTTGTGTTAAAAATGGAAAACGGCAGATTTTCGAATACTGAAAAATTTGTCATGTTACATTTTGTGCCAAAGAAATTGTGTTGATGCTGAAGGTGCGTATACTCTAATAAGTAACCAGAGAGGCGACAACCTGGTAAATCAATATTTAGACGCCTACTATCTGAAATTGAAGAAAAACAAATTAAGTAAACACTAAATTATATTTTGCGCGAGAAATGGTTCCGAAATCATATTGTGTGATACATTGCTGTATTAACAATAAAAAGTGGAGTCGTAACAGGATAGGTATACTTTAGTTTCGGCCCATATAAAAATACAAAGTTGATGTTTTCTAAAAGACGAAACGTCGCAGAAAAATTCTGCTTATGTTATCGTGTAGTCCTTAAAAAGTGGCCATGGCGAAGTGCTATTTGTTTCACATTTCCTTTGAAAATAAAGCTAGGAGAAAATAAAAGCGAAATTCTCAAATTTCGGTTTTTCTCGGATATCTCCGAAACTACTTTGAATATTAAAATTTTCTAAATGTCATATTATTAGGCACATAAATGCGCTACTTTTCTCTAATTTAATCGACCCCGTATCACTTACCGTTTTCGGTATCCCCATGCTGTTCATTCTTATCTTGGACACAGTGTATAAATGAGTCAAGTACGATCAGGAGATCTCCATTTTTATTGATTTGATAATTCCCAATTATTGAATTGATTTCACAATAATGATAATTCGAGAAACAGAAAATCTTCGTTCCTATGAAACCTTCCAAGAAAACCTAGGTGGAGACTGATCTTTCGTCCCTAGATTAACAATTCATTAGTCTTCACTATCTTATCTTCTATTAACCCAAACTTCTTTTCCTTTTTATATATTTTTGAAGAGTAGTTAGTTTAAAATACTCCTGCTGAAGAAGCTATAGTATAGCGAAAAACGGGCCGTGGTTTGTAAACCCTATTTAGTGATACCTAATCTCGTATACAATAATTACAATATAATTTTTGCCAGATATTAATGAGAATCAAATTCGTGTTCTGATATTATGGAAATTATGCAGCTAGATCAACAAAACTCGAACAATATAATAGAAGACTTTAAAACAGTCAATCTCGTCAACTTTGAATGTTATTTCGTTGTTTATACACAGCTGTCCGGTCAACTAACCACTTCCATTCGCAATATTTACATTGTGTTAGCTTGCCTGGCGTCTAAACCAATGAGAAGCGAAAACAAACCTTCCCCGTCTCTTCGGCTGTTTTCTGAACTGAAACAGTCTACAGCCTATAGACTATAAAAAATTTCCATTATGATGCGTACTTTCTGTCCATAACTGTATACATGGTAGCTTCGTTCACGACTCACCAGGTGTGTTTGAAAAGTGTTGAAAAGTGTTTTTAACCGCCAACTTAGTTGCAAAGCAACCCTCGAAGTCTCATTGAGACTTGTATGAGTAAGGATGTGGTCAAAGTTTTGGATTTTGTCTTATATTGCAGACTGGTTTTCACTTATAATACCACTAGAGCTTCAATTATCTATGTAAATTTTTTCGAGAACACAACTATATTGAAACATTTTCTTAAAAATGACTTTTCAGAAATTTTTACTTTTTCAGCTAATTAATAGAAAATAGAGCTACAGGTTTGTATATTTTCCGGAAGGAACTTGAACACTTTTGGATCCAAAAACTGATGAGCTATATATAAACGTTTGTTTTCTTAGTATAGGCATGTATGGTTAGATCTAGCTTTAAATTGGTGCAGTGCAATAATTTTGAAGAACAACTATCTCATGTCAGGTATCTCAGATTCATACAATCAGAGAGTGCATCATCACTAAATATTGATGAAATAGTAGAAACCTCCTGTCAATTATTTTCATTATGTGCGATTTTCAAAATTGAAAATACATTTTTCGTATTCGAAAACATTCGCCATCTATATATTGATAACTGATGGAAGTAGCATGATTCCAAAAATTCGTATATATATGGTGAATAAAACACTGAGAATCCAACTAAAATATTTTCGGTATTCTGACATTTCCGATTTTTCTGGCAGTGACGTCATTTTTGTTTTTTTCGATAGGACACCACAATATTGTTGGATTCCTCTGATGATTCTGATTCTCGAGTGATATCCGTAAAAACCAGATAATATATTTGTTGGATTCTCAATGTTTTATTCACTTGTGCAAATTTTCAGAATCTCGCTAATTTCTGTTATTTATGCAGGGTGTTTCTTTAATAACTATATAGAATCCTGTGATCATAATATTATTATTTAACTCAAATCACTTAGATAAAATGTGGCTCCTTATATACTGAGATACAGGGTGATTTATTCAAAGATTTAAAATGATTTCCCAATTAGTTTAAATTTATTATCATATTGGACAGGAAGTGTAGACACTGTGAACTTCGAAATATATGTTTTTAGCTCCTACCAGAGGCGTACGACAGTGGCAATGGTTGGCCCTTCCCAAATTCTACTCAACTGACGGAATTGATATTTTAGCACATTTTGTCGATTTTTCAATACTGTTTTTTGATATAATTGATAAACAGTTGATAGTTTAATAAACAGTGAATAAAAACGCACTGATGGTATTTTGCGTTCAAGTGTATTAATTTTAAACTTTTTATACAGTGTCTACACTTCGAGTCGAATATGATACGAATACGTCAAATAGTTTTCTTACTGTAATGGGGAAAATTGTTTTTAGTAAATAAAACAATTCTTTTTAGTAAATAAAACAATTTTTATTTTATCTGAGTGATTTGGATTAATATTTTGAGCCCGATGATTGGTGTTGACGCTCCTTTCCGTGCTGTTAGATAGAAAATATAATGATATATTAGATAGCGCTTTATTTCCAACAGGCTTAAACCCAATTACAGGGAATGTGAAATAAAACCATAACCAACTCCGCAATCATATCCTTTCTGATATTTTTCATTATTTTTTCAACAATCCGTATATCGCTCTTTTTATACTTAGGATTCAAATCTTCATACCCAGTATACCAGAAGAAAAAATGACATATGGAAGGTTCTGTTAAAAATACATTTCGAAATAGATGCAAGGGAACTATGATTCATATATCACACATGTTACAAATTCAACTGAAATTACTACACATAAAATCTGATACGGGCGCTATTTGTTCTATTATGCTATTAGATGATTGTTCATTACCCTTTGATTCCAGATAAGGCTACAGATTAAATTGTAGGGGGGAATTATGAAAGCTATGCAGCCAACCAATCAGATCTCTTGACTCTTGTGCTCTCTATTGGAGGCCCAGGATTCCTAGACTTCTTATACAAAGTTTATTAGTTCCTGACGTCAGAGTGTCTGTATAGGAAATGTATTCCGCCTGTGACTTTGCAGCGACTTCTTTCCAGACATACTTTACTTGATAAATAATAATTATATTCTTCGAGGTAGGGCAGATAACACGATGTGACATTTCAGTTAAATTAGATAGTACTATACCTCGAAGTAATCTTCATTGATTTACTAACAAGAAATCGCAGGTGATTTATTCACTATTCCTTATTGTGATTTTAACTTGGAAACTCTGGTACAATCTGTCCGAGAGAATATTGAAAATTACTGTCAGCAGTTCTTAACAATGTATTCAGAAATATTTACCTTAGTAAAATTAATCCCAGAAAATGATGAAGTGAACTAATCCAAATGAAACTGAACTATATCGACAGTTTACATTTCTTTGCACATTCAAAATACATGATAATAGTGAACTCAACTCAGAACTGAAAATGAGCACTTACTCTTCCGAAGCAATGTTATCAACTATTCGGCGAGTAATAATTGTCATAATGTTGTTCATTGATGAATACTAAATTAAACAATAAACATTCAAATAGTCGTTTTTCCCCTGAATGATGGTATGGGTTGACTTTTTTCCTCAGTTATTCGTTGATTCTGTTCGAGACAGTATATCTTTTTCGCAGCTAGTGTGCCATCATAATCGAGGTGAAGATGAGATGTTTCTGTTGTTCAGCGGTATTTGCTTCATTCAAGGCTCCCAATGAACATTTGAGGATTACGCACAAATTATAAAATGATTCAGGGTATGAATGTGTGAAGACAAAATGGTTTCTAGAGGGATTCTTTATGATTATTATTGCAATAAAACGATGAGAGTGATTAAACTATAGGACTAGCCAAGAAGAAAAATGAGGAAAGTGGAAAGAGAGGTAATGATAGCGTTTTTAGAGTAAGTTGGGATTGATATGTAGGTTGATTTATTTCTTATGGAATCACGAATACTTCTGTCTAGAAGATGGTTGAAAAATTCTCTGGATCCATACCTAATACATTTCAAGGAAGGGATATGGTTACGAAAGATGAAAACATCGATAGGATACTGAAGACATTTTCTGCTCATTAACATAACCTGATGGGATACACTTTGGTAGGAAAGACGACTTTTTCATTTTATATTAACACCTACGAACTAAATATTTGTTTATTCCATCAGATTCAGTACGATTTCGAAGAGTACCAATAGAGACATCAAAACTTTCCTATAAAAATCTACTCCGGATCAACTAGATAACATCAGTAAAGCGGCGCTATGGCTGTTACCACTATATTTTTATTGAAAATAATCGAAAACTTATTATTTAGGCCTTCGAAATTGGAAACTCAAGAAGAATGTTTGCCTCTTTTTCTAATGATCAATGCCATCAATGAGTATATATATAAATCGGTTATGTAATTGACACTTACCTGTTTCACGTTCATAATTTGTTGTCTACATGTCCCCCACAAAATTATATAATTCGAACATCATTGTAATCACCCTCACAAAGGTATGTCCAGTGGCTAGTATTAAGGAAAAAAAAATAATGTGACAATTTCTCTCAATTTGTAGTTTCCCTGAAGATGGAAATATAAATTTCCGAAAGCTTGGAGTAACTTTAAAGAGTTTTACTTATACAATTGCTGGATACCCCAATACTAACTAGTTTCATCCTTAACTGGTCAGCAAAGACTTCCCTTCCATATGTATATATATATATATATATATATATATATACAGCGTTTTTGATAATTCTGAAAAACTCTAATGACTGTTTGTTTCTGCATGTCTGACAACTAAAAAACCCGTGACTTTAGATTTGGCGGGAATTTGAATGAGAAAAGTTGTCAGTGGTGCCAAAAACTTGGTCAAATTGGCAAGATATCTAAAAAATTTATCGGGAAAATGTGCTTGGAATCCAACGAGGACCCCATATATTATATTTTCAGATTGGAAAAAAAATCGAAAATACAATTTTTATTCCTCTACTCTTACTGAGAAACATTATACATTTTTGTTTTATCTGAAAACAGCTTTAATAACCTAAATCGCATGAGGTTGGGTCAAAACTAATCAAATATTGGTGAGATAGACATTTTGCGGGAGGTTAATATTATAAAAACACGATCTATTCTTGTCACTAGGTGTAGCCAACTTTATGGTGGACACTGTATACAGGGTGGCTCACGACTAGCGCGACGAAGATTTATGGCGAAACAGCGAAACTTTTGGACTTTGTGTCACTTCAGTAGTTTTTATATTGATAAAGGCCACATTTTGCAATCATGTTGAAATATACAGGATGTCCCAAAAAGTTTTGGCATATCAAAGTTATGTATTTTCTATTGAAACACCCTATTTGATTGCAAATTACAGAGATATATAGGGTGTGAAAAATCGAGAATTTTCAACTTTGGGATTTTTTTGTGTAACTATTTATAATTGGTTGAAACGGCTGACTTGTCCCTATCCACTATCGATTGATATTTAATTGAAACAAATGCAGGGTGGTTTAGAATTCTGAATTTTGAACCACCCAATATTTGTCTCGATTAAATGTCAGTAGATATTCAATCAGAAGTTGAGATAAGGACATGTAAGCCTTTTTGACCATTAATGAATAGTTTCCTCACCAAATATTCCTTAAGTTGAAGAATCTCGATTTTTCACACCCTTCATCTTTCTGTCAAACCCCAAGTGTGATAGATCGTTGAAATCAGTTTTCCAGGGAGAATATTAAAATGCAATAAAATATAAGGTGTTCCATAAGAAAGAACATAAATTTGATGTACCACAACTTTTTGGGACATATTACAAAATAATTTCAAAATGTGGCCTGTATCAATATACAAGCTAAGTGAAAAAAAGCCACCCTGTATACAGTGTCCATCATTAAGTTGGCTACACCTACTGACAAGAATAGATCGTGTTTTTATAATATTAACCTCCCGCAAAATGTCTATTCCACCAGTATTTTATTAGTTTTGACCCAACCTTATGTGATTTAGGTTATTAAAGCTGCTTTCGGATAAAATGAAAATCATTCTTGGAAAAAATACAAGCATCAATTTTGGTTGCAGAAAATTCTACTAATTATCTAGACTGCTATTCCAGAATTCTAGCTAAAGATTTTCAATTACAGTAGCGACTTGTTTCCGCCTTGCACCTTTGTGGATATAATTTTATCCGTATTCGATCGAATCCGTATCTCCCTTTCAACGTTGCCGAGTTCAAATTTTGCATGTTTATCTTGGATAAAACCATGATTAGTATGAATATGATGATGAATCATCAGTATGATAAAAGTACATACGTGAAATTAATACATCTCTAAATTATAAGTTCAATATTGAAATAGATATGGGTCGGTACTAGAAGTTTTCCACACAATGAATTTGAGGATTCATTGAAATAATTTATAAACTGTGATTTAGGGGAACTCATCATTGGGTTCTAGAACCATTTCAGGCATTCGGTACGGCCCCCTCTTTGATAATTGTGAACAAATACCGAAAATTTTTGTGTATCTACCTATGTGTTTTTTCACCAAAAGCAATTACTTGATTTCTAGAAAAATTTTAGGATTTTTTCGATTCTCAACAATTATATATCATATGCGTATCTTTTCTGCAGAAATTGTTTTTTTTTTCAGAAATTTTGGTGAAATTACATTCCTTCTTATATTCTTCACAATTATTTCTGACATTCATGTGACAATTGTATGTACACCCTCTAGAAGAAATCCTATATCCGCCACTGTAACTATATAAATATACCAAACATACATGTCGAGTCGGTAAAAATTCTAAATAAAATTACTTTCAACAAAAATAACCATCAAATAAATAATAGATATCTACTGAGTAGTTACGGTGGATATATGCATCATAAGTTTCAAGTCCTGAGAAGAACTTTCAAACATTCATCTCCCACACTTCAAACTCAAAACTCAATCGATCTGCGCATGCGTTAATGGTTCTGTGATTAGTGGAATGTTTGTTTCTTTTGCAAATCTAAGTCAATATAATGACATTATGATTGATTCATGTATTCATGATCTTATATATATTGTTTTCATTATTTTTGCAATTATTTTTGGTTATGGTTGATAAGATAATATGACAGGATTCACATTATTTACAGTTCTTTCATACTTTTTGCATGAATGATATCATTTTTCCGTCCTACGACTTGAAACTTGGGACTTGAATCTTGAAATTTAAAACTCAATAATTCAAACCTTTGCATAATCCACCGTTAGTAGATATTTTTCAGTTATTTTTTCTAATCATGAGTTGCATGAATGGTCATTCATAATTCAACATATCCAAACAAATAAACATTCGGAGACTGGGGCGAATGCTTGAGACTAAGACTTTTGGATCAATTTCTCTATTCGGATAATGAAACTCATCAGTTACTCTGGACAGGGGGCTAGGGCAAACATTCCGTTTACCTCTGTCAGTACCACACACTGATTTCCTTCGAATTCCCAAGAATAGATTCAAGAATCCTTTTCACCTGTCCAGTCACCAGTCGGACCCTGATTTTACATGATTTATGACCGAAGACGAGTCAACGTACTCATACCTGTTGAACCTCGAGTGCTGAATTTCAAAATAAATATCGCGATCACGGTTGCGGCATTACTGTTATCAAAGGTCAACCAGCACGAAATCAGACATATCAGATATACATACTATAACATGATAAACCTATCTGAAAACAAATCAATATTTGAGGAAGAAACTTATGCAATGTCTGGCTAGTCTACGAACACCGAAGGAATGCAAGAACGAATCGTCTGGCGTATCGGTAGGCAGGTAGCAGGTAGCTTATAAATGTTTCGAAAAAAAAAAGGAAAGAACGGACGCGCCTTTGAGGGCCTTTCTTGGCCTACGTGCAACCAGCCGCGTATTCCATGGAGTTTATCACATTCACCAACCGATGTGTATGGCGAATTTTGATGACGCGAAATTATAACGAGTCCGCTACGTCAGAGAAGCATTAACCCGTTTTTATTATATTACCCAACGAGTTAATTGACCCTACGGAGAGCATTGGTGTATTTTGAGAACTTTGATTGGGGATCACGCGGTGCACGAGGGGTAGGGATGGTTTGTAGTCCATAGCGGAAGTGAACCGACAAATGTCAACCACTGATAAGGAATGTCATCTCGAGAACAAAGTTTCCTATAAGAACGTCGTTCACGAGATTGGAGCTGAAGATAAAAAAAAATTAAGACATTTTATTTTGGGAAATCCGAAACCGATTTCATCATTTTCATAATCTGAAACACTCTAGGCGGGTTGTAGAGTGTGCTTGACAGATCAATATTTTTTCCTGATTCAGAAAAGTGGTTACAAGACTCTTGTTTTTCAAACCGTATATTACTGCATTTCCTAAACTACACATTGATTATCCGTCAACTTCTTTTATGCGTTATCATAAAAAGACAGTAAAAATCAATGAAATGGAAAGTTCAAAAATTCAAAACAAGTCCGGATGACTTTCAAATGAAAAATAACTCTCCTTATCCATCTACTTGTCTAATTCATTATTCATGATGTTGTGATGGATTTTTGCCTATCAAATGATCTCGATGTCCGTCATTCAGAACATGCCTTCAGATTATGGAAATATCTAAAACAATTTAGATTATACGATTTTGTTATAAATATTCTAACATTCATCGTAGACGATTTCAGAAGAGTAAAATGAATTATCGCGGAAAGTTAATTGTATTGCACCAAAAATATTCAATATAATACCCTCTCCTTTTGAAAATTGACCATATAAGTACAATAAAATGAAAATTCTATTATTCCGGATGTTAGAAAATTAAAGTACCTATACGCCATTATGGAAGTACTGTAGTAGGTACTGAATAATGTTAACTATTATTTTTGGTATCTACCAATACTGAATACTTCATTATTAGATACCTATATACATATTTATTTTAATATGTATATTCAAAGACAATTGGTGGAAGTAGCACACAACCATTTTCCAGGAAGTAACTACTATATGAAATTTAATAAAATAACATACAACTCAACTTTTTCTAAATCAAAAAAATTCTTGATTTTTCAATCACCCAGTAGGTATATTATAATGAAGATTTGGCTGAAAGATAAAGAGCAATCGGTCTTGAACTCTTCATCTCTCAAATATTTTATTTTTTTTTAGTTTCAGACTATAAAAATATTGAAATGTATTCTATAACATTTTTTTTACAAAAAACTCTGGAAATAATTGGGTATCTATTATCTCAACGGCTTTAGATGGGTATAGAGAAATATTTTTAAAATTGTATGTAAATTCAACTTTGATTCAGAAAATGAAATAACTCAAGGTGTTTCATTCAAAATAAGAACATTTCCCATTATTCTCATACAAGCGGCAACACAGTATCGATGAAAATATTTTAGATTGATATCCCAATAGCACAATTATGTTCTATGGACTTCCTTCGGTCACCCTACTTGGACATTCAGGACGTTCATAGAACGTTCAAATTTGGTATTTGGGTAAAATAAATATGCCATTTCATACTAGAGTAGTGTAGTAGCTTGTTACATTGCTTCAAAATCAAAGGTATCTTGGAAATTGAAATAACTATAGAAAGTTGAGAAATCGCCCACTTTTCTGTGATTTTCTATAGTCAAACGGTCAACCATAATATCTGATCTACCTTTTGAGTAGGTGATGATCATTAATATAGGTGCCCAAAAAGTGTCAAGGAGAAGGTTTTTTTTCCAAATTTATTGAAAACGAAAATGTCGATCAATTTTTGGAAACTCCATTTGCTACATTCTCAAAAAATGCAAACATGCCTTCTACTCTACATACAGTTGCTGCCTGATTTTTCAATCCGATGATTTCAAAAATGGAATACTATGATGAGGAATGATAGAATCTAATTTTGCTTTATGTTACAGATTTTTCAAACGAATACCTATATAGTTCTGAAGTATAAACATATATATTATTATAAGGAGTCACTTTGCTTTGCTTTGACCCCTAGGAATAAATTTACATTATTGCAGAATATATTATGTTTTATGTTGTTGATTACATGATTCCAATAATTAGCCACCAAAATAAGGAGATTCCATGATTGTATGCTGATATTTCGTGTTTGTTGTTGTCTGCATTATTTAATCAGCGTCAGGCGCGTTATTTGGAAAGAGGTTACGTCCACAACATATCTACATACTTTAGTATATTCCACATATTATTCGCAGAATATGACAAAAATATTCAATAATTATATTCATTGAATGTTTTCCTGTATTTCATCTGAATATTTTGAAACATTCAACATTCAATAGAATGTGTCCTAATATTCTTTTAATTTTCTCCAAGGATATAGATATAGAATGTCTTATACTTGCATTATATCTGAGAATATTTCAAAATATTAAATGATATTCTATGGATCTTCTCCAGGTTATATTCATTACATCATATTACATATAACATATATGAATATTCTTCAGGAGTGTTAGTAGAACGTTCTAGGAGATATAATTTGAAATTTCTGGGAATGAGAATGAATGTTGTCCGTAGAGAAGATTTTGGGGTTATGAGAATATTATTCCTGATATGATAGTGGTTTTCTTGAAACGTTTTGATAATATTCTAGGATTCATTAGATCCTTATGAATGCATGCTCGAACAGTTAGGGTGATGATGAGTGTTTTATTAATGTTCTCTTTTGTTTTTGTGTAGGTATATCTAACTTGATCAATGGTTATGTTCAGGTTTCAAACATACAATTACCTACACTTTTTGTGACTGAAATATCACCGGTACGTTTTCAGCCACTTTTTTCGTTTTCGTCCCATTTTCATTCTCAGAACATTCATAACATCCTGTTAGAACATTTTGAGTATACTCTGGACACCCCTTCATTTTCTTCTTCAAGACAAGACCTGCCGAAGGCGAATTACACTATCAACATTCTTTTTTTCATCGAAGTTGTGGAACTCACTTCCGAAAGATGTTTTTCCTGATATCTATAATCTCCAAAGTTTCAAGAAAAATTTCATTGCATATTTCCTCTCCCAATATCCTTCCACTGGCTTGCAAGATGCTCGTCCACGAACATTACAGGTTTTGCTCTCATACTCAAGATAACAAAAAATTTTGTCTCTCACGACGTTTTTTCGTTCAGTTATCGTATTCCTATAATATATTATTGTTTCAAATAATTTACAGTGAGGAACAAAAGTCAACTTCTTTATTATTTTGTAATATGTAAAATAAAGATACAGGGGGAAGGGCGACGGACTTTTGGTCCTCAACTCCTCACTGTGTACACTAGCGCATCTAGTATTCAGTTCTGGGGGGGTAAATGTCCAATGATCAGGTATATATATATACAGTGTCCGCCATAATAAAAATAAAAACTGAAAATAAAAATCTATTAAAAAAATCAACAACAAAAATGGTCATCAACATTTAAACAAAGAATGAAAACAAATAATAAATTACAAAAAAGTGATTTGAAAAATAACTCTTTGGAGAAAGGAAATCATTGAATGAAAAAGCGAAGACAAAATAAAATCTAGTATGATTTTTTTTATTAGCACATCGGTAATAACATCCGCGACATCTACCTGTATGACTCAATGAAATGAGACGATCACATAATATGATAAACTCGACAAATAAACCATACCTTTTGATAGAAGCACATTCTGAATGAATTTGTATACTTATACCAACGTAAAAAATCAAGAATTTTCACCACAGCGGGTTCTCAGTAAAGACAACCGTTTGAGTTGAGCTTAGAGCCACTCTGCCGCTTGCCGCCTACCTACTGTGGGTAAGGGCAAGTAAGGGTAAGGGCACAGATGTTAGGAAAAGTAGGTGAGTAACTAAACAAAAATGAATGATGCACATTCAGATGGCCGCTGTCAGTCTTAAATAAATGTTGCCAGAAATGCCAAATTGTCATTGCCAATACTAGCGTCAAGTATATGAGAATTTCAACCTCATTTTTTCTAACCTTCATCCCGTGTTCTGAGAGGGGGTAATTACCCCCTCTACCCCCCTTTGTATGCGCGCCTGACTGTGTATATTGTCTTCCTAAACTTGTGTTCTTTTCGCACGTTCAGAAGATTGTTAGGAAACTCGATGAAAATAAATAAATGAAGATCCTGTATTTCATACAGTTTTCATAGAAAAACTCAATATGATAACTGAAAACATGGCAATATTACAGTAGCAATATGCGGATTCAACGACATCTACGGGCAGTCAAAAGTACGATAAGGTTGACTAGCAATGCTCCAGCAACACGTTTCAACGGTTTCTATCAACGGTAAGAACAAGAACGTTGATAGGAACTCTACACTGCTCAGGAAATTTCTCCTTTGTATTATTGCCGAGAGATGGCGCATATTACAAAATATAAAATCGACATTAGATCATTGTCCTTGAGTACTTGGTGTATATATATAATCAAGGTCATTGTGCAATCTTCCAACAGATTTGAAGAAAGAGACCCCAAAATACATCCATCCGTATTCACTTCTTTGTAAGTTTTTCATTCAGAAAATGTACGTTTAATAGCCACATTGCGTATATAGTTTCATGCGAGGTTTCTTCGACACCTCCTTAGCACATAATTTCAATAGTTCAAACCACATTGAGTCGTTCTATGCGAGGTTTCTTCGAGACATAACACTAATATTTCCTCTGTCACCACATGGTACTCGTACGTACACGCATACTAAAAAGGCATTAGGTATTATCCATATATTCGGATAATGAAAAATGTTTGCTCAATCATTTTCTAAAATTGATTAACATCAAACTCGAGGAAAGTAGTTTAATGGCATCCAAAATCCACCTAGATAAAAAAAGTCGAGGAAAGGCCAGAATAGAAAGTCAAATACGCAATCCTTGAGTATAATCAAGGACACAGTTCAAATTTCATTCATTTTCTATTCTCTGTCGAATCGATAATTCTAAACTGTAATCGAATCTTGATAGGTACTTCCTACATGATGCATGTATAAATAAATCGATTAGACTTGGGACCTAACTATTTCTCAATCAACGCTTAGGATGTCTAGTGATGGAAAGCTCAAGCTGTTTGGGTGTTGAAAAAAATATTTTTTTTAATTCTCGTAAAATCCACATTGCTTTATATTTCTCTTCAAGATCACTCCGCAGCATTGAAATTGCTGGCCGTGGAAATTTGGAAAATGAAACAATGACGATAATTCACAAAACGGTATAGCAAGTACTTTTTCTTTCTTTTTTTCCAAAAGTTAATGGCTTCATCGGTATTTACTTTTCATTACTGATTCGAATGATTACGACGTTCTCCTGCGGCTCACGTCGCAAACTTCATTCTCATGAGTAATAGACTCATTACACGCTCGTTGAATAATATACTATTATTATATAGGTACGGAGGTGAGTGATCTTTCAACATGTTTCTGTACAGACTGGTTATTATGGTGTACATATCTGCGACTTTTCAAATTGATACAATAATTGAGTTTCAATGGGTTGAAATTTCTTTATTATTTCATACATCAGCCTCAAGCAACTATTTTGCAATGACTATAGATTTGAATATATGACCACAACATATACCTGTGTGTCCACCTTAAGGCTGTAAGACCGCTTATCGTTATTATCCGATTGATTTTGAAACACTTTTTTTTATTGATTAGGTATTTTTCACTTTACAATACCTTGACGATGTTTGTTCACTACTTTATTACTTTTGCTCAGACACATTGTATATTTCAATATTTTAATGATGAAGAATATGGTACAGAAATGTTTGAAATGCGAATCCATCAATCTCCATACCAGCGTAAATTTTATACTATGGTTCTTGCTTCATCTTACTGTGGTACCACTGGTAACACTGGTACCAATGATACCATTGTTTATACGAAAAATCAATGATCTAATAATTACTGGCACATATAGCGGCATCTACCTTTCAACATGGAAACTGATTACCACTGTGTACACTGTTTGAGTGTTTTTGATGTCTACATTGCCTAGTTGCCTACATCAGTAGTGTTTAACAAGTGACAGTGAGCTATTTACAAAGAAGCAACTAATTCAGTTGAATATTGAATATCTAATAGTTGAAACCATCGAATATTCGAATATTAGTAGAGTAGTGCTTGTTCCTTTATTGTTGTGATGATGTGATGTGTCTAATTCTCGATTCTCCAATGTCGTATTCTTTGTTGTAGTGGTATGTGCCCAGCGGTTGTAGTAGTTATTCAGTTATTGTCAAAATTTGTCGCGTAGAAAGTAGTTCATTGAGGATTCATCAAGTTTTGTTGACAAACATGTCATTGTTTTTTCAAACATTAATTATTGTTTCTCATGAATAGGTATATTAGTTTAGGACTTAGGTATAACTGTTGAAAACTTGAAAAACCTTATGAGTTCCACTGGAGATTGTAGTTAATTTGTTTGGAAAATCTAACCTCTTGGTATACAAACATCAAACATCAGTGGAGGTACATTTTGGGTGAGTGAATAAATATTTTAATATGGTAGGTACGCAACACAGTACACGTGTGAGCTTACCAATTCACACCATTAGAGTATTAATTTTTTATTGCATTGTGTTCGTATTATATTAATTAGTTTTTTAAAGGTAGTATCTACTGAAAAATGATATCAACGATTTTTTGAATACGTCAACTTATTGCATATCCACGTAAAAAATAACATAACATAGGTAGCTAATTCGTTTGATAATCGATCACCGGGAGTTTTACAACTTTTTGAGTAGGAAATTTCTAGAAATACGTATTGGTGATATTGTTATATCGAAGTTCTGATAGGTATAAAAATATTTCAAAATCATTGTGTATAATAGAGGTAGTTTTTCTCTCTCGTCCTTCAAAATAATTGGGGAAGAATGTCGGGACAAATAAAAAATGTGATTTCGGAATTACGAAACCAATGTTTTTTTTAAATTTCTGTAGAAAATCGGTGACAAACGAAAAAAAATGGTCTCTTACCAGGTTTCTTAAATTCATAACAATATTTTTCTGAGACTGTTGATAAATGGCCTCTTTTTTTGTAACATTTTTGTTGAGCTGGTTGCATTACACAAATCAAGTCACGCCCCGTGTGTAAAAAAAAAACCCTCGAAAGAACCTTTACACACTATGGCCAATCAGTGACAAGTAGGTTCATTACCTTCACATCTGATAATATATATCGGGCATGCTGGCATGCAGTACAATGTTTGACAGACTTGAAATATCATAATTTTTATTGCGGAGATAATTATTAAGCTTCCCCTTTATGGTCTGGTCACACTATTCTATCCTGAGAAGCCCAATTTCGATCAACAATAATGTTTCTCCAGACATACTTAATATTTATTCGAAGTTTTTGAAAATAAATGTGATGAAATCTTTCAGCTTATCACCTCAACATGTAGGAAAAAAATTGTTATTGATATTTCTGAAAAACCAATGGCGGTTCGTTTCTGCTGGTCTGACAGCTAAAATATCTGTTACGACTTAAAAATGTGCTTGATATCCAACGAGGACCCTATTTATCAATTTTGAACCAGATTGAAAAAAAATCAAAAATACAACTTTTATTCTTCTACCCTTACTGAGAAACATTATACATTTTTGTTTTATCTGAAAACAGCTTTGATAACCCAAATCACATAAGGTTGGGTCAGAGACGCATACGCAATAAAATAAGTAGAGATCTATAATGTGGGTTCAGATCACACCAGAGCACACCAGAGGTACGAATTTTTGGCAATTAATGTTCGTTCTAATAGAACACACATCTTCTGTTCAAATAGGTAATTGAAGGGTGAACAGATTTTCCATATAATAATCATTAATCATGGATTCACTTGACACTCAGTAAAATAAGTTGGAAAAATATGATATTTTCAAACTGCTGAGATGGCTATGATGATGCATTGAATGATAAAAATCGAGGAGTTGACCACATGGGAATTACGATGTACAATTGATAGGAATTCCGGGGAATTCCTTTCTTTTCACGCCAGAAAAGATATGAAATTTGTGTGTTAAATTGATGAAAACACCAAGAAAATCTGATAAATTTCAATCAACAATGTTAAATAAATTATTTTAACCACTCAAATCTAATATAAAACCGAAATCATGTGCATCGATAAGTTCATTCCCGTCTATTTTTTAGAAGAAACAATTTCTGTTGACTCTGGGATTTTGTTATTTAAGTAGTTTGTATATTAAGGCTACATTTTTAAATTATTTTGAAATGTACGGGATGTTCCATAAATTGTGGCACTCGTTGTGGCATATCGAAGCAAAGATCTTGTTTCTTTTGGAACGCCCTATATTTTAATGCATTTCCAGATTCTGCCTGCGAAGCTGATTTTATTATCATACTTGGGGTCTAGCTGAAACGATTACAGAAATATATGGTGTGAAAAATTGAGATTTTTTGTGTCGAATCTATTCATTATTGATCGCCATCAATCATTTATATTCATGTGAAACAAATACAGGGTGGTTCATTATACTGAATTCTGAACTCACCTGTTTTAGTTAAATGGCATTAGATAGTAGGTCGAAAGTTATGAAAGGGACATGTAAGCCGTTTTGATCATCAATGAATAGTTCTGGCACAAAAAATGTCTGAAGTTGAAAAATCTTGATTTTCCAAACCATTTATATCTTCTCACTAGAACCCAATTGGGATATGGATCGATGAAATAAGCTTCGCATGAAAAATATAAAAATGCAACTAAATACATGGACTTCCATAAGAAACAATTTAATATTTTAAATGCCTTTATCAACGAACGAACTACTGAAATGAGAAAAACTTTGAAAGTTTTGCAGTTTCGCTTCAAATCTCTGTCGCGCTAGGCGTTAAATCCAAATGCAAAATTGAATCATTTGTTCGATAGATAATGATGATTTACAGTTTAAAGTCTAGATTTTCGGTTTTTTAATTTCAATAAAATTAAGTTTTTCTTGGATTTTCGTTCTTACAGAATCAGATCTTGGACGAGGTTTTCGATATTAATACAATACAGCCTAGCCTCATTTCTGATAAATTTCGAAATCTTGATATCAATATAATCCGGTATTATTCAGATTTTGTAATATTTATTGACACCACTCTGAAGCTAAGTCTGAAGTTTATCTTGCACTCAGAAATCCCCTCGGAAATCCCGAATGATTTTGTGTTTGATTTTCCAAAATATTTCATATTTCACCGGATTTCTCCGGAATTTCGAGTATAATCTACATTTAATTTTGAAATTTCGTCGTTATTTGTTCGAATTGACATATTTCTTCCGTAGGAATTCCGGTGTATTCCGAGGAAATCCGGGGAATTCCGAGGAAATTCCGAGGAAATCCAGGGAATTCCGAGGAAATCCGGGGAATTCTGAAAAAATCCGGGGAATTCCGGTTAATAAGAATTCCAGTGTACACATTTTCCCCTAGTGGTTAACCCCTCGATAAAAATCATTCAGAGTTTTATGAATATCCTTATGTTCTCTCTCTAACACGTGGATTTTAATCGATATTTTTCTATACCCACGGTACTAGACCTGTTGTTTATCGATGGTATAGAAGATTTGGAAACTCTACGGACTATAATATGCAAGGCTATTCAAGTTCAAGACTAAGTATGCATGAGAATCTCAGAATTATCAAAATATAAAGGATTGGTTATTTTCGAGGTCATTTCAAAACCAAAAATTGAAAAACTCAATATAAATGTTGCTGAAATTGGATGAATATTATAATACAATGATATTCCAACGAAACCATGACATGAAACAGACGTGTGATAAAATATTCCAAAAAATATCAATTTGTGTTCCTGGGGTAAGCAGCTACCCCCATATTTTTTTAAATTACATGGGGGGTCAAGAGATACATAATTTGAAAGGTGTTCCTATTTTACCCCTGTAATTTTTTTAGAAATTAGTTCATTCGTTATCGAGAAATTGGAGGATGACAAGTTTTCGTTGGACATCCTGTATTCTCAAGAAGGCATACGTTTTAGGTAATTCTCCATGAAATAACTATAACTCATTTATCTTCATTTTTAAAGTACCAATTAGACCAACAAGGAAGTATCACCACATTTTTCCGCATTTTTTCTTGTACAAAGATTATAGTATCAGACTGATATTCAATATCATAATGAGTTTTATTTGGGTTACCAAACTATTATCAACTTGACCGGCTGAAGGAGACAGTATTGTTTTTTGTCATTGAGAAGCGACACCTCAGCATATTTTGTTTTGAACAAGTTAATTATGGATGTGTGAAGATAAGCGGAAATAAGTTACAAAGGTAAAATTTCATTCTTTGATATATTCTCAATGCAAATTGAATACGCGTTTGAAATAGATCTTCCTTCAATCCCCTTTTGCTAATCTTGTTATTTACTAGTGGTAAATAAAAAATAAGTTTGCATTCTCTGTGAGTTATTGTTTTCATGAAAATTGTTGTGAATCTTCGATTAGCGTACATCACGAGGTTCAACATAATGTTAAATCAAAAACTTGTCCAATAACTTGGCTTCTACCGAGACTGCTACTAAATTTCTGGTAATTTTCAAAATTGTGTTGCCTCAAATTCGAATGTACCTATAACCCGTCGAGGTACCCGTAGATGATCGTAAATACAATCACAATTATGTATAAGAAGGTGATGTTGATCATTTTTCCTGCTCTATACGTTGTAAAAACATCATACGAACGTACGTTTTGTGTATATATTATTGAATTATCGATTTTCAAATATTATAGTGTTCACTCGTTGTGTGTATAATTCAAAATGAAGTGTGTTCCAAAAATCAACATCAAAACAGTCAAGGTATCCACATTCGTAGAAAGATGAAATCATTGAATTCCGACTTGAATTCATCCCAATTTTTAGAAAAAGTCAATATAGGTGAAACAATTTAGTGCCTATTTGGTGTTGTAACATGAATTGGATGTCTCGGGTCTGAATACGTCATTAACATTCTGGTTCTATTTGTTTGGAAATTATTTTGATCAATCATGTTACTATGGATGACAAAATTGTTTGAAAAATTATAACCCCAAAATTCTGAAAATCTTCTGAACGGAAATGAAATCTAATGGTTATAGATTTCAAGAATTCCGAAGCCACAAGGTATTCCTTCCGTATTACTGAAGTTCGTTATAGCAAACAATGTTGAAATTATTCCAGAGCAATTTCAATATAGTATTTCTTCGCGTTTTGTATATTATACGCTGACAAAACATTTCAGCAAATGAAAATGGAATAGTGAGTTTTCTACTCGTTATAAATTTCCCTAATTGCCACCATGTACAGTAGAGAAAATGTTAGATCTCATTTTTTGTGTTTAGAACTGTCAATCATCGATTCATGAAAGTTACCTACATTATCTTGGTTTCTCGCTATCTCGAAAGAGAATAAAATGTTGCAGTTGTCTTATTACATCGAGTGTCGTCCTACTTTTTGATGTGTATCAGCCTACATTGATCATTTGAATGTTCTCCGTGTTGGTATGCCCGCTTGGAATTATAATAATCGTTTGATGCAAGGTGAATAAATATGCTTTATTCACACCGCATAATCGAATGAACGTTTTGTACAGAATTGAATTATTGTAATGACGAGCGGTCTATGAAGAGTGACGTGCGCAATTCATCAATTGCTCAATGAAAAAAGTGCGATCTAAAGGTACGTACACACTTCCGCAGATGTGTATGCACCTTAAAACACCGAAGAATCCGATTTTAATATTATATCAAACGCCTGTTGGACCTTACAATTTTTTTTTAAATCCATTTTACGAAACCGAAATGGCATCTTCGAATTTCATTTGAGTATCCCAATCCAACTCATATTTTGATTGGAAATATATTATTTGGACAGTTCGTCCATTTTCGATGGCTACGTAATTCCTATTCAAACATGTCAAATTATTACGAAAGCGTATAAGGGCCACCGAGATTTATTTTAAATTTTTCCGACTTTAAACTCGGAAATTCCGACTTTAAACTCGGAATTTCCGACTTTGAACTCGGAATTATTTTTTCCGACTTCAAACTCGGAATTTCCAACTTCAAACTCGGAATTTCCGGCTTCAAACTCGGAATTTCCGACATTGAACTCGGATTTTTTTTATTCCGACTTCAAAATCAGAATTTTGTTCCCAATGGATGATGAAATAGCTATCAACGCCAGTATTCCACCAACTTTGTTCCTAAATCACATCAATGATCTGATAGAGGTGACCTCCTGTCCTGTCCACAGCTTTGCTGATGAAAGTACACTCCATGCTGCCTTCTGCTCTAGAGCCTCTATATCATCCAAAGAAGCTAGAGGTGCACGACAGAGATAGGTGTATACTATATCCATAAAGGTTTAATTAACGTTTTTGAAATGGAGATCTGATAATCTAGTAGAGTTCGATGCTACAACTGCTACCAAATTCAAGCTTGTATTTTTTTTACAAGAAGTCGGACCTCAAAATAGTCATAATGCTTATGATGATGTCAGGCTTTGTTTTCGATCCTGTTAAATCCTCGATATCCATGCTTGGTATTACCATCATCAACAATACCCTATCATGGAATGATTATGTGAGATCTATTGAAAAAATTGCTTCACAAGAATTCGATTCTTTGTTTCGCGCCAAGGACTACTTCACACCTCAAACATTTCTCATAATTTACAACGCACAAATTTGATCAGCCATGTAGTACATCGAAAATTTCTTCGAGTTATCGACATTTTTCGAAAAATGATGAGAATGAATGAAAAATAATGAATATTGAGGATGTTATAAGAACAATCATGCCTGATGATATCATCAAACTATGCATTAGATGAGATCATCCTTCTTGGAGAAAATATGTGCAACTTGAGTTTGGTTGCATCAAACTCTACTTAGATAATCAGATCCCCATTTCAAAAACTGTAACTAAACCTTCATGAATATAGTGTCAACCTGTATCCGCCTTGCACCTCTAGCTTCATTGGATGATATAGCGGCTCTAGAGCTCGAGTTTACTTTCATCCGTAAAGCTGTGGACAGTGCAGCAGGTCACCTCGATCAGGTCATTCATGTGAAGTAGAAAAAAGTTTGTGCCAAAATAGATCCTTGTGGAACACCGGCGTTGATAGATATTCCATCATCCATCGTAAAACAAAATTCTGAGTTTGAAGTCGGAATAAAAAAATTTCAAGTTCCAAGTCGGAAATTCCGAGTTCAAAATCGGAAAAAAATAATTCCGAGTTTATTAAAGTCGGAAATGCCGAGTTCAAACTTGGAATATTCCGAGTTCAAACTCGGAATATTCCGAGTTTAAAGTCGGAATATTCCGAGCTTTAAGTCGAAAAAAAATAATTCCGAGTTCAAAGTCGGAATGTTCCGAGTTTAAAGTCGGAAAAAAATAATTTCGAGTTCAAAGTCGGAAATTCCGAGTTTAAAGTCGTAAAAAAATAATTCCGAGTTTAATCTCCGAATATTCCGAGTCGCAAAAATTTAAAATAAATCTCGGTGGCCCTTATACGCTTTCGTACATTATTGATGAATAATATAAATTACAGAAATGGTGCGTTGATGAAATATAGTACCCACATTGTTTTATTGGGATCAAAAGTTACATTTTGTTTCACAAGCAAAATTTGCACCAATCTAACCTTGGCCAATTTTCAGGGGAAGAGGCAAATAATACAAAAAAACTAATTGTTTTCACGTTTTGATTGATTTTTATTGGAGATAATGAAATTCATTTCATACAAACTCAACGGAATGGGTGTGAGTTAATCTCATCTACCTATTGAATAGAGAATTATGTGGATTATCCTCAATAATGATTTGTCATTAATTCTTCCCAAAGATACCATAGTAGCAGTTTTTTTGATAAAATATCGAAAAAAAATCATTTTTTCGGATATCCTGTGTTTTATGATGATGAAAATCGGCGTCCTGAACCTGATTCAGAACCCATACTCATTTTTTGTGGAAAAAAATCCCTCATAGTACTTCTCGAAATATAGGTCGATAAATTTGGTCGCAGTTGGCCACGATAACACTCCGAAAGTATAATCACTCTATTGTTGGATAGACTTTTTAAATACCTATTCTCGAATTCGAGACGAGACTCATCTTTTTTTCGAGACGAGATCGAGATATCACTTCAACCAAAAAAAATAACAAAGATAACAAAGCAAATGAAAAGGACAACGGTAAAAATAAATATTTTCATATTATTAAAGAACTTAAACGTCTCGAACTATTAAAAACTATTGAACACGAAAGCTGATGAATGATTATCATTTTATTTTCATTAGATTTGAAGAATAATTTAAATCTTGTGCAATGATATTTATATTTATTTATTACAATAATTATTGAAAGATGATTATTATTACTTTAAAAATTAATTGATAATTGAGGACCGAGTTGAGGTCAGTCTGGCCTTTCAGGGTAAAGAAATGCCATAAAGGGAAAGAGCCATGAATGAAACTTTATTTCTATTGTTTTCTTTGAAAATGTTATTCCAAGCTTATTACTATATTTCTTCTGAGGATATTCTTATGGCAGACTATTGGCACCATTTTTGCATAAATTTTACTATGCAGTAGGTACTGATACTTTCGAACCTGGTAAATTTTAAATGTATGTGAATTAAAACATCCAGGATTCGTAAAATTTTCATTTTTTTTTGAATATTATTCTTTATTTTTATGCTGCTACTCAACGGTTTTTTTGTTGTAATACGTGGCTTTTAGTTCCGTGCATGTGTTATACGTTATAACCTATACATATAGCATTTACCTCATGTTCAAATGCTAGAAATTAAAAATTAACTGTAACTCCGGCTTGTCTTAGTAGCAATTTACATATTAATCATTTGAGAAGTCAGTAAGAGAAACGTCAACTTCAAGAGCTAATTTTAGTACATAAATGGACGACTTTTGAATCGGTTGCAGAAAAAATATTGATCAACGATTAATTTTTTGGCTGCATGACATTTTCCAGTGCGAATGATTTAAAATTTTCATTAAATTTTTGCTCTGTGTTACTACTGTTCACTAGTTATAACTATATAATCGCGTGTTTCCCCACAACCACGACTGAATGTAATAATTCATAAATCATTTTCAATTATGGAATGTAAACATACTCACTCTCGAGTGAGAAAAACACTCGCTCCTTGTGTGTTTTGCATGTATTTCAATTATATAACAAGGTACCGAAACAAAATATTCCATTCGTCTGAGTATTCCATAATCGAATCAAACGACGTGGATTGCCGTGGACTTCAAAACTACCAGTGTCAATGTGAATATCAAGATGCGGTAGTGCCGCAATAACAAGACCGATCGTGAAGCGACGATGAACGTCAGAGGAAATTATGGCATTTATACGAACTGGCCGAAGCTTACAAGAAGGAAGGAATTTCTACTGACCTTAAAGGTCATTAAAAGGAATAAATATTACTAGTTCAGAATAAATAATCTTCCACTCGTATATATATTTTTTTTATTCTAACCTTGTTACAGAATCTAGTATTGTTCGGTTGAGTTTTTTTGGATGGCGATCGAAATATATTTCAGATGCTATATCGCAACTGTTTAACTTTGAATAAAGCTTTCTAACTTATCTTCCTCCTAATTTTCGTAATAACTTTCACGACTGAATCAGTCAATTGTTTTAATAACAAATCATTAATATGCATTTCGATGACAAAGTGATAACTACCAGTACAACCAATGTCATAGATAACTCCCGTATATCTGGAAAAAATACAAAACAACGCAAAAAACGCAAAAGTAATTCAGTTGAATATTTTTTTAGACATCAAAAGCGACACGACATAATATAGAAAGAAAAAATATCGTTTTTTCACTAAACCATAACCAAGTATGATTTCTGTTCGAAAGAATGCAACTATGATATAACTCGAAATTGCACAATTTTTACGACGCCACTGAATTACACAGAAAAAAGTGCATTAGAATGTTGTAGATATTTTCTACTATATAATGATGAATTTGATTTTGACCCATTTTTATATTGAGTTATTCGATGAAGCCCACTATGTTTGTAAAATAAATTCTAGATATAAATACATAGACGAAATCATGGAAAGCAAGGTTGTTCAAACATAACCATAACTTATCTAAAACAAACAATTTGTGTGCAGGACATGTTTCATTGAAGATTATTTTCATTAGCCTTTGTATTATAACTACTATGAGACGAGTAAGTATGGCTTTGTTTTTGAAATTTCTCAGTGCCTAAATCACAGTACTTATATTCGTACGAGCCAAGGTGAGTGAATACAATATCTACATATCTACATCATTAGAAAATAAATTTAAGGAATACAAAAAGCATTCAATTGTTTGATGAGCATAATATTATAATGATATTACTCCAGAAAGTGGAGTTTGTATATGCTTCATCTATAACAATTTTTTTATATATATACTTCATTCAAATAATGAGTACCTAATAGATCTGTCAATATTCCTTATATGTGGCATCCCATTCACCTTACATGGCAAATTATCTTATAAACGACATTGTCGAGAACCTTAGCAATTCATGACTTGCGTGTAGATGGCGGTACGATCGATTTTCGAATGGAAGCGCGAGTGATATTTATTTCGATTCTTTTTCTTTCGAACTCACAGGTGGTGACAATAATTCTGAATACGTTTTATCAGAATAGTTTTTTTATATATCGTTTATTTAGCTGAACACTAATTACATGGCAGTTTACAATTAATACAACACAAGTACAATTTTGTAGATAAAACACATTACAATAATAATATCAAACAAAATAAAATAGAAATAAAAAGTGACATACCTAGCAGAATATGAATAGCAAAAAAATTTTACTAGTCGAATTTACGCTGTTGAAATCACTTTAAAAAAACAACAAACAAGCAAAATATACAAGAAAACTCCTGTATGACCAAAAAGTCCACTAGTTTTTACTTTGATAATAGTTATCAATTGATCATTATCGCTGCTGGAAGTAACATCGAATCATTAAGTACATTTTTAACTTAGATTTGAATATATTTATTGAATCAGCACATTTAATGTCATTTGGTAATTCATTATAATGTATAAGGCCTTTGAAGAATACTGAGTTTTGCGTTGCACTTTCAGAAACAGAACTATCATAGAAATTGTTTCTATTTCTAGTTGGGTAGTTATGCACGTTGTAATGAAGCTTTTGTTGTGAGCAAGAAGGCAATAAGCCTGTTTTCATTTCGTGTACAAATATCATGGCATTATATAAAAAAACATTCTCTTAATGGTAACCACTGTAATGTTTGTTGCATATCCAAGATAGGAGTATACTTAGAGCAAGACAATAGTATTCTCATCGCGCTATTTTGCATTTTTTGCAATCTGGAGATTTCATTTTGACTCAACAAGAACAGTACTGTAGAACAGTAGTTGAAGTGTGGCAGAATGTTGTGGCGAAAATCAGAAAAAATGGCGCTACCAATGGTAACTTTGGGAAATATAACTGCAGAGGCAAAAATTGAGAACTTTTTCAAAGGCCCAGAAATAGGAACTCATTCCACCAGGTACTATTTCCCCAATTTTCCCCCTTGGTATGTAGATGATGAAATATATACAGGGCTTTTCACGATGAGCGTTAATTAGACGTTTCTGGCTAACCAGACAACGGATCGACCTGAAAATTTGACAGCTTACATAAACCAATATGATTTACACATTAAAAATATTTTAGACGATGCGGCGTTGCCGCGTCTACTATAAAGAAGCAGCTACTTTGATTTTTCATATGCAACACCCTGTATTTTATGGCATTTTCAGATCCTCCTTGGGACGCTGATATCATTGATCTGTCATACTTGGGATCTTTATCGAACGATTACAGAGATAGGGTGTGAAAATCTGAAAATGCAATAAAATACAGGGTGTTCCATATGAAAAATCGGAGTAGCTTCTACTTTATAGATGAAGCGGCAACGCCGCATCTTCTAAAATATTTTAGGAATGTAAATCATCCTGAGTGAAATGAATGAGTGAATGAATGAATGAGGGTGAGTGAAAGGTGAGAGCGAATTGATTTATGTACACTGTCGAATTTTCAGGTCGATCCGTTGTCTGGTTAACCAGAAATGTCTGATTAACGCTCATCGTGAAAAACCCTGTATAAACTTGTTTTTCAACCAAAAACAAACAAATTTCTTAGGTACATGTCGTATGCAGGACTCGGATACTAAGTGATCACTGTTGATTGTTGGATTTGTTGGTCACACTGGTATTCGAAATTCGAATGGAGGGAAAAATAATAAGTTCTAACCTCAACCATGGGTGTTTTCTGATTAAAATATATATTAACTTCGAATAAGAAAATATATGATGAGTCCAATATAAAGAGGAGCTTTAATTGTGATAGAAGTTGATAGATCAGGAAAATAAACAATCAATAGCTTGTAAGTTTTCTATGGTATCTTGATTTGCAAAGAAAGTTCATTATCCACCAATCGTCATAATGTAGGTATTCTAGATCTGTTCAAAATTGTTTCTTTATGTAATGAGAATCCGGTCATTAACAGTTTTCTAAAATGTACTAGTCATTAGTAGATTATAATGAAAATTGTTTCGAGAACGGTTGAAAATTAATATACAGCGTGGCCAAGATAAGAATGAACAGCATGGGTATCTTGGTAACAATGGTAACGTGAGCAGATACGGATTCAGTTAAATGACAGAAACGTTGCGCGATACGAGATTCTTGCATAAATTGATTATCCTCTTCTCGATATATTCAATGAAAATCAAATTTCGCGATTTTCGTTTTCATCGAGATCATCAACTTTAATTTTTCTTATGGGTATAGGAACTAAAATACACCTTGTATCTTATTTGCTTTTTCGTGAAGGTTATTTAGGTACCAAAAAATATGTAAATATTTCAATGCGATAGATATACAATCGCACTTTCGACTGCACTTATGACTTCACTTTTTTGCTCTCGGATAAGGAACCCATACGCTACGCTATTTTTCATATATACCGGCGCTATAATATGTCACTTCTCAACATAATGTCATATTCCTACAATAAAGCTACCATCTGAATGTTAAAATATTTCTACATACAAACTAACTGAACCTTCCATCCTGAATCCACAAGAGAAACTATTACTTACGCACTATATAATATGCGTATTTCTGCTTGGTGTCGATACCAGAAAGGCTATGGGACAAAACGAAATTCCTCTAATAGTTATTGAGAAATGTGACCCATAGTCAACACCGCAGTTACTCGGTTTTTTGTATCGTTCCAAGGGTAGCATATACGCTGAGGTTCCCTCAGGATCACTACTCGGTAACTACCCTGCACTGATGAGGGCCAATGAACCCCGAAAGCGGTCTTCAGGTGGTTAAGCGTGCCTGTCTCAATGTGAGCATTTCAGAGTGTTAAAAGGAAATAATCATTTTTATTCTGTATAGGGAAAAATCACGAAACGCCAGATGGCGCTGTAAATGACAAAATGTCGGATCGAGGGGTGAACAACAAATAATCTGTCATTTGATCTCTTGTTAAACCAAAGTTTTTATTGAAGAGAATTTCAGTTATCTCAGAGATTTAAGTCGATCTTTCGTACTCGACTATTGGATTGAAGTTGTATCTAGGGTTTGTTGTCGACGTTTCAGTTTTATTGTCACTGGATTCTTGTTAAATGCCACCAAAGTCCAGGTGTGTCCAGGTATCAATTTCGGTTTTTATTCGAAGTTTTGCAGTTCTTATTTCCTGAAATTGTTTTTAAAATGCCTGTGTGAAAGTCGAAATATCAATTTCGAACATTTCCGATATTATGTGGGTGAAAGTGTTTCAGCAATGACACAATTGGAACTGAAGGCCTCAATGAAGAAATCATAAAAAGTTTTGTGTATGAGATCCTCCACAATTCTCACATGAAATCACCATGAAACTAGATGAGATATGGGTTTATTTTAATGTTCCTGTAAAGCAGATTTATTGTTAATGTTGTATAATTCAATTTTGAAAAGATTTATTGGCCATTTCGACTGGAAGCATATAAGCTCCACCTTTTTGACATCAGTTTTCTTTTCTGTGTTGGTTTGTTTTTATTTTCAGGAACCTAGATTATATGGTGATGTATTCAAATAGATATTATACCTATTAGAACAAAGTGAAGTGCAAAAACTACCTGGAAGTGACAGTTGATATAGATTCATCATTTTGTGGAGATTTGATAACTCATTTCAAAGAAATGATATAGTGTTCAAATAAATTATCTAAAAAATTACTAGTTTTATTGGGTAAACAAGAGTAAATGGCTTTCTCTAGCATGCCATATGTTTTTTGGGAAATGTAACATAATAATAACAAATCAGTACCTATTCAAATCTTTTAATCATTGGTGAATGAAATAGATTCCCTTAAGACTGAGAAAGACTAAAACTCATAAAAAATGCAATAATAAAACATTCTTGAACATGTTAAATTCCTAAATCCAAATAATACTGCCAAACAAGCAGATGATAAATTAGTCTTCCATTTACACAACACCAGAATCACCCAAAACTTCATATCATTATCAGGAACATTGTTGTGTGTTATATAGGTTGTTGTTGGTTTTGTATTTACAGTGGAACTCTCCAAGATCCATCACATGATCATGGTAATCATCATCCAAGTGTAGATCTTATTTCATCATGTCTTCTTTATAAATCTTCCTCTACTTGTTCATTTCCATGTTGCTCCAACTGCATATAATTATTTGATATTTGCCTGAGCCTGTAATAAATTACAAAATGATTAAAATGAACCAAATGAGGTGGAGAAGAGGTGGTGAAAAAAATAATGAAAAATCGAACCTACCACTGAAAAAATCATCATGAATGCTTGCTACAAACATAAATTCCGAGGCAGCTTTTTCTATCTTCAAGATCATCTTCCATTTCTAGGCTACTTGCCTTAGGATCTAGGTTTCCTCAAATCCTGCCCATCTTTTGCTTTAGAATTTGAAGGAAATTTATGCAAAGCCTTGAATATGTAGAGCATTGTGGAACAAGCATATTTTTCGCGATTTTATCTCCATATCACCTCTTCTAATCTTTTGCATTTTCAGATTGTGTGGTCTATTAACAACAATTCTTCACAAAATATCATCAAAATACAACACTTTCAATGCTTAAATCACTGAAATTAATAAATAAAGTTCGGATTTTACCCATATAAACATATGGAGGTTAGTTTGTTGTTCACCTCTCGAGTAGTTCATGCGATCAATTATAGATGTCGCCCACTCCGTGATTTTTCCCTATTGACTTAGTGAATCGGTGCATAGACTGCGACTAGGTATAATTCAATATTCTGGGTGACTTTAGCCAGGAAAGAAGATGTTATCTGCTATTTGCCTTCCTTCGTTTATTGGTGAATTGTTATGACGTTGAGTTTTTTTTTAGTCCTTGCAATTCGTTGCTTTTCGTGTGTACCTATTTCCTTTCCTCTTTCGTGCACAGTTTCAAAAAATGTGGGAATATCATCACTCGAAAATACGAAATATAAGCCTATTTTTTATTCCTTCGCATTGTGCCTGAACTCGATGTTTTAGGAACTACAGAAACGAATATTTTATTCTTATAACTGTTATGTATGGAAATGCTGGAAATATTTCATTAAATATATATTATATTGTATGTGATGGTACCAATTGCTTTCACTGTTATATAACATTTTCAAATTTCTTATCATTTGCAGTATCATATCGCTTAGATAATAGACGAAAGGAATACTATTAAGTTCCTTGCAAAAAACATATTGTAAATTGATTTTTGTACGGCATGTGAATCAACAAACTTGTCAACAATCATTCAAAAACAAGAAAAACCCATTGCAATATTACAAAATAATACAAAACAATCCAAACCATTATTAAAATGAGATTAGGATGAAGTATTATCCTCTTTTGGCACGTTCTCAAAGATTCATTTTACTAAATTTCGTCTTTATACACGGTTTTATATTATGGTCTTGCAAATTTTTGAAAACCGTTGAGTTACAAATGTTATAAACTGCAAAATGTATTAAAAATTATGTATATACTATACAATAAGTTCACATTTACCAAATAATGGACGCATGAAGTAGATGTTGTATCATTCAGAATTTGTACTGATCTAAAGTTTGACAATGTGAAGTTTCAGTTATGGAAAAAGGTATTTTCCAAAATCATATTGTTCCATCGGCTTTCGTTTCTTTGGAATTGTTGAACAATTTATACCCGCTCAAATACAGAATCCACAATTCAGTACATATATAAATTCAATTTTCAAATGCAGGGACCCTAGAGCACCCCATTTCCTGACTTGATCAAATCATTATTATTATTATCAATATAACATCGCTTTTACTTTTCATAGAGTTACCCATTAGTTGTAGTCGAAAATATCTGCAGAAGAATATGATATAAATTTTATGCGAGGTGTGGCTGGTTCACTTTCTCGATTGACCCAAAATTTTAAGAAACCATTAGGCAGATATTATGATTTCAATATTAGTATTTTAAAAATTCAGTATTTCACTTTCCATTCATGGAATATATGCATGAATTAAAAAATAAGAAGCATTGTTTGTTATGGTATATCATTGATTTCGAGATCGTTTGATCAATTTCAAATCTCCAGATTGGCTATAGCTCCGAGGATTTTTATTCTGGGCGATAGAACCGTTCAAAATTCAAAAATGTTTCATCACGAATATTTTTTGAACGCAGTGTACAAATCTGAGGTATCACAGGTATCTATAGGGGTTGCCATTTGAAATTTTGCAACTGCTGTCACTACTAACTGCTTCACCCTCCATTATGTCGAAACGTTTTCCTTTCATTCTGAAACAAAGGTCAATCTTTAGGGATCCAGAGTTTTAAAACGCTTCAAATTCACAAACTCCGTGGAGAATTAAAAAAATTAGATGAAATATAATACTTGATATTGTTGTTAAGTTGTTCAATCAAATATTGTGCATAGTTTTGATTGAAACAACTTCATCAGAATCTCAAGCCAACACACTCAGAACCCTGGCAGTTGTGGATCTAGTTGATAGAACTAAATCTCGTTAGAACTAAATCTCGTTTTTTTTTGTTTGTTGGCAAACTTGTTAAGATAAAGATCGAAATCACGTTAAGTAAATACGTTATTATTCACTACATGATGAGTGTGTTGCTATCTTTTCAGATAGGAGTGTAGGATTGGGAAACAAAAATGGATGCTGCACACAAATAATTTCAGTCGTGTTGTGTAATGGAATCTGAGGAAGCACTGAAATATTTCTTGGATGAAGCTAAAGATACCCAGCATGAGATAAATAACATAGAAGAGGAGGTTCACATTCCAAATGGTAAGACACGCTTGCATGCATTATTTAACTCATAATTAAAGGGTAAGTGCAGGTCTAGCTGCAGTTATGAGACTCGAGTAAAATTTTAATGACTTCTTGACCCACCGGTGGGACATGTGTGTCACTGATAACGGCCGTCGGTGCCCACCGATGGGTCTATTTAGTTTGTGGGTCTATTTAGTTTTATATATATTTTAAATGTATGCAGTTATGTAGATACGGCTACATCGAAGTTGTAAGATTGTAGGTGCAATATGGTTTCGGGATTGGGTGGGAATAAGGGTAAAAAAGGTTATTTCATCTGAAAATAATGCTTTCTTCAGGTACCCACCAGGGGGCACCTGACGACGGCCATAAAGTGAATTATTTCCCAAGGGCCATCTTGACCCACCAGTGGAGCACAATCTGAATCATTCAAAAACAAAAAAAATAACAATCAAATATAACAATAACATCAAAACACAACGCCGAATAAAAGTACATAAAAAAATTACTTCTATTAGCGATTTGTTGGATCGCTTATTGACATCGCGATCGTGTTAACAGAAGAGGTGTAATAATTCATATTGCACCAACTAACTAATTATAATTTATTATATCTATAACAAATACCTAATGAAATGTTGTGTCGACAAAAATTTCAATTCGGAAAGGACAAGGTCGTAAACAATGTCTTCGTTATTGAAGATGTTTCCAGACAATTTGTTTGAAAAGTTATTTGACAAAATTCATGGTATACGAATATAAATGATTCTTTGGTATCTAACAATAATTTATGCAGTTATCTTTTCTGTTTCCAAAATAAAATATATGGATTCATAACACTCATATATTTGAAATGTATTATTTCAAAATGTATCGTTGCTATAGTAGAAGATCAGTGCCGCACTATAATGACCATCGTTGATATTTTCCATTTGATTGCACCAAAATGGGGTACTGCACTTTATTTGGTTACAGACGTAAAAAAATATGCAATTTCAGGGCATTTTCAATGTTTTATATTTCGAGAACTATGAATCCATGTATATTTCAGAAACAGAAAAGAAAATTCTGCAAAAAACTGATATTAATTGTGATGAAATACACATTTTTTTATTTATTTTTTATTCCCACGGGGTTATTCTAATACGACTCTCATCGTTGGGATCTCGATAGCCGTGAGAGCAAATAGAAGAATGTTAAATAGGGACAAAGTTACGGATTTTCATGCTCATCATCAGTGAAAGAAAATCCTCAATAGCTATATTTTAGTATTAGAAATATTTGGGAAAAACTGAATTTTTGAATTATTTTGTTATTTTTTTTCTTGCTTCTATCCTTGAATTGGCATTTTCAGATTCTGAATTCGACATTTCTACTTTTATTGGCGATTATCAACGAATTTTTACAACAACGGAAATTAATATTTTTTCCCATTATCTACTGACCCCACATTTGAACATTATTATTTTTTGAATAATATCGATTTATCTATGATTAACCCAAAAGGGTGGTTATGATATTACTATCAGTAATGTATTCTTGGGGTCAAATCATTGTGAAAAATATGGAAAAAAGTTGCGTACTTATTTGAAAAAACACTTGAAGTCGAAACTACGAACTCAAAAAATAAGTGCAATTTTTTTCTTATCTATCATAAATATATCCAAGCAATCCGAGGTGCCACGATACAAGCATAGCTGAAAATATAACATAAGAATTGAGAATTGTAACCTGTAATACTTATCATATACCTGAATATCTATCTATCTATTTTGTAGATCGAAAAAAGTGGAAATTGAGAAGTGTTTTCAGTTTTGGTCTATCTTCAGTAATGAAGCAAATAATGTAGTAAGTTATCGTGGATTTTACTCCTCTATAATAATGTGCATAAATTCCGCAAATTGGCCCCCAATCTGAACTTCTTCGCTTCTCTCTCGGTTTTTGAGATCCCAATGATGATCGTCGAATATTTGAATAATTATGTGTAGTGAATAACCCTTTATGTACCTGTATAGTTCCAAATTGACATTTTCTCAATGTTATTACTTCATGAAATTGAAAAGTAATCGGAACTATTATAATAATTTTCTTAAATTTCAAAACATTACCTCCATTTCAATGATTTGATGATGGTAAACATAAATTATATGACAGTGTTGTGATTCAAATAATCATTCTATCACTGCAGCTGATCTATGGAGGATTATATTTCAGTATAAACCCTAATATTTTAGAAGCCGAGCAAGCTACCGATTTCCTGCATAATGCTGGTCTGTCCGATTTGACGAACATTTACCATCAAGGGCAAGAAATTACAGAAAATGTGATCAAGGACTCTGTCAGACAGAGGAATCTGACCGAGAAGCAGGCCCAGACGATTCGATCTCGAGTGAAAACCCTCAATAAAACTCTTAGAAGTCGACAGCCGAGGAGAAAGCAACGACAGGATATTAGAGATGTGTCTTGGAATGTAGAGGTAGGATCTTTATTGATATGCCATAAAAAAACGTATTTGCACGCAATTAATATTTTATGTAATCATTATCACATCTTCACACGATTATTATATAGAGGAGTCACAACACCAAAATGAATGCAACACATTTTCAAATTTTTATCACATATATACACCTGAATGTTTGCCTTTTTTGTGATTTCGGTTCAGTAATTGAATCTTCGTTCTCCATGAAAAGAGAAAAGTTTTCTTAATCCTCAGCTCATTTATCTTGTGCTATTGATGAATACTTTCAGTTAGTGAAAATGCGATTATAATGAATGCCTTCAAATGAATATTGATTTGAATAATCCAGCCATCATGAAGTATTGATAAGTTACACAAGCTTTGTGATATGTGTTATAAATATTCCTCACCTAACGTGGTGGCGGTTTATGCAGGTTGACAAACTCGGGAAAGTGATTCTACAGTGGAAATTTAAAAGAAGTCTCTAAGTATTGAAATTTGTCCATGTACGATCAATTTATGGTCGTATTTTGAGCAAGAAATTTCATTCCACTGACGAAGTTTTGCGGGAAAGTTAAGTTTATTATAATATATTTTGAATGTATACAGGCTGTCATTTTTGGAGTACCACTATGTGGATCTCGCTTATCTTATATCGATGAATTGTGGCAAACTTGCGCATTTTTGTGTTGAATAAAAGTCTGGAAAGAAATTCGGAATATCTTCAATAGTTTTGAAAATATCGCCAGAAAACGAAAAGTTCGGATTTTATTTTGTACTAGAGTAGCGATCCAATATTTTGAGCAAATAGTTAGGAATTCGACATCAACGACTCATTCGAACTATACCGATCACCGACCTTTAAAAATGTAGTAAATCAAGGATGTGATTGTGATTTTTTGTTTAGACATCAAGTACAGGTACTAGATCTAGATCTGCAACACCTGATTCTCTGGACTCCATTAATACTCTCAACGATGACCTGACATCTGATGAGGACCAGCAGCTCAATTCCTTGAATCCATTGTAAGTGCCTATGTGCCAATTCAAATAGAATTTCGGAATATTTGAAAAGTCATTAATCGACCAGTTTACTAGAAAGCGAATTCATACTCTCAGAGAAAACACCTTATATCGTAACTATATTGTCTCAGTTACTCTTGAAACAAGCTGAATGTGATTCTTGCAATTCAATGGATGGTATCCAAATTCATTTCCGAAATCCAATATCTGAGAAGATTCATAATTTTTTACACATTCCATGGACTGAAACAATTCAAAGCAATATCAGCATACTCATCTGTTCTAATTTGTCTAGCTATTTACTTTGTTTCTCTACATATTGTTCGAAAATTGATACAGTTTGAGAGATAATTAATGAATAGAATATGGCTCGAGACAGTACCATCCAGTGTTTCGTCGGAAAGATGAAAACGTATCAATTTGTTTTATCTAAAATATCGTGATATTTATCGATAAGGATGAAATGAGTCATACAGTTTCCTAAATGTTTAGACACAGAGTTTAGAGGCATCAGCAACATACTTTGCTACATTTTTTACCGCATCAGAGAAATTACCTATAGATGTCACTGGCAATGGTAGTTCGTGCTTTGCAGATCGGAAACATATCAATTGAGGAGATTTTCATCTGAAAACATGAGAAAATACTTACATTCCTGATATTTTGCCCCCCCCCCCCTTCATATTCATCTATCAAATTTTTTCTTCCAATAATTTCTCTCGGGTCAGGAAAATTTTAAGAAATACTTGTTTGTCAACAACAGTTCAATATGTGCCAACATTTTCATAACTCCTGCTATATTAAATGAATTTATCAAGTCAATAATTAAATCAATTCTTGATTCAGTACTTTAGATCAACCTCAATCTGGTATAAAATCGAAAGTGAAATGGACGAGTAGTGAGCCTTCGCAGAATAAGAAATTCAACAGGACCGACAAGGGGGACGTGGCCCACCTGGGTTCAGAAAATGTGATATTGAAGGGCTACCAAGCTCTATCGGAAAATGGTACGTTACCGCGACCTCCACAAAGAGAAAGAAGTGGAAGTGACCCCACCACTGAGGTTCATCTTCAACCCTTGGACGGAAATCCAACCGATGGGCTCAGGTTAGGAATTCTGTTCGTTATTGGAGCAATTATCAACATTCTGATTATTTCTTAGGGCGAAACCAAATAATCTTCATAACCAGTTGTCTCGAAGTCATAACAATTTACCAGTAAATAATTGCAGTAGAATATATATAAACAGTAGTAATAGCGATAACAAAGAAACAGTAAGCTTTGAAGGTATATTGAGGCAGAATGAGAATGACCAATTGAAACCTGTGATTACTGAGGTAAAACTATATACGCTATACCGATGTGTTGTTTGATGAGAAGGATGTGCAAGTTCGATTTTTACAGAAATGGGATACAGATGAAGGCATCAATATTGACCAGTTGAGTGATAGTGAATACCAGTATTTGAAACCACTATTATATGTAGAGTTAGTTGCCATATTTGACCAATACAAGATTGTGAAGAGTTATCTGAAAAGAAAGGCCAGTAAAAACAAAGGTAAAGCAACTGTGAGCATAGAAATTTCTATTATTCCATTTAGAATCACTGAATTTTTTCATATACAATAATGCATTTATATGTTCACCAATTTCTACAAGATTTAATACAATTGTTAAAAGGAGGGTCACGGGCCGAACTTTCGACCATTCCGAAAGAGGTCTCTGGGATGACCACATCGTAAATAAATAATCATACGCCAGAAAAGCCAGTAGAAACCTTCACGTCCATCTACTCTTTCCAATTCGCGTTAGTCAGAAAGCGTTCTCAACAGGTGTCACCCCAAAACCTCATTTACATTGAAAATTACTGGGTAATATTGTTTTCGTCAGGACCGCATTGAGGAATATTATTCTTTATACTGCATATATACTGCAATCATTTTTTCAAATCCATTTATATCGAGAACTCGTAAGATATAAATATTGGATAGTATAATTATTTCAAAAGAAATCTTATTATTATTGGAAGACAATAACTCGAGAATTACCAACTTCATATTTTCGAGAAGGTTTTCCAAATAATATGGTCACAGCATGGAAATACACCAATGAATCCTCGTAGCTCTCATTTCGAAATCACAATGAAATACAAGGCCAAGCGATTTTGGTTTTGGCGATACTACCGGTGAAAAATCTAATGTTATTAATGGTCAATTTCAATTTAGATTGTGATTCGATCAAAATTTAACCAATAACAAAATGGCAAGCCAAAATCACTTGGCAATAAACTGTGCTTGATGAATACAAAATTTGGTAATTGAAACGAGATGTATGGTTTTTATAGGAAATTATGTATGGAACTTGGTGTATTTAGGGCCAGAGATTGAGGTTTGCACAATTGATCCATCAAAAACTATTGTTTGAAAAGCCAAAGGTAGGTATATGTAATCAAAATCTAACCTAAGGAGCGAAAATGTCAGTTCTTGATTTTGATTTAACTTGATTGAGATGATTCATCTGTGTAGTTTTATTGGACGCCTCAATCCTAAAAATCCACCTATGATGAAAAAAGTACATTCATGTCAAATAATATCCACCCGTTAGAATACTCAATCTGCTTAAACTGTGATCTCAAACATGACGTCAGAGCGTTTTCTTAGGCACCTGCCTGGTTCTGTGAGAGACAGAGATACATTACAGAATTACCCTAGTTCATCTTATGCAAAAACCCTAAGAAGGCAACGCAGTGACGTATTTGATAGGATCACTTCGTAGCATGGGAAAAGAAACCTTGCAAAGTATAGCAGCACATCTTCCTTACTCCTTACTCATACAAATTCTACGAGGGTTGCTTTGCAACTAAGTTGGTGGTTAAAAACACTTTTCAAACACTTTTTCAAACATCAACTTATCTATGTTTTTTCCACTGTGCTCAAAATATCCAAGAATGTTCAAAATATTTTAGGATCTGAAAATTATCCGCTGTTCGAAAACAAACTAGAAAATCATTGAGATTGTATCTGAGTACAGACCTGCAACGAATCTCCGACAATTCCTACCAGCATCTCCATTGATGCCAGTATTGCCAGTTAGCGGATAATTATTTGATTCCCGGATCTTCTGGGACTGTAGCGTAGCGGCCTTTATAATATACATACACTAACATTATGATATTATGATTATTATTTATCCCTCAGCTAAATTCGAGTCATGAATTCCATTTGAAATATTGCATGAATATTATCGAACGTTAATCCATAATTTATAAAGTAATTTGAAACTATTAATTACAATGTAGACTTTTTCGTTTCCAAGAAAGATATTCTTCGAACTCATATATTTATTTTGATATGTGACAATTTTAACAATTCCGTTTCCGACACTGAAATTAGCCTCCTCACAAAGAATCTGATAGTAGGAATAAGTGGTGATGGTCCAACTCTCCTTGGTGCTGATCCATACATTTGAAATATTTTCAGCGCTATCACCTATCGGGTTGTCAGAAAATATCTCAATACCTTTATGCCTATCATTGCATTTTTGGATTGCTATATTTTCAATTGTTATTGAAATCAGGAGCTTTTTATCGCAAACAAAAGCGTTTGAGAGTAGAAAAAAAATAAGAAATAATTGGATTCATAGATTCATGGCAAAATGCATATTTTGTTTGATTTAATGATTTTTCGATTGCGAATTCATTTTAAATCAAGGCTACTTCTCTCGTATTCACAATAATTCGATATATGTATATGCAAAAATAAATTCTAATTGATTTATTTGGTGTGATATTTCTGTACCTGAATACGCGATATTCAGGTATTGAATTTTCAAATCTATTTCATAAGATTCAATATGATAGGTATACCTTCCTAATGATTTTTCCATTGAATATCTCGGCCATATCTCAAGATCATGAAATTGCTATCGGAAATAACATGTCTACTGATCTCATATCTCACCAAGTTTACGAAGTCCCTTATTAGGTTAACAAAATAGTTGAAAAAGTAGAATCCCCAATAAATTTATTGTGAGATCAGCTACCTATCCTTCCGAAGATTGAATTTTTAAATTTGTAATTCTTTTCTTCATCGAGATTTTTGTGTATATTTAAAACTGAGTCTGAACACGAAAATCATCGTTTGGAAATTCCTATTTTGCAATTTTTCTTCAGTTGGTGCTCATTTTTTCAGTTGTTTCTCACAATTCATAAATTGCACGAGAAGAGTGAAGGGCAATACAAAATAATATGTGGTGATTTATGGTAATTTATGCAACAAGCGCTCAGAGCATCTATTGATTGGTTTCTGCGCGCCGAACGGTTTCATTGAATCTGGTCTACTCCATACCGTATACGAGGAACGAATGAACAATAGGGTTCGTTTTCATCCATGATTCCTCGTTACATAACATATGAGTTTTTGAACTATCCCTATATATTCAATATACCTATTCCACTGAGATTGGAAATAATATAAAAATATAAATCAAAACAGTGTTCCGCAAATTTTCATTCGATCTTGAATTTTGTATGCAGAGTCGATTGATTTTCATACTTACTTATACTATATTCAACACATTCAATTTTTAGATTTTAAATAATATACGAATCATTATTTCTTGAATAAATTCTGTATGTGGGGTCGATTGTGAATCGAGAATTTACCTATATACACAGGGTATAATATGTGAATTCACAAGCAACCACGATATTCGCATTTCAAAAGTCGAAGAATAGAACCTAGATTTATAACTCGGAAAAGAAAGGCAATATAGCGAATACTTGTTCTCGCCACTGAATTCATCTGAAAAAAATAGATGACTTGTAAATTTTTTCATATCTTCTATAGTTATAAACTTTGAGATCTGCTAACGCTGTCTTTTCTGAGTTGAGTGGAATCAAAATAATATCCTATTGTTCATTACTCACTGTCACACGATAGTATTTGTGATGCAATTTCTACTTGGGTTCGCTAATTCAAACACTCAGTACAGGGCAAACAACTCCTCAAAAGAGCGTACACCATATTTAAAATACTTGTAATTAAGGTATTTAAAAGCTATTTGTGATTACTTAAAATAATTAGCAAGTATTTAGAAGTATTGAATATACTTGAAAGAATTGAAAATATTTAGAAGTCATGAGTAGATTTTCGAAACATTTAAGGGTAATATTGGTAATACAGCAGTATTTGATAATAAATAGAGGAATTAACAAGTATTCAAATCTATTTCAACAACTTAAGAACTATTTAATGATATTTATCAAGGAATCAAAAGACCTGGAATATAAATCAATATTGATTTTTCCTTATTATGAATAATAAAATTGAAAATTAATTTATGTCGATAACAGAGATAGATATACTATAGCCGAGGCAAATATATTCAGTATATCTTTTATACTCCGAAAATCCAATATTATAATGTAATAATATGGTGTTTGTTTTGAAATTTCAAAGTTGGTTTAGTAACACTAGATCTGGCAACAGGATAGCAGTAAAAATATTTTCAGAGGCTTTCCTATGCCTTTCAAAATTTAAAATGACAGAAAGTATTAACAATCAGCAATACTACTGGTGTAATAATATAATAATGATTTTTATGATTATTCTTCAGAAGTAAACAACTAAAGTTCAAAAAATACGTTTTTTCTCGCCTGAACTGAGAAGTGAAAAAAAAATATCAGTCATGGAAGAATGATCACAAGCCGTCGGGACGCGAACGGGTAAAAATCCTAACCGACATCGGAGCCGATATCTGATATTTCAACGTGCATCTGATATATTTAAAGGATTTAAAAATGTATTTAATGTACTGGAGATGTAATTAAAGCACTTAAAAAATATTTAAAATAAAGAAAAATGATTTAGAAAGTATTTGAAAGGTAATTGAGAAATTGAAGACGTAATCAAGAGACTGAAAAAATAATTAACAGGTATTTGAAATAATTAAAAGTATTTAAGTACTTAAAAATTCAAGGTGTACACCATATTTAAGAGTTGTTTGCCCCTCGACAAAAACTAAACAATTTATTCCACTAACTATACCTAATATATAAATATACATAGTTCGATAAACAATAAGTCACTACCCACACTATTCAAGTATTCACTTTGAACGCTATTCGCTTTCTCGTATTTTAGATAAGACTAGGATCTCCAATTGTCGCAACGGGCCACGGCAATAAATCATCCGCTAATTATTATGTCGGCATCTTTTTGATAATTAGCCACCGCGCTGCCGAGATGAAATGATTCCGATTTCACGGAAAAAATCCGTAACTATTCTCTTATAGATTCATCATGTATTTTCGAAATAAACAACGAAAGATGTACAAATTAAATTAGCACTTATCTTATTGGAAAAACAATCACCAAACATTTCTTTTATTTCCTAAAGAATTCGATCTTTGCATTTTACCTTACTCGTAAATTACTAAAATAATGAATATCGAATGCAAATAGTAGTCCCAAGAAGATCCGGCAACCCTGCAATTCATCTACGCATTAAAATAAAACACTCAATTATAGTTTTTTGCTGACTGGAATTCTGCAGCGCCATCTCATATTCATGAAACGCTAATAGAAAATGCGATGGACATTACCGCCATCTGTGAGGCAAGGTCTGAACTACTAATTTCAAGATCCCTTCTCGCTTTATTGAGTCCCTGCTACCCATCCTTGATATTTATGTGGTCAATGGCGGTTTTGCTGTCAAAATTATTCGCTATATTCAATTATAGCCAAACGACTACATTTCAGAAGCTAATATTCCGGTCATGTATTACTATATATCTAACCTCGGAAGTGATCATAAATTTTTGTGAATCCAAAGCAAAAAAGTTCACAATGTTTACATATTTTTATCATCTACAGCTTTCTTTCACGAATGAGTTTCAACTTAGGAATGCTTCATCGACACCTCCCAACTTTGGTCTTTTCACTGGTCCAATCCATTTCGCAATTGGACTTACAGAAACTTAGAAATCGACTATTTACGATGGGTCTGCATGAGTCGCATTGTGAATCCCCCCTCTTAAGAAGAAACTATTTAAAGCGTATTTGAATATTTCAATTTCAATATTTTGACAGAGCTATGGAGAATCTTGAAACTGTTAATGATTTGAAGAATTCCTGAAGCTGACTGTGAATGATTATTTGCCAAATTTGCTCACATTTTGATATATTAGTAACAAGACTGATGATATTGATGGTTAGTTTGCCAGAATTCGTATAGCTTTTTCCTGGTTGATTTCTATCATAGCATCTCCTTTACATCAGTTTTGTTCAGATTTACGTTTCTGGAATGTTGGAACTGATACTGTCACAATTAATTGATATATGGAGTAAATCTGAACAAAAAATATTATTCTATTCAAAAAGCAAAATGAGACATTTTTAGAAAGGAAAACTAATCAGTCCACTTCGAAAATTCATTGCGTTCATCGAGTCTCATTTTCTATTTGAAGAAAATTAGATTTGAGTAACTTCCGGTATTTTGGAATTCGCCTCCTAAGTCAACTTATTCCTAAATATGGTACGTGAAACGTCAACTTTCAGAGAAAATAAGTCTCTTGGTGAACGCATTGACTTTTCAAGGTATATTGATCAGTTTGCCATTCTACACGTGTATAATTTTTTTATATTATTTTTATTGTTTTTTTTTAGATTGTTACAATCTTAGAAAAGTTTATTAAAGTACTATTTATTTTCATACGGTGCGTTCATAAAGTGTGGAAACTTTCAATTTAGTTCGGAGGTGAAGCTTGGCAGATCGATTTTTAATTTGTTCTTCACTTTTTTCCCACCACCTCATGAGATATGACCTCATCGATATCTTATAAATTAATAGGGTACATAAATTTTTATATCAAAAATTCAATAATGTATGTCATATGTACCATTTCGAGTTACGGAATAGAGTATAAAGGAAACCAGTGTTCATATTTAATAACATTAATTTAATTATTAATTTTGCAATGAAAATATGAATAGTAAAAATTCACAAATAATAAAATCATTAATTTTTACCAAATTCTCCTACTAAGCTAATATGGAGAGTTTCCACAATTGATGAATGCACCGAAGTTTCTTCATGAACATATCAAGTTGAAAGTTTCACATAGTTTTCGATTTAATATATATCTTCGACTCGTTGGAATATATTGTATTTTAGCACGAGTTGTATTTCAATACAGTTTCAACTCGTAAACTTTTTATTGGCACGAGTTGTACACTCACTCTATCATTTTATTTCTCGCCATGTCTGTTTAACCTCACTGACATAATATTCATGGTATACCCATGTAAATATACGCTTAACTTGATGTATATTTGATTTATTTGATGTCATGTAAACATATATCGGTTGAATTAGAGTTGAAATTGATAATTGGATTTTTCTATGAACACGCCATTGTATTTAAGTTCGTATAGTTGGCTGCAGCTCCTGATTCATAATTTGTTTTGAATTATTATTATTTCAGGTGGTAGTGTTTTCGGGGTGAACCTATCAACATTGGTTATGCGTGATATGCCCAGACCGTCTGATATTTCCATGGTGCCTGAAATATTCAAAACCCTTATCAGCCAGTTGGATCGGCGATGCATAAACGAGGACGGAATTCTCCGAATAGCAGGCCAGAAACAAAAATTAGAAATTTTATGCAACGAAATCGAATCGAAATTTTATAACCATAGAAAAGAAGTGGAAAGTTTGCTTAGTTATGCAACTGTGCATGAGCTGACTGGAGTACTCAAAAAACTATTGAGGGATTTACCTGATCCTATATTCACCATGGAATTATTTGAACTATTCTATAAAACAAGTGGTGAGTTCATTTTGAATGGCGACAAAAACAGAATGCGTATTCATCGGTCCGGTCATCGAGATTTGGGAAAGACAGGATAGGATATACACCTGTTTGTGGTATTCTATGACACATATGCTACAGTGAAAGGCATTATTGCAACCTCAAATTTTTATTTTCATCTACATAAAAGTCTTGCGCAAAATACCTAATATTAATCAGCCTTTCTGTGTAGTACCTAAACAAATCACAGGACTGATTCTGAATTTTTTATCCATGCATCACGTATCCTAAAATATCAGAATGACAATCAACATACTAACATTGTTTTTTTTATGCTTAATTTTTTTGAATTTTAAATGTATATATATCCTTCTTTCAAACATGTATTGAAGAGATAGATAGATAGATAGATAGATAGATACTTTATTGTGTTAATACATTACAATAATGTTCACACTTGTCAGTTTGAAGTTAAAAAACATCTTATATATATAAAAATATTAGCATGTAAAAACATTCATTAATATCATAAAAAACAAATACTATTAAAAAACAAACCATTTGAAACGAGACACTAACAAACAAATTTTCATTCTCATTGCCATTCATCTATTCTTATTTGATCATTCAAAAAATCTTTGTAATGATAGTAACATTTCGAAACCAATAAATGTTTCAATTTAGTTTTGAACACAGTCAATGAGCTATCTCTGATATATTCAGGTAGTTTATTATTATATTTTATACTCCAGAATCTTATGCCGTTTTGGGACTTCGAAAGTCTATAATGAGGTATAACAAGATTTGAGGCATTTCTTGTTGAATATGGATGTATGTCATCAACACGATCAAATAGATGCAGATGTGTCTTCACGTACAAGACGCACTGATATATATAAGGATGGAACTGTTAGTATATTCAGATCCTTGAATGATTTCCTGCAGTCAACTCTGTAACCAAGACCATTGATTATTCTGACAGCCCTCGCCGCTGACTTGAGTGGCCCAAAAATATTATGGAGTATTGCAGGACTGATTGAAAGTTTGAAAAGAAGACGACTCTCAAGATGTTAGAGGAGACCGAGAGAGAGAGTTGTCTGATTGAATATATCACGGTATTGAGTTTTTTGGCCAAAGCCATACATTGGGCATTCCATGTCATTTGACCATCCAGTATTATTCCCAGGAATTTATTATCATGTACTGTTTCACTACCAAGTCTATTGATTGATGAGAAGGTTAAATAATTGGTCTTGGATGAATTAAGGCACAAACAGTTATCATTAAACCAGCGCTCAGCACTCGACTGTGCCTCCAATGACCTTCTGCTCAGTTCTTCCAGGGATTTATCTTTGACTATTAGTGTCGTGTCATCGGCGTATAAAACTATTTTAGTATCGACGAAGTCATTGAATATATCATTCACAAATATTATAAACAAGACAGGACCCAAGATAGATCCTTGAGGAACACCAACATTGGTTTCAACTATGTCACGATTTGTTTCCTATCAATTAAGTATGACTTTATTATATTTCGAAAGTTGCCCCTCAAGCCATAACTTCCTAGTTTCTCTAACAAAAGATCATGGGAGACACAATCAAATGCTTTGCTAAGATCGCAGAAAACCGCAGGGGCAGTTTACCTGATCTAAAACCAAATTGATATTTATTTAGAAACATATACCAATAATTCGCTATAACAAAAAAGGTCCTTACAAAATCCATCACATACTTCTGAGACCAAAATAATTCGATTCAAGCAAACTTACCTAAGTAGAATGTTGCTTATTTTGGACGCTAGACGGCTCTGAAGTTACAATTTTCAAATTGCATTTGCTTTATAACGGCGTTTGAGATGTTACTGAAGAAATTTCAGAACTACCCATGATTTTATTTTCAGCAATATCGAATACAGAAGATAAAGTGAAAGCTCTGAATCTTTTGGTACTGATGCTCCCGATTGAACACCGAAATACCTATAGATTACTTCTGAACTTTTTCCTGAATATTATAAATCACGAAAAGCAGAATCGAATGAACTTACATAACGTGGCTATGATTACAGCTCCATCTTTATTCCCCCCAAGACTGTTATTACCTAAGTAAGTAGATATTCCTTAGTATTAATCAATTGGAATGTGCTTTAATTTTTGTTTTTCAAAATATAGTTAACAAAGGCTCGAATGATGCATATACACAATACCTAAATAAAAATAATGATCGCTTTCATAGAAATAGCTAAAAAATGAAGATCACTGAATGGAAGAGTAAGTTTTCATACGTTCTCAGAAAGGACGAATAGTAATATCTTCCACTAATCTGATATATCTAGAAGTATGTACATTCAATGGTACTACACATTCATATTTCAATGCACTGCTCTCAGTTGATTTACTCCTCATTCCTAACAAATTTCACTTTACACTCCATTGCAATTGCAATGTATTGAATTGAATGAGTTTCAACGGATATCGGCATAAAGGAATTACTGTGAATCTAACAAACAAGTAATATTTGAGAAAACTATATTATATGGTTATAACAAATTAAACCCTAACGGGTAAAAAAGAATTTGATTATATTATTTCTATAAATAAAGGATGATATGTTGAATCCGGAAAAATATATTTATATGCACATGCATATTTTTATGTTACATGAAAATAGTAGGATTGTTTTACGATTTTGGGATAATTCATCTTGCACATATTTTATTGTAGATAAGACCACATTCGTTTGTAACAAATTTGTAGTAATATATGAAGTTTTCCATTATGAATACCGACGGAGAACTTGAGGCTATACAATTTTAAGTTTGCGGTAGACGGTAAAAATTTAATATTCATGTTCATTTCATTTTATCACCGAGTTTATTACTTATGACGACATCTATTATATTTGTGGAAGCTTATTATCAGCATATCAACCTGTTCACTGTCCATGTCAAGATATATTTGGATAAGTTCATCACCCTAATTACCGAATCATCCCTAAATGAATATTCATATATTTATTGTCATTGATTTTTATCTGAGAGCGAGTGATATTTCTCAGAAAAAAAGAGATGAAGTTTGTTTTTTCATTTGTAGTACACCATTCGTGAAATGCAAGAATATTGGCAGAGTGATCACCGTTTTTTCTAGATTCTTGTCAGATATCATATGCCTGCATATTATGTATTTAATCTACAACTATCAAGTAAACCATCCATTGCTTACTCGATTTTCAACAGTTAATGACAGTCATTACTGTGATGAATCGAGTAATAATGACAGTACGATGGAGTAATGTTGTGACATCCCATCGTATTGTCAAATTCAAATAGGAGTTCTACCTACTATGCTCTATGCACAATGCAATCGCGTTTGTTAAATGCACGCAAATTCAACAGATACTTACCCGACTTATGTTTTCATGGATTCAATCGCTCTTGCACAAATAAGAAAAACAAGAATTCATTATTTTTTATTCTCAACCGTATAAAATGAGTTGTTTCTTTCTTGAAAACGCTGAAACTGAGGTTAGGGATGCAAAAACGGAGAAGAATGACAGAACGCTCAGACCAATCAGAACAACATACAAGTGTATATTGTTGGTTGCATAAGGCATCTTAGTAGCACAGTCACAGGTACAGTATTAGCATTGTTGAAGACTTAATTTACAATAACAGGACATATCGCGTAGATACTACTTTTCTAAAATTGATATTCTGAAATAAGATGCATACTATTTTTATAAAACATTGGTCGATTGATAATGCTTGTGCACGACTTCTTTCGCTAAGGCGGCTGAGATTCAAAGTTCTCAAATTAATTCAAATGTTCAAACACATCAATAAACAGTTTCTGAAAGTCCCGCACCTATATTTCTCATTGAATTTATTTGAATAAATCAATTATCCAAAGTAAATATGACTACTGAATACCAGGAGTTGTCTTGTACGCCTCCTGAACTACTATGATTAGCGACAAGTGCTACAGGAAATTTACTGCCAAGCAAATCTAAGGGTAAATACGATACCGTATATAAGAGCTTATACTTTGTTGAACTAGCAAAAAAGTATAATGGGCTTTCTATTCGATGCTGAAAAGTACGTTGAATATTTATCATAACATTTATATAGACAGATACATGAAACTGCAGGCATTTTTTAAACGCCAATCTGAGGGCCATCGTCCAAAAAAAGCTGAAACTTCCACTCCAGAAGTTAATAAATTCATAGAAGAAGCACCTGATCAAAGGTTTCTGCTGGCAAAGGTATGCATTCCTGAGTAGTTTCTGACCATAAACTTTTTTCAAGGTGACATTAATCATGGGGCTAATGGGTGCTTGCCGTTGTAATGAGTTACATTCAATGAAATTTGGTGATGTACAGGACTACAATGGAGCTCTTATCGTTAATATACCTATAACGAAAACATCAAGGTCGTTCACTGTATCTGGTGAATTTTACATTATTTGCAATAAATATATAGATATTCGTCCGCCTCATGCTGAAAGCTCTTTATTATTTTCAAATTACCAGAATGGAAAATGTACTGTTCAAAAAGTAGGCAATAATAAACTAGCTTCTATAGGAAAGCATCAAGTTGCTACGTTTTTGAAACTGGAGAACCCTGAATTATACACAGGCCATTGACTCCGAAGGTCCTCTGCTACCATTTGTGTCAGCGGAGGTGGTGATATCACAGCCGTAAAAAAATTGGCGGATGTCAGTCGCTGAAAGCTATATAGACAATAATTTAAACAATAATTTGGAAAGTGGAAACAAAATTTTAAAAGAAATAACGAAACATGATAAGTCATTCACTATAACAAGCTCCAACAGTATATATAGAGTACTGAAACAAGTACTACCATCACTAAAAATGTTAACATGTCGGAGAATGCAACTCCAGGAACCAATTTCAACCGTAGTGTCAATAATGTTATTACTATCAATTATTATTTAAATAAGAGTTAGGCCTAGCAATGTTCAATTTCGCTATAAAACTATTAAAAATTTTTTGACATTTCAAAGTTGTTTGGATATTAAGATAGTTGTAGATAAAGCATAGTATTCTACTCGCGCATAATGGCCATTACCCACTCAGATGATTGCAGCAATAGCCATCATTATGCGCTCGTTGAATAATATAAAAATTTTCCATTCAGATACACTCGTCAGTTCCTGTTCAGTTTTTTCATGTTGTACGATTTCAATATCTGACTTGCAGTTCTCGTTTCAGGGATAATGATAAGATTATACTGAAGCACCTCACAAGAGAAGATTTGAACAAGCAGATCAAGGACGCTGCCGTTTGTTGTGTTATAATGGAGACCATGCTTAATGCTGGCGATAAGTTATGGTCTGTCCCAACTCACTTGGCTGATCAAGCTCGAGAAGCCCAAAAGCGTGCTCAGGTCCGAAAGGATTTGAGCAAAGATAAAGACAAGAGAATTGTACGTTGTATCATTGAGACAATTTTATGCGGGTTCGGTGGTGTAGGGAGTCGAGGTGATGGAGTCATAAGTAATTTGGTGTTGTTTGAGTGGAGTTTGTGTGCACTTTTCTAATCAATATGTTGATAATAACCTAATTCTACAAAATAGAAGGCTAACCTTGCGCATATTGCTTCTTATATCATAACATGCTTTTTATAAAGAGTAGACTTCAACTTCAAAATATAAAGGTTTACGGTGTTTTGTAAAATTGAGTTGAAGTCGTTCATATTTGTCTCATTCGTGAATCATGATAAGATCATTCATCAAGATAAAAAAAGTCCTCGATGTAGAACTAGATGGAGATTCAGAGTTTAATAATTAAATTGTAACATCTTCCATTACCGTCAACTGAATGACTGTTAGAATAAATATAAATCAGCAAAAACACTCATAGAATACAATAATGGCAGGTGAATATCAGTTCAATATTAATTTTGATACATTTCAGTTTTATGGTTAGGTTTTTCGTTAGCAATTTGAGCCTTTCGCGATCTATCGTCCCTCTTTTGGAATATTCCGGTTAAGCACATCACTTTTTCATGTTCCCGTTATAAACAGCGTAAGTTTACGTACGTCCGTTATCCCATATGCGTAGATGTCAAACGGAAGTTGCGAACGCTGAGTGCCGTTTTAGATGGGTCGTATGCTACGTCCTATACCGTGGGTTTTTGAGAACGTCGCAATTGTTTTCAAATGAGGCCGTTTCAATATTACCACGTCGCGTTACACATTGGGCATTGTTGCCATTACTGCGTATTCAGTTGGGTATCTGCGGTTCCATATTCAAAACTAGTTTCATTGGAAAACTCGTTCATTCATTCGGAAGTTTCTTTGGAAATTCGATCCGTGCTGCAAAATGAAACTTTCATTATGACGAACTCAAACCTACTGTTTATCATTTGCCAGGAACTTTTTTTCGTTTGGAGAACGAACAAAATATAAGAAAAAGTTACGAACCCGGGAAGCTCCATTTGGGTTCTGCTTGCGTGATTGTAACCTAACAAACGAAAATATAACTCAAAAATCACGAAAACATTTGAAAACCCAAATGCGTCTTTCGGCAAATAAGTTGCCATCTTCAATGGAAGGCCACATATGAAACTGGGTTTCTAGCTAGTGTGCGACTACCAACTGCGTCTGAATAAAACCGGCTATCCAGCTTTCCTGCCAACGTGCGACTGCGTCGTAGCATGTGAATAGCACAAATCATCGCCATGCCCATACGCCTGACGTAGAACGCCTGGTGCAAGGGCCTATCTGAAATGTTACATTTGACATAATGCCAACCAACTTTCCAGCGTACAACGTAGGGGGCGTCCAACGCCTCATCTGAAACGGCACTGAGGTTGACTCATGGGATGTGGCACGTTCTATCGGCCACCAGGCCGCCCTTGGTGGGACTAACCGTCAAGAGGTTCGTTCTGTGCATACAGAGTAAAATAGAGTATGTCATATCCGACACAATGTAATGTTTTGAATGTAATAACATAATTTAAAAAGAAAAGAAGTTAACGGCACCACTTCAACTCTCTAGTAGCTCATTTCCTATCATCGTACAATGACCAAATCAACCGCACATGCGCGTATTTCATCGTCATTTGACGTCATCAGGGAACCTGGACGATTCGTTTGCTATAAGAGCCCGTGTGTATTTCTCGTTTTTTTTTTAGTGTTAGTGTTTGCTAAATCATTCAGCTTTCGTCACAGTGGATTTATGGGACCAAAAGCTTCTTAGTTTGTCGTAAATGTTGGCACTTGTTTTTTGATTTACTCATTTGTAGGTTTATGTAGTGTGAAAAATTTATAAAATAGAAAGACTCTCTTGAAACATATTTTTCAATCGATTGAAGTGAAGTTTTTCATGAAAAAACTTTTTGAATTTTGTTTCGATACATATTATTCCGATTCCAGTGGCGTAGTCAAAATTTCGATGAAATTCCAAGCAGTGATAATCCAAGACTACCTGAACCCAGTGAACAAATAATCTGAAATTGAATTGATCTACCTAACGATGTTTTTCAAATGGTGGACCCTTTCGAAACCCCGTTATTCCAATGATGTAGTTATCTTTTTTCGAAAATCGCAAATATTTTTTCTATTTTTTATAATGCAAAATTATAGTAGATGGCCCTGAAAATTGAGACTCAATCATGAAATTTGGTGGTCTGGTAGACTTTTCGCGTGTGTATCTGAAAAAAAACATGGAAATCAGTTGAAAAATATATGTTTCATAAGGGTACTTCCATTTTAAATAGATTGTTCAGTGATCTTCGCGATCAACTTGTATATGAAATCCTGTCAGCCAGTACAACTTCAAGTCCAAGTTTTTGGAGAAACTACATCAGTTTTCCAGATCCGTCCTTGTGAATCGAGATCATGCAGCTTCCTCTTAAATGAATCGTTACCTCCACGTCGAAGATACAAATCTGTATTTTCATATTTTTGAGTGAGTTTAACGTTTTGGATACGTTATGAAAATATGCGAGACTTCGATTATTGGCGTTTTCATTGAGAATCACGATAAAGGGCTATCAGAGGGCATAGATCAGGTCCTGAGCACTTCCAGAAATGCACCTTTGGCGTGGTGGTAGCGAATAGTAACCCTCTCCGTACTAAACCGGTAGTGTGTACGGAGAGGCCGATTCAAATAACGCTCTGAGGGTACATGAATTGAACCAATTCCAAACTAGACATTTTTGGCCATGAATTTAACTGCGTTTCCGATCTCGCACGAAGTTGCAAAGATGTGGAAACTAATTCATTATCTATATTGAAGTGCAAATCGACTGAGTAAGTTTCAAGTCTTAAGAGATGAAAATAATAGATATTAATTAAACGAGATTATTATGCCATTTATAATAGTCGGTAGACGAGTAACCGCATTGTCCGAGACAGTGTTAAATCGCTAATAATCGAGTTGAATTTAAGGTTTTATCGTATCATTGACAAACGGCGATGCGAAAATAAATTAATATTATTTGGTATCTAACGTATTATGCTTGTATCTAATGTATTATGCTTTCGTAACTGACGCAAATCATGGTAACCAATGTATTGTGAGTAACTAAGGTTTTGGTATCTTTACGATGTTGATAATTATTGATAGAGATTTCTCATAATAATGTCTCAATCTTCAATGATACGATAATGATAATTAAAGCCTTTATTCCAGGATATACAATGATAATATATGTAAAGGGTGTTCAGAATACGTTCCCTCTTCCGTTGCCAAAAGTAAGAAGCGCTTTCTGGTCTATTGGTCTTATTTTCTTAGGACTGGAAACTTATGATCAGTGCATGAATATTGTAAACCAGTAGCTGAACTTCTTATGACTTATTACTTGAAAAGTGTGAAGTGTTTTTAACCGCCAACTTGGTTGCAAAGGCACAAGTCTAGTACTTGTATGAGTTAGGAAGACGGGGACCTTAGCCTTTTAAGTGTCATCCGAAGCACTACTCGGCTGGTTATCGTTGGGAGTTCAGAGGATTGATATCTAGGTACCAAGAATGTTCGGTTGGTCACCTATCTCCTCCCACTGAACGATGCTGCAGAAATAAATAAATATTTCCAATATCTGCGCTGGGATTCGAACTCGGACTATTTGGGCCATAAGCCACCGTCCAAGGTGGATATAGGATGGTGAAACAGCTCTTCAATTGTTTCTGCGAAAAATTTTTAGACCGTTTGAGAAGGTAGTAATATTTCCACGACTTGAATGAATATGGCAGTAAAATCGAATTTCAAGGAAGATTTCTGTAGCTTATGTATTTCTGTGGTTCCAATATGACAGGCGTGAATTGAAACGACATTGAAACAGTATATTTTCTGTGAATCTGTAATAATCATCAATATTTTTACTCTTATCGGTATTTTTTCTTCTGAAATAGATGATACTGACAAAAGCACAGTTTCTTTTTTACCGCCACAAGGTATGGCGCCATCTCTGATAACTTCAGGAAATATTACTACGATATGAAATCAAGTAGGCAAAGGTCAACAGTTATTTCTAGTGCTTGAGGAAGCTGTTTCACCATCCTATATCCACCTTGCCACCGTCTCAACGCACTCGACCACCAGCCCAGAATATTTGAAAAATGATCTTCAATGTCCAGTTCCCCGTAGATTTTCAGGGTGCGTAATGGGATGCCAAACGAATGAAATAATTCAATAAACAACTTTTTCTGAAATATCCGCTTCAATCGCATAAGGTATTAGTAGGGTTATAAAATAATAACGTTCATTCGTACACTGAAACAAAAACGGAATCTGATTACCTCATGAAACTGCCACTACAAAGCTTATATAACATGTTCTTCTGGATAGACACTGCACTCCATTTTTTTCTGGTTCTGTATAAGCGTAGTCAGCGTACTTGTGGGATAGTTCGATGAATCCTGGTTATTACATTTATTAAGTGTCTTGGTCCTATATTTTATCCCCAGTATGGAATATAATGGAACAGAAGTACATTATTGGGTTCAAATTTGAAGGAGTGTGGCGTCTCTTGAATGTGATTCCACACCTATATTGACAGAAATATTTCTTTATATTCTCACTCCTTTTAGGAGTATACTGAGGTCCGGTTTATCAATGGAGGGTTATCCCGAGGGGTTACCTGACCCCGGGTTCTTTATCCTAGAGCTACAGTGAATAAACATTTCATCCCAGTGTTAGCTGTTAACCTTTTGGGGTAAGTATATTAACCTAACCCTGCATTGATAAACCGGCCCTCTTGTTATTGTGGAAAACCGTGAACATGAATTTATCATTCCTGGTGAAAACGAATAAAGGTTAGGGCAGTCAATAATGTTTAGGTCGCACAACCACTGGCGTCTCAAAAATAGTTAATGTGTTGGTGACATTAATTGGTATCCATTCCATTCAATGCAGTCGGGGAAAACGATTATCGGATTTCATTGCGCAACTCTGTCCCCTTCGTTTATCAGTACAGGTACAGGACTCTGTTACCCTTGAGAAACCTACGTTTGTTCTCTCTATACTTATGTTTTTTTTTTCATTTTCAGCGGTCCGGTAAAACGAAGTTAGTCCGAAGCAGTACTCAGTATGAGCCAGGTGCTATGAATATACCAAAATTGAAACGGGACTTCTTAATTTAATTTAGATATATTATGCAAGGAAACTCATCGCCAATAATCAATGTACCTTAAAAATTGACAGTGCCGCAATAAGTTTTAATAATTTAACATTTTATTGTGATTGAAAATAATATTCACACAGTAATTTATACAATGAATGTCTGTGCCAAGATAAATAAGTTTTATAAAATGTTTTTATTCAATTATAGTCTGTATCCAAATTTTTTCACCCACTCAAGACCTTCTTCAGTATTACCCAGTGGCCTATATTCCAAGCCAATCCAGTCATCATAACCTTCTTCTTCCAGTACTTTCAGAACAAATTTATAGTTTATTTCTCCATTGCTGTCTGGTTCATTCCTCAAAGGTGCTTGAGCAATCTGGACATGACCAATATGTTCTTTGTTTTCTCTTATAGTATTGACAATATTGCCTCTTATCAGTTGTAAATGAAATATATCCAGCATCAACTTTAAATTAGGACTGTTGATTTTTTGTATAACTGCTAATGCTAAAAAATATGTTATCACAATATTGTCATAAAAAAATCTGAAAATCACCTTTTTCATAACTATTCATGTAATAGTCTGGAATAGAATACTTATTTATTGGTTCTATAAGGCCCAGCATATCTTCTTTTGTGAGAAGGTCAACAGCATATCTCAGATTATTTTCATATGCTGAATCATGAGCAGGTGTGATATTACCTTCTACCTTTCCTGCCATTATATGTATTCTATGAAAAAAATATTATGGTATGAAGGTAGTTTATTGCAAAACTTAGCTGTCTACATACTTTTTGGTCCCTAGGGCTTTGGCATATTCAATAGTCATGTTTATACTTTCCTTGAATTCAGTTTCCTTGCCAGGTATAGCAGCAAATCCCAGTTCTCCTTTAGTAACATCACCTGAAATGTAATAAGAATGGTAAGTCAAGACCTAAAAATATGCCAAAATAGTAACTCATCTACCTGTGTAAATGTTGATCAAGATTTGATTTATATTGGCTCCATTTTTTGCATCTACCACTTGTTGCTTGCTTAAGCCAAATGGAAAACCTGTTTCAACTGCCTTAAAACCTGCTTCTTTGGCAAGATGATATCTTTCCAATAAGGGTTTTTCAGTAAACAGAAATGCTAAATTCGCACAAAATTTCGACATATTTTGTGTATCTGTATCGGCTCTGAGAATAAGTGGTAGCAAACACAATATAAAGAGATTTGAGACTCTACATTTTATGATTCTACAGTAGATGGGAGAAGTAAACTTTCTTATCATCAACCTTCTATTGGTCAGATTTTGTAGTTTGATTAAAATCTATTTGCCATTAAAGAGATTAAATTAAATGGTGTACATTCAACTTCCTTCTCTCCTAGGGCTGATGATGAATTAATGCCGATCCAAGTGTTTCTAGCAAAGATTGGAAAGATTTCTGGACTCTGGTTTCTCTCTGTTTCTGTTTCTCTAATATTGGTACAACTGGTACGAGTTAGACCATGGCCGACGCACTCTGTCACGCAAACTCTGTGTATGTTTGTGGCATCTCTGGTCAGCAACAGACCACTGACTCAACAGTGGTGATAGTACTGATAGTGATACCACAAAGTTTAGGTTCTAGGTTCAGAACCTATACTCTTATTACTCTTCGGTGATTTAGAGCATTAAACTTGATTAAACTGTGGTGATACAGTCAAAGAACTACCCCTAGTACCCGTTCTCTTTGATACAGTCACTGGTAGTGAGTAACAAAGAGAAGGGGTCGAAGCCTAGCAATATCAATCAACGGTCGAAGCTCTTTGCCTTAGAGATGGATAGTTATTGACTGGTGAATTCAGCTCAATTCACTTCCTATCCGTGACTGGTCCTCCTAAAGCCTAGTTCATGTTAAAACGATTGCGATTACTATGCGATTCCGCAAATTTGATTGGATTGTCGAAAAACCTAGTTCATGTTGAAGCGGATAATCGCTGAAAGAAGAGTTTTTCCATCCCTCAAAGTCGTGAGTGGAAACAAAGGATAGAGACAGTTTCGTTCAAAATATTTCCAACAAATATATAAATTCATTTAATTCACATTCGTCCACATCAACTCTCCTGTGAAATGAACACCTTATTTTTAAACACATTTTCTTAATATAACCCTATTCGGCCCATTCCATTTGGAATGACAAATTCTGCGGAAATCGCGTTCAATTTTTTTAACTTTCTTCCGACAAAAGCGACGCCATTTTTAAACACATTTCATTTGCGGAATTCGTTATAACATGAACTAAGCTTAAATCTGAGATGCTCAATCTTAAATCTCTTGACAAAGAGAAGGTGTTTGCTCAATTTGCTCTTGATTTCGCCTACTTCGATAAAACGGGTCTAACGAGACACGTGACCACAAACCACAACTTATCTCTGACAAAAGTATGAATATTTGATTCTAAATGACGTGTAATCGTTTCCAACAGTTTCATGTGTGAATGTGGCTAGCCAATGGCATGCCAATGGCCATGCCCAAGGATATTAAAATGATGTAATATTTGGTAATATCCTTGAGCCCTGACAGGCGGATATAGGATATATGAAGATCACACAGACCATCTCATCATAATCTGCATCTGCATGAAGTCAATCGGAATCGGGCTAACCGTAGATATATAAGATTTCTGTGGGCTAACCGTGAATCGGGCTATTCAAAATATTCACATTCACGAGCACTGCTTGTCATTTGTCAATGTCAATTCACGTAGCGACCGTCTTTGCTTTGGTGTAGCGTTCTCCTGTAGGGTAGGTGAGTTGATGAGTTCCCAATGCATCGGCATCGCGCGCATATCGCGCGTCATGCACTCTGGGTGAATCGTGCTGCTTTTTGATTATTTTGATTGTTTTCAATGAAATATTTTTTCTGGTTATGTAAATCACAGTAAATCAGAATAAATAAATGAAATGGAGACGATGTTCATGCTGGGTTATAGTTGGTTATAGCTGGATAATCCACAATAGTACTGCTATAATTTGGACACCTCAATAAGATGATTCAGGATAACAGCAATAATTTTACTCTCAAGATAACCTAACCAAGTAACCAATGCCAGCAGCGAGTCAGCGACGCAAAAAAGTTGGAAATATTGAACTTTTTTGCTTCAAAATTATCTGAATTCCGCTTCACTAATCAGAGTGTTCAGAGTTCATTAAGCGCGACGCGAGAAGCTAAAACGCTGCATTGGGCATACACCTTTACGTGCCTTTACAGAGATCAAATATGACTTATATACTGACAGACACAGACAGAGATAAGAAGTTTCGTTCGTCTTTGTCACCGTCTTTGTGGCTTGACATGATGTGAGTCGTGAGTGGTCGTGACTTGACTGGTGACAGTGGTGACGGTGACTGGTTAACTAGGGTCAATTGGTGACTCAGACTGCAAAGCAAACTGCAAGTTTTTGCTGCTTGGGTGTTCGGGTCATCGTCATCGTAGAGTCGTAGACCGTAAGACCGTAGTGGAAGCAAAGAATAGGAGTAGAAATTGGAGCAAATAATTTCTCTCTGGTTTTGGCTTTGGCATTTTAATTTGTTATGCTTGATCAAGTTTGTAACTCTGTGTTATAGTTCATAAACAGCACTAGTCGTAATTCATGAACAGCACCTAGTGGGTTTGTTGATTGTTCATTAACAGTTGGACCGAAGTTACACACAAGGTAAAATTAATGAAGAACTGTCTATACCCTAATGCATAATTAATAATATTTCAGTTATGGAATCAGGAATATCCCTTTTCAATTTGGTCTCAGTGTACCTCTGTTGAGCATGAACTGGTGTGTTTCGGTTCCTGAGTGTTAGGAGAAAATCAGTGATTTGATTAAAGTCCAAGGAAGGAAGTCGATTGGCATCCTGGTTGCTTAAAAACTATGATGAGTCTTGGCTGACCAATAGATTTCTTTGGAATAAATGTTCAATTTCTCCATAGCTTCTGGATTATTTCAAGAATCAACTCTGAGGACTTGGAACTGTGTTACACACATTGTTCGTTTTTTTTGGGATACAATCAGTTTCAGCAGAACCATGCATCACGAATCAAGAAAAAGGCACCATTCACCAGCAAAATCTGTTTCTCATTTTCATGATCATGGTATAATAGGCAGTGGTAATAAACACAGTAAAATTTATACTTATGAAAAGGATCATGATGGTAAAAGAAGAAAAATTGATTCATGGGACCCTAATTCTCCTTATAAAATATCTGTTAGTAGTCAGAGGACACATCGATCCCAACAGTATGAGAGGGGAACAAGTGATGAACGAAGATATAAACGGAGCAGAAAGAGGTCACGCACATCAAAAAAGTCCAAACATAATGAGTTTTATACTTCCAGACACAAGCAAAGCAGAAATATCAATTCCACTGATCAACATAATTCAACAGTTCATAGATTGGAAGATGATAGTGAAGGTCACCTCCTTTATAGGTCAGGAGATATATTACAAGACAGATTTAAAATATTAGGCACACTAGGAGAAGGAACATTTGGGAGAGTTGTGAAAGTCAAAGATCTAGAAATGGACCACACTATGGCTTTAAAAATAATTAAAAACATAGACAAATATAGAGAGGCTGCCAGGCTAGAGATAGCTGTCCTTGAAAAATTAGCAGAGATTGACAAATCATCTGTCCATTTATGTGTAAAAATGTTAGATTGGTTTGATTACCATGGACATATGTGTATAGCCTTTGAGATGCTAGGAATGAGTGTTTTTGATTTTCTGAAAGAAAATAACTATCAGCCATATCCATTAGATCAAGTGAGACACATTATATTTCAGCTCTGCTTTGCTGTAGAATTTCTGCACAAGAATAAATTGACTCATACTGATCTGAAACCAGAAAATATACTCTTTGTGGACTCTGATTATGATGTGGTGTATAGTAAGAAAAGGCGAAAAGTCAGAATTATTAAAAACACTGAGATTAGACTGATTGATTTTGGCAGTGCAACTTTTGATCATGAGCATCATAGCACAATAGTTTCTACAAGGCATTATAGGGCACCTGAAGTAATACTAGAATTGGGATGGGCACAACCTTGTGATGTTTGGTCTATAGGCTGTATTTTGTTTGAATTATATCTAGGAATAACTCTTTTTCAAACACATGACAATCGGGAACATTTGGCAATGATGCAGCGAATTCTTGGTGAAATCCCTGTAGGAATGGCTAGAAAAACAAAAATCAAATATTTCTATAGAGGAAAACTAGAATGGAATGAAAAGAGCTCACTTGGTCGCTATGTTAGAGATAACTGTAAACCCCTTATGAAGTACAAACAGTATGATGATGAAGATCATGACAACCTGTTTGATTTGATTTCAAAAATGTTGGAATATGAACCCTCTGAAAGAATAACACTGAAAAAAGTTTTAAGGCACCCATTCTTCCAGAATATTTCTAAAGATGAACATATCTACAATCTTCCTCCAAAATCAAGTTCATGAGACTTAACCAATTAGATAACCTTTATCACAGGAAGTGTGCAGTGTGAATTTGTAGTTAATCCCTAAATTTCAGGATAAATTTATTGAAAAATTTTTAATTAGGTACTCATGTCATTTCAAATTATCAGGAATGAAATGTTTATAAAAGTCAGTGTTTTATATAAAATGATTGATTTTATTATTTTTCCCACCACTGATCACATGATTCACCATAATTTACTCCTTTTCCAGACATGAAGTTGTATTTTTTGAGCTGAGAATTTTATTTCATTCATTAATATTGCATAGTCATGGCACATATAAGACAGCATATGTGCCTGGGTTGTCAACTATTGATATTAAGGAAGAACTTGAATATTAACACTTTTAATCAAAAGATTCTCTTATTAAGAATATTGATAGTGGTGGGAAAAAATATACACCTTCATAAACACCATAGGACCTTATATGTAATTTTGGTCTTTTGGTAATACTTTTATTCTTCAATATATCTATTAATTATATTATGTTAATATATTCTATACTTTGATGTATAACTCGTATTTTATGACTGTATAGTTGAGAATTTTCAGCTTTTGTTCTATATGTTCTATGTGTTTTGTTATTGGTATAATAATTATGAATAACTTGTAGGTATTCTTATTAAATGATAAGAGGAAAGTGTTCTGCACTGTAATTTTTGGTTAATTCTTCATATAGATTTATATCCTGAATTGATTTGAATATAACTATAAAATCATTCTATAACACACAAAAAGTTATAGTTAAAATAATATTTAGGTATTCAGAAATTCAACATAAAAAAGATATTGTTTTGTCTATTTCATGAATGTATTGAAGGCATTTTCGTATGACAAAGCATATCTTTAAATATTTGGTGGACGTCTTACATATATGTAAATTTAACATTAATTGTGATTATATGTTGTGCTACCAGTTCATATCATATGAAATTTTTCTTAATGTTATCGATTTAGAAATTGACTTGAAGAAGAGGCAATGGCTTAGGACAAAGTTTACAGAATTTACTATTATTCTGTAAACTTTGCTTAGGACTTTTCTGTCAGATAGGTTGGGAAACTCTGAAACACATCATTATAACTCATTAAATTACCAGTCAGTGATTTTTCAAGCAGATTGTTAACCCAGATTGAAAATATACAGACATTGTCATCAATAAATAAACAATAAAATTCACACATTATGCAGACTTTACTAGTGAGTAGTGGCACTACCACAGTTCCATTGAATTGTCATTGACTAATTTTGAAAACTTTTGTCTAGCTAATATTTTCGAGGCACATGCAGTGTCTGAAAAAAATTCTACAATAATTGAAGAAACTTTATCTGGCAGAAATGGTGGAGACCCCGCAGTATATTGAATGGGAATCATACATTTATTTCATAGTTTTATATGATACATGTTTCATTGAGTTTTTGCTTTCTCATTTATTTAATAGTTCCTTCAATACTTGTGAACCGGAAATGAGAAAATATTTTTTTCGCGTGGGAGATATTTTTGTGGAAAATATATTATTCAAATATACAGGGTGCTTCAAGCTCGATGACCTTTTTGACGTTTATGGAAAACGGCTGGTCTATCATTTCAAGAATGTGGTCAATATATCGATCTGAAATATTTTCAGCGCTGCGGCGTTATCGCTTATATTGAATAGTATAATACAACTTTGATATTTCAAATCCCTGTATTTTATTATAATTGTCGCTTATTCGCTATTGCTTTCCGACAGTTCTAACCTGAGGAAACGAGTGGATGGTGGCATATATTCAATAGCATCTTCTATGACTTTTTTTGCGATGAAAAATCTTAGTTTTCAAGTAGGTATAAGCTTGACGGAAATGTAAACGTTCCATATCCAAATTTAATTCAACTGTCAGAATTGAGTTTGTTGAACAACATTGTAGGCGTTATTCTTGGAATTCGTTGTATCTGTAATATACGATGACATATTTATAGATTCACCAATATCATAGTTGAAATAGACGTCCGAGAAATAATAGGTAAAATTACAATTTTCCTTTTTTTCCTCTAATCAAACAACTGAAAATTATTATTTTTTCAAATGATTGTTGAGCATTGAATATCACAACTTTTCCCCAATGTATCTGTTTAGGTTTACACCTCTTCCCATTCTCCCTTTTCAATAATGATATATGATTTGCAATATCTGAGGTTGTGATGAGTATATTGTACCCTAACAGTTAAAATTAATTCTCCTATTATGAGGTATACCTAGCCAATTTTTGATATTTTTATAATTTTGTTATTCAGGTAGATTCTACGAGGAAAATGTGTATGTTCTATATGAATTGCCTTTGACATTTTCTCCAACTTCATCTCATTTGCATTTGAGGCTTAAAAAATTGTGCTCTTTCGTTAAATAGGTTAATTATACTTATATAGTCTAGTCTCTATGTGACGTTTCACATTGGGTAGACAGGAGGAATGAATCTCCGAGTAATGGCAGTGGTAATGGCGCGCACCTCTGTATAAGCAGAGATTAGAAAATAAGGTTTTCTAATCTATGCTATCATATATAGGTCTGTGAAAATGGTACATAACAAAATGCCACCATACATGAAACGGAACAGGGGAAAGGGCCTCTAAAACACGTAGCCCAAGATTAGTTGTTCAGCCAGTGTTGTTCTTGCTGTTACGTTCGTAACAGATCTGTTACTATTTCACGAAGGTTGTTACGTTTTTACGTTTTGCTACAAATCTATTACTATTTGCTGTTAAATTCAGAATTTTATAATTCTTTGTTCTTGTGTTGTTCTTCAAGAAAAAGACAAGGAATATGAATCGCTGATAAGACGATGAATACTGTGATTTGTGATGTCTGAATCACTATTTGATGATCATTGTTTTTCTTTCAAGCCAAGTTCATCTTTGGTGCAACGAAAATGCAGAAAACACACTAAATTGAAAAGATCCCATTATTATAATATTGTTTTTATTTTTTGAGAAAATAAGAAATAGTTTTTCTGAGTTTTTTTGTATTCGTCATATACAGGGCTATTCATATTCGAGTCTATGCATGGGGATTTGATAACGGTAATAAGAGATAGAGGGTTGGTTAAATGGGGTCTAACTAGCGTATTTCAGAGGTTAATTATATGGATGAAAAAAATCAGTTCTGGAGATATACTGGAATAATCGAAAATTTCGAAATTCTTCTTTTGCCTATATCTTTTTATTTTACGAAGATTTTTTTTTAATTTTGCCACTTTGCCATAACAAGTTTTTGTAGCCTTTCCAAATATCTGAATAAAAATTATATACAGAGTATCGTATGAATTGGACCACCCTCAACTTTCAATTTTCAAATAAGGACCTGTATTTTTATTGCATTTTTTTGAATGCCAATAGTCATGTTTCATATTGACATAGTATTTTCATCTGAATTACAGAGTGTTTTGGAAATATTGAACTGTGCCAGTAAAATTTCAACATTTTTTAAAAAATTTCCGGTATAACTCCAGAACTGAAGAAGCTAGGTCAGATTTTTTCATCCATATAATCAATCTCTTCATCTCTGTAATACGATACTTTGCGTCCATTCAACTAACCTCTTACCGTTATCGAAATTTACAACTACAAGCTTTTTTTTATTAAATTTCTGGAATTTATCCATGAGGAGCAATTACGTCATCACGTCTGATCTTGACAAATGACAGTTGACATCTGTTACCTTTTTCGAACGAAATCTATTACGAAAAATTTTTGCCCAGGAACAACACTGTGTTCAGTTCGTGGCGAGCGGCGGTAGAGTGCGTTTGTTTGTATGCGACTGCGCTAATCTAATTTTCGTCGCTATCTTTTTATAGGTTGGTTCAGAATTGTACTATCTACTAAATTCTTTATATATCTTTCCTAAGTAGTTAATCATTTTATGTTATGATGAATTATTAAATTTTCAACAATTGCTTCTCAATGTTTGTTTAACTTAAAGTTAAATTAAAAACGACCGTTTGGTGTTATCTTGCTTAAGGTGCATCTAGTGAACATAAACATAACCTTAGCATAAGCATTATCATAAACATAAGCGTAAAAATATCAACGTATGAAATCAATATCAGTGGTTTTAATCTAAGCATAAATTTAAGAATGACAGTTACGGTGGATTTATGCAGATTTTTAAGTCGTAAGAGATAAATGTTGGCCACTTAGGACTTAAAACTTATGACAGCTGTATAAATGGTAACATTGAAAACCAATGGAAGAACTTCTTATGACTTATTACTTAAAACTTAAGACTTGAAACCTACGACTTAAAACCTCTGCATAAATCCACCGTTATCTCTTACGACTTAAAATTCGATCGATTTGCGCATGCGTCTGATTTTGCAAAAGGGTATCATAACAAACAGCAGGAGTTGAATGCATCTAAAGCAAATAGACATAAATAAAAATAGCATTGAGGCTGGAAATTTGGATTGAATAAAAGGAAATGAGAAAAATAAGCACACAAAATGACAGAATTGACACTATTGACAGTCCTTAAAACTTCTTGCATAAATGGTCCATTTTTCCTTACGACTTCTAAAACTTACGACTTAAAACTTAATGGTGGATTTATGCAGCGATTTTAAGTCATAAGATTTAAGTTGTAAGTTTTTAGTCATAAGTCGTAAGAAGTTCAATCATTGGTTTTCAATGTTACCATTCATACACTTGACATAAGTTTTAAGTTGCAAGTCATAAGTTTTAAGTCATAAGAATGTTGGCCAACTTTTATCTCTTATGGCTTAAAACTTAAAACTGATCATATTTGCGCATGCGTTCGAAGTTTTCAATTCTGTGACAGTTTTTTATAGGTTATTGTATGTGATTGTGTTGTTTATTCAAACTTCATATCAGAATCATCAGATTATAAAAAGTAAAAATGGATATTGATGACTGAAATTGTAAAGTGACCACTGACACAACCACAGAAATTGACCAATGGGAGAAGACATGACAGTCCTTAATAATTCCTGCATAAATGGTATTTTTTCCTTTATGTCTTAAATCTTATTACTAAAAACTTACGACTTAAAACTTATGACTTAAAATTGCTGCATAAATCCAGCATAAGACTTAAAACTAACGACTTAAAACCTCTGCATAAATCCACCGTATGCTATGGTAGAAAAGAGGTTTCATTCTATTATTTTCTTCTGGGACTTTTCTCAGTGCAATAACCTGTATATTGACGCTCAAACATATTTTTTTTGTCCACTATACCTAGTGCTAATAATTTCAAGATGAATAGGTACGATTCCTATCAAAAATTTGATCACTGATGAATAGTACCGTTGAAGTTTATGTTAATGTTATAAATTTTGAAATATAACATATAATTTAAAAAATATGTTTACCCTACTGGTTGGATAATATAATCTGGGTTGTATACGTTAAGTAATAATATTCTAAATAAATTTCAAATAGGTACCTACCTATTATAAACTCCACCATACAGATAGATTTTATAAAAGGAAATGAATAATAATGTCTTCATCAGAACTCAGAGTGCATGAATAGCAGGTAGTTTCCTGACAAAAAAGGATCCAGAAACTACAAAAATAAATCACTTCACATGAACTTCTTGGAATCATCTTTAAGAGAATCTGTCGTCGTGATCGCCGACTTACTTTAATTAGCACACGTACGATCGACGTTACAAATTACAACTATATTTTGAGAATGAAAAGATGATTTGATGGTTGATTTTACGGTGATTCTAACCTTTCGTTTCTTCCGGAATTATGAACTTGTAAAGGTTTTTCAATTTCGTTCGGCTGTACAATTTTTTTTTATTCAAATATTCAATAATTATCAATATTCCCGATTGTTTACATAGGTAATACGACTGTTTTATATGTTTACAGAGATGGATGAAGTAATTTTATGGGTACCTTCCCTTCAAGCCCTATATATATAAGTACCTACCTTACAGCCCTCTATTTCCTATATAAGTGCATGCTGCATGACAGTTTTCTGGCGGGATTGAAGTGGGTACCTAACCTTGAGTAAAGAATGTTATGATAACTATATAAAAGGGGTGGAAAATAACGTATACCGGGTGTAACACGTTCATGGTACACCCCCCGTATTTCCGTTAGTTTCAGAGGTAATTTATTGAAATTTGGGACATATATGCTATGAACATAATAAGCGTCACTTTTTAACCTACGTGAATGATTTGTTTTTCACTTCCGATTTCGCCGGAAGTGATATATAACAACTTTCGGTTTTTGAATGGAACACTGTGTATATCATTGCATTTCTGAAATCTGCAAAATTTTCTGAATCCAATGATATCACATAAGTGACATTTTAAACGTCAACATTTTTAATAAAAATAATTTTCTTATTTTCTTTTAGCTGTAATTTCCATTGTATTTATCGCACATTTTATTACCAGCTATGAATAAATTCCTTATTGGTAGTACTAATAAATGGTTCCACGGTACCAATTAATATGGTTCCATTTGAAAAAAAATGAGTTTTACAGCAAAATCGACTACGATGATGTATAACTGGTAATAAAATTGCTAATGGATTTGCACGACAGTTCCAATCGGTCTACAAACAAGACACTGATGCTGATGCTAATTTAATAGAAGTCAATTACGAGAAAACTATCGATATGAATTCCTGTATCTTTATTCTTTAGCATTGAAATCATACCCCAACAAAGGTCCGGGACCAGATGGAATATAGCCCCCTTATTATTTAAGAAATGTAGATTTTCCTTAGCAAAACCTTTGTTCCTACTATTTACTGCATCATTGGACTTGGGGGAATTTATTCCAGGTGTGTGGAAATCTAGTTTCATTACCCCAATATTCAAGTCAGGGGGAAAAGCAAATATTCAAAATTATAGGCCGATCACAATCCTAATTGCAATCCTAAAATTATTGGAGAGTTTGATCTGTGATCAAATAAAAACCCCATTGAACCAACTTATCATACAAGAGCAGCACGGTTTTTGCCAAGGTAAATCAACAACTACAAACTTGTTAATATAAACTCAATTTGTGTTGAGTGCCTTGAAACAGAAGTGCCAAAAGTGTAGATGTTACACAGACTTTTCCAAGGCATTCGACACAGTTAATCGTACAGTCTTGCTGGGGTTTTATGGAAATCTATTGAACTGGTTTATTGCCATCTATCTTCGAGATAGAAATATCAATATGTAAAAATCAAGAGTTTCATAGAACTGAGGAGATTTACGTCACCTCAGGAGTACCACCAGGAAGCCACTTAGGCCCCTTCTTGTTTAATATTTTCATCAATGATATTGAAGGAATAATCAACCATTCAAAATGTTTGCGGTTCGCAGATGACCTTAAAATCTTTAGCCGTGTCTTCAACGAACAACATTGTGAGAAATGAGAATGTTCAAAAGGATCTAACCTCAATTGTCAAATGACTCAAATGGTAAATGGTGCTCTGAAAATTACATGCGACTGAATGTAATGTAAACAAATGCATCAATGATGTCTTTTCTTTTTATCGATCGCTGTTGTTCTTTTTGACCCCAAGGTCGATTTCCATCTCCAGTTTGAACAAGTTGCCAATAGGGCGACGAAAATGTTGGGCTTTGTTTGCAGTTTGCAGGACCACAAGAGAATTCACTAATGTCAATTCTATAAAAACTATTTCTTCTATTCTTCTTCTATTCGATTTGAATGGCCTAAGTTACCATGACTATCCAGCCAAGTACACGCAATATTTGATTATATAACTTAATGGGGCCCACCTCAAAGTGGATCTGAGACTATCTCATATCTCATACCCCATGAGAATTCTAATTCATGATCACAAAATCCAAAATGTTGTATTTCACAATTAAGTTTCATAAATTTCGATACAGGTATGGCCCCCTTATCCGACAAATCCGTTGTCATCCGGCCTGGGTACCGGCGTAGAGACAAAAGGACCTATTCTTTGGTTAGATCCACTGAAATATAACCAATAACTGAAACGCGGGAACTTATGATCATAAATATAATAACAACTATATGGATAACACCTATTCTTCTCTTCACGCGAAAATGAAGCCAGTTTTGGAAAAACAAAAGACTGTCTGGCTTGCTAATGATGAATTGTGCGCTTGCGCGGGTTTTGACGAGTTGAAATCCACTGACGTTATTAGAATTTCATAGGTTAGGTATGTTTGTTGACTCAAATTATGTAAAAGAGCGTTAATATAGTTATTAATGTACTTACTGATTGTTTACAGAAGTGATTAGTGAGTGATAACAGTGATTGATCAAAAATTAGCCCACGAATCTTGTTCCGATGACTTTATCGTGACAGGTTTCTCAGCAAATCGCAAGTATCGCTTTGTAGATCACATCCATTTCTGCATTTATCATCAACTATTATTCAATATCGTCCAACAATCCATCAATGAATGAATATTTGAAAAATATATGTCATGATGAAATAAAAACATGGAATTGAAGGTTACGTGACACATTTGATTGATTTTTAATAATTATCATACGTTTGTCGCTCACTAGAAAGCTACTCTCCTCCATGATTAAAACGAATGTCGATTCTTAATTCAAACTTGCGCATGCGCATATTCGCGATTGGTCCCGCAGACTGTCATTTGTTTTATTTTCCGGCTTCAGCTCTGGTATCCATGTTACCTATATAGTTATTATTAGATATATGCTTATGATCCCAACAACGGCCGTATTCGCCGTTTTCTCTCTTAAGCGGAGCTTTCCTGAGCTCGCTTAAAATTTAAACCAAGTTTAAACTTATGCGTTATGCACCGCACAACGATGAACCTTGCTTAGCCAAGCGTGAAAAAATCCTGGCAACGTTGTATTGTTTAGGAGTTTTCAGATAATTTACGTGTCAAAGTCATTGATTGTCCGGGATTTCAAATTCAAACTTTCGAATTTTCGATTTTATTTGCTTATTTATAGTTATTCATAGCAACATGAGTGTAAAAGTTAGAGTTCAAAACTTCACATCATCGGAAAAGCTCCACTTGTTGAGAATTATTTCACATAAATATGCACCCATAGTGATACAGAGGATACGAAAACCAATAGGACTTCTGGTGAGAAGAAGGAAAAGACCTGAGAGCAGATCACAAATGATTTCAATGGTACTCCATGTACTGGTATTCTACGCAGTATGACTTCTTTGAAGAAATGGAGAATAGAAAAAAAGAGCTAAGGAAAACCTTGGCGAATGAAAAGAGGAGAGTTCATCTCATTGGCGGAGGCCTCCTTCCAAAAATAAAGAGGCATATGATACTGACGATCTTTTAATGTCGATAATCAATAGAAATACAATGGTGGGTTTTCGAAACAAATTTGATGATGATGGAGATGACACTATTATTGTGTGCGTAGAGACCCTGATCAAAAAAATGATATTGAAGTGTTGGAATACATAGTTGAAATGAAAGGCAGCAGCATGAAAGCAGCATGAAAGAAGAAAATGCTCTCATAATGAGAAAAGAAAATTAGAAATAAAAATATTAGAGACAGAGAGTTACTTTTGAAACAGAAAAATTTTCGTATGGAGTATATTCATATTGAAGAGAGTGCGAATATATAGATATTAGTGATGGTTATTATTATGCCGCATATATACATCCTTTTTTTTCATGTGTTATGATTTCATTGCTTCTCGGTTTAAAAACTTACGTAATTGTAACAAGTAATTTCATATTTTAATAGACTCTGAATTCCTTCATCATCCATTAAGACTTCCATCATTGGTTATTATTCAAAAATATTGAAACATTCAGTAGAAATAAAAAAAAGGGGTTATGATGTCTACATAATCCAGGCTTAAAATATAAAGCCGCCGATTGTGGCCGCTTAGAGTTGAGCGAGCTTAAATGATTTTATGGATACGGTGCATAAAAATTCGTAAAGTTAAGCGAGCTTAAGCCTTAAGCTTAATAGCATACGGCGAATACGGCCGTCCCAACTTGCGAACTGAAATTTCAGATTATGCGCCGACGCAGTAAAAGTAAAGTTACGAAAATCATGTCTGATCACAAATCAGACGCGGCTTGGCACTTTTTGTTTCGTATCAATTCTCACTGGTCAAGTGGTAAATGGTCATTCGCCAAATCCAAATCAAAGAGAAGTTGTTCCATATCGTCAATTTGCCCTGTTTGATAACATTTTCATAAACAAAAAAGGTTGAAGGAGCATTGCTGCAATCCATTTTCAGTTCAACTAAGTATAGACATTGCTCATGAATGAAAGCTAGATATTGTAGATATCCAAATATCGAGACTTTGAGCTATGGAAATGTGATTTGTGAAAAACATATCATCATTGATGACATTATATAACTTCTGGTGATAAAAAACGACTGAAACGTGATTCATTTCCCAGGCTGAATCTTGGTCCTCAAAAGATGTCAAAAGCCTCTGTCAACTACCCAGTGAACAGTGTAAACAGAATTCAAATTGTTCAAAGCAGAGAAAAGTTATTCAGATTTCAACAGGGGCAAAATTTCCGGGTGCGTCGTGATTAGTGCTGTGTAGTTTAGAATAAATACATATATTATAATATAATGTGCTTTATTCTATATAGAAATTGTTTTTTTACTGTTTACTTACCATATTGTGTCACAGGAACTAAAATTATTATTACAAAGATTGGTTGATCACAAACTTATATATTTACTGTAGGACAAGGATTATAGAATAGAATTTATTCGTCGCTGAAGAATTTTACATACACATAAAACGATACATACATAGAAACTTGGAATAGTTAAAGAACGTTAAGAAATATACAATCAAGACAATGAATCCAAAAATAAAATAAAAACATTTGATTGATTAAAAATATAAAAGAATCCTACCACCAGTTTCGATTTAATTCGGTTGTATAATGATTTCCATAATTCGCTCCAAAAACTTTGGGGTAAAACTTCGTTTATCGCACTCCTATGAGTTCGGAAAAAAAATTTGGTGGAACTTACGTATTTTGACCTCCTGATCACGAATCTGAAGTCAAAACGCGGCGGTCTAAAGTATTTTCGGAGATACGGTACCATTTTGTCTCAAAAATGCACCATTTCAAATCTCCATTTTCTGCTAATAAAAACACACAAAATTAATCCTTCTTTGAAACAAAACACTATACACGTATATATTTACTTGTTTCCAACACTTCTCAGCAGAAAAAACTATTATTTTTCAAAAAATTAACCCTTCTTTGAAATGTAAACAAAACAACCTTTTTACACTGATTTTCTGGTAATTTGTATTTATGATGTTGGCAACGTGATTGTTTGGCTCATGGTAAGACGTTGCCAACATCTCAAATAAAAATAACCAGAAAATCAGTGAAAAAAGATGTTTTGTTCACGTTTTGAAGGAGGTCGAATTTTTGTGGAAATAACAGTTTTTTATGCAAAAAAGTGTTGGAAACAAGTGAATGTGAGCATGTGTGATGTTTTGGCTCCAAGAAGGATTGATTTTGTGTTTTTATTAGCAGAAAATGGAGATTTGAAATGGTGCATTTTTGAGACAAAATGGGGCCGTATCTCCAAAAATACTTGAGACCGCCGCGTTTTGACTTCAGATTCGTGATCAGGAGGTCAAAATCACTGAACTCAAACAAGCAAAATACGTAAGTTCCACCAAAAAATTTTTCCGAACTCATAGGAGTGCGATAAACGAAGTTTTACCAACTTTGGTTTCACCCTGGAACTGCTAATTTAGATAATTCTTTATGTAATGTTTCTTCAGAGATGTTAATGTTGATAATTTTATTGGTCCTAAAGCACAGTCCAGGTGGTCTGTGTACCAAAGGCTAGACCGGACCTGGTTACAGTAATAGTGCACATGCTCCCGGCCTGATTTATTTTCAAGAAGTTCCTTTGGCTTTTCAGTTATTGGTTATATTTCAGTGGTTAGATAATCTAATTTCCAATTTCTCCTAATGGCGCGTTCACATGCTGACTTTTCGCTTCTTGCGCTTATCAAGATCATGTGCTTCGAGGTCCTCAATTTTCGGTTTAGGATCACAGTCATTATTATAAATAATTGACATTTCAACCTAAGTTTTCCCGCGCTGCCAGATTACGTCAGGATTCACAACCAAACTTTTTGCGTTTTTCTTTTTACGTTTCGTCTTCTGATTGGTGAAGTAGAATCTGGAATCGAACTGGCGCAAAAAGCTGAATATTCTCAGCTTTTTGACTGAATAGTAAATACCCGTTCTTTCAATATTAGGACAGATTTTTCCTCTCAATTAGGTGGGTATAAAAGAAGAAGCAATTTCCGTCACTTCCAATTTGCATGGATATATTAAGTCAGGAAACAAGCATTGGAAATCTGATTTTTCTTTATAAAAGTAGAGGTTATGTTCACTTAAATACGAAGGAGAACAGTTTTTGGTGAATGCGCTTTCGCGTCAATTCGATTCCAGATTTTGCTTCACCAATCAGAAGGCGAAACGTAAAAAGCAAAACGCAAAAAGTTTGGTTGTGAATCCCGTTTAAAGCGATAGGTGAAAGCTGTTCTGTCACAGAACAGACAGCTATGTCTGTTCTGTGGTTCTGTGAACGTAAAATCTATGAAGCGTTGTACCAAAGAGAAGGGTTAACCTCTATTCTTTGGTTGTACCATAGTGTTTTCTATGGGTTGTACGTTGTACCCAAGGATATTAAACTATAGGATGGTCCATTCCGCAGATATTTTTCGCCCGGATGTGACGTAGCTGGGAGTGAAACGTCACTTCCTCTCTGATTGATTTGTGATTTTTATCAGTGGCAACATACAGTGTGATACAATGTCTCTGATTTTTATGAAGTAAAAAACATAAATAATAATCTCATCAACATTTGAGAACTTTTCACCTTATTATTTTCGTCATCTCAGATCACTATTTCAGTATGAAAGAATATTTTATCTTTTTTTGATTCAGTGATTTCACTTTCAACAATATGAACAGAAATTTGGTTGGGAATAGTAAGTAGGACATCACTTTCTTGAAGATCTGCAGGACAGTGTGATAGTTGATAGGATTATAATCATGTTACATGAACAGTCTACAGTACCTACTAAATACCAAGTTCTTTGACAAAGTACTACAGTGGTCAGAAAGTCGATATACATTGGAATAAGGAGTAAATATAGTGAAGGCAGTTGCTGACTAGCATCAATAAAATTCAACTTCACTAATAGTATTACTTGTTTTCAGGGTATGAACAGATTAAAAAATGCTGGATGTAACTATAAAACGTTTATATATAGTATAATAGACTCATCTATAATGTACTGTAAGAATTAATAAAAAATTCCAAAACAATATGAGAGGTAGGCCTCTATTATTTTGAAGTTATTATGGGTAGCTATTTATTATGAATATGATGTGTTCAATCATTAATCTGAAAATACACAATATCAAAATTCTTTGCTGAATTCTAAGAATAAATTGGATGTCTTACAGTTTATATTTTTCCAGTTCTAGCTCTCTATTTATTAAAACAATGACCTATAATCATCAATGCTTACTTGAAAAATCGTTGAGGAACAGGGAAGTATCAGAAATTGTTATTCTACCTAAAGATAAGAACACAGTTTTGCTGATTTTAATAATATATTAACAAGACTCAATGAAATTTGTGATTGACAATTGTTTCAATGTATTCAGTTCTATTTCATTTCACTTGAATCAAATTCATATAATGCTCATTAAATCCTCTTTTTGTCTGTATTTGTTCACCTCTCTATCTTCAAGAAATTGTTTCTTACATTTAAAAATGGACAAAAAGGAGTGACGAATTTTAAATCACTACTTATTTCTCTTTATTAGTGATGCCAGGCTGAACAAATTCTTTTTGTGAGATTTCTCCTCAATGGTGAACCTATAAAAATACCAATATTAGGATATTAGTTCACAAGAGTATATATTTCTTACTTGATTCATTTTCCGCTGTGTCTTCAGTTGTGGAATGTTGTGACCAAATACCATTTTCTGGGATCCAAAATTTAAGTAGCAGCCATGCAGAGAGGTATCTTTTAAATCAATTCATTCCCTTTTTGAATATTTATTGAGTCTTTTGGCTCCGGAAATGCAAGAAACATGTATGCCTCAAACATGTAGAATCTGCATCCGTGAATAGCATTATACCTGCAATCAAATGGTTACATCCCTTGCTTACATATATGAAAATATTTTATGTAACTAGCATTTCGTATGGCATGTACCTACTTACGTTGCCTTTATTTTTGAGATTTTGGCTAATACTGGTTTGTGAAGCTATTGCGGTAAAACTTCGTTTGTCGCACTCCTATGAGTTCGGAAAAAATTTTTGGTGGAAGTTATGTATTTTGACCTCCTGATCACGAATCTGAAGTCAAAACGCGGCGGTCTCAAGTATTTTCGGAGATACGGCCCCATTTTGTCTCAAAAATGCACCATTTGACATGTCAAATTTCTGCTATTAGGAATACACAAAATTCACCCTTCTTTGAACCAAAACACTATACACGCATATATTTACTTGTTTCCAAACCTTCTCAGCAGAAAAAACTATTATTTTCCAAAAAATTCACCCTTCTTTGAAATGTAAACAAAACAACCTTTTTACACTGATTTTCTGGTAATTTGTATTTATGATGTTGGCAACGTGATTGTTTGGCTCATGGTAAGACGTTGCCAACATCTCAAATGAAAATAACCAGAAAATCAGTGAAAAAAGATGTTTTGTTTACTTTTTGAAGAAGGGCGAATTTTTGTAAAAATAACGGTTTTTTATGCAAAAAAAGTGTTGGAAACAAGTGAATGTGAGCATGTGTGATGTATTGGCTCAAAGAAGGATTAATTTTGTGTGTTTTTAATATCAGAAAATGGAGATTTGAAATGGTGCATTTTCGAGACAAAATGGGGCCGTATCTCCGAAAATACTTGAGACCGCCGCGTTTTGACTTCAGATTCGTGATCAGGAGGTCAAAATACGTAAGTTCCACCAAAAATTTTTTCCGAACTCATAGGAGTGCGATAAACGAAGTTTTACCGCTATTGCAATTCAGATAATTCAATATTTTCACCAAAGAAATGTTAACCTCAAAATCGAAAAAATAAACAAAGCGCCGTCATTATTCGATCATGGAAAAATCCAAGACCAGAAGGTAGCCGGGTGACGTCATAAAACCGGCTAGTGTGGGCATCATAGGGAATGGACCATCCTATAAGTTGAATATCCTTGGGGCATCATAGGGAATGGACCATCCTATAAGATAGCTGTCTGTTCTGTGCTATAAGTTTAATATCCTTGCGTTGTACCAACAATACCAAATACCAACATAATAATTTTATCAACAAAAACAAACCCATATAACCTCTAATCTTGTATGTAGTTTTCTTCAACTCTGATTGAAGCAAACCTACATTTCCACTATTGATCAAACAAAATTCAAATAAAGAATCGTAATAATCATCTAGAAAATTAAAGTGAAAATGTCCAAGTTTCCACTTATAGGTTAATGAATTATATGACTAATATAGATAATGACTAATTGACTTGAATGAATACTGACAAGGTGAACATAAAAATATGATGGATAAAATTTATTTCATCTTTTGGATGATTTCGGCTGCTAGCTGTTTTGAAAGTAGCTTACTTGGCTGTTATAAACCCATTCCTCAAAAATCATACATGGAACAATATCGAACTTTACCAGAGTGTATTGAAGATTGTTATTCCAGATACTATCGGTGAGACTCCATAAATCATCTTATTCTAATAATCAATATAATAATTGATTCCAGATACAGCTATATAAGAAATGAAGGAAGTTGTGTATGTGGAAATTTTTTGGGTGAACAAATTTTCAATGGAACTTGCAGTAGTTGCATGAATTGTGATTCAGTTGAAAATTTGACAGACACCTACTCAACAGGAAATTTAGGTTCAATTTTTGTGGTAAACTTTAGGAGAAGATTACTATTTTGATGCCTTATTTCAGTGCCTGGACCTCCAAGAAATTTTCAAATTGTCAATATAACAGAAAGAAGTGCTAAACTAACATGGAAAAATCCAGAATCATTTGTGGAGATCTCCAAATATCAAATAAGAGCCATTATTATTCACACATACTCAAGTTATTCACCAGTCAGTCCAGAGTGGATGTACTCAAACAATACCTTCCAAACAGAACTCATAACATTATTACCTGCTACCAAGTATAATATAACACTATCAACAAAATCACCTGAAGGTGATGGAGCATTAGTGTTCAGAGTAATTGAGACAAAAATAGATGGTAAATATTAGACACCAAAAAAACCGCTACACCTTTGCTATTGAGGAAAATAATGAAATCTCTTGGCAACTTTTGGCCCAATCATCAGTTCTCAAAAATTCTTCACAATGTCTACTACCTATGCTAAAGCTCAACCTGAAACTATGCATAAGACAAGGGTGTGCATATTTTTATGCAGGCATATATTTTTGGCCAGCCAATGTTTTAATCTCAATGATAAGTATACCACTAGCATAGTTTTTCTCAAAAAGTAATACATAATACAATGAGGATGAAATTGATTAATTATAACACATTTTGTATATTAGGCTTTCCTATTAAAAAAAAAACATTTTGTTTCTCAAAGATCCCTGATAAAATGGGTTATTTTTATCTGGATTATTTTTTCAGAACCTGATAGTTTACCATCTAAACCAAAAATACTTGAAAATAGGGGTACTGAGATTAGCATTCAGCTGATGCCTACCCCTAATAATAATGGGCCTGTATCAGCATATCTCATCATTGTTGTTAATGATGATGCAAAACAGTCATTTGAAGAGAAGAATCTGGGTTCATATCATGAGGCAAAGAAAAATGACTGGTCTTATTATATTGCTGCAGAACTAGAACCAAAGGTATCTACATACTATACATTCAACCTCTTTCCTTCTTGAAATCACAGCATTATAGTTATGTAGTTATTGGTTTTGACAATCAATAATCTTTGATTGAGATCCACTGAGTTGCCAACATGAGTGGAAAATTATAAGCCTTTTCCTCAAATCTTACATTGTACTGAAATACAAAGTTGAATGCATTCATATGATTTTCAACATGTTATAATTCAGAATAAATATAACTGATTGAATATTTATGGTTTCTTTCATGACAATATAATTTTTGCTCTGTTTAAAAATTACTTTTCCAAAAGTCCTTCTATTATGAAGTAAAAGACAAAACAAGTATACTTTTAATGTTTTCATGTTTGCATTCATTTTGGTTTTTGAAAGTATATTGCACTATTTTCAGGATATTCACAAGGTCTTTGTAGTTGGTGATGGAAGAACATATGGTAAATACTATAATGCTCCTTTGGACCCGAAAATTAACTACAATGTAATGCTTGCTCTTGTCAGTAAGTTGAATGGTACTGAAAAATCTGCATACAGTGATGCAAGTGTCACTAAAAATGGTGTTGCTATCCTCAATGTGTTCAAAGAAGAAGATCATAGTGAACCACCTGCTGTTATAATAGGACTCTCTGTCGCTATTGGCCTACTTACCTTTCTGTTGATCACAGGCATAATTGGGTTCCTTATTCTTAAGAGTCGAGTTGTGAATAGGAGACAGAGATTATCTGACAATCAGGAGTTGACCCTGCAAGGACCTATGATTGAAGTAGTAAGTAAGGAAGATGGGACTGAGGTTTTTTCGGTGTTTATTAGTACCTAGTTGTGCCCATGTGTAAAATTCTAAAATGAGAAACAAGAGAACAATACAAAATGATCAGAAAATGAACATGCTAAAATCTTGGAATTGACTTATTGATTGTGAATTTTAGTGCACACTTGAATGCTCTGGTCACCTGGTTATGAGCATGATACAAATTGGGGTACTCATAGGGAGACTTCAGAAATCATATGAGATAAAATAAAATTCATATTAAAACAAAGTTGCTTATTGGAATATAATATATTTATTCATTTATATATCAGAATAAAGAGATAAAAATACATGAAAAATATTCAAAACATAAAAACTCTCCAACGTAAATTTATGTAATGTAGAATATAAAGCATATATTATTGAAATTTCATTTGTTGTGGAACTTGTTTTCGAAACAGTCATAGACTTAGTTAACTTTTACATACATATATTTTGAAAGCTCCTACATACTTGTGAAGTAGAGTTTTAGACTTCCATTGCATGAAGGTATGAGCATTCGAATCCTAAAAAAATATGAGTTATAATGAAAACGAAATGAAATAATGAAGAATATTCAAAAATATTGAAATGAGAATTGATAAGATAAAATTAAGTTAACAAGATAATGTATATAGTTGAAGAAAAATAAAGATTTAAATGGGAATTTAAATAAGTCAATGGCCTGAAAAAATAAATGGTGAAGTGAATTAAAATAAATATATATAAAATAAAGAGATAAAAAATATTTCAAACCAGGTTTCCCCATGACTTTTCGTTTGTGTGTATGTACTGTTACGATATTTCTTCTTGGGTATCTGAATTCAAAAGACAAAACTGAACAAATTGTTTCCTAAACACTCGAAATACAACTCAATGAACATTTAGTTAAATCACAATGATATTCGCTTTACAAATCTCAATGTTTACAATCAATAAACATTTAGTTAAATCACAACGATATTCGCTTTACAAATCTCAATGTTCACAATACTAGCTTTCTTTCTAAACTGAACTGTCCGCGATACCGCGGTCTTTATATAGGCACAAATTATTCATTCTCCAGAAATAACATGTTATCGCGCGCCGCCGAGATAATGAATTCCGGTGTTCTCAGAAATGCACAGTCCGTAACATCATCACCCTCTCAGATTTGCTCGTCCCGATCAAATACTTCACCATTGTAAGGCTTCAACCTCTCCAGGTGGACGACTTTCATCTTCGTTCTGGGGCTGCGTTGAATTCTATAAACCACATCATTTATCCTTTTTATCACCTTATATGGTCCTTCTCAAGATGGTGTCAATTTGGGAAAGACACATTTAATTTGACGTAGATTAGACAGCCACACTCGATATCCCTCCTTGAATTCCTCTGAATTTGCTCTGAGGTCGTAGCGAACCTTCATTTTATTACCTGCCAATCTCAATCTCCCCCTAGCAGTTTCATTGATTTTAATCAAGCCATCCTGTAAATCATCTGCATAATCTTGAATCACACGGCCAAGAAGTTCTCTTCCCAAAAATATGCTGGCCGGAGTGAGCTTTGTAGAGTCATGCACAGCTGCTCTATAGGCCATCAAGAATAGTGGAATATGTCGATCCCAGTCTTTCTGATGCTCCTCTACTGCTTTGAAGATGTTCTTCCATAGTCCGATTGGACCTTTCAACCATGTCATCTGACTGTGGATTTAAGGGAGCAGTCCTGGTCTTCTTGATTCCCATCAATTCAGAAACTTTCTGGAATAAGTTTCTTGATCGGAATGTATCTCCATTGGTACTCCGAATCTCGAGAACATGTTGTTCACCAGGACTCTCGCAACTGTGGATGCCTCTTGATTGGGCATGGCATAAGCTTTAACCCATTTACTGAAGTAATCCATAGCAACGAGAATGTATTTGTTTCCTTCATTTGTCATCGGAAATTGCCCAGCTATCGATGTCGATGGCAATTCTTTCAAAAGGAGCACCTACATTGTACTGTTTCATTTCACCTCTAGATCTTGTTTGCCTTTGCTTGCTTCACAAAATGGGCATATTCTACACCAACTATCTACGTCTTCGCGATATTGGACTCAATAGAACCTCTGTCTAACTTTATCCAAGGTCTTATTAACTCATAGATGACCACCTGATTTTCCTCCATGAATCTCGTCTAACACTTCATTAATCCTTTTTCTGGGCACAACTAGTTGGGAAGTTGTTTTCTTGCCATCAGCTGACTCCCAAACTCGTTTCAGCAATCCATTCTCTACTATGAGAGAATCCCTTTGTGCCTATATGGCTTTGAATGTTGGTGCTCGATCGGAGATGTCCTTTCAGGTAGGCCTATCTGTTCCAATATTATGATCACTTTCTTGATCCTGTCTCAGATGGGCTGCTGTCCATTCATCGTCGGTTATCAGTCTCACTTGTTTGATATCGGAAATTCCTTTGTGACGTTCGATCCGCACACAGTGTTTGCAGTTATCTGCACAGGGTCTTCTAGACAAGGCGTTGCTGTGAAGTGAAGTGGTACTGGTTCAACTTCTCGATCCACCTGGCAACCTGACCTTCGGGGTTCTTTTTTCCAAAAGCCACTTCATGGGGAACTCCCTCCCGCAGATATTTGTGGAAGTGATCTACAGCTCTGATGATCGCTAGCAGCTCTTTCCTGGTTAGTTCCTCTCAGGTTATTATTAGTATTAAAAATACATACACCTAGGACTACAAAGATGGATGACAGGTTGGACTAGCTCTCAATTTTGTCGATACCAAATCGTTTACTCATAATGAGGCAGTAAGGCGTTTGTTCGAAGCAAATCCCGGAAGGCTTCTTTTAGTCAGTAACAAGCAGAACCACTTTGGATTTCTTGAATAATTCAAGTCTAATTCAAGTCTTATTTGAGACTAATTGAAGTCAAATTTCTCTTTTCTATATTTCAAATTAATTTTTTTTTCATTGAATGGCGAAATTGTGGAACTCGATTTCTAGTGATTCTTTGTGAAAATTGTGAAAACATTTTCCTCTTAGTTTATCGACTATGCTTCTAGTCTCCTTTGGTGTGTTATTCGCATTTTCTATCCTGTGTGTAATGATTGCTTGAATTATGTTTAGACTAATGTGGTGATATTTCAAGGAGAATAATGGTTACATCCACGAAGAGGAACATATCATTCCAGTCAATCATTACCGGGTTCTAAGGCAAAAAGTTCGCACGATCACCTCTTCTCAACTGAAAGTCGAACCAACCAACTTATTAGGCATAGGCAAATATGGTAGAGTCAATACTGCAACCCTGCATGAAAGCGACACAATGATACCTGTTGCTGCTTACACTATACAAGACAAGAAGATGTCACAAGAAACCAGGAGAGCGATGCTGCAAGATTTGGATGTTCTGATTAAAGTTGGCAAACACGATAATGTGATTGGACTCATCGGGACTTGTGAGACGGCTCATATTGTTTATGTTGTAATAGAATATGTCTCGATGAACCTCAAAGATTTGTTGCTGAGCAGTCGGGACTCGTTACCCGGGAGGTTCAGTAATATGTCTGAAATTCAAGCCCTTGATATCGCCATTCAAATCACTACAGGAATGGCTCATTTGGAATCTTGTAAAGTAAGATATTTTTCTGTCCGAATTCAGTTTTTTTTCATGTGATTTTTCCAGATAATTCATAAGCAGTTATGTGCACGAAGCATTTTAGTATCGAATGGATTCAATGTGAAAATAAGTGGATTTGGCATTGCCCAATACTTCAGCCATAACAAAATTCCAGATTATACAAGATGGACAGCTCTGGAAGTATTCAAGACCCATCCTCATAACCCTAAAAGTGATGTTTGGTCATTCGCTTGTGTGTTGTGGGAAATATCAACATTAGGTGTGTATTTATTTATTATTTCAGTAGTTGACTGTGTTTCGAATGCAACACCTTCTGGTGAGGTGCAGGTTTCGTAAGAGTACTATTTGTTCAGTAGCTAGAATCCAATAGTAGTGGAAGGTAGAATATAATTATCACCCAATCCATTGAGCGATTATTTGAATATATTTCTATCGAATACATAATCTCCATATCTATACACATAGGCAAACCAAACGGTAACCATTTGTTAAATATTTTTGAACTTTTGTACAGGGTGATTTTGAAACCTAGCGGATTCGAAAATGTAATCGCCACATTTTTAGTTTTTCTGGAATTCTTGTTAACTTTAGTATTTCAAATGACACCCGATATGTATTTAAAAATTCGAAAAAAAATATTTCAGCGAATTCATTGATCTATAATTTCTTATTTTTATTTTCAATAACAATTAACAGATATATCTCAAGAAAGGAACGAAGGAAGTAACCCCACAGTTGAAACTAATTGAAACTGATGTGTTCTTAATATTTACCACCGATATTTTGCAAATTCCACTCAAAAACTTAGGGCAGGATATTTCTGGTTCCAAGGCAAACCCATATTCTAACACACACTTTGACCGCAGAACCATCATCCTCCAAATTGATAGTATTTAAACTATACTTGCGGAAAAAATTGATATTGAAAATAATTCAATAGCATATTTGAAATAATTATAGAAGATTTTCATTTATATCCAACGCAATTCAAATTAATCGGTATAATACTGTAGATATCTCACTCGCTCCAAAGCACTAAGCGTATAGCACCGTCGCGCTCATACTCACGGCAGAATGTTTTTGGTACTTCAAAGCGTCTGGCGGAAGTAATGGCCCACGGGAAGTGTCTGGCAGTGTTCATTATCATTTTGTAATAGTATTTTATGGCATATGTATAAAAATCAGCAATCAGAAAATTACTTAGGTTGATCCTATTTTTTGTCACCTTTGTCACCTGGTATCTACAAATCGGCCCACTGACCAACTCTTTAGGTATGTCGGAATTCAATGTACATTTTGTCTGTCAGAAAATAACTTATGTCTGGCGGACCTGGGCTCTTGGACTATGGCAAGAATCCAGGAAGTTATTGTAAATAATCAAGGTTAATACTCACCAAATACTTTTTCGAGGAAGTTTTTTTACAATGAGAAGAGGTTGAATAATGTGTCAGTCAGCAAGTTGGTGACCATAACTTCGATACATAATTTCCATAATCTTTGCTGAAGAAATATGCTCGACTTGTTTGTTTAGTTACATTGGTTTATGTTTTGTAGGTGGTACCCCATATGGTAATGTATCAAATGACAACGAAATACCGGATAAAATCTTGAAAGGCTTACGCCTTCCCCAATTACAATACATGAGTGATGAATTGTACCAGATTATGTTAGACTGCTGGCAGCTTGATTGTGATGAAAGGCCGAAGTTTCAACGTCTCATCGAATCTCTTGAGAATCTGAAGGAGAATACTCTCATTCCATTCTTAAATTTCAATATTATGCCCAATTTTCAATATGAACAGTTTTATCCTGACATGGAACTTTCTGTTAGACCAGTGTTTTAATTGTTGCAGCATATAAATTCTATTGATATATCCATACCGAATGTTTTAACTTCTGAATACCATAAAATATACCAAAATATTAGTCTTAGGTATATATTTAAGTTCAACATCCAGATCAAAATGTGAGATTGGTTAATGCAAAGAAGTGAATCTCAATATTTATTTCACATTTTTGAATTATGTTTGAATTGGAAACATAACATGTGGAACTATTGTATCGCCAATTTCAAGAAATGATTATGGAGCCTACATTTCAAATGCTCTTAGATAATGGGTTCAAACATCCAGGGTATTGAATAGTGTAAAGAACAAATATAGGAAGACAGCGTTGGGTATTTGAAAGGATATTATCAATGATATTATCTTACTGACTATTCAAATATGTTCATCATTACCTATATCAGTAACCAAGACTCAACGAATGAAATTGAATTAGGTCAGTTTCGCATTAAGTGAAATGTGATGATTTGGTGAAATTTATTATCTTTCATTTCTCTAAGTGAAAAATTACATGATTCTGGGTTTTTCGTCATATATCTGGTATCATTGATGAGCGTCGAATTTGAATAGCAATGGTTTGTTTACCTGTTTTGGTGCCATATATATATATATATTATATATCACGCGAATTGAATGATAACGCAAAATTGAATACTGATAGCTCCAATCTCTAAAAATTATGAATATTTTTGGATAAACTTACTGTAATTACAAGATGTAAATGTAGGCATAGAGATCATACAAACTGAAAAAATGTATTACAAGTAGGTATTTTGATGTGAAATGTGGTCCAAACTCAACATCATATGCAGAATTTCATTGTTTTGATAGTTCTTTCTCTCCCTAGGTATAGGTAAGTTCAAAATATTCCCTATAAAGTGTCGGATAATTTCAAGTTACTTCAATTAATTCAAACCTGTTAACCTACTTCGACCTCTCTCTATATTTTAATTTTTGATAAATTATTATAGTATGCCTATATTTGGTGTCTTAAAATTTGCACTGAAAGATCTTATTGGGAAAATTATACCTATATTGTTAAGGGAGAGAATTGGATAATGTATTTTGATGTTATCTTTGAAGTAACATTTCATGCTAACTGAACATTCCATTTAGTAGTGATTTTTTTTATTAGTTCACTTTGATTTGTGTCTAATGTATCTATTTTTATACACCATAATAAATCTTTTTATGTAAATCCAGTTTCTTTCATCTAGTTTTTTTTTTATTCAGAAATGAGAGTTTGGAAATGGACTGAGAACAATAAAATGAAGTCATCAATCAACTTCAGAAAAATAATGTAGATATTGAAAATGCTACTGTATAAAAATGGCCGGTTGTATAAAAAATTAAAAGACGATTGAATATTTAATTTTTAACCATGTCAACGAATGCTTTTTGGATCGCGAATTACCAGAGTTTTCTCGAAGTTTACAGAGGGCTTGATGAACTTTCATGCATCCCGGCATTAGACTTGCTGAACTTAACATTACTACAGAGGGTGTATCAGTTCCGTGAGTAGGATACTGCCATATAAAACTTCATTACAAGAAAAGTTTTCTTGAATTATGCAATAAAGAACTCTGCGATAAATAATTTATGCGATGAGACTATCGGGCTGTTTTCAAGAAAAAACATAAAATAAGATCTAATTCCAATAACAACCGGGTGAATTTTGTTCAAACGTTCTTATGATAGAGATAGAGTAGTAAAATACTATGTTTCATTATTTTTCAGAACTTTTGAGGAAATGTTTCATCCCATGATTAGAAGAAATTGTTTCAGCATTCATCATAATAAAATGGAGACTTCGTGTTTGATATAACTGTTTATTTGGTTAATACTGAATGACAGAGAATACTCATATATTGCTGTTATTATAGTTTTTTGGCCTTCTCATATTGTTGAGAAATATGGATAATGCTCGGCAACGCTGTAACACGGTTGCCACATTGTTCAAACTTATAAAAACTTTTCATTGAGAATTTATTTTGGAAAAATAACTGCGAAAACAAAAATTGTTCTGGAGGTTGTGACATGTCTATAGGGTTAAAATCCATTGAAGACTTTTATTTAGATCTCAAATATAATTTTACAGGGTGTTAATGAGAGCTCTTACAGAGTAAAATTTGAAAACTCCCAAAAAAATGGCCAAAACAGTTAGTTACTATATAGTATACGCGATATTGCATTGGAAAAAATATAACATCACTTAATAACCGTCTTTCATCAACCTCAATCTAAGTAAAATAGTTTGAATAGCACTCTCACCAAAAAAATGGTTCTATAAATTACATTTTAGAGTATGTTCTTGTTCTTATACTTCAGCGTGCTGAAGATGAAACAATAAAGTTTCGAAACGTCGACAATTTAGCAAAATTGGTTTTCTTCAACATTCTGACCGAATTCCCGCCAACTTCCAATTGAAATCATATTGACCGGTCGCCATTCATTCAATTAAATAGTACAATAATAAAATAAAGAAGAATAGGGGTGGAATCAGTTAAAGGCAAAGAAAAGTTGAGAGAGACAAAAAGAAAAAAATCAGGCAATGTAGAAACGAATTAAGAAATTTGGTGGAATCAGTTATTATGGAAAAATGCAAATCGAAACAGAAACGGGAAAGTCAAAAAGAATAATAGACTCAATCCAAAAAAGATTACAAGACAATGAAAGTTTAATGCATTTCAGAAATGAATGAAATAACAAAAAGTAGTAGATACAATAAAAAACGATGTATCAACAAAAACAAAATAAACGAAAAAGTGAAACTCAATTCAATAGAAAGCAAAAACAAAGTAACCATTTTTAGTTCCGACAGGAGCAGTAGAGAGCATCCTTTTTTTTACTTTTGATTTCACGAGAGGAAAATCTATAATTTTATAATGTTAGTTGAGGAGCATCGTGCAAGCTATTAGAAGGAGCAAAAGAATAATTAGGATGAAGAACAATGTGAAATAATGCGACCAGAAAAGTCTGAAGAAAAACCGTCAATACACAAAAAAACAGAAACTGTCTTCAGAAATAATTGTGAACCCAGATGGAAATTTTATTATCGTGGATATCCTCGACTTGAACTTTTCAGGAATAGTAAATGCTTTGTCTCCAAGTGGAAATTGTCGGTCGGAACTCGGAAGTGGCCAACTAATAGCGAATCCCATTGGTAAAACTAGTGCGCACTGAGTGCAAATCGCGCGTCCCATTGGTATAATCAGTTGTAGTTCTTGTGTCCCATTGAAAAACTGGTGCGGCTAGTTTTGCACTCAGTGCAAGAATTTTCGCACCTGCTTTAGGAGGTCGTGCGCGATTCGGTGCACTGGAAAAATGGCGGGTCCAATGATTTCGAAAAAGTCAATAATATAATTTGATAAGTACAACATTATCTGTGAATGAAAAACATATATAATTAAATGGAGCATAAGCAGATTGACAACCGCCAATAATTTTTAGAGTGGGTAATTGTCAGCTGATAATATATCATGAGTATAAAGTGGTAAAGTACTTACAGGTTGATGTACAAGCTTCTACTGGAATTGTTCGAATGATCCATTTTTATTATATTGAAAACAGAATTGATGAATTGAATGATATTAAAATCGAAATTCGAAAACCTAACCTAACTAATCTGAAATTTTAAACGGTCGGAGATCGTCCCATTGAGATTGCACCAGTTCAAAACGAAGGCAGTGTCAGTGCAAAACTAGTTCAAAATTAGAGCAACACTGGTTTTACCAATGGGATTCGCTATAAGAAGGACATGTCATTTTGTTTGAGGACATATAACTTGAAAAATTGATAAATAATAATAAAACACTCTTTTATGGCTACCGAAATACAATAATTCAGTAACTTTCATCAATTCTATTATTTGTTCGCGAATTTGCTGTGTATCACGGGAGAATTGAGTTTTTGTTCGTTTTAGTGTCCGTTTTTTGTTCTTGAGGATGTCGGTTTTAAAGGCAGTGTCCGATGTGCTTGGGGGTGTCAATTTTATTAGGTACCTACTTCACTCCAAATTAGGTTCACGCGGTTTGTGAGCCTTGATTGTTTTTTTTTTTAATTTCATGATTCTGATGTTTTCTTTATATAAATTGACGAAATAACGACAACAGAAAACATAATTAACAATTATTCATATATCATGAAACTAGGATATTTCATAGGAAAAGCTAATGAAAACCTCTCTTAACATGTCAGAATTTGGTACATTTAGCTATTTCATGAGTATATATACTTGTACCAAATTTGGTCGAAAACGCTTTGATGTCCATTGTTATGGCAAAATTATGCTAGACCCAAATAAAAATAGTGTCCTGGAAGGTTTAAAAAAAATAGTTTTCTCATTGGTGACTTTATTAAAACTCTCAATTTTCATAATATTAACTGTGAATTAAAAAAATCAATTATTCAGATAGGCTAGTTGTTCAGAATTCAAATTTGTGGCATACATATATATCAATATGTGACACTACATGATGTTGACTCACAAATATGCTAAACATGCCATTACATATAAAGGGTATCTTTTTTATTGAAGATACCACATATAACCAGTTACAATTTAAATTGATTATAAATTGTATTTGGTTGTTTATGAAAAGTATTATATGGATATGATTTTTTCTCTGGTATCTTCACTTATAGGATCACTTGAACCTGATTTTTCTGTGATTTTATCAAAGAAAGAATGTCTCAAAGCCTCTTTCAAAGTAATCCTTGTTAATGGTTCATATACTAACATCTTTTGAATCAAGTCAAATAAAAGAGTATGGTCCAATTCATCAGACTGCTTGTACTTCATCAATGGTTTACAGTAGTCCTTCACATATCTTCCAGCAGAACTTTTTTCATCCCACTTAAGCTTGTCCTTGTGGAAATATCTAGTCTTTGACTTCTTTGCCATGCATTCTGGGATTTCACCAAGGATTCTCTGCATCATTGCCAAATGTTCTTTGTTATCATGGGTTTGGAACAGGGTTATTCCCAAGTATAACTCAAATAAAATACAACCTATAGACCAGACATCACAAGGCTGTGACCATCCCAATTCCAGTATAACTTCAGGTGCCCTGTAATGCCTTGTTGAAACTATGGTACTGTGATGCTCATGATCAAAAGTTGCACTGCCAAAATCAATCAGTCTTACATTTGTTTTTTTCACTGTTTTAACATTCCTTTTCTTTTTGTTATTGTAAGTTAAATCATAGCTGGAATCAACAAATAGTATGTTCTCTGGTTTGAGATCAGTATGTGTCAATTTATAATCATGTAGGAACTTGACAGAATAGCAAAGTTGATATCCTATATGTCTGACTTGGTTTAGAGGATATGGTTGATAGCTGTTGTCTTTAAGAAAATCAAAGACACTCAAACCCAACATTTCAAAAGCAATACACATATGGCCATGGTAGTCAAACCAGTCCAACATCTTCACACAAAGATGCACACACTCAGGGTCCTTATCAGATAGTTTTTCCAGAACATTTATTTCAAGTTTGGCAGCTTCTCTATATTTTTCAACATTTTTAATGATCTTGAGAGCCACATTTCCATTCTTTTGCAAATCTTGTACTTGAACCACTTTCCCAAAAGTACCTTCCCCAAGTGTACCAATTATCTTGTATCTGTCATTCAAAATATTTCCTACTCTATATATGAGATGACCTTCATCATCATCTTGGACCAATACAGCTTTGGAAGGATCTTGTTCTTGTGAGTGAGACCTTTTAGTATGTTTTTTCTTATTAGTTCTCTTTTCTTGATTTCGCCGTTTTTTAGATGTAGGAGATCTCCTATTGCTTCTTTTATATCTACGATCAGCACTTGATCCTCTCTCATACTGCCGAGATCTCTGGGCTCTCTGACTGCTTACAGATCTTTTATAATTGGGACTATCAACTACCTCAGTTTTCATTTTACTTTCTTGATCTTTTTCAGTGTCACTGACTTTTTTGCGTTTACTATTACTGCTGCAGCTTGACCTAGATTTACTCCTTGAAACTGAATGATATCTTTTCCTTGTTTTCATCATTTTAGGTTCACTCATTTGGTGCAATTTGTTCCAAAATGAATTTAATAATTGTACCACAAAATGCAAATTTTTTCTGGAAGATCCTTTTGCTTGTTGATATAGGGAAACCAAACATGGATACAAATATTTCACTCATTCAATACCTACATCAAAGATTAGTGGTTCCTACATTGTTTTGATTTTGATAGAAATGGGGAATCTTCTTCTTCTTCTTTTGGGTTTCTTGGTTTTGCGACTCGCATGAATTCAAATCCACATGAATACAAGCATAGCTATTAAAATCTACCAATAACAACCATTTACGTTTTGGCGGTAGGTTCGAAATGCTTTGTATCGATAAAGGCGGTATTGACGAAGGTTTATTGACATCAGTGAAGGCAGGGATCATTACTTTTAGTAAATTTTTGAAGAAGGAAAATTTTATTGAATAAGAAAGGGAAATTTGAACGCGCTATCGCGCTATATACATCTAATGATACTTACCTGACCTGAACGTGCTAACCTATCAGTAGATCATTATTTTCAGTAGATTTATGAGGAAGGGAAAGTTGAACGAAAAAAATCGAATTTGAACGCGCTATCGCGCTATATTAATTCAATGAGACTTTCCTGACCTGAACGTACTAACCTATTACTAGACTAGATCACTATTTTTCGGGATCTTTGAGGAAGGAAACTTTGATTAAAAAATGTGATCTCCAACTACTGGGTGCCCGGTCAGATATATTTGAAACTTTTGACTAAAAAAAAAAGACGTTTGAGAATCGAACCCTGGGCGCCAGCTTTCATAGCTGGAATGTTACTCTGTGTCCAACTTGTTTTAATTTAATATTAATTTGCTAGCTTCGTTTTTCATCGGACTGTTGTCTCAAATCCTTCGTAATACGCAGACGCAAATATAATAGTTCTGATTGGTGGATTTTAATAGCTATGCTTGTATTCATGTGGATATGAATTCTTGCTACTGACTCCTTGCGGAGTCAATTTCACAAATTTGATAGGAAGTGTTAGTTTGGCCCATTATATGGGTATGAGAAATGGGAATGCAAAGATGCATTTAAGGTGTCTACAAGATGGTGAAGCGATTCCCTATCCCCGCCCGTTCCCAAAACCTGTCCATCAAAACCACTTGATTTTTGTGTATTTACATCGAGAAGAATACTCTCTGAAATCGCCACGAGTGGCGCCATTGTAGCCCTCAAAATGATTTTAATTACAATGTTGCCAGTTGTTTTTGGAAGAAAGAGTATGTAAAGGTGGTAGTATAAAAAACATCACTATTTTGAAAAAATCTCATGATATTTGAACTTGTATCTCGATAATAATTCATTAGTAGTATGAGTCCTGTGGTTTTATGCAAAAAATTCGATCAGAAAATTGTCAAATTCAGATGTGGCACTGGCAACGCTGACCTGACTTCTATTATTATACAAAATGGCAGACTGGCAGGCAGACGTGAACAGAGCTTTCCATTTTATAATTTCAATCAACAAAATATGTTGAATTATAAATCATCTTATTCGAATCAAACGTGGAAAGGACACAACAAATGTGGTGAAAGAGTTTTTAGATGTTTTCGTCTTGCAAAAACGTGTGCTAGTGAAAGTGACAAGCAGCTGCTTTCCGCTTGAGTTCAGGCTGCTACAAATTTTGGAAAAAAATTTCAATAAATGACCAGGTGAGTAGTATCAGAATTATATTCCCTTGCCCTACAATTAGTCAGTCCAGGACACTATCAAATAAAATTCAAGAAAGTTGCCAGAAGGCATACAAATCATTGTGAAAAGTTATTTTGGAGGATCTTTCTGATAATATGCCAATTACCCTTTTTTATTATGGAGATGATGATCCTGTTCTGGACACAATTGTTTTAAATGGAAATGTTTCTGAAATAATCTAGAAATAGATGAACAATCCATTTATTTTGTGGGAAAAAATGATGGTGCATTTGCTCATATGGAGAATAATAAAACAATAGTACTAATTTCATTATTCCACATATGAGGAAAACCCACAAAAACTCATGAAACCACCAAACATTATTACAATTTGACAAAAATATTTTTTACATATGTAAAGTACAATAAACAGTTCCTAACTATACCTAGAAATGTCAAACAGCAATTACAATATAGATTTATAACTCCTCCTCAACCTTTTGCATTCCTTCTCTCAACTGTAAATCAAATACAATTCTTTTTTTTGTGGTTTCAGCTCTCCCACTTTGAGAAGTGTCTTCATCATCTCTCCACTGCTAACATTACTACCACAGGGTGGTTTAATCAGAGAATGGAGTGACATCAGTCTAAATATGTGGCCAACTTGAATTGATTCTTGTTGAGTAAGATGAATAATATTTGGAATATCCTCCTCCTCCCACTACTTTCATCAATATCAGCTTATAGAAAATTATAAATCAGTGAGAAAAAAATCTTGTTGGAATATCTTAATACCTGAATATCCAAATGTAATAAAGTATTATGAAAATGAACTCATTATATTATTACATAAGTAATATTGTCAGTCTAGAAGTTGCAAAAATGCCTGGAAGGCCAATCTAGTGCACATTTTTCCCCACAGTTGGGATGAATGTGACTGGGAGTCAATTTATGTCAAATTCTAAATTCCTTCCTTGATTCATATTTCTGAAGTTGCTCAAAATATGAATATTGCACAGCACCTTCAGGAACCTGAAATATATTTTGAAATTCAGATTATTACATGAACTTATTTTCTGAATGTTTTTACTTGAAATGTCTTTCTTTTCCAGGTTATTTCAGAGACATTTTATGAGATGTGGAAAGTCTGAACACATTCTCAATTTCCGATTTGAATCCATTGGATGTTCACACCAAGGTTCCAATGGATTCTGAATACCAAGATGGGTCCACATTGTTCGATTCCAAGTAGCCCCATCACTAGTCACCACATCAATATGAAGTCCAGAGTTCTCACATAATATAATACATTCAAGTATCAACTTAGCCTGGATTTCGCCTTTGATATTCCCCTTTGTGAGGAAACATCCTAGAGCCTGTAAACCGTGGCCTGCAAAAGGCTGAAACATGACCACCAGAGCATGGTCTCCCAAAGTATTTTCTTGATTCTCTGGAGTGTGATCACCAAGATCTACAAAACCAATGAACTTCATTCTGTTTTTATCAAATTTTTTGGTGGCAGTAATTTTGCACTCATCAATGAGTAAACAGCCATGCCTCTGCCATTCCTCATAATGTTGTGTTTTTTCTTTTATCATAGAAAATACTTCATCCTTGAAGCCAAAAGTGCCGTCTATGCTCCTAATGTACCTGAATAAATGCACATTTTTCAACATTTCAATTTGGTTAAAAATATATATGGATACCAAGATTCAAATAATAGCTATAATTTCTACATTCAATCAATAATATCACAGCAATTAAGTAGTGAACAAAAATTTTGAGAGATCACTATCATGGTTCAATTTGTATCGTTAATGAATCATTAAAAAAATATGTTTTTATTGAATTCCAAATTTACTTACTTTGAGAGTGTACTTGGTGCTGGCAGTGATAATATATTATTATCTCTCATGTGATTGTATAGTCTGGTACTTTTGATTTTCATTAAAATTCATTTCTTAAACCCATTCCAAGTGTATCTGTTACCAGTATTTTTTGTTTTAGATGCCCTATGACATGCCATTATCATCTTTTGCTGTGCAGAAGGAAGATTTTTTAATGAATGAATCTAACTTAATTTTATAAATTTTTTATTGTCTTAAGTTTGTTATTACATTTTTGAAATGCCTATTCTGTTTTTTCATATAGCTCAAATGTTTTGTATATATTTTTTTTGTTAGTGCACTTGAATTTTCTATCCTCTTTTTTTTAAACAATATTTATAACTGGTACAAGATTTAAACAATAGCTTTTTGTGACCTAGAAAAATATCACAAGAATTGCTTTTTCCATCACAGATTATTGAGTTCTCCATGTGTAAAATGAATTTTACCAGATCAGCAATTGTTTTTATTTTGAGGATATCAATCCATTTATTTTTGACTTGTGCCTTTATTCTTTGCTTTGTAATGAGCAGAAGACGTTCAAGGGACACAATATCTCCTATTAATATTTTCGAAAATACTATTGCATTTTCTGTTTTATGATAACCCCAGGAAGAGGGAAGGGAAATGGAATACAAATCAGTATTATTGAGTGCATAAAAAACATCCTCATTTTCTTGTTCATACTAGGGTTCAGGCTCAGGTTGTGGTGATTGGGGAATGTCAGTTTCATTGGATATTTCAGGAGCGATATATAATTGGGAAGTGGAACTAGTGGAAGCTTCTTGGATGGATGCACAGAATGTTTCAACATTCAGTTCAGGAAGGCTGGAAAATATAAAATGGAATTAATTCAAAGTCAAATATAAGCTTTTAATTTTTATTAACTAACAATGTTAAAATCACAACTATATTCAGAGATGTAGAAAACCTTGATAAGAAATATAAAATGTTTATTCTCCATTATGATTCAGATTGGAGTTTGTACCTAATATTTATTACTAAAATTGTAAGTCTAAATGTTGCATTGAATACATTAAAATAATATTGTGTCTATTTTTTATTTTACTTGAAAGTGTGAAGAAACAGCTTTCACAGGTTTAATGAAAAAAAAAGAGTTTTGAAAACTGAATTCTATCCTTGAAAGACTCAGGATTAATAAACTAACTCACAATTCCAAATTATTATTATCTATGTACACAGTTCTGACCTACATTTTCATCATATTAGCATACCTAGGCCAATTATGCAAACAAAACTAATGTTCATCTAGTATTTCCTAAACCTTCCAGACATTTTCTAGTTGTACATACCTAATCTATGTTTAGAAGTAGACAAAAGGAGGCGTTAATGTCTGTCTGTGTTGTCTCAAATAGCTCAGATCAAAATATACACCATCAGATTCTAAACTTAAGGATCTTCAATCAAATGAAGCACCCACATTATAATTTATTTATTCCAGTAACAAATGTAAGAGATGTTTTGATGGCAGCGATCCTTTTTTCAGCCGTAGTACACCAATGCATTCCTTCATGAAATGATCAGAACATACCCAACCATTAGATGGCAAATATTTCCCAAGGGCGAGAATCCATTCTTTCCGAACTTTTTCGTCCTGTGTGAATAATACAAAAAGTTTTCAAGTAAAGTATCGCTCCAGCAACAAAACTATTAGGAAAAATTACCTTCGGGATACCATAAAGATGACGGGAAACAGTTTTTGATTGTCCACAAACTATACAAAACTTCATATTCGTGGTCCACTGGGTCTCTGACTGGGTCCAGCTACACAAATTAAAACAACAAAACTATAACTAAAAGAACACAAAACGAACAACTAGAAAAGGTCTAAAACTCGAACAGTATCCACAGCAGCGTTATGCAAAAACTCGAAATTCGAAAAGGCAATGAATATTGACTATTATCAATTTTCAAAGTTTTTGACACAAATCGAATTCGCGAATTCAAAACAAATCTATTTTACCGTCGATGGTGGCGCCATCCCTGAATGATTCAAAAAGTATTCTTCCCGTGCTTAACGATCGACACTTTTGTCCAGAAAACAATTGAAGAGTAGCTCCACCAGTTCTTGTAGGTACCTTAGATGCATTGTATGGAGAGAGAATCCCACCCCCTACTCTTTGCTTCAGGAATCCAGAGACACAGGTCACAGAGTACAGTACCAAAGAGTATAGGGAATTCTTTGACAGCTAAATGAAAAATCTAGCCAGCTGGAGGAGGAAAAATAATACTAAATAGTAATGGAAAAAAAGAAATGTATAATGTACGTACGTATTGTATCAAAACCATATCAAAACACTAGCTTTTTTGCATAGGATGGCTTCAGTAGTAACTGAAGACTGTAGACCTTTGCCAAAGATTAATGGTTAAACCTAACCTTACCGTACTCTGTGCCTTTGGCCTTTGCCAAAGATTAGTGGCAACTGAGCTTTGCCTACCTTTGCCCTTTGCCTACTTGATTTCAATTCCTCAAGTTATCAGAGATGACGCCATACCTTGTGTCGGTAAAACAGAAACTGTGCTTTTGTCAGTGTCGTCTATCTATTCTTGGAGAAAAAATACCGATAAGAGTAAAAATATTGATAATTATTACAGATTCACGGAAAATATACTGTTTCAATGTCGTTTCAATACACGCCTGTACATGAGCTACAGAAATCTTCCTTGAAATTCGATTTTACCGCCATCTTCATTCAAGTCGTGGAAATATTTCTACCTTCTCAAACGGTCGACAAGTTTTTCGCAGAAACAATGCTGCACCTTGGACTGTTCAAATAAATTATTTAAAAAATTCATGTTTTCATTGGGTAAACAAGAGTAAATGACTTGCTTTTCTCAATAGAATTATTTGGAAACTAGAAAGAGAAAAAGAAGCAGTCTTCTAAAGCTGGATTCACAACCAAGCATTTTGCGTTTTGCTTTTCACGTTTCGCCTTAGGATGGTCTCTAGTTTACCATACGTGCTCAAAAAGATCGGCCAATGGAATCACTATACGTCATAAGCCAAAATGCGAAAAGCCAGCATGTGAACATTGTGAACGCGCCGTATCGATGTTCCGAGTTCCGACTTGGTTCCATTATAATATGATTTCTATGCTTGGCTTGGTTCCGACCTTAGACCATACATGGTCTAAGGTTCCGACTTTCGCGGAGTTTCGCCTGAAAGAAGCTCAGATTTTTTACTTTTCAGGTTACCCCAAAGATAACCTATTACTCTTTGCTATTACAGTCACTGACCACTGTCACTGAGTCACTGTGCTCATACTGCTCATAGAAAACACTTCGTAATCATCAGCACTGAACTGATATTTGATATGGTCGTAAAAAAAGTAGAAATTCCAAACTTATGATTTGGTAAACAATTAACAAACATGATATGAGATAATACCTTTATTGAATTGAGGCATGAGGTATTGGTGCAATGGGCAATATTATTATTCAACTATGGTTCATAATTTATGAAATTGGCATGTAGAGTGAACGTAAAGATTGAGAAAACTCTCGTCACTGCTGCAAGTGTCACATTTTAGAAAAAGTTTCAGTTCTCAAACAACACTGTTTACTTCAATGCAAATTACCTAAAGCACTTGAGTTGTAAACTATCATGTTTCAGATAACCATCAAAACTCATGTACTTGGTATTCACTCTGAAAGTGTTTTTGTAATAGGCTGAAAATAATGATAATTTGTTGAATAGCAATAGGAGATTGTAATATCAATTCAAGACAGAGAAAACATGAGGAATTTTGTGGATAATACTTGTTTTTGTCTGCTGATTAAGTTACTGACTATGACCTTTAGTGATAAATGACCCCTCTGAGAGTAAGGACAGTCTATATAAATATATTGTAAACTTTGATCAATAGCAGTCTTCTGTTCAGTTTTAATGTGTTGTGCTTATGTGATGAATATTATTGTGTATATGTTACTGAATCTTTCTGGATAATTTTTGAGTATATATCCAAAATATTAACTTTTTTGCATCCAATCTGGCAGCAAAGAGAGGAATGCTAGGAACTACCAGGGATTGTTTAGGACTTAGAGTTCGCCTTAATTCTCTCCATCAAACCTGGAAGTGGTTGCATCAAACTATTGCTCTTCATGAATACCTCATTTCCTTAATATCGAGCTCTAAAAACGTTTGTAAAAAATATTCTTTAACACATTAAAGTAAGGAATAAGAGGCACAACTTCTGCAAAATATATATATCTGATAAACCAAAATGGCATTAGCACAATGTGTCTACTTTAGAGCAGCCTCTGTCATCAGTTACTTGAATATCAGAAAATATTCAGTAACCAAATCAACAGTGATTGAAAGAAACATAAAAAAATCTGTATTTATATCCCAGTCAAAAGACATTTTCACAAATTTGGCTCTAGAGGACTGGATATATCACAATATAGATTTCAAAAACCATCATATTCTAATGTTATGGCAGAATAATCCTTGTGTAGTGATAGGTCGTCACCAGAATCCTTGGCTTGAAGCAAATTTGGCAGAATTATCTGGTATTACAGAAGAAGGGGTTCAACTAGCAAGACGTAACAGTGGTGGAGGCACTGTATATCATGACCATGGTAATTTGAATCTCACCTTCTTCACTCCTAGAGAACATTATAACAGAAAATACAACTTGGAAATAATCACCAGATCATTATTCAGAGAATATGGGATGAGTGTGGATATTTCACCTAGGGAGGACCTTACCATACATGATTACAAAGTATCCTTTTTCATGAATTACAAAAATTGGTCATTTAATTTTTGTAGTCATTTATATATAATTTTTGTCATTTATGGCCATTTTCATTGCAAAACCTGTTCAGAGACATTTAATGATAAGAGGAGTGATTAAATTAATTCATTAACATGTACTTGAATGAAAAAAAATATACCATAGATTAAATTTATCTTTGAATTCACCAATTAAAATTATTTGAGAATTAAAACATGGAAATTCAGCTAACAGCTGAGAATCTTATGTCTGTCATTTATTTCTATGATAATTCATATATTTTTATGACTTGATAATTCTGTTGACCTTCCCATATTGAAATGAAGAAATAACTGACATGACCATCATTTTTATTTTTACAAAAATTCTTTTATATTAATGTCTTCAGAAATAATTTGCAGCCCAGAAGACTAATGGAATATTGGATCAAATATATTAATTCAACTTGCTACTTTGTTAGGACAGGTAATCAAATTGAAATAAATCATTAATCAGTAACTACTGCTGCATGTTGCGGTCATATTTTGCAGAAAAAGAAAAATACCAAACCCTGAATCATTTGTTTCTGTAATGAGTTATGTTAGTCCTTTCATTTGAATAAAAAATATCCCAGAGGTTCATCATGAATTTACATCACCCTGTGATTGCCAATGACTACTATTTTATAGGCATTATAACATTTCATCATGTCATATATTAAAACATAATTGGTAGGAGAGTACTGAAATTTTTTAAATTGAATTAAGTTTTTCCTTGCTATGGCCACTGACTACTAACCATTGCATTACTGAACATTTATAGGTATGACACTTATTTCATCAATCAGTCAGTCAGATATTAAAACATAATTAATCAATGTTATATCCCATTCAATTTGATAGAAGAAGAGATGTACGAAAATATTGCACATTTATTAGTTTCTTTCAGGCATTGACATGAGACATATTTATCCACTAGCAATACATACCAATGGATATTTATTAGCCTGAATGTATAGAGTATTTGCATGATTTTTCAAAAACCTCTGGGCAGGTCAAAAAAAAACAGACCTTGGGATGCATATATATACTGTACAAAAAATAACAAAAATTCATTTTATTTTCATATTTTCCATTTCAAGTGAACTCAAATACTTCAAGATAGAGTAAAATACTTGGCTTTTTATTTTTTATATGAATAGGTATGTTGAAGATCCTAATAATAGTGATATTCAACTTTGCATTATTACATAATCAAAAATGTGCAACTTCTTTTGATACTAGACTTCTCATTCTTCTTGAAGCAGAATAACTTATGGAAAAATGTTTACATTGTAGTGAGTTTTCCAATAAGTCTGATGAACATAAGTATATGATTGGGTTTCAGTTTCATACACATGGAGTTTTATTGTAATATTCTTCTTCCATAATTCATGTTAGTTCATATCTGAAAAATATAAACATAATAACAGGAACGATATTGGTCTCATTTCAGCTCATAATAGAGGTCAAAATTAAACAACTCATACAATCTAAGAGGCTGATGATAACGAAGTTTATTGAAATAATTTATTATTTATGTAATAATGAATGCATTTTCACTATTTTTGAATACAATTATTGTTTTGCATGACATATTGACTTAGCAACTACTAAATGATTGAGAAACATTGTAATATTTTGTGATAAAAATAAAAATTGTCTAGTCTTGAATTCATGGAGTACAACTGAATCTGTTGAAATTATATTCATATAGTTTGATTTACATAAGTAGTCATGATATTATCAACTATATAATAATTGCCATCATCTACAGAGTTCTTCCTTGACGATTTTCAATAGGTTTCTGGAACCGCTTCAAAATTAGGAAGATTGAGTGCATACCATCATTGTACGCTTTTGGTGAATTCTAACAAGGTGGATCTTAGGTTGGCGCTTCAAAAACAAGAGGTGAGTTGACACTAATACCTACAATTGCTCTTCTCATTGATTACCTATTGCAGGAGACTATTTTGAGCACTGAATGTTCAGTATCATAGGAGAGTAATACATTTTTTGTATGAAGTCAATTTTTTTATGCATTGGAAATAGCCTCTTCAAATTTTATTTACATGTTGAAACAAAGGTTGACTGTTTTCTGTTCAGTATCATAAAAGATAAATAAGTAGTACATTTACTCTGCATCTTTGGTTATTTAAATAAAGGACCTGTTAAAGGCACCTCATATTTGAAGTAACGTTATGAAATGAATCAGTATATTTGAAGTGACATTCGTTTTCATATTTTATTATATTTTTTCATCAGAAGTTCGAGAAATTTCAGATATAATCTGATATACAGGTCAACAGGTATCATTATTATCAAATATAAACATAAAATAAAACTAATCAATAAAGGCCATTCTAGGAAAATCAATTTAATGCATGTAGTATAAGCAATCATACTTTCATCAAGATGTATGAAAATACATTAATAACTGTTTCATTATCAGGACTCAATATTTAAAAATAATCAAAGTCCATTTACAATCGTAACTAGGAAAGCAAAAATGTGGATATCATATTCTTCATTACAAGATACAATTTTTTGTATGCTGTGATTCTTATCTCTAAATGTTTATATTTTGAAATAGCTCGTACTATATGAATGGAATATTTTTTCTTTAGATTGAAATCAAGACAAATGCTACAAAATCAGTACGTTCGAGAATCATGAACTTATGTGAGGATAATCCTGATGTCAGTGTTGCTAAATTGATGCGAGCTGTTGGGTGGGAATATATGCGAACATCTGCACTTACTCTCACTGATGGTGGGATGGACTTTGCCAATCAACAGAATGGTTTCCAGATGGTAAATCCTACCGAAGATTGGTTCAGTGGTTGGTACCTGAAATTTTCGAATTTAAACAAAATATGAACACATGATTATTCTCAATATGTGTTCCTCATAGAATATATCTGGTATTTTTCCAGGATTAACAAAAATACGTGACAATTTTGAGAGCTGGGATTGGTGTTTTGGAAGAACCCCGAAATTCGACATATCCAAATCTTTTCAAGTACCAGCTTCTATTGTCAATTGCGAGGGAACAAGTAACAGTTTGAAAGTTACTATGGTGATCGAAAATGGTAAAGTGAGTGATATTAACCTATACATACCACCAAATCTGACATTCACTGGATTTTCTGGAAATGCCAAAGTACTAACCAGTGTCATCGGACAAAGGTTCTCGGAAGATGCTCTAAATAGTATGGAACTTTTACTGGATGATTGGATGAACGATAAGGACAAATTTGTATCTGAGTGTTTGAAACAGGTTATGAGGTCTGTCTGATATAAGAGGGACAGAAAGGTGTGAGTGAATTTTTCAACTTTCCATCCCTTTCTGTCTACCCCAATAATTTGGACAATTTTATGTTAGTTAATATTATTCAATGAAGATTATTTATCCATAGATCATTACTTTCGAAAAAATCTTTTTCAATCGTACTTATTTTAATTCTTTAAATTTTTTCTTATAATGGTTAGTTCACGATGTTGTTGAATAACAAATATAACACAATTTCATCAGTTAAATTTTGTTCAATTTCGTAGAATAATTCTGCTCAACCAAAATTGTTATTTTGACCACGTAAATATTTCATTTTTTAGGAGGGTAGTCATCAGCAGACCTTAAGTGCCGTTTCAGATGGAGCGTTGGACGCGCCCTACGTCCTACGCTGGAAAGTTGGTTGGCATTAAGTCAAATGTTAATGAAACATTTCAGATAGGAGCGTGTGACAGCGGCGTGTGAGCGAACGTGAATTTTAGCGTCCGGGCATATGCTCGGCCCTTGCGCCTGGCGTTCTACGTCAGGCGTTTGGGCATGGCGATTATATGTGCTGTTCACATGCTACGACGCAGTCGCATGTTAGCAGGAATGCTGGGTAGCCGGTTTTATTCAGACGCAGTTGGTAGTCACACACTAGTTAGAAATCCAGTTTCATATGTAGCCTTTCATTGAAGTTGGCAACTTAGTTGCCGAAAGACGCATTTGGGTTTTCAATTGTTTTCGTGATATTTCGTTATATTTTCGTTAGCTAGGTTACAATCACGCAAGCAGAACCCAAATGGAGCTTCTCGGTATTAGTCTGATCCGCTTTTTCTTATATTTTATTCGTTCTGCTAACGAAAACAAGTTCTTGACAAATGATAAACATAGTAAGTTTGAGTTCATAAATGAAAAAATGAAATTGCCATAAATTGGACAAAAATTTTAGAAAGAGAAAATAGTCTATCCAATTAGAATATCAAACATAGTTTGAAATGAATGTCTGGTAGACTACGAGCAGAAAACAACTACTTTACTGGAAAATACCACGCAGAAAATTGAATTATATCTGCTCGTAGTTCATGCAACGATTCACACTGTGAATGTACACTGTGAATTTGTTACGTCTTTGGAAGAAAGAAACATTTGCGATCTGCATTTACAGTGTGAATCGTTGCATGAACTACGAGCAGATATAATTCAATGTACTGCGAGGTATTTACCAGGAAAGTAGTTGTTTTCTGCTCGTAGTCTACCAGACATTCATTTCAAACTATGTTTGATATTCTACTTGAATAGACTATTTTCTCATTCTTAAGTTTGAGTTCGTTATCATGAAAGTTTCATTTTGCAGCACGGATCGAATTTCCAAAGAAATTTTTGAATGGATGATGTTTTTCAATGAAACTAGTTTTGAGGATGGATCCGAAGATACCCAACTCAATACGCAGTAATGTCAACAACGCTTAATGTGTACCGCGACGTGGTAATTTTGATACTACCTCATGTGAACACAATTGCGACGTTTTCCAAAACGCACGGTGTAGGACGTAGGGTGCGTCTTACGCCCCATCTGAAACGGCACTTAGTTTCAAACAACTATTCTTGCTGATGATGTGCCAAGTGATAACTTCAAATGCTTAATGTTTAAGCAAACCATTGAATTATTTATAGAAATAATTACTGTGTAGAATTCGTTATAGCTGTTATGTTTATGACATTTTAGCCTGTATATACCAGTGTTCTTATTTAAGTTTAGATTTTTTTAATTTTAAGCTTACAACCATGTGAATGGTGAACAAGAATTGATCATATCATTTATGAATTTACAAAAAGTTTTAAATATAGTTTGGGGTAGTGCAGGCAATTTTTATTTCGAGTATGCATTCTATTCAGATGATTGAGTAAAGAGTTTCTTTATATCTAGCTTAATTTTCAAGAACTCAACATCTGAATATGAATGTAAATCTTGCATCGTTTTTTTGGAGTTGTTGTGCCTTATTTTATTGTAGTTTCTAGCCATGAGTATTTCCATGCAATAAATAATGTGTTAACTATGTATATTTTTTTATGAAATTTCCAGATTTTTCATGGCATAAAAGTTAACAGAGTTAACTTAGGAAGCTTGAAAGAGTTGGAGAGAGGATTGTAGGCATCACCTGGGTACTGTACCTGCTATATTTTATTAATTTTTGATGATATACATAGATTCCACAAGAGTTTGTAGTTTCTATCGAAAACTACTTAGGAATAATGTTTTCCTACTATTCGCTTGAGTTGAGTCTGGTCCAGTTCTTTATGGCTCTTGCTGCTAGAGGGCAATTGGCAGCACATTCCTCTTGATTTATCGAGATGGATTTTTACTATCGAATCATGAAAGTTAACTGGTCATCAAGATGAAACAGATCAGGCATGCTGCCAAAGCTATGGAAAATATTTGGTGGATGTAATTTTTTTCAAGGATTTCCAGATTTTAAGTGACATTGAATGATATTTGCTCGTAGGCCATGCAATGATTCACGATGTGTATTATCGCAAATGTTTCTTTCTTCCTGAGACGTGACAAAGTTCACATCGAGATCGACAGGCACGCTTAACAACCTAAGACCGATTTCGGGCTTATTGGCCCTCATCAAGGCAGGGTTGTCAACCGAGTAGATACCTTCCACTCGAAAGCGGTGCCTGTCCATATGCAATCCTGACCGAACCCTGTACAAGTGCCCCCTTATTTCATTATTTATTTCTCTGCTATTGCTTTCTGATTATGTTTGATATTTTCTCCTAATTTCCTATGCTAGACATGTATAGGTTCAATTAAACATTGAACAATTGAAGAGAATAAGCGGCACTAGGTCTAATTTTCAAATAAAATCAAATTTATTCATTAAAAAGACCACATTGGTATAAAAACACGTCAAAAAGTTAAAAACGTAATACAATACATCAAATACACAGAGTATACAATTAAACTCGCAATAAGTTTGAATGCTACATGTTAAAATATTATTCCAAACTATAGAACAAGCCACATCTTAGGAGTTTTATTAGCGATTTTTTGAATTCAAAAAGGTTTTTTTGCTCCTTTGAGGACTGTTGTGAGTTAATTTCAATCTATTTTGTGGGGTATTCATCATTGTTATATCTGATGAAATTCATTCTCCAATACAAAAGTTGGTTTGAAATTTGTGATTTCACCGACGGATACAAAGATGGTGAAAAGTGCATTTTTCAAATTCATATCATATACCTATAGGGCTGCGCCATATGGGATTTCAGCTATCGATTCTCGATGTTGAAATATTAACGATGTTTATTGATGTTTATCGATATATCGAATCATTTTATCGTTTTTTTTTCTATACCCAAATTCATCACCCTGTGCCTGGTGAACTGTTTTTCATACCTATTACTCCGCTTTCTCGATTATATGTCGCCACCCGATATATCGTTTTTTACAGGTCTGCACTGTTAGAAAGTAATTGTAACTTCTCATAATGTTGAAAAATTGTAAACGAATTCAACAAAAAATCGCTTAGTTATTCGATTCACCACTGATAATGTCAATACCACCACATCAAGTTTGCATGTGATTTGCATGAACAGATAATATGTTTTTTGACCAAACATGAGAACAACTAATTGTAACTAGAACTTCAATGATATAATATGTTGTTCTTGTATTATTTGTGTTGTTTTTCAAAGAACAATACACATTTTCGCAAAGTCGATGGTAGATACAGGGTGGCCCATCGAAAACTTGACAAGGGTTTTTGGGTAATAACATCTTGATAGATGTGGAAAAACGCTCGGAAAGGTAGATTTGAGTTTCGAGGGGGATATGATGTTGTCCTAATACCTGCAGCGCTGTCACTTCAATCTTAATAAGTTGTACCTACCCTCCAATTACCATGATGTGAATAGTTGTTTGCTTGTCGATACTTTCTCGTTCGGAGAATTTGCTCACTACAATAGTTATATGAATGTTTCTAATAATACTCTTACTCTTGATCTCATCTTCGATAATTGTAATTATATACATAATTTAAAGATATGTCAGTCTCCAATAGTCCGTGAAGATAATTATCACGATACTTTGGAAATCAACATTAAGTATATCTATACTATCTATAATTGAACGACAAAAGAAAATTGAAAATCAATTTTACATATACAATTTCAATCGAGCAGCTGATTACGATGCGATCAACAATTTCTTGTTTGATATAGATTGGGCTAATGTATTTGTGAATAAAAATATAGAGGATTCCTTGAAAAGTTTCTACACTGTAATAAATGAAGGAATTGACAACCATGTCCCCAAAAATCTGAAACTGCATAAAGGGTTCCCACATTGGTATACATATTGAGCACTATATAAAGGTGGTAAAGGAAAAGAACAAATATCATGCTCGATGGAAAAGAAATCAGAATGATATGGATTACTACCTTTCATTCAAAATTCTACGAGGGCGTTCAAAATACTCATTGGATTACCAATATACATTGAGTCGTGTGAAAACAATTTCGTTTCGGAACCAAAGGAATTCTGGCAATATATAAAAAATAGAAAAAACACCTCCAGTCAAATCACCTCTATATGTCATGCTGATAACACAGTTACTGATGGTCAAGAAATCTGCAATTTATTCTCGGATCACTTTCCATCAACTTTCAATTAACCATTAAATCTAATTAAACACTATAAATAGAAGAATTTATGTGAATTATTGTAACGCGCCCAACATCGATAACTATCATATCACAGAGGACAAAATTTATGAAAAAATAAAAACTATTCCCAACAAAGGGCCTGGACCAGATAATGTAACAACTAATATGATCAAAAACTGTGCTAAAAATCTAATTACACCATTGTACGTAGTTTTCAATAAATCTTCGAAGGAAGGATATTTTCCAAATGTATGTATCCTTGCTAAATTATTTGAATCAATAATATTTGAATTCCTTAGCTATGACGTTATCAACTCTCTCAACATTGAACAACATGGATTTCTCAAAAAAGGATCAGCGGAAACGAACTTATTTAGCTACACTGAGTACATATTCGAGGACCTAAATAGCAGAAATCAAGTGGACGCGATTCTCATTCTCACCGACTTCAGTAAGGCTTTCGACAAGATATACCATGGTTTGCTTGCCTTCAGACTTGCTGAGGTTGGTGTTAGCGGGACACTTTTGAACTGGTTTAAATTTTACGTGAATAATCGTTCTCAAGCCATAAATATAGGTAACTATACATCAAGAACAACCCCCATTACTTCGGGGGTACTCCAAGGATCACACCTAGGACCTCTTCTTTTCAATATCTACATTAACGATATTTCGAAATGTTTCAAATTCTCGAGGTTCCTAATTTACGCCGATGATTTGAAGATATTCCACAGTGTTAGGAACCCACTGGATACTTTTTTGATCCAACAAAAGATTTAGATATATTCTAATGATATTGCGTACAAAACGCCCTTTATTTGAACTTCAGCAAATGTCACCAAATTACTTTCAGTAGAAATAATGATCCAATCACTTTGAATTATAGACTATCAAATCATTCTCTCGATATCCGCGAGGAAGGGAAGGATTTGGGAATTATTTTTGATAAAAAATGCTGGTTGATAAGCAAATTGCCTATATCTCTAAAAAAGCAAATATAATGCTTGCGTTTATAATCAGAACATGTTACAATATCAAATATCCCACAACTGTTCGCATACTTTTCATGGCTTATGTTAACAGCATTTTGAGTTATGCCACTACAATATGGAACCATCAATATATTATATATATAAAACAACTGGAAAATATTCAAAACAAATTCATCCATTATATCAAGAATAAATATTATCGTGACATGACTCATATTGACAATAATGGCATAAGAAAAAAACTCAATTTACTACCTCTTGAAAATAGAAGAGATATTGCTGATACAAAATTCTCTTTCAAATTGGTGAATAATATGATAGACTGTGCCAATAAATAATTCCATTCATTTCATCGTACCGCGCAATACGCAGAGGACAATTATTTCAAACAACAATGGCAAACACAAATTATTATTATATGAACTCCCCTCATCATCGTCTCAAAAACCACAATTCCATATCAAATTTGATCGACAGATATATTTAGTAATTCATTTACCACTTTTGTAATCAAACTCAAATCATATTTCTTTTCAAACCTCTGAATAGCAACATCGTTCCGCACATTATCATCTTCTAATGTTTTTTTACTCAGATCATTTATGCCATGTACAATATCCTACTGAATTTCTTAGTTTAGTACCGATATTTACCATGTAAAATCTCCTGTTTGTAGTCCGAAATAAAATAAATGAATATATCTTCAAGCAGTTTGGTGGACAACCCCTAATTTTTTTACAGGAAATAGAGGGTTCAAGTGGCACATTGTTTGAAAGTCCGTTGAATTTTCTAAACAATAGTTTGCCATTTTTCTTGGTTGAGATCATGATCACAGAGATATAGGATGTGGAAAATCGAGATTCTTCAACTTTCAGAAGTATTTTGTGTCTAAACTCTTCATTATTGATCAAAAGGGCTTGATGTCCGTCCTATCCCATAACTTACCATTTACATGCAATCACACGGCTGTCAAGGTCGTGTTCCTGATAGAATGGGAAGTTGTGGTCTCACTAAAGAGTTACCTATAAAACAACTAGCAATATGTGCAAATAAATACGCGAGTATTAATACAGAAAAAGAAGTTGATGGAGTTGATGCAGTAACAGTTCTTTTGGACCTACATTATATTAACTGCTGCTTATAAGGTATACATAAATTATCTGTTGTCATCATTGAATAGTTGATAATTAGCTATGCAGCTGATGCTGCTATTTTTCACTAATGCAAAAATTGGAACGACTTGAAGAGGAAAGTTACATGAGAGATCAACTGGCTTGCATACGTTACAGACATATAGCAGACGTCCATCGAAAAAAGAAATTAGTGAAGCATTGTATATAGAGGTATCCAAAGCATTTGATCGAGTTTGGAACAAAGGCTATCTTGTGAAACTTTTGTCATATGATTGTTTGCCGCCACAACTGTGCAGTTCACTGAAAAGCTTTCATTTGAATACATATTGTTACTGCATGTATCTTTGATGGTGTATCATCTGCAGAACCAGTGTTCCACAAGGATCTGTTTTGGCACCAACTTTATTACTTCTACTGCACATGAACGAACTGTTATTAGATGTGACCTCCTCTCCTGTCTATAGATATAGCTTTGCGGATGATAGTAAATTTTCCTGTGTCATCAGAAAAAACAATAAGGGGTGCGGAGAAAAATCGATGCTGTAGATGAAGATTCGGCTGAAATTTTGAAATGAATATCTTATAAAGCAATACGATGTCTCTACTACGATATGATTTCAGACACGACTGTTCCTATATAAAGTCCTCAATATCTATATGCTCGGTATTCCCTTCAACAATGCCCTATCATGGGAAGATCATGGCAAATACCACCCATCGTCCTAAAGATACCCGAAGAATGGACTCTGTTGAAAGGTAAACTATCGAGAAGGGGCATCGGAAGTACCGCTTTCCGCTAGTGAAGCTGACCAGCCAAGGCTTTAAAATTCTGAACAAGCCACCAAGTTGATGGAGGAAGTAAAACATGAGTACCACACGTATCCATGAGGAGAATTGTTGTATCCGTGAAAACGGAAAACATTAAGAGCGATCTGACCGTGAGAAACATCCTGGTCAAGGAGGTAAACCGGATGAAATCCAGCGTAACCAAGAAAGAAATCCCGCTGGTACTCGTGCAGGTGCCTAAAACAGAGGCAGCAATTTGATGGAAGGTGACAGATTGCTGCAATCAAGATGGCAGAACTGCAGAGGGAAACACCCAGCAAGCTACCGCGGATGCTCGAAAGTGTCGAAAATGCAGAAAACGAGGCAAACCCCAGCCCCAAGAAACGCAGCTGCCGCCCCGAGACCTGCAGATGCAACAACACCAGGACGGTCATACGCCGCTGCCGCAGCCACCGGTACCGCAGCCGCCCAAGCCCGCACAGGCCCCTCCTGCAAACGAGATGAGCGTTGACCTGCAAAAATACATCCGGCAAGTGATCGAGAATAAGACTGTGCAACAAACGCTTGCACAACTCACGTCACCAGTCTACGGTGGCGTGTAAGAAGGACTTACTCTTGATTGGCTCCTGGAATATCAACGGAGCCATAGCGAGAAAACTCGAACTACAGGCAATCCTCTCGAGAACTACCATCAACATCAGGGCACTCCAAGAAACCCAGCTCACACCAGTTGGGTTATTCAATGTTACAAATTATGTTTGTTACAGAAATGACAGGGTGAACAGACGTAGGAGGGGAACCCTATCCTGCTGATCAAGAAAACCCTAGACGACTACACGTTGGTAGTGAATACGGCCACCAAAGGGGAAATTCAGGTGGTGTCCGAGTACCTGACATTGGACAATGCAGCCACCGTGTCGAAAGAAGACCTAAACGCAGTACTGAGCGAGAACAGGCATTGCACCAGGAGACTGGAACGGAACGAAGTAGTATCAGTCCGGAGACCACTATTGGAGCCTTCGAGGTTCACTTATTCAGACCACAGCCCGATACTGCTTCGAGTGGGAGATTACGGAACAGAGGCAGACACCCCGATAAATCGAAATAAGGTAAACTGGTCTCAATTTCAAAAAAACTTACATGAGCGAATGGGCTCTATGCCATTATAAGGTCGATAGAAGATCTGGAGAGAACTGTGATAACTTTCGAACAAGACGTCCAATAAAAGCCAGCATCACCGTCACCCGAACCACGTACCGGAACCTGCAGCACGAACTACCACCAGAGCTCAAAGAGCTCATCAGGCAGAAGAGGAGAGCTAGCAAGCTATCCATGCGAACCAGGCTACCAGAGCACACCCGAATAGCGAGACAGCTAGCGAGAGACGTGAGGAGAGAGCTGCAAGAGCACATCGACGAACGCTGGGCTAGCAAACAATCATCACTAAACCCGGAAGATGGGAGCTTTTGAAACATGCAGACACTTCTGAGGAACCGACCTACACCGATTCCCCCTCCTCAAGGAGAGAACGGTATCGCCTACACGAACCAGGAAAAGGGCGATTCGTGGAAAACCATATAGGTCAGATGAAGACGAAGAACACGTGGCTATCGGTGCAAACGGAAGGTGGACAGGATCAGGATGACAGACGACCAGGAGGAAATCCTAAGGCCAACTTAGTTACTATTCCAGCGAATGCAAATTCTTACGTTTCGGACTAACACCCAAGCCCCTAAACGCCATGTTACCCCACTCCCTAGCTAGATTTGAAGACACCAGTCTCTGCGGATTGTTTTGCCTCAAAACGCCAGACTCTATTACGAGTCCTATAGCCCCTAGGGCTTTATAATTTATGAGGACCGTAGCGCTACGGTGGTTGGTGGATACGGTTAAGGCTGTTCCTAGTCACCTTCAGTGATTATTTTGTTTTTCAATGAGTCACCATAATTTATTTAAAATTATGTTAGGTCGTGTTTTATAATAGCACTGAATTTTTGAAATTCTTGATAGCCACCTCTATATAGAAACAAATTACAATAATTCGCAAACGTAGATTTTGTAGACTTCTTGATGTTTGCTCATGTTATTTGAATTTGGAATGGCGAGCACAATCCGAAAATTGAACCCAATTTCGAGTTTACAGCAATGAGTTGAAAGTACCTAACTGAGGTCATCAAAAGATGCTCTGATGAATTTCCTATATAGACGCTTACCTGCTATAAATGGGAGATTAGTCACATTTTTTAAAACACTCTGTATGCAGAGGATAAATCTACGATTAAAATTTATTCACGCTTCACACGTGTTACACAATCCAATCAACGGAATGACATTCTTCCATACCTACAACATCGTACACATTTTACACAAACACCAGATAAAAACACCAAGGGTGAATAAGACGCGATATTTATCTGACATGAGCGCTGGGGAATGAAAAAAACGCAGTCACATTTTCGTCCTGAAACTTCACGGTTTTCTAAACAAACAAGAAAATACGTCTGAACGTGGCTTCCTCTCAACAATCAGACAATAGCTATTGGGGAAACCATTCAACTTGGCAGTTCAGAATTCTTGTTGCGTTATCGAGGTAAATGGGAGATTCGGATATGTAATGACGAAGACATTATCATCCCATTCCAACCTGAACTCAGGCGTAATATGTTATGTATTGTGATCAAGTTATAAAGAGCAGGTCCCAATATGAGCTTTTGATTCAGATCCCCTTTCTCAGGAAAGGCTGAGAGAGTGTTGGGTACTTATTTTTCATGACACTCATTTCACCAAACAAAATGAAATTGATAACCTAAATCACATGTTTCGAACAAGTTATATCTGATTTTCCTGGAAGGAAATGTTCTCATTATTCAAACTGCCCAAACAAAGTTGACAGATTCATATCTAAGAGGTGAATCCAGGTGTTCTGAAGAATGTTGAAATCTACTAATTAGATCCATATTGTTACGTTTTTCGTGGGTAGAATGAACGACGATCGAGTTTTCAACAGATGAATTTTTACTTGTACGAACACTAATACTTATTACAGACTAATTTATAACATCTATTTATTTTGGAGGTTATGAATGATGTTCATGTAACGCAACTTCGTATTCGACTGACTTCTGCCATTAGCTGGCCCTGTATATATATCGTGTTTGGGTTGTTATAGATCCTTCGAAAACTGTAATTTTTTTGACATTTCTCTCCATCTGATAGCTTCCAGGATTCCATCATTTTCTGTTCTAGATCTTTCACGAACAATCGAGATTTATCTGGAATATCCAATGCAGGAGGATACTTTGTTCTCGGCAATAGGTACTTCTTCTTGACTTTGCCGAATTCCATAACAATTTCATCAACTCACTTCTATGCATTCTGCAACAAAACTGAGGGATATTGATATTGTTGATATCCGAACTAAATTGACAAAGGTCTGGCTAAATATTCAATATGTCAATTCCATCATGGATCCTCCACTGTGTCCCTTGAAGTTCGATCATCAGTCACAACCATATAGAACATCTTCTATTTTTTTTTGTTTTTTTTGTAAAGCACGCTGGCTCAAGTATTTCTTATCGAGGTGGGTACCTACATCTGTTTGGAAATGCCCCTCTGCTAATTTTTCACTTATAATACCACTAGCTTCAATTATTACTGGAAATGTTTTCTAGAACATGAATGTTTTGAAAATTATCCTGAGTCGAAGAAAATTTCACAGTTAAGATTACGCTGAATAAAATACAAAATACCGACTCTAGTTAAGGAAAATAATAATAAGGTAGCTGCTGGTAGTTCAATCCATTATTCTTGACGAACTTCATCCCATCAACCATCAACCATCGAAGTTGGTAGAAATATACTTTCTTACAAGAAACTCGAAGTGGTACTTGATATCTGCGAAGGTAAATGTGAATGTCATTCGACCTATGAACGTCAACAAATTTCCAGTGTAATACCAATTTTTGTTATCGATAATTCGAACTTGACTGGAGCTCCTATAATTGGTTTATTTGGCAAGTGCGTGAAATAGTTAAGTCTATTGCAATTTTTTATGAAGGTGATAACACTAACATCAACATTAGTGTTATATTTGTTACTATAAATTTGAATTTAATCAATTCCAGTCACGACCTTACGGTTCCGACACCTCGCAGTGTCGAGCTGGAGCAAAAACCAGTGAGTGATCACTGGGACCGAATATCGTGTGCTCTGAGTCACCCCGAGTAGACTCAATGATCCCAGGATGACGGCCAAGGATGGTTAAAAAACTAGAGAAGGATGGTTCATTGCCATAAGACGCAATGTTGGTACATCGAACGACGCGATCGTGACGTCACTGGCGGCCCTCAAGCTTTGTTTACATTTATGTTTCGATATTCATACTGTGGATTGTGGCTGTACAAATTGTTTTTTTTTTCAAACAGAGTTCTTCAATAATTGTAGGTATAATCAAATTACTCAGAAGATTTAGTAGTGTGGATAAATATTAATAAATTATTATATCACCTCCATTGAAAAGTGTGTAGTGTTTATGAAATCATTTCAATTTCATATACCATCTGATAACCAGTATGCCAGGTAGCAGATTTGCTATTTTTGGACAAAAACCAAGAGGATTCCAGTATTATTTACCACATATTTCCAAAAGGCACTGATTTTGTTTGAGATACTTATTTGAAAAGGTGGATGAGTTGTGAACATGCAGATGTTGTGAATCCTGATACAAGTCGCATACATCAGAGCTGTGATTTGTCCAACCAAATTTAAGAAAGAGATCTACAAAATGGGTAGATGAAAATGTGTTATGAAAAAGGAGTACCTATTCTCATTATTTTATGATGTTCCATGTATAATCAGATTCAGGAATTTTGTATACTTCGAGCTATAATGAGGATATAAAAACATGCAAATAAAGAAACAACCTGGATTGCATCTATAGTAGAGTCCAATGTATAAATGAAGAGAATAGTCAGCTAATGAGAAAATCGAAATTGATGTCAATATATTTATATACCTATTATGTATAATGTAAGGTACCCATAATTCAAATTAAAGAATGTATTTTATTTTCACCATTCACTGATAATTGTTAAACTTGATAAAATAGGTAGGTATATCATTGAAATTTCTCTATTTTCAATATAAAATTATTTTCAAGGTAGGTATTAGGTACTTACCTATTTATGGAATAGGTATATTCCCTGTTTTGTAAACGTTAAATTATCTCAAGTATTATTTTCTGGGTGGACATTCAGGAATTTTTGTGAATCAAGGAGTTTTTGCTCACAAAAATTACTAATATTTGAAGCCATATGATACCAATAACCATCAATAATCAATATGTATCGATTATAAAAAGGTACATCACAATAAAATTACTTTTAATGCCCATTTAGTGATATTCAGCATTAATAATTTTGAATTCAGGGCCGTTGACTACGTCATCGCGCGCCTTCGGAAGCCACGCCTTTTGGCCGAAAAAATCGCTTGAATGAACCATCCTTCTCTAGTTTACCATCCTTGGGATGACGGCATTCTGCATTGCTGCAGTTCTGAAAGCAGCGTCTGTCGTGTACCACTGAGGGAGCCTATAATCAGGATTGATTAGTAACTTTTTCTCCGTGTAAAGTGTTTCTTATAACTGATGATCTAACTTAATTTCACCACATTCTCTGTATTTTATTTTATATTATTCTTTCATACCTATTAATAAGTTAGAGATTATCATTACGAATTCGACACTATACGGGGTGTCATGCGTGCATCTTACATCTAATAATGAGAGCCGTAACAATACTGTGGAGATTACTTGAATAGATATTGATTCATTTGATCTGGCTTACAATAAAGGGTTGATAATCTGGTCAAGCAGATAGGTATCTGTGTCCAGTGGAAAAAAAGCTGGGAACAGGAACACGCTGAATGCATATCAAATACTTATACTCCTTACTAATCTCATGTCCAAGAAACATCTTCCAGATTAATGCTAATAAGTTAGAAAATTGACCAGTCAGGTATGATAAATAAATAGCAGATTAAAGTAGCTTTCCGAATCATTGATTGGTGGAGTAGGGTAAGTTTGATTAGAAAAATGATTGTTAGACTTACATCGTATGCTACATTATTAGAACATTGATTCTTGATATTGTTAAATACAAAAAAGTATCATTCCTGCTATTTAGTCGTGGTATGCGGAAATTCAATTGAGCTAACAAATCAGGGTAGTCCACTAGATTGTGAATTAGTTTGTATATAAACACACAAGAGTAGCATGTTCGTCTATTTTCCAGCGAAAGTAAGGAAACTCTGTTTAGTAGCACTGTATTATCCAATCCTTGTTCTGGGTATATTCCATCCAACTTGTACACCATGTATTTCATGAAGACTCTTTGACACGATTCTAGCTGTTGAATTTGCACGTTATATATGGGTGACCAAATCAGAGAACAGTATTCCAAGCGCGATCTAACATAAGAATTAAAAAGCTTTACAAAACATTCTTGATTTTTAAAATCTTTGCATGTTCGGAAATAAGTCCTAGCATTCCTTTAGCAGATGATTTGGATTTATTCATTCGATTGATGAAAAGTGAGAATAAGAGGGGAGCTAGGCTACTTCCTTGTGGAGCACCGCTCGTTGCAGTGATATTGTTCGATTTATGACCTCTTTATTCGACGAATAGAGTAGGATTCTGAAGGTATGATTGCAGTGGCTAGGCCGAATTTCATGATTCAATTTCGAATACCTTAGAGAAATCCGTGTATATTGAACCAACCTTCTGTGATTTAGATTATTAAAACCGTCTTCAGATGAAACAAAACTGCATAATCTTTCTCAGTAAGGGTAGAGGGGTAGAGGAATGAAAATTTGTATTTTTGTTTATTTTTCAATTTGGTTCAAACACATTTTTCCCATGTGTAGCCATTTTTATGACGGACACTGTATATGCGTCCATTTCATTTCATAGGGAACATTTTTAGCATAAATAAAATTTTCAGTGCGACCAAAAACGAGAGAAACACCACATTTATTGTGGGTTTTGGGAGTTAAGCTTACACTTATGATCTGTTTTGATTTTGAAAAGTCTCCTTTTGATGCGTATACATTAAATCTTTCGAAATTGTTATTGCATATCTAGCTTGTCTTTGGGTTTCAATTTCAGAACGTGAATTGCGCAGAACTCTTGCGTATTTGTCTCGATCCTAGAACTGTTCTCAGACTGTTTTGGACCGTTCCAGGAAGAGAACAGTACCACAAACCCCGAACGAGACCAATTCCACTGCGCATACTCCTGAAAGTTCTAGAACAGTAACCTTTGGAATCCGAAACCTTTTCTGTTTATTTTTGCGCATCTCAGAGGCTAACCAACGAAGCCATCAGTTAGCAATCCATCAACAATATGCGATTAGATTAATAAAAATATAAATCTCTCGGTATAGGTAAAGATTTTTAAGCAGAGTCGACTATAAAGATTTATCTTTATATCGCACGGAGAGAAGAAATCATTAGTTCCAAGCGAAAATTTAATAATAAATAACTTATATACTATATGGGACAGCTCTCCAACTAACCAGCCGGAAGCAAAAGGATGTTATCAAATAAATCACTTGTCATTAATTGTCATTTGATTAGAACTATGATCACTAGCCAGCAGTCGACAGGAAGTGAATGGTTTTATTTGCTTAAGCGATTGACTAGCTCACCTCGAATTAATAGTTAGCTTCTGGTGAGTTCGTAACCTTTACCTGTGAGTTAACTGATACACCAGCTAGCTTGGGACGAGAGGACAACCAAGTTCTAGTAAGTGAACACTGAGCTCCCAATAGGTTAGGAGCTACACCTGTTATCTTGAAACTTATAGACACCTTATTCCACTAGCCACAAGTGCATAACCTCTCTATAAAATACAACCGATTATAATAAAATGAAAATGCATACCTTGAAAATCTATTACTTTTTATAAATATTTGATCCTGACGAGTGCACATGTATACAAAATTATTATAATAAAATGAGAGTGCACCATAAAAAATTCCATTAAAACACCTTGCAAACCATAGCGTACCTACCTCTAAAAATGTCTATGCCATGAATGGTGTAATTTTTGTGGTGATGATCGAAACCGAAGCGTTGAAGCTTTACGAATTCTAGCGGAAGCAACCGAAAATATGGAGATTATGCAGTAGATCACTACTCATCGATATTCTGGGTCCTGCAATAATTATTCACCTCTATTATGAGGGCAAAATGAGCTACTATAACATAAATTATGTTTCTGAAATATCGATTCGATAGATACTAACAGTTATTGTTTCATTCCAAATCAGTTACCTGTGTCTCAGAGTTATCGAATCATCAGACGGGATTTTTCTCGTAGGTAACGATTGTTATTATTTTTGAGACAGTACTCTCACTTCAGAAACGTTTTTTTTGCTGGTAGAAGTGGCAGAAATACTTTCTGCAATGAAAAGTTTTGTACGATTTTTCTCAGTGTGGCCACACACTTTGCTCTTCCAATATACGTGAATAAATTGAAAAGATTGATGGATTTCAAAATTAAAATGAGAAAACTGAGTTTCAAAGGAAATCAATATTGATCTATATCTGTGTTTTCCCCAAACTGTCAAATTGAAAATTGCGCTTTCCCAATTATACTCACTACCTAATTCATTTTATAATACCTATAGAAGAATGATTATAGAATGCACTCTGTATGTGTGAGAATTTTTATTCTGTGGAAGATCGGAGACAGGTGCAAAATACGAGCACTTGTGCTTGGGTTGTCTTTCTTCTATCCATAGAATGGGGATGAAATGAATTTTAGTGAAAACCACCCAAAATTGTGTCAGTTCAGCTGAATCACAAACCTGTCCAAATTTGCTGGAAGCGATATGTATATGATGTTTACCGTGAAATTCGTAGGAATTTATTGAAATAATAACGTTCCTCAGGTCTTCCCTCAGCTCGCTTGTGACTGTAATAGCGTTATATTAAATTTTCAACCCTAATGCCTCCCTCGCTGACTTTGGGTTCGATACTACGAGCGAAAGGCGTTGGAGAAAATATTGCCTCGTTACGAGAGAAACAAGATTTTTATGTACAGTAAATTTACTCACATTTTCTTCATGATTATATAACACCCATGAGACTAATGATTTTTCAATTTGACCTTGAATCTGAATTCGCAAAAGTCACCAATTGATACTTCCAAGAGAACTAGGTCACCTACAACAATTTTCATTCATCTTATATGCTGGATTTATCCAGCAGTTTCAAGTCATACGTCATAAGTTTTTAGTAATTAATCTTGAGTCTGAAGAATGTTCAGGCATTGACAGTCGATTAGAGTTTTTATGCACATTGTTATACGTCTCGAATTTTTGCAAGTATTGTTCTTATGACTCAACATTACGGCGAACTTATGACTCAAAATTGCTGCATAAATCCACCATAGTGATTTTTTCCGTTTCATTTGTTATGAATATATTTTTAAGTGATGTAGTCGCTTTTTTGAAATAATATCAACAATATAATGAGACATTTGTGAATTTATTGAGAGGTAGTCTTTAGGAAAATCAACATATACATCCTCATTCGAAAAAAGTTATATAGGTATTGGTCACAGACATCAGGCATTAACAGCTACCTCGAACGAAATTGAACGAACAAATTCAAATGAGACAATGTGAAGGAATATTGGATATCTCATTCGAAAATCAAGAGATCAATTCACATATAATAATTGAACTATAACTTCATGTATTTCGAGCTATCAAAATTCTAAATTGATATCCCGAACGACTAGAAAGTTATGGGTTGGCCTGGTTGTAGTGCCCATCCAGTATACAGAAGTAATAAATACTTTCCTATACATAGATCTTTGAGTGTAAATCTACTTCTTCATGGTATAAAACAACTACACTAAAAATAGAAAATTCAAATTTTAACAAACATTATGGAATTGTTAGGTCAGAGGCATACTCTGTAGGATGTATCTTGGCGTGTTGTAATAACTTAAAACTGATCAAGATCACAAAGATAAAGATTGAATACCCCAGCCGAGTTCTAATGTGTACACCAAGATATATCTATTTTTTGTGCAGAGTATAAACATCTTATACCTATATACATATAATCTTTTATCAACGATAAAATATAAAATCACGATGAAGCATTTCATTTGAATAACTTTGTTTGTACAAAGATAGTTTTCATATGGGTTGAAAGAATAAAATGTGTACAAAATCACAATACAGTATCCAAAGTCTCTAGAGATTTCAGGAAATTTTCATCCCTGGAACACCACTCCATCAATTCATCAATTGTGATGACGCCATCTTTATTAGTATCAATCATCTGAAAACAGAAATGAATGGAACATTTTAAAAGCATAATTTATTCGTTGATCTCTTTCAGCAGCGAATAAACAGAGTGTATTACAAAATTCAGCCGATATCAAATGGACAATGAAATGGCATTCCGCACATCACTGAGATCAATCAATCAATCAATCAACGAAATGTGAATGAAATGAAAACATGAATATGCATAAAAATAATTCATCAAGAGAACTCCATCTCTGTAGGAATTATGACGAATAACATCAGTTCATAATGATTGGAACTGACTCGGTGATAATCGTTATAGGTTATGGAATTGGATGTATTATTAAACATCGGAATAATGAATGATTATTGATGTATCAAAATATTTATCATTCAATTCAATTCAAAATGTACTTTATTTGTCATAAGTATATGAACACTTGTTGACAAAGCTTGTTAAAGATAAAATAAATAATAAATAACAAATAGTAATATATAAAAGAACAATACAATATCAAAGAATTTTCACACACAGTACATATGAAAGTATAATTGTTACAGACATCTAAAAACATGTCCATAGTTTACATAAAATCACAGATTACCCTCTGTTGACAAATGATCATATCATCAAGTTTTCTTTTGCCGTAATTTATATTTGAATCATAGTGGAGCCTCAAACACTTACACAGGGTGATGCATTGAGAAATGCGCATACAGTAAGGGTAGATGGGGGACACCGAGGTCTATCGTTTTTTATAAGCAAGATACATATAAACTTTACCCATTTTTTCAACATACCCTAACTTATTAACAACCCCTTACATTTTCGTAATATTTGGTTCGTATACCCTGCGAAAAAATTGTATTACAGCTTGAATAAAACTCTAATCAGAAAAAAAGAGACATAAAAAAACTAAGTTAACAGTTTATTTTTAAAACAATATTCAAACCAATTCTGATGTATGGTTGCGAAAGTTGGACTCTCAATAAACAACAGAAAAGCAAGATACAGACAATAGAGATGAAATTCTTGAGGGGGTATAGAAGGAATAACAAGGAAGGACAGAATTCGAAACGAAGTAGTAAGGGGCGAACTAGGAGTAGAATCAATAATGAAGAGTATAGAAAGACAACAACTGAAATGGTTTGGGTATCTTGTAAGGATGAAAGATGAAAGACAAACCAAAAAGATCTGGCAAACAGAATCAATAAAGAAAAGACCAAGAGGCAGACCAAGGAAAACATGGGACGATGTGATAGTGGATAACTTGAAGAAATCGAACAAGAACTGGAAAGAAGGAAAAGAATCAGCAGCAGATTAGAAAGAATGGGCCAAATTCATTTATGAGTAATCTAGATAGACACCTTAACACCTACTGGTGAAATGAGGTTTACGATTATATATATATATATTCTTCGTCCACAGTGGTGTTGATCAACATATTGAAAATATGTATGTCTTATTTCAGGTCCAGCCTCAAAAAATTCTTATAAGCAGATTTCGAGTCGAAACATTAACCTGTATATCAATAAGTAAGACTGAATGTATTTGTCGGTATTAGCGACAGATTATTATCAATGACTAACTTCCAAACACCCTGTATGCGTGAAAAAATATATCATATTACATAAATGTATATTGGGTTTTTATTACTGAAAAAAATTGGAACAATTATATTTCGAAGCACCTGTGTCCTCAATCTTATACCCTTAATATTTGCGCATTTCCCAACTAATCACCCTGTATATTCTTTTTACTTTCGACTTTATGATATGAAAAATGTCCACTAGCGGTGCATTTTGATCCTACCATTATTATGAACTATTAAATCAATCTGGATTAAGTAATGTTTGAGCATGATTTTCATTTGCGATAAAATTGCACAATCAATTTCATCTCAAGAAAATCATTTTATAATTAGAAATACTGTTCCCAACATGAGACACTCGATACCCCAATTCTTTTCTCTTATAAGGAGACTAGGAGCCAGTGTGCTCTTTATTGTTCGCTATTCATAATAAGCCTTATTTCCCGATACCATCAACTCTTTGTAATTCTATACAATTCATCCGAGGATATTAGAATCAGAATATAATGAACATACTGATTTCAAACCAGAAGAAAAATTGTTGGCTTCGAGATATACGGAAAAGAATTCTGAAAAAACAGTTATGAATCAGATTATCTACTCCATCGGCAGACAAAACTTGTGGCTTACGCGTATTACTTATCCATTTAGAAATGATTTAGAAAGATTATGGAAAGAATCCCACTATCTACTCATCATTTTCATTAGAGCCATTGGACTATCTGAAGATAGAAATGTACTTTTCTTCTGCTATATTTGATTATTAGTGCCTTTTCAGATGGGGCGTAAGACGGCGCCCTACGTCCTACGCGGTGCGTTTTGGAAAACGTCACAATTGTGTTCACATGAGGCAGTATCAAAATTACCACGTCGCGGTGCACATTGGGCATAGTATAGTTTGTTATACCTATAATGTGACGCGCGTTTGGAAATTTCTGAATCTATATGCCATATAATATGTATATTGCAATGCCTAATGGGTACTTTGCAAAGTTCACGATATAGTGGATGCAAAATATTCATTCTTTATATAAACATGGATAAAATGATTACGCCAAATGACAAAAATTGAAGATTCGCAAAATGGACCAACTTAAAAGAAAATTTTGTTTGATTTCCTATTATATCTATTTGCAGATCATCGTTTTCTCTCGAATAATATTCATATTTGCAAATAAAGTAATTTACAGAGATGTAAAGCATTCGAATGTCTGTGCTAACTGTGCTTTTCTCGGTTTTGTTCGTGAATTTTTTGAATATTATCATAAAAAACGAATTTTATCGTTCGCAAATCAAAATGCGAAAAGGCTTTCCATGTTATAGTTATTTCAAAACTATCATTCAATGACAAAAAGGACCTAGCAAAATAAGCTATGGGAGATATCGACACAAAGTGTTCTGGAAAAATGATCACATATCACACCAACAAAGAAATTTCAACACCAGCTGACATCGTGACATGGGTGAAGTTTCAGGAAATTCTATTACTTCACAGACATAATCTTTCCTAAATGATTTCTAAACAATCGATATTTATAAGCCTAGCTGTGCGGTACATTGGTGGTATGGATAGGAGTGCCAAAATTTTTGTTTTCCATGTTACAAAATCTACCGCTGCACAGAGTAGGGTGGGTCTGCACTGTAGTATAGTTAGTAAATACGCTGCCCGGACGCGTATTAACTAACTATACTGCAGACCCAACCTACTCTGTACAGCGGTAGACTTTGTAACATGGAAAACACAACTTTTGGCATTCCTATCCATATTAATATATACATCGCGGCTAGGCTGTGGATGTTGGTATAGTTTGTTATTATATAACGCGTGTTTGGGAATTTTCAAAATCCACTAGCATTCTATGTACAATTACAAAGCCGAATGGGTTCCAATTGAAGTTCACCATACAGTTCATACAAAATTCTGTGAATAAACATGGATATAATAATTACGTCAAATGAAAAAAGTACTATCTTAAAAGAAAGTTCATTTGATTTTGCATTAGGTATTCCTTTTTGCAGATGGGTATATAGTAGATTTTTCAGCAGACTAATCGACGCAGGTTGGTTGCACTCTCATTGTTTTCTGTCGACGAATGATATTCATCATTATAAATAAAGTCATTACTTCACAGAGATGTAAAACATTCGAATGCTTGTGCTTTATTCGGAATAAAAACGATTTAATTTACACCTAAATTGAAATCTGAAGTGAACAATCTCTTTGTCGAATAACTATCCACAGAACCCTGAGATTTTCAAATATTCTAATACACCTTTAGCGTTGAAATTAATTTTGGAATGTGCGATTGTCATCAGTTTGGTCAAAGCGGGAATTTTTTTAATACATCTGCGCTGTCGAAGAGGCTTTCTATGTTAGCTATAATATTTCATAACTATCATTCAATGACAGAAAAGATTTAGCAAAAATAGCAAAATTAGCTATGGGAGATAACATTGTTACAAAGTGTTTTGAAAAGTCGCCGTGGTGGCGATGAGCGCAAAGTGGTGATTATAGTGGAAGTCTATCACCGAGTCCATCACGGTCGTGGGTTCGATTCCCAGGCCCGTCAGAAATAACAAAAAAGGCGAGGCGACTGGGTGTAGCGTGTTCTGTCCTTACATTTAATAATATATTAAAAATACCAAAAATGAATGAATTTCGATGCCAGGATGAGAGAAATGAATGAGTGAATGAATGAATGAGGGTGAGTGAAAGGTGAAGGCGAATCTTAAAAAAAAAAAAAGTGTTTTGAAAACAATCATGATCACCATATGCCAAACCAATAAAGAAATTGAAAATTCACCGAATTCTATAGTATATACATAGTTAGTAAATACGCTGCCCGGACGCAAAAATTCGCGCTCGCTCACACGCCGCTGTCACACGCTCCTATCTGAAAGGTTACATTTGACATAATGCCTACCAACTTTCCAGCGTAGGACGTAGGGCGCTTCGAACGCCTCATTTGTCAGAAATAACAAAAAAGGCGAGGCGACTGGGTGTAGCGTGTTCTGTCCATATACATATATACATATACTTACTACTAGATTTTCTGTGGCAAATGAACGAAGTTTCGATGCCAGGATGAGTGAAATGAATGAGTGAATGAATGAATGAGGATGAGTGAAAGGTGAGGGCGAATCTTTTAAAGAAAATTAATTAAACGGCACTTAGGCGCCTATATAAACAGGCGCATAAAGTAAGGTAACTCCCAATTATTGACACCTTGAGAGGTTTTTGATAAATCATATGGTAATAAAAGTATTAATGTGAGAGTTGAATTTTTGAAAATTCAACAGTGGATTGTTAGCGATACTATATTAATAATAAAATAGTTGATAAGTCCCATTTAGTCCAATTATCAACACCAGAAATTTTTTCTTGTACCAAATAAGGACACACGTGAAAGATACTGACACGTAAGAAAGTATTTCGGAGTGAGTACTTTTTCAGGTGGGTAACTTGCAATTGACCTAATTAGGTGATTAAGTTTCAAATCTCTCTATTATTTGAATTCCTTCGAATTAGCACCTATTGCTCCATAGCCTGGACCAGTAGGTATTACATTTTCATCAGTGTTGACAGTTCGTTTAATGTATTTTCTACTTAGAATAATGTACCAGTTATTGATATACTTGTTATTTACGAAATAGGGACACACAAAATACATCAACTGCAACTGTAGCGGAAAATTGGGTGTCGCTAAAGGAAAGATAAAGCTATATTGTACCATTTATTGACCTATGTCGATATATGGCACAAAGTCTAAAAATAAATGTACCTATACCAGTTATCGACGGTACAGACCAATAAATTTAAACATATTTTATACCAATTATATACATCATCTCTAAGATAACTGATATATGTTAAACTGAAACTACCAAATTCAACTTGTTCCTTAGCACTTTTGACGATTTGGATTAGTTCACATGTGGCGACGGAATGACTCAATTGAAATATTTGCTGAGTTAACATCTTTCACTTCATAGGCCGAAGCTTTTCAGGTAAAATAATCTTTTTGTTACTTATTTCAATCAGATTTTTATTATTTTGATTTATAGTGCAAAAATATCGATGATTGGGACAGAGTCAATAATTGGGACTTTTACCTATGGTAATAAGTATGGTAAGGTATGATTTGGGTTGCGTCACTTCGCCAGATCTTTTATTGTCTGTTTTACAATGTTAACATTTATGCATTTTCAATTACAATAATTGTGGAAGAGTACTGTGCTGAAGCGTCTTTTTCGGATCGAACTTAACATTTCTGTAGTAGGTAATATGAAAACAAATAAAAGCATCAAATTTACCATCAGGAGTGGACTTTTAAATTGATGGTTGCAAGTTATTTCATTTCAAATCGATATTGAATTTCAATTCAACTGAATTCAGAAACCGAAAAACTTCTTTGTGAGTATACATATTTTACAAAAAAAGTGATTCCCGTTCTCACTGGTGAGAGTACGTTTGGTCATGCATCACGTTTCAATTAAATGAATATACCTTCTCAGGATGTTGTCCAATTATACCTACCTTCTAGACCACAACTAATTAATTCTATACTAACATAAGTTCATTGAACCAAACAAACTACATATCCACAAATTCATTCGAGTCCAAAAGTATTTTGTTACAACCTGAATTTGTTCCGTTTGGAGTGTTGCTGAAAATCGGTTCAAATCATATTTATTTTGATTCCTATAGTCTATTTCTTAAGGTATACTGTCTAGATTTTCCTAAATCTGAATATTAAAATCGAAATGTTCTTGTACGTGGAATGTCATTTTATTTCATTATTATGAGCTGTCAAAGTTAACAATGTCGGGACGACGTCAGCTTCTTCAGAATACCTAGCTAATGAGCTGTCGCGTGCTATATGGAAAATAGATCCAGTTAATTCACAGTTCTAATATCGAGATAATCGGTAAATATCTGCTGAATCAACAACTTTATTAGGAAAGGTCATAAAATGCTATATATAGCGCGATAGCCCGTTCATAACGTTCGTTAAACGGCTTTAGGTAATGCATTCCCACCGTTTTCATTTGTCCTGAGTTAAATAAGCGTTTTGGCACCATCATATGATACTTCCTCAAAAGTCAAAGATGATTTTTCTTGTGAAGTAGATATTCATTTCCAGGAGAGAAATGATCCACATGTATAATATATGATACATGAAGGCTATACGCTTACTATAAGATATGAATATTTTTCAATTTCAGTCCGATACCCTATATTGTCACTCAGCTCAGTATGAAGAATTGAGGTATTGAGTGTCAATCTGAACCTTGGAAAATATCCCAAATCTCAACCATGTAATGTATTTTCACTTACGTTAAATATTTTTTCCACGTGTTCTTTTGCTGAAGATTCCTCCACAGCTGGTTGAGTCGCTCTTCCTAGCATTTCATAGATACTCGATACTACGTCTAGCATTTCTGGCTTCGAAATGAGACCGTCACCGTTTAGGTCATATAGATTGAAGACCCATTGTAATTTCTCGTTGACACTGCCACGTGATACTTTTGACAGAATGTTGAGGAAGTCCTGAAAAAAGTTCCAATGTAGATTCTCGACTTGTTCAGATTATAGCTTCATGGAAATAAAAAAATGCATGAGTACAACCAATTTTTAATTTTTTTTCTTTGATTGTTGGTTTGTCTTCATCGAATATTTTTATATAATGATCCATGACGAAAACCAAATTAAAATATAACCTTCCTATAGAGCAGGAAGCACATATACCTACTTTTTGGAACGTCGGACTACTCGGATAGACATTGAGATGGACGTGGGCCGCCATAATTGCATGGACATTAAAAAAATGAAAAACGTACATGATATCTTCACTACAAAAGCTCTGAAGGAACACTGTCGATGTTTTTTCATCTCATTATAATGAGTTAGCTATCTCAATATAATGAGATATTATCTCGAAATAATGAGATATCTAACTCAATATAATGAGTTAGGTTTCTCATTATAATGAGATACTTACTCATTATTATGAGATATCTAAGTCATTATGATGAGATAGCAAACAATGTTAAGAAGAAAAGTTTCGGACTTCCATTGTCTAAAGGTATGAAGATTTGAATCCTGAGAAAAGAAAAGATGATTTATGCTGAAAAAACGAAATAAGTGATGAATAAAAATTAACTATTTCATTGAATCAAGAAGATTCGAGTATCAATAAATCAGGTTAGTATTAATGTTAGTATATATGAAGTCGAAAAATGTAGATTTAAATGGGAGTTTAACTAGTCTAATAGCCTGAAAAAAGAAAAGTTGAATTAGAAATCAATAGCCTGAAAAAAGAAAAGTTGAATTAGGAATCAATGCCTGAAAAAAAAAGAAAAGTTGAATTAAAAATTAAAATAAAATGAATGAATAAAGAATAAAAATTCTGAGAAAGATTCAAATCGAGTTTGTCACGACGTTTCGATTGTGTGTATCTACAATCGTCTTCAGGTGAGAACTAACAAAGTCCTGGGATACGGGGGTATTTATAGGTCAGCTATGGCGGGATTTTCCGGTTCAGTGAGCCGTAACCGGTTGATTCGGCTAATCAGCGGTTTCCATGTGTTGCGGATCACGACGCTTGGTTGACTGAAAGCGTTATTATTCATTATGTATGCTGCTTCCTTGAATTTCCTCTTGAACCAGTGTTCTTCTCTATGGATGATTTCTGCCTCAGACCATTTGATGTTATGTTGGTGGGTCCACACATGTTCTGCGATTCCTGACTTGGTGGTTTCTCCTCGTTGGGTGTTTTTCTTGTGTTCGCCGATTCTGGTTTCCAGTGGTCTCTTGGTTTCTCCGATGTATGATTTGCCACATTCGCATGGTACTCGATAAACACAATTCTTGGAGTCACTGTTTATGTTCGTTGGTCTGGTTTTGGTGAGTTGGCTGCGGATGGTGTTTCCAGATTTGAAGCAGGTCTTGATCTTGTATTTGGATCCAATCTTCTTGATTCTTTCTGACAATCCTTTGATGTAGGGAAGGCACAATGTTGGTTGTTGCGGTTCTTCTTCTTTTTGGATTATCCTCTGTTTCCTGCTCTTCAACGTCTGTTCCACCAATTTCCTTGAATAGCCGTTCTGGTAGAGGTCTCTCTTGATGTGGTCCAGTTCGGAAGTTAGGCTTTCCTCGTTGTTGCAGAGGCTGAAGGCACGATCAATCAGAGTTTTCACTATGCCCCTTTTCGTAGCTCCGTGATGGTTGGATCCATTGTTGAGATATTGTCCTGTGTGAGTTGGTTTTCTGTAAACAGAAGTTTGCCATTTGTTGTCTGTTCTCTTCACTTTCACGTCCAGGAAAGGCAATTCGTTTTGGGATTCTCTCTCGATGGTGAATTTGATGGAAGGTCTCACGTTGTTGAGGTGTTGTAGGAAGGTGTCCAGTTCGTCGTCTCCGTGGTTCCACACTATGAATGTGTCGTCGACGTATCTCAACCAGATTCGCGGCTTTTTATGTGCTTGGTCGATGGCGAATGTTTCGAACCATTCCATATATATATTCGCTATTACCGGCGAGAGCGGTGATCCCATTGGTAGTCCTTCATCTTGAGTGAAGAAAGAGTCCTTAATCTGGAAGTAGCAGTTCCGAAGACAGCATTCTAGGAGATCCATAATTCCTTCTACTGGTATTGGTGTTCTATCTCCGAGGTGTTCGTCGCTCTGAAGTTTTGTTTTGATTATTTGAAGTGCTTCTCCGACAGGAACGTTGGTGTAAAGGCTTTCTACATCGAAGCTGACGAGTTGGTCTCCTTGTGTAGCTTCAATTTTCTCTAGGATCTCAACAAAGTGCCTGGAGTTCTTCACGAAGGAAATCAGAGCACTCAGTTGGAAGCGAAGAACAGATCAACCACAACAAAGGAAACATCATCAACATGAGCTCCCGCCCACTCACTGAGATAGAGGAATCTCTTCTGAACAAAGGACTCAATTTCGCCATAACACCGAAGGAGATACCATTATTGGAGATAATCAGCGCTGTGGAGACTACCACCTTATTCATCAACCAAATCCAAGCAGAGGAATTCAGATGGAAAGTGAGGGAACAACTGGATCGCGAACTAACACCTACTACACCCAATATCAGCCGCGAGGAACAGAAGGCCTTAAACCATCTACGAAGAGACAACACCATCAAAATCCTACCTGCAGACAAAGGAAATGCTACCGTTATTATGGACACAGAACTCTATGAGCAGAAAATTGAAGAGACTCTCAGAAAAGGAAAATACACCACGATCGCACGAGATCCCACTCCAGCAATCGAACGCAAGGTTTACCTCACTTTGAAGAAATATCAACTTTATTTTTCAGATAAGGAGAGATCATCGTTGACACCACATCACAGCAAACCACCTCACCTATATGGACTGCCAAAGATTCATAAAACAGACGTCCCACTCAGACCGATCATCAGCTCCAGAAATTCAGCCACCCACAAGCTAGCGAGATTCCTACTACCGATCATCCAACCACTACAGGGAAACACTCCATCCTTCGTGAAGAACTCCAGGCACTTTGTTGAGATCCTAGAGAAAATTGAAGCTACACAAGGAGACCAACTCGTCAGCTTCGATGTAGAAAGCCTTTACACCAACGTTCCTGTCGGAGAAGCACTTCAAATAATCAAAACAAAACTTCAGAGCGACGAACACCTCGGAGATAGAACACCAATACCAGTAGAAGGAATTATGGATCTCCTAGAATGCTGTCTTCGGAACTGCTACTTCCAGATTAAGGACTCTTTCTTCACTCAAGATGAAGGACTACCAATGGGATCACCGCTCTCGCCGGTAATAGCGAATATATATATGGAATGGTTCGAAACATTCGCCATCGACCAAGCACATAAAAAGCCGCGAATCTGGTTGAGATACGTCGACGACACATTCATAGTGTGGAACCACGGAGACGACGAACTGGACACCTTCCTACAACACCTCAAAACGTGAGACCTTCCATCAAATTCACCATCGAGAGAGAATCCCAAAACGAATTGCCTTTCCTGGACGTGAAAGTGAAGAGAACAGACAACAAATGGCAAACTTCTGTTTACAGAAAACCAACTCACACAGGACAATATCTCAACAATGGATCCAACCATCACGGAGCTACGAAAAGGGGCATAGTGAAAACTCTGATTGATCGTGCCTTCAGCCTCTGCAACAACGAGGAAAGCCTAACTTCCGAACTGGACCACATCAAGAGAGACCTCTACCAGAACGGCTATTCAAGGAAATTGGTGGAACAGACGTTGAAGAGCAGGAAACAGAGGATAATCCAAAAAGAAGAAGAACCGCAACAACCAACATTGTGCCTTCCCTACATCAAAGGATTGTCAGAAAGAATCAAGAAGATTGGATCCAAATACAAGATCAAGACCTGCTTCAAATCTGGAAACACCATCCGCAGCCAACTCACCAAAACCAGACCAACGAACATAAACAGTGACTCCAAGAATTGTGTTTATCGAGTACCATGCGAATGTGGCAAATCATACATCGGAGAAACCAAGAGACCACTGGAAACCAGAATCGGCGAACACAAGAAAAACACCCAACGAGGAGAAACCACCAAGTCAGGAATCGCAGAACATGTGTGGACCCACCAACATAACATCAAATGGTCTGAGGCAGAAATCATCCATAGAGAAGAACACTGGTTCAAGAGGAAATTCAAGGAAGCAGCATACATAATGAATAATAACGCTTTCAGTCAACCAAGCGTCGTGATCCGCAACACATGGAAACCGCTGATTAGCCGAATCAACCGGTTACGGCTCACTGAACCGGAAAATCCCGCCATAGCTGACCTATAAATACCCCCGTATCCCAGGACTTTGTTAGTTCTCACCTGAAGACGATTGTAGATACACACAATCGAAACGTCGTGACAAACTCGATTTGAATCTTTCTCAGAATTTTTATTCTTTATTCATTCATTTTATTTTAATTTTTAATTCAACTTTTCTTTTTTTTTTCAGGCATTGATTCCTAATTCAACTTTTCTTTTTTCAGGCTATTGATTTCTAATTCAACTTTTCTTTTTTCAGGCTATTAGACTAGTTAAACTCCCATTTAAATCTACATTTTTCGACTTCATATATACTAACATTAATACTAACCTGATTTGTTGATACTCGAATCTTCTTGATTCGATGAAATAGTTAATTTTTATTCATCACTTATTTCGTTTTTTCAGCATAAATCATCTTTTCTTTTCTCAGGATTCAAATCTTCATACCTTTAGACAATGGAAGTCCGAAACTTTTCTTCACAACTCGAGACATTGTCAGCCACCTTCAAACAAAAACAATGTTAAGATGATATTTTTGCTACTGCTGAGTTGCCACAGTTTTAATGCACTTTTCTTGTAATGTTTCATCAATAATAGAAGTAGATGTTGCAGCAGTTGACTAAAGAATTCTGATGAATTGATTATATATTATAATAGAGATAAAAGATCTTTTGATTTGTCTCAAGACAGAGGGGTAAGGTGTGAGTTACAGAATATTTCTACTTGCTGTTTAACTGGGCTTGATCTTCTCGATTCATAGTAGTGATTGTAATAAGTAGATTATGATATGGATGTCAAGCAACTGAAATTTATTAACAATATCGTGAAACAGTAGGACTATATGTGCATGAACGAATAGGAAAAAATAAATGAGGTTGTTTCTCCTCTAGGTTTAGTGATCAAGCCATAACCTACTGAAGTGTAAACAACATCATTCTGAAACTTCAAAACATTCGCATATTTTGTTTTCTTTGTTATATTCTCATACCTAACTGAAGATTTCATATTAATTTCAATAAAGCACATGTTGACAATATTGCTTAATTAATATTAACTAATAATTATTATTAGATAATGTATTAGATAATGTATCTTATCATGATATCATGATATTCCAACGTTGAAGATACGAATACAAAATGTTGAGGAGATATTTCACTTAAATTTCGAAGTAGAACAAGAAAATTCATGCATAGACCTTACTTGTAAAGGAATATTGAAAAACGCTTTTCAGCTCGCCTCACTTACATGCAAAACACGGAAATGTATTTCCGGACGACGAAAGAGAAACTGTCATTTCAGAAGTTTATTTGATTCATCACCTTGATGCCACCATAAATTCTCTGGTAAGGGTCTTGCATTCAAAGGGATTATCAGAGGATTCAATTCCGTCCTCCTTTGAGTTTTATCTGGACTTTTTCTAACCGGGAGAACAGGAGAAGTAAAAACGTAAGCGAACATTATTTTCTCGTTAGGACATTTTTAGTTGTCCTATGATGTTCATCATTAATTAATACACATCAATTCGCACATACATAAAGAACATATTGACTACATATCACATTTGGAATTATAAAGATTCCTGATTGAAAAATTCCTTTATGTTGTAGCAGTTTTTGAGGAGTAAGTGTTAAGTCTTAGAAGTCTTAGAAGTCTAAGAAGCTTTTGGAATGTTGGTAATGAAGCTGCATTCTTTATGTGATCTGCCAGAGAATTGTAGAATTTGCATCCGATATATTCAAAGTTTTTTTGTCGGTAGAGTAAAATAAGGTTTTTTTGTCTGGTATCATGTTTATGGTGTGTTCTGGTGGCATTATAAGTGGCCTTATTTTTGAAAATGAAACAACATGCTTCGAGAATGTACGTAACCATATTAACAGTTAGAATATTAAATTTTTTTAAGATATCTCTGCATGACTCTCTTCTACTTAGTTTTGCAATTATCTAATTGCGTATTTTTGTGATAAAAACACCCTTTGTAGGTACAGAAGAACTTGCTCCCCAATTTTAAATTCCGTTTCTCATATGAGAATGGAAATGGGCAAAGTATAAAGGCAAAAGTATATTTTCATTGCAATAACTCGACATAAACTTGAGTGCATAACATCCTTTTCTAAGTTTACCATAGACAATGTCAATATGTGAATTCCATGATAGTTTAGAATCAAAGGTGAATCCTAGCATTTTGATAGATCCAGAAGAAGACACGACGTCATTGGTATTTTCAAACAAGGAAAGCTGGTGGTGTTTCTACGAAAGCGTAAGTATAAGGGCCACAGAGATTTTTTATATTTTTTCCGACTTTAAACTCGGAATTTCCGACTTAAAACGCCGAATTTCCGACTTCAAACTCATAATTTTTTTATTTCGACTTCAAACTCAGAAATTCCAACTTTGAACTCGGAAATGCCGACTTTAAACTCGGAATTGTTTTATTCCGACTTCAAACTCGGAATTTTCGAGTTAGAAGTCGGAATTTTGTTTTACGATGGATGATGGAATAGCTATCAATAGAGATCTGATAATCTAGTAGAATTCGATGCTACGATTGCTACCAAACTCAAGTATTTTTTTTCAAAAAGGTGGACCTCATAATGCCTCATACTTATGATGATGTCAGGCATGTTCGTTCCTGTTAAATCCTCGATATCCATGCTGACCATGCTTGGTATTACCATCATCAACAATACCCTATCATGGAATGATTATGTGCAGAAATTGCCTCACAAGAATTTGATTCTTTGTTTCGCGCCAAGGACTACTTCACACCTTAAAAAATCTCAACAAAGCACAAATTTGACCTGTCATGGAGTTCAGTTCACATGTTTAGAGTTCAGCTCCAGGATTCAATATCCATCAAAACTATACGCCTGGTTGGTGACCTTTCATTTACGAGTTTGTTGACTGCAGAAAAGTGGGCGATATCCCATTTTTTTGTAGATATATTGTTGTAGTAGATGCTTATCAAAATCATTTGAGTATATCATTATGAGCGATTCCGAGCAGACAGACCAGACAGACTCAGATTCGCCACCCTTTCATTGCCAGGCTCCAGCTCCGCAGAACTTCCCTCTATCAGGATTCTATTTTTCATCAATCGGAAAAGTTGTGTGACATTATCTAGTATGGTTTTTCCTGTTGTCTATACCTAACCAGACCTGGGAAAATATCTATATATCGAAAGTTTTTTCGAGATATAAATATTTCTCGAAAAATGATGAGTATAAATAAAAAATGATGAATATTGAGGATGTTATAAGAACAATCATGGCTGCTGGTATCATCAAACCAGGCATTATATGGATCAGCCTTCTTCTAGAAAATATGCAACTTGAGTTTGGTTGCATCAAAGTCTACTTAGATAATCAGATCCCCATTTCAAAAACTGTAACTGAAACTTCATAGATAATGTCAACCTGTCTTCGCCTTGCACCTCTATCTTCTTTGGATGATATAGCGGCTCTAGAGCAGAAGTGTACATGGAGTGTACTTTCATCCGCAAAGCTGTAGACATGATACCTCTATCAGGTTATTGATGTAAAGTATAAACAAAGTTGGTGCCAAAACAGATCCTTGTGGAACACATGCGTTGATAGTTATTCCATCATTCCGAGTTCAAAGTCGGAAATTCCTGAATTGAAGTCTGAAAAAAATAATTCCGAGTTCAAAGTCGGAATTTCCGAGTTAAAAGTCAGAATTTGCGAGTTCGAAGTCGGAAAAAAATAATTCCGAGTTTGAAGTCGGAAAAAAATAATTCTGAGTTTGAAGTCGGAGAAAAACAATTTCGTTCAAAGTCGGAAATTCCGAGTTTGAAGTCGGAAAAAAATAATTCCGAATTCAAAGTCAGGAATTCCGTGTTCAAAGTCGGAAATTCCGAGTTTACAGTCGGAAAAAATATAAAAAAATCTCGGTGGCCCTTATACGCTTTCGTATGTTTCCGACTATTTGGACAAAACATTTGGGCATTGGTTTTTGACTTATTTATTATTAGATGATTTTTGTGTGACCATGTCATCAATTTAGCATAGGTAGTCTCAGCCGATAATTTTAATGATACTAAATCCTCTTCTATTATTGAAATATTTGTGTCGTCTGCATAACATGTTGTAATTATTTTGTTGTGTTCGTTCAAGTATAATATGAGGTCATTGGCAAATACTAGAAATAGAAGGGGGCCTAGTATTGATCCTTGAGGGACACCCTGTGTAATGCCTAAGGGATTAATGCTATTGTTATTTATTTTAACAATTTGCTGTCTATCAGATACATAGGATGCTAGCAAGCGGAACGGTGTTCCCCTCAGTCCATACCTTGATAATTTTGATAATAGAATCTCATGTCTAACACAGTCGAATGCTTTAGAGAAGTCTATGAAGAGGCCCAAAACAAATTTTCTATTATCAAGGGATTGAATTATTTTATTTTGGAAGGCTGTCTCGGTTCTTTTTTTGCTGTAAAACCGTGTTGCGAATATGATAATAATTTGATGTAAGGAAACTAGTTAATTTAAGTTTGATATTCAATTCACATAACTTGGATATGCTGGCTAACACACTTATAGGTCTGTATAGGTAATTCAGTACAGCCAGGAAATGAAATCACTACGGCATCAGATGATAGGAATTCATAAATATAAAAGATTCTTTGTTAGAGAAGAAGCCAAAATATATTATTGGATGATTAAGTAGTTATGAATTTCCAACCTCCGTCTGATTCGTAGCTTCTTGTTCCGTTGATATTAATCCTTGGTGCAAATCGAGTAGGAAAGCGGTTAAATCAAGAATTGATAATCACCGATAACAATAAAACTTAAAAATTTCAAATAAAAATTATTGGCGGGCCGCGAACTTTTCAATCGCTGGCCGCGGTCAGTGCATCCATGCTATAGAGTCTACGTTCATAGTTTCAACTTCATGCAAGTTTCAGAATGTCCCAGCGTGGTTATATCTGCTTTGTTGCAGTGTTTTATGGTTCCTTGTGCATTCCTACAAAGAAAACGATATACCTTCTGCAATTTCTTTCCCCTTTTTATAAGCCAACAGAAATAAAATAGAGTTTGTTTCGGTGTCAAGAATAGATATATACCTAACCAATTGTTGTACAAAGGTATTGAAATGTTCATCACCCATATATAACAAAACATGCGTCTTGTAGACACATCTTCCGTCAATCTAGACTTGACTGATTTTCAGAAAGTCAACTAAAAATAATTTGTGGGGAGGTTTGGATTAAGGAAAAAGCATGAAATGAATTGCTGTTAAATACTTTTCCTAATAGCAGGTAGAACGTCAACCTCATTAGTGAAAATGTTTTTTGAATTCATGACGAGTTTTGCAGCTATATAATTTGTTTCACTGAACTATATCATGGTGATTATAAGGTCTGATGTGAGTTTATTTTAATGATTACCATAGATATACATTTTCCTGCCTTCAGCAGCTAAAATGGAGAATAAGTCTGATGTCATCCAGTGAACCTTATTACTGTGATTATTAATATTAAAACCTTGGGGTATTATTAACTTGCGTTAATTAAAAAATCTTTGAACCCTCTAGGCTGCAGAAATCGCTTGTAGTCAATTAAATGAGTTTGCCATATAATATGCTCATTATCAGTTTCTATTAGTGGCTTTCGCTTCAATTAAAACTGCACACAATATGTTGAGCCTCCATATACGCATTCAGTTCATTATTAGAACAATCACACATTTGGGTTAAACCAATCACATAATTTTCTTTTGATATTAAACATGAATAATGCGGTCAGTAACATCTATTTTGTATATAGGATAACTGGCTGAAATATTGCTCTGTGGACTGGGGAATTACAATAGGACACCGTTTAATGTTACATGATATCGATGTGGTTTTCACAATAATAGATGCTGATTGCTGGTAGTGAGTAAATAAAGCTTTATCAACTAACGAGTCAGAAAAATGAAATCTCACCGGGAAACTTCACTATAAGAACTACAGAACAGAAAAATATCCCAGTATTATCTCAATGTTCAGATAGGTACATCTAATTTTTTTGTACCAGGTTTACAGGATTCGGAGAACAAAAGTATGAAAGTGCCCAAGAGTAATTGCTGACGATTATTTATGTGTGAAAGCAAATTTTCATGGACAATATATTAATGTACGTTACCTCTTAGAAATATTTTGTGATTTCGTTAATTTCGATGATTTCAGGTGAAACATATTGCTCAAGCCTTTCGAAAGTGTGGTTAAGGAGATGATTAATAGCGAATGCTTTTGACTTTAGTTTGGTTAAACCTAATGAAGTGAGATACGTGAGCGAAACAGAATTATTTCGTACTAGGGGATCACGTGTTATCGTGAATTTCCCAGAAACGTCTTAAATGAATAAGATGGGACTAAATTGGTTTGAAAGTATAGAAACCTGAATACTAATGAAATACTTTTTCAATGATGATTCGTAATTTAGGATCAGAACTACACATTTCCAAATGTTCTCACCTCGTTGAATAAATTATCATTCTGAGAGTATGCATTTCAGACTGATAGCTCAATAAGTTAACTTTCGAAGCCAATATTGATTCGTATCAACTAAACATTTAATATCACAATCATTAATTTACTATTTCAAAGTTTATCATAATAGTATCATCTCATCACCACAATCCAGGGGCGGACTGGGAGGTCGGGCGATCGGTCATCGCCCGTTGGGCCGGTGCCTCTTGGGGTACATTCAGTAAAAATTTCCGACAATGACGAAAATGATACATTCACAATATGAAAAATAGGAAAACCAATTGATTTGAACAAATTGACTGCCGGAAGAAGCACATCATCATGGTGTAGTGGCACCTCTAACAGTTTCCGGCTGACGGGCTGACGCGGTTAATATAATGGGTTCAAGTCATGGTTGTCAAAAGTACCCATAGCCAAATTTATGTTTGAGGCTATTTTGTGGAATCTTCAAATATCCAAAGTTTATCTTGTAGTGCGTTATTGATAACGTCTTCTTAACATCCATCTATAATGTGAGACCATTACAACTGCTATATCTTTCAGAAAATCTTCAATATCAGCAATAACATCAACATTTTTCTGTTCGAAAAACACGGTGTAGAAAAAGATGGAGAGTAGCTTTCATCGAGGAATTTGATGTACAGGTTAATAATGCTTTGATCAAATTATCATTTTTACTGAAATCCAACATGAATACTTGTTTGCATATTTTCCTAAAGATGATAACATACTTAGCGAAACACGAGTAGAGGTGACAAAAATGATGTTTTTGCGTGTGATAGAACCTCGGATTGAAGTGCTTCATTGCCTTTATAACGTTTTTCTGATCTTCTGTACAGTTGATGTTTGCCTGCCTGACAAATTTTACTTCGAAGTGGAAAAGCTTGTAACTTGCTCTATTAGTGTATTTTGGTTGATGAAGCAGATGTCTTTAGAGAAGAAAAATTAAGGCTGCCAAATCATCTCCTAAAGCTCCCAATTTCACAAGATCTCTTTCTGAATTTACATTCATTCTGAATAGACTGAGGAATATTCTAAGCCAAAAACCTTTCGAAGCTTTCATGATGATGCTTTCAATTGAGGGCAATAATGTTATCATTGACAACGTTGCAAACATTCACATTCATGAGGGATTGTATGTTGTGTTGTGTCTATAGTTCAGTGTTTTATGTTTGTTGTTTATTTTCTATAGAAATATTGTCTATTTATAATTTTGTCACAAGGTGTTTTTCGATTACAATTGATATTCCTTTCTATTGGGCCGGTAAGGTCCATATCGCCCGGGCCGATTCAATGGTCCAGTCCGCCCCTGCCTCCATCTGACATTGCACTGCAGAAATCACCTGAGACTTATTGAAATTTTTCTAACAACACTGGTTTTGATTTGAAGATATATAGAAAGTAGATGTTTTTCGCCGGTTCTAGACCTCCTCCCAAGGTCACACACCCCCACGTGGCCTTGGGGGGTCAATGACCTTGGAGGTCAATGAACTTGGGAGGAGTGACCTTGGGCTGAATGACCTTGGGAGGAGTGACCTTGAGAGTAGTGACCTTGGGGTGAATGACCTTGATGCGATCTTGAGAGGAGTGACCTCGAGTTGACGACCTTGAGAGGAGGGTGCCCTTGGGAGTTGATGCGGCCTTGAGAGGAGTGCGTCCTTGAGGGTGGCTCTCTTTTTCTGTGAGCATGACCTTGTGTTTTCACACCTCTAAAATGGGAGAGGGTGCGACCTTGAACACTGCTGCTGCGTGCGCATGCGCCATTCTCCCACGAGAATTCAAGATCGCGTTGGTGAGAGTGGGGAAGGCGGTACTTCTATAAATTCAAGGACGCGCAGAGTGAAGTACAGTTTCTTGGGAATCATATATTAATCAGCATTTTTTGTTTGTTCGTGAGTGATAAAAGCGTTTTTATACATCATCATCATGTTGACCTGCAGTGCTTGTTTCCAAACCCTTACGCGTAGTGATAATTTACGCCGCCATCAAAGAATTTCATGTGTTGGTGATTTGGGTGATTTGGGTGAACCTAGTGCTAAAAGGGCTCGATTGGATATTTCGAATCCGCCAGCGCCATCGACATCTAGAAGTATGCAAAGATGTGTGCCCTGCGCTAAAGACGTTCCATCAGATAGGATGGGTGCTCATAAGAGAACCTTGGAGCATCGCTCTAATGCGTGCATGCACTACATAGATGGCGTATATGCGATCGAGAGCGCGTTCAAATGCCGCATTATTAGCTACAGGTGAGAGTGTAGAACGAACATTTTGGATTACAATGCGTTCTTCAATGAGAATAGAGCTACAATTATATCTCTATTGGATAATATGCTTCTGATTCATCACTCGATTAAAGTGAACATGGAAGTTTTTGGCAGATATGTCATTGAAACCCGAGATGTGAAATCTTTCATGGCTTCGAATCGCATAATTGCTTCATCGCCAGATTTGGAAGATATCGTTGACGCATTTCGGGATTGTCTTTCGAATCTAGCTATCGAATTCGAGGAACGTGATTCTGGTGAGTTGTTAAAAAAAATCAGATGTCGACTAAGTTTGCTTATTTCTTTTTTTACTTTGATATTACAGTTTGGGCTTTAGAAGAGATTTTGTTCCTAGAAATAAATATTAATAAATATAGTCCATCAGGAGGCGGATCTCACATAAAGCTGCCCACGTATATTGCGAACAAGAAAGCGGTGGTAAATATTATAAATCAGGATGAGCACTGTTTCGCCTGGGCAGTTACATCAGCTTTGTATCCTGCGAGGGTAAGGAATATCGAAACATCTTCCTACCCACACTTTTCTACAGTATTGAATCTGGTTGGTATAGAGTTTCCTATGAAAGTAAGTGATATTCCAAAGTTTTAAAATCAAAATGATTGCTCCATCAATGTTTATGGGTTAGAGAGTTTCGAGGACCAGAAAATGAAGTATAAGGTTGTTGGGCCGCTTCATTATGCAAAGAATAGTTTGGGTAGACATGTCAACTTACTATATAACTCAGATGATTCCGGTAAGGAGCATTATTGCTGGATAAAAAATTTATCGCGATTAGTGTCAAGCCAATTAAATGCCAGAGAGCATAGGAATTTCTTTTGCGATGGGTGTCTGATATGTTTCTCCGATGAGTCGAAGTTGCTACGCCATAAATTGAATGATTGCAATCATACATACACTACGGTTCCATCTCCAGAAATCAAGGTTGATAAATTCGGAAATAGCGCTCCCGGGAATATTTTAAAATTCGAAAGTTTTGAGAAACAGATGGAAGTACCTTTTGTTAATTATGCGGATTTTGAATCTGTTCTGAAACCCATCCAAACTTGTGAACCAGATCCTACGGGGTCGTATACGAATAGAACATTCGCTCTTGAGCCGCATTCATTTGCATATCTCATCAAATGCTCCTACGATGATTCCCTCACTAAATTTGTTTCATTCCGAGGAAAAGGTGTAGCAAAAAAGTTTGTCTCCAGTTTAGTCGATAATGTTAAGGCTATATATAATATGCATTTGAAACGCGTTGTTCCTATGGCTAAATTGAGTGCTGCAGAAAGCTTGATTTCGCTACCGCTACAATTTGCAACATTTGTGATAAGCCACTTGATTCCACAGATGTTAAAGTTAGAGACCATTGTCACCTGACTGGTAAAAAGAGAGAAGGCGCCGCACATTCTAAATGTAATTTGAATTTCAAGCTACCTAACTTCATCCCCATCTTTTTCCATAATATGAGCGGGTATGATAGCCACCTCTTCATCAAACAATTGTTCGAGCATGAAGAGAGGGTGGATTGTATCGCTCAAACTAAGGAAAAGTATGTTTCATTCACGAAACATGTTATTGTTGATGAGTACTTGGGAAAAGATGGGAAAAATCATAAAATGTTCATGAAGTTGCGCTTTTTAGATAGCTATAAATTCCTTTCTGACCCGCTGCATTCTCTAGCTGAAAATCTGACTACGGAACAGTATGTTGAGATTTAAGCTAATGACGCGAAAATGCGTGTTTCCGTATAGTTTTATAACATCTATCGATAAATTGTAGCATAAGGGTTTACCTTCACAAAATGACTCTTTTTATAATTTATCGAATGAACACATTTCGAATCAGGATTATCGTAGAGCTGAGCGTATTTAGAAGATATTCAAATGTAAAACGCTTGGGGATTATTCAGACGTATATCTGAAATCGGATGTTTTGTTATTATGCGATGTTTTTGAAAATTTTCGGAAGGTTAGTCTGAAGACAAACAAGTTGGACCCGTGTCAATATTATACAGCCCCTGGTTTATCATGGGATGCTATGTTGCGCTACACAAAAGTGGAATTGGAACTCTTAACTGACATCGATATGGTGAATTTCTTTAAGAAGGGAATAAGAGGCGGTGTCAGCCAGTGTAGTATGAGAAGCCATGTAGCTAATAATAAATTCCTCCCAAATTTCAACCCTGATGATCCATCATCGTTTATAATGTATTTGGATGCGACCAACTTGTATGGGCATAGTATGTCGCAACCACTACCTACATCTGGTTTCACATGGTTAACTGATGTTGAAATCTCAAATTTGGATATCTCGAATGTTGCAGATGATGACCCGTGCGGGTATGTTCTCGAAGTAGATATTCACTACCCTGAAAATTTACATGATGTGCACTCGGATTTACCTTTTCTTGTGGAATCCATCAGCCCGCCAGGTTCAAAATCCGCTCATAAGAAACTGATTCCGAATTTATCGAATAAGTTAAATTATATAATCCATTATCGAAATTTGAAACAGGCGATTAGAAATGGTTTAATCTTGACGTGAATACATAGAGTTCTTAAATTCAATCAATCTTGCTGGTTGAAGAAATATGTAGATCTCAATACTGAGATGCGCAATAAAAGTACGAACAAAGCCGATAATGGTTTATTTAAAAAGATGGTCAACTGTGTGTATACGGTAAAACTATGGAAAATGTCGATAGAAGGGCCGATATCAAACTTGTGACCCATTGGGAGAGTATCAAGAAGCGAAAGCGTGCTAATGCATTGACGGCCCTTCCCAATTATAAGACTTGCACGATATTTCATGAAAATTTCGTTGCAATTCACATGGGTAGGGTTAGCGTGCATTATGATAAACCGCTCTATGTGGGCTTCAGTATATTAGATGTGTCGAAAATTGTAATCTATGATGTCTTATATGATTGTATAAAGAAAAATTTTCCTGGAACGTCATCATCATTATTGTATACTGATACTGATTCCCTCATCTTGAAAATTGATAGCGAAAATTTCTATGATTTTATGAAAGAAAACATAGAATATTTCGACACATCTAATTATCCTGTAAATAATAACTTCAACAACTTCAACATAATCGATCGTCGGCAAAATGAAAGATGAATTCCCAAACAATCCCTTAATTAGTTTTTATGGTACTGGCGCCAAAGCTTATTGTGTCAAATCAACGACTAGCGAGGTGAAAAAAGCGAAAGGCGTTTCCAGGGCTGTTATAAGAAACGAACTATCTCTAGATAGTTATAAAGACATCGTTGAGAAAGGTGGTTTGATATTTCGCAAGATGAATACTTTTCGTAGCTATAAGCATGACATCTTCACGGAGATGAGAAACAAAGTTGCTCTTTCATATCACGTCGATAAGCGGTTTATTATTCCCATTACTGTCAGAACTCTTCCTTGGGCATAATGATATCGATTTTTATCGATTTAGTCCAGAGCAAAATTCAATTTGGCTACATCAGGCAATAAGCGACTTGTCGCAGAATGATCAGGGGGAGGATAATGAACGGTCCAAAAGATTAGACTCGCTAATTGAAATGTTGATGGAGCAATTAGAACCTCAGCAGTGAGCTCTATACCGGGAGGGGGGTAGGGGGAGGGGAGGATTGTCTGCTACAAGCCCTATAAGAAGTATAATATATTTCCATTCCTTCGAGTTGGTGACTAGCTGCGATATTGGCAACAGCAGTTGAGATGACTTCCGAGGTCAGCGAGACGCTTGCGAAACTTTCAATTCAGGAGCATGATAAAGAAAGGGGGAAAGCTGTGAGTATATTTTTTATTCGATGATATTCTCGATTTTTGGGATCATTTCTATATTATAAATGTATATTTTCTTGTTGCAGCCTTCCAAAAACGATGTTGGGCAACAAGGCGTAGGCAATTTCACGGATGAAGGATACGATGATGTCGAATGCAGCGAGAAAGCACTTAACCGAAATAAATTTATGAATGTCCCTCGATCATTCTTATGTACATTATGTAATCGAACACTTCACGAAACAATTGTGACAGGTGTTGCTCCTATTTGTTGCAATGTACGCAGCAAAGTTTATATTTACCATTTTTGAAGTTATGTAATCGAAAACTTCATGAAACAATTGTGGCAGGTGTTGCTCCTATTTGTTGCAATATATGTAGTAAAGTTTATATTTACCATTTTTGAAGTTATAATATTTTTCTATACTCGAAACATTTATTGTGATACTTTAAGTTTTTTCCTCATTCTGATTACTTTTCCAAACGTTATAACCTATAACTTTGAATTTTGTTCTCACTGCAAAGGGATCAGTTTTCTCAGTTATATTATTTGAAGCTTATACATTTTTTCAACTTGTGAAAATATTGTATTTAATACTGGGCGATATAATTTGGAACTCTTGTCAAATTTATCAAAATAAAATAGATAATTTAGTATTTTTTTCATTTATTCATTGTACACTCTTACATAAATATATATACACCCTTAAATTTAAAATATATACAAAATAAAATCTTATGAACTAGAAATACATGAATATATACAAAATAAAAACTTATAAATAGAAATATAAATAATCAAATATATACACTAATTTAAAAGTCTCCTTCAATATCGCCCCTATAATAGCGAAATGTTGGAGCAGGCACCTCCAAATCCCTAGCCCTTCTCCGAAGTCTCTCTTCGAGGGGTAGACACCAACACTTGTCCAAATGTTCGGAGGGCCCCCTATAAAAGTGGCCCACCACCTCACAAAAGAATTTCTTGCCGAAATTGCAGCCTCTGCAAATCCCTTGCCAGCAATCATTCCGATATTGCCGGCAGCTTCTACAACTATGGAAGTGCAGCCTTCTACCCATGCTGCATTCCCGGCATGTTGGGCGGCAGATCCCAAAGTTGGAATTCCTCAGCTTTTTACAACACCTATCGCATCGGGCTCCGGAACTTGGTGACTGCGCTGGTACAGGAGATGGGGGCCCCCGTTCTTGCCGTATTCGCCAACGAGCAACGCTGGCACATTCCCGTGCTGGGATTAAGGTATCCTGGCACGAAGGCGTCCCCGCAATTGTGGCAGCATATCGCCCCATTCGCGATAAGCGGCCTCACTGCAATAATTGGCTTGTTATCCCAGGCACTTGGATACATATTGGCTGAAGAATAATTGAGGAGTTCTTCTCAAACTAGTGGTCGACTCGGGAGTTGAAACCGCTATGATTAAAATTGCTACCTCCTCCGCTTTTCAATACTCTTTCCGCCTAAGATGGCCGCCGTGACAGTCGCCCTGTCAATTGTCATCTGCCAGCTATCACCCGCTATCAGTAGCGCCACCTGCCATTAAGGCTAATGACCTTGAAACAGGAGCGCCATCTATCACAATCCCTATTATTTGCCATACCAAACTATCGCGAAGTGTTCCGTGCCCGTAGTTGATCGTTGGGGTGTTCCGTGTCAGCTGTCATCCACCATCAGTAGCGCCACCTGTCATCTGTCACCCGTCATTTTCAAAGTGGAAGAAGCTGGGACTTAAACATTTTTTCTCGTTATGATAATATTAGATTATTTCTATTTGTCCGACTCTGAATGTTTGTTCCTCATTGCTCCAATTTCGAATTATTTTTCAAAGTGGAACAGTCTAACTCTTGTAATTTTTCTCATTATACTAATATTGAATATCTTTCCAAGTGATAGAATCTGCAAACCGTTTCCATCTTCAACTCATTCTGTTGACTGCCTTCCTGTTGGACTACTCAGACTAGACGCTCCTAGACCAACTGTAAGTATTACCTTTGAAGTGTGTATAGTGAATTTGTATACATCTTCATATTTTTGTACTTGTGATATCGAATTATATTCTAAGTGGTGAATGTAGGACTTGTAAATTTTTCTCATTGTGATAACATCAGATTATTTCTATTTCTTTGACTCTGAATGTTTTCTCATTGCATTGATATCGAACCATTTTCAAAGTGATAGAAGCTGGGACTTGAACATTTTTCTCCTTGTGATAACATCAGATTATTTCTATTTCTCCAACTCTGAATGTTTTTCCTCATTGCTTCAATGTCGAATTATTTTTCCGAAGTGGAAAACTCTTACTCTTGTTTTTTTCTCATTATACGAATATTGAATATTTTTCCAAGTGATAGAATCTTCAAGTGTTTTTTTGGACCTGGTCTAGAAGACACCGTTGCCTGCCCTCCTCTCGAGCTATCAGACCACCAGCTAATTTTTTTGGAGTATTACTTCTGAACCAATTGTAAGTATTTCCTTGTGAGTGCATATAGTGAAATATAAATTTTCGAGTTCTATAACATACTTCGTTCTCATTGTGATATAGTCGAGTTTTGCTAAGTGCTATAATAACCTATAACTTATAATATTTTTCTTTGCGATAATTTCATAATTTCTCTATACAATGCAATACACGACTTAACATGTTTTCATTGTTATAGAAATACGAGATGGCCTTCAACAACTCCGCCGCCGCTGAATCCTCTGCCGCTCCCGCCAATTCTGAGGAACTGCAGCAATTAAGTATGTTAATTTCAACTCTTTTTCTTGTAACACCATCCTAATATTTTTCTCGAAATTTTTTCAGGCCTCAATTCGTCATTTTTCGAGAACATCACCATGGACGCATTTGATGTTCCCGAAGATGATATTGATATTGGAGCTCTTCTTACTACCACGTGGGAGAGCATGTGCGGCGATGATACCGCGGGTATGGCTGGTACCCGGGGTAAGAAGAGGCCGGCGATGTCGCAAGGGGCATCTTCCAAGGGGGCTAAGATGAGCAATCGCAGGGTGAGTGAATCATCTTCATCGTCGGAGAATGAGGAGGATATGGCGCTTACGGACATACGGATATTGGTTGAAAGCCTGCCCGAAGATGACAATGCTGATGATTTCGCTCCACAAACCAAGAAAATGAAGGTTTGTGGCGCGAAATCGTCGGGGTCCGTTGGGGGGAAAAGCATGTACTCGTCAAAAGGGAAGGTTGCTAACCCCCTTCAACATATCTTTCTCGACGATAGCGAGGACGATTTTGCACCACCACCGCAACCAAAGAAAAAGATCTCTGGTAGCCGTGTTGGTGGAAAGAGGACGTTATCGTCGAGGGCATCGACGTCTTCGAAAGCGTCGCCCAAGGCACCTTCGAAGAAGAGGAAGATTAGCCCGAAGGCGGTTGCGGGACCATCTAAGGCCGGTCCTAGCAAGAAGGGCAAATCTTCCTCTTCTTCAATGATACTCCACAAGTTCCTCAACAATAGTGGCAAGGTAAACCCCTACCGCGGAGGTGATATTGCTGAGTGGTACGCGGAACGGCGTACCGCCCAGCAAGAGCGAAAGCCGGCAATCAACGTCTTCAGAGTGGACGTGATCAAGCCGGCTAGTGCTCGAACTAATGCGGACGGTGATGCGATCGCCGCCATTGATGAGGGAACCAGTGGAGTAGGCGTCGTGGGTGATGCACCGGAAGTGGCTGTTGCCAATCGAATTGAACAGTCTGGAAGCATCAGCATCGTCACCATCTCCGACGATGAAGGTGATGCTGCTGCTGCTGCTGAGGGTGCGGTTGTTGGCGAAAACAATGGTGGTGATGCCAGCGTTCACGAGGCTGCAGTTGCCGCCACTCCGCCGCCTGATGACGAAGTCATCACCATCGTCGTTTTCGCCGACGCCGTGCCAGCTCATGGAGATGCCACCCCGCGACCTCCCCAACAACCATCGCCGGAGCTGGAGGCAGAGGTTGCGGCAACGCCTCCATCATCCCCACCACCACCATCGCCAGCAGCTGAGGCGGAGGTTGCGGCACCATCCCCGGCGGGTATTGCGTCACCCTCGCCGCTAGCGGAGGATGTGCCGCCGTCGCCGCCATCATCATCGGCAGCTGGGGGTGCGGCTTCGCCTTCACAGGCGGAGAGTGAGGATGCCACACCGCCGACGCCTTCCCCGTCAAACAGCAATCCGCCGGGACCATTACTGCCTTCCACCCAATTGCGAAAATATGACGCCAAGTTGAGGCAGTGGTTGGCAGTGATGAGCAACCACAAAACGAGAACCCTTCACGACAACGCGCAGGTTGAAGCTTAGCTGACTGAGATTGAAGCTCAGCTGGCTGAGATTTTAACTCAGGCAGCTGAACTTCGGCGAATTTCTGCCATGCAGAAAGAGCGCATAGCCAAAATTGATGCGGAGGTTTCTCGTTATGGGGGGCATGCCGACGCGAGTGCTGTTTTACTGGGGAAGGAAACCTAGCAGTATATAGTTTTTTTGTAAATTTTAGTCAAGACCCTAGTTGTAAATAGTTTTTGTAAATATAAATTAAGATGTATATATAGTTGTAAGTATGTAAATAAATTATTGTAAATTATTGTAAATATTAGTAAATATGTGTATAGTTGTGAATGTGTGTATATAAAGATGATTGTGTATATATTTGAAAATGAAGTTTCCTCCTCTAATATCATAATTTTTATATGCGGACCCTGTAGTCTTCACAAGGGCGGTATATATCTGCTTATCTCGATCGCTAATAGATCCCGGTGCTTGATTCATAAATATCAAATCATATAGTTCAGAAGAAGCTGGAAATACCTTACTCCTTCTATTATCACGCCATAATTCGATTTGATCGTTCAAAAAACGGATTTCCATATTACCCATCCTCAATTTACCCGGTTTGGGATCGATACGAAGACCATATACTGTATCATAATTAGATTTTCCAGTTTTCAAGTTATCCAAATGCTGCTGCACTCGATCTTGTAGAGTTGTTGTATCAATAGCGGTAGTATTATCGCTAGAAATGTGTGAAGTTGATGATGTCGGCGGTGTTTCCATGATTGTCACATAATCGAGTTCGCTCTGCATCAATTGCGAATTTTTGCTGGAATTTCCAGATTCTAAATGTTTATCAAACATTTCTGTAGCATCTCCCACTGTTTTCCTACGTATCGGCGTAGAATGATGCGTAGGCTGCGGTATTTCAAGGATAGGCGGTACTTTCAGACCCGATATTTGGGAGGGGGTTATCGCTACCGCAGCAGCCTCTGAGATAGCTTTCAATGGTTTTGTTAGCGGTTTGTATACCTTCTCAAGCATTAGCTGATCGCTGAGGTGGGCGCTCTTCAAACTTTTGAATTTTTTTTTCTCACCGCATCAGTTGCTTCGACAAGTTTCTGCTTGAGACATATTTCACCCATTTTTTCACTGCTAGATGCGCTCATTTTGCTATCCAGCGATCGAATGATTCAACCACATCAGGGTATCATGGATATATGAAGCAATCAAACCCTTTTCTATAGCGTCCCTCGCAAATCTCACTATCCCGAAATTGATTGAATGTCACATCTGGGGATACATGATCGGAAAATATGTGATGAAGATTCATTTCGTCCTGTTTGAACATGATTATGAAATTATCGCGAATTAGTTGTTTAGGCACTCTCGAATATGTTTGCGCAAGATGGAAACAATCGACATTTCTATGATGTCTCATCGAAAAATAAGATCTAATCACATCCTGCTTCCCACATATAACATCATCGAATATAAATATACTCTCAGGTTTTGCATCGGCAGGTTCAACTATGTCTGCATTATTACTGTAAGTGTGATAACCCAACCCCTTTATCGGTTCCAATACTTTACGTAAAAACTCATACTTGGGTTGATACAATGATTTTGAATAGAGGTATATGTTGGCGAATCGTAAGCCATTCTGATTGGTGAGCAGAATAGTCGATATAGTCGATCGTACAGGTCGTTCGAACGTTCGCTCCGATAAAACGCGTGTTTTTGTGGGTATAAAAGTGAAAATCAAAATCGATTTTTATATAAATAAATAGATAAAAACCCAAGTGAAGTAATAGTGTAACCAAGGATTGTGTAAAAAGTTGAAATTTGCATGATTCTCTGAAACATTGATATCATGTCCAACAAAAACTGTAAAAAGTGTAACGGCACGGTTAATAGAAAAAACCCGGGTATACAGTGCCAGGGTTCTTGTCAACGTTTTTATCATGGCCTATGTTTATCATTCTCGCCAGACAAGCTAGACTGGCTTCGGAGTGATGGTATCTCTTGGACATGTGATGATTGCCGAGACGGGCGAATCATGGTGACTCACGGTCAGGAATCACCCATTCGAGAAACTACAGGGGCTAACAATATTATGATAACTACTATGCTGGAAATCAAAGCTGAGCTGCATCTTCTTCGAAACCAACAAAATGATCTACATAAATCTGTGAACTTTTGTAGCGATAAGGTATCAGATTTTGAACAACAATTATCTGGAATCAAAGAATATTTCTCCAAAACCGATATGCTCGTTGAACAGAACAAAATCCTACGTAATGAAATAAATGCAGTCACCTCGAAAATAAATGAACTTGATCAAGCTTCTAGATTGTATAATATCGAAATCATGGGGGTGCCCGAAAGAAATAGTGAAAACTTAATGGAACTATTCACAAAAATTGGAAGTAGTATCAATTGCAACATTGGAACTGAAAAAATTGAGACTATACATAGGGTTCCCTCGATGAAAAAGTCTGAAAATACTATAAAATCTATTATTGTTAAACTTTCGTCCAGGAAAGATAGGGATCAATTCTTAGCCGCAGCAAAATCTAAACGTCAACTAAACCGGGATAGAACCTTGAAAATTGAGGGATTATCAGACACAATTTTCATTAATGAACATCTGACACCAATGAACAAATTGTTATACAAGGAATCGAGAGCAAGAGCCAGTGAGAAGGGTTATAAGTTTGTGTGGATAAAAAATGGCAACATATTTCTGCGTAAAACTGATGATTCTAAGATAATACATGTTAAATCTACAGAATCCCTGAAATCACTATAGTTAATCGCACTCAATCAGAAAAAATATGCACCTAACGTAAATCTACCAAAATGGCTACCCATGGAAAAATCAATATTTTCTATCAAAATACCAGAGGACTAAGGACTAAGACTAATGATTTCTATCTAACCACATCTCTTCACGACTTCGATGTAATAGGAATAACAGAAACTTGGCTCAACAATAATATTCTCACAAGTGAACTGTTCGATAATAACTACCAAGTTTTTCGTCGGGATCGGGACGCCACTACTTCCAGCAAATCCGATGGTGGAGGAGTTCTCCTGGCAGTGAATTCAGCTCTTACAGTCAAGCATCATCCAGAACTCCAATCCCAAGCAGAAGACGTATGGATCTCCATTGAAGACAGTCGTAAGAAAAAAACTTTCATAGCATGTGTATATCTACCGCCTGGGGACACTATCTCAAATTTGAACTTTATTAATCAATTGCAAACAAACGAAAATATTTTCCAGAACAATCCTGTTATAATATTAGGTGATTTCAACTTATCCAAAGTGAAGTGGGAGCCCATAAAAAATGAAATTATTTCAGAACCCACCAACGTCGATGAAAAATCATCTGAGTTAATTGATACATTCACATTTCTTGAATTTGGTCAGTTTAATAGGATCGAAAATACAAATAATAAAATATTAGACTTGGTACTTTCGAATACGGACTATATAAAATCTATAATACACTCAAACAATCCTCTTGTGATGGAAGATATACACCACCCTGCTCTAGAAATAATTGTTAATTTAGATACTGCGAAATATCTTAGACAAAATATGAATACTATACTTAATTTTTATAAGGCAGATTATATAAAAATCAACAGAGAATTAGCCAACATTTCATGGGAAACTCTATTAAATGGATTGGACGTAGACGACGCATTAAATATTTTCTATAAAAAACTTGACTCTCTCATAGCAACACATGTACCTAAAAAAATAAATAACAAAAAATTTCCAATTTACTTTAAAAAAGATACTATAAAATGCATAAAAGAAAAACAAATCACACATAACAAGTACAAAAAATATTGCGATCAAAATCAATACAATATTTTTTCCGACTTGAGAAAAAGATCTAAAGAACTTATAAAAAGGGATTACTTGAACTATGTCTCGAGTATCGAAACTGAAATCACAACTAATCAGAAATCATTTTTCAAATTCATCAACAACAAGAAAAAATGCCATAGTAATATCCCCCAAGAAATGTTTTATGAAAATATTCAGGCTACCGAAGGCAAGGAAATTTGTAATTTATTTGCTGACTATTTCAAAACTGTGTATATTCCTCAGAATAACATAATCAAAAATCAGTCGAGTAATGTGAACACTGTTAGGATTTTTCCGAATGAGATCAAAACTATAATACAATCCCTCGATATAAAAAAATGCCCAGGACCAGACAAAATACCACCTCTTTTCATAAAAAACTGCTGTGAAAACTTGCTGTTACCATTATCAATTATATACAACTCATCACTTGAAACGCTTAAATTTCCATCTTTCTGGAAAGAAACCCACGTTGTTCCGATATATAATTATGGCGATAAACATAATGTAAAAAACTACCGTCCGATTAGTAAAATATGCGTATTTGGAAAAATATTTGAAAAAATTATACAAGACCTCATATTTTTTTCTATAAAAAATGAAATAACAGAGGAACAGCATGGATTTTTTCCAAAAAGATCTATAGAAACCAACTTGAACATCTATACCGAATACATCAGTGAAGCAATAGATGAAAAACTTCAGGTGGATTCAGTGTATACCGACTTCAGCAAGGCCTTTGATAAAATTGATCATTCAATCCTTCAGAAAAAACTTTCTGAAGTCGGTATACATGCAGGTCTCATAGAGTGGATAGCATCATATATACAGGGTAGGACTCAGGTAGTAACTATAAATGGTTTTTACTCCAACAAATTTTCAGTGACATCAGGAGTACCTCAGGGTAGTCACCTTGGTCCTCTGCTCTTTGTCATATATATCAATGACGTAAAACGTTGTTTTTTGAATAGTAAAATATTGCTATATGCAGACGACTTGAAAATTTTCAAAAGAGTTGAGAAACAGGAGGACTGCGATGAGCTCCAAGATGATCTGAATAGATTTTCTTTGTATTGTCAGTGTAATAGTTTGTTCCTGAATATATCCAAATGCCATAATATTTCGTTCACTAAAAATAAGAATAAAATTTTGAACTCGTACATTATCAACAATAACACAATAGAGAAAGTTGAGGAAATAAAAGATTTAGGCCTTATATTTACCAGCAATCTAAATTTCAACACACATATTGATAAATTAGTGAATGAATCCAGAAGAATGCCTGGTTTCATAATAAGAAATACTCAACACTTCAAAAAAAGTACAGTTATTATATCATTGTACAATTCATATGTGCTCAGTAAACTTAGTTTTGCATCATCAATTTGGAATCCTCAATATGCAGTTCACATTAGTCGCATAGAAAGTATTCAAAATAAATTTTTAAGGTATCTGTCGTTCAAAAGCAACACACCAATTACAAATAGTAATTATAAATATATCCGAAATAAATTTGGAATTCTTAGCTTGACTGGTCGCAGGAAAATGAGCGACATAAATCTAGTATTCAAGATTACTAAAAATTATATCGATTCACCACAGCTGTTATCCTGTATAAATTTTTTCGTTCCATCACGCGCACTTCGACAACATCAAGTATTCAACATTCCTTTTAGAAGAACTGCAGTGGGGTATAACTCTCCTCTTATAAGAGCTCAGAGAAATTTTAACCAATACATAGACACAGATACAGAAAATATGAGTCTAGTTTCTTTCAAAAAATATTTGAAAAACAAGTTCTTAGTATTGTTCAACTAGGATTATGTTCTTAATTTATATTGTAATTTTTTCTTTTTTATCAATATTATTGAGAGCTTACAAATTTAGATATTACTTGTTACCATAGTAATTATTATGATTTCTGAAATTATCAATAACATTGTCATTATATACTTTTTATCATAGTTATTAATTATTTTCATTTCTATAATTATTGTTATTAACATTGGTTACATTATGTATGTAGATATGCCTGTATGGTCGTAGGTAAAAGTATTACGTGGATACTGTTTTTGGAATCTTCATTCTGTTTGTATCCCTTATTTCTGAATAAATAAATAAATAAATAAATAAATATCATAACATTCGTCTTGCCACAATTTGATGGGCCAATAATCAAACTTCGAATTGTATTGGAAAATGGATCCCCATGCCTACGCTGTGGAATTGCACTATTTCCTAACCCAACTTTTTCATCAAAATTTTCCACACTGAATGTCTCATTTTGTCGAAAAATCTGCATCATGCGACTGTCAAGTACTTTATAATGATCTGCGAGTGTCGCAAAGCTCATTTATATTATGAACGCCAAGCGATACACTTCAACAAAGAAAAAAAGTTGGCGTATTTGTCGTAAGGGGAAAACAACAAATATAATGAAGGAAAAAAGGCGCTTTGGTATGGGGTGCGGCGGTAGTGTGCTGAAAAGGAAGAAGAAGCGGACCACGCCCAAACGCATTAGAAAGATAGCTTTTGGATCGGAAATAGTGCACAAAGTTTGACATGCGCTACGCCAAATGGGGAACAGGGGAACGCTCACCAGAAACTTGGGTGAAACAACTCTAAAGGCCGTCGGTGCTGCTAAAAAATTCGTGAGAATGGCAGGGGGAAGGAGAAATATTCGAACACACCGCATAATACCAATCCCCAAGGTTGGCGGCATTCTTCCACTAATCCTAATTTTTGGCGGGATTATCAGCATTGGGTAGTTTGGCTGCAGGCAGTGCAAGTGTTGTTCGTGCTATCAATTCCGCCAAAGAGAGTAAGGAGAAACTCGCTGAGGCGAACCGCCACAACACACATATGGAGGCTATTGCTCTAGGTAAAATCGGCAAAGGGGTCTATCTGAAACCATACCGCAAAGGGTTGGGTATCTATTTGAAGTCCCAAACTCCAAAAAACTAGATGGCCTACCTCGAAGGGCTTTAACAGATGTGGACCTATCACGGCAGATAAAAAAGATAGGAATACCGAACTTTCGAGGTATATATATGAGGGATAAGTTACCCTCATCCGGCCCATACCGTACAGAAACCGCCATATTGAATTTAGAAAGCGAACAAGGTGATGGCACACATTGGGTTGCATATAAAAAGAGCGGTAAAGTAGTCGAGTATTATGATAGCTATGGTGATTTACCCCCACCAAAAGAGTTGGTGAAATATCTGAATAGAGGACCGCAGGCGCTTAGAGCTACCAAAATAGTATATAACCATGAGCGCCAACAAGAATACAACACAGTCTGGTGCGGGCATTTGTGCTTGAAATTTATCTCGAAGAAGAACACAAACGAAAAGTAGCTCATCATGGATCGAGAAAGCATCAAAGAAATGGCCCATGCGTTATTAGCTCACTCTAAATCACGCTCTCTCTTGAAAATGACTGAGAAAGAACTCGCCGACCTACCAAAGGAAGTACTGATCGGATTGGCCTCCCAAGAAATAGCTTTAGTATGGGATAAGCTACCGCAACGATTGATAGACGATCCAGAGGTGTCGAAATACCAATTTTGTGAGGATCATCATCATGGTGGCGATCAGAAATGCGATAATCAACCAGGCGGTGGTGATGTCAACGATGGACCAATACCTCGAAAAGTGTTTTGCTGCTTTTGTCGAATGAAAATGTAGATGTGGCAATATGTAATAAAACATTTTATATATAAATGATTATCAATGCGAAAATAACATTCTTCAATGTCTCGCATAGCGATCAAGTTGCAGCTGTTGAATGTTCATTGAGGTTTGTTACCAATTTTCGCCGTTTTCTTTACACACCACCAACATTATGTCGCAAACATTCACCATATCGGGTGGTCATAGTGTTTTGAGCGCTGATTTTTACCCACCAATTGAACTAGATGCGAGAAGAACTTACGGTTTGGGATTACATGGCTTTTATTCTTACAATTCCATAGCCAATATAGATGGGACAAATAACGCTTTGGGTTATTGGGATGAGAAAGAAGGTCGCATCTCTGAGAACTTGAAAATTATTCATACACCACCAGGCGCCTATGAAATAGAAGAAATCAATAGAGTTATACAAGAAGCTATAGCATCTTCGAACCCCTCCTCTGATAGTAAACATAATATTGAATGAAATCTTTATATGGAATTATGTTGTCAGTTGAAAATTCCATAGCCGAAGTGTTGGGTTTCGAGAAAAAATTTTACCCATCCAACTTTCTACATAAATCCACAAAGCCGGTGAAAATTATTAAAGTTCGACTAATACGCATCGATTGCAATATCACGAGCGGGGCGTACCTGAATTGGAAAGAGGTTCACACGTTATATGAATTCGACATCAATGTGGATCCTGGATATAAGCTGTCGAAGGAACCGAAAAACATTATATATCTACCAATCAGTCCGACCGGACGTCAGTCTATCGATAACATTACACTGAGAATTTTGGATGATGAAAATTGTTTGGTCGATTTCCGAGGAGAGAAGATTATAGTGAAGCTTGAACTGAAACAACTAGATTGATCTCGAAAAAATAGCAGAGAAAAGATGGGGTTCTGCTTCGGCAACCAATCAAAGCGAATATCCACCCCCACACCCCACAATGATCGCAGAAATGATAAAAAGAAGTGTAAACGCGGTCGCGGATTCATTCGCGATCGACGTCTCAATCAGACAAGGCGGCATCATAACCTATCTGAGAGCGATATTGATTTCTTGAAATCTATCGGACTGAAAGTGCTACAGAAAAAATAGAGATGGTTTCCACAACTTCTACTAGCCTCCAATTGGAAGTGTTTGATGAACCAATCTTCGATCATTCCCTAATCAGCCTGCATGAACACACATACAAACCATATGGTTCACCATCATTCAAGAACTCTGACGAAATAAGAATAGCTGTCAACTTTCAAGATTTGATATTAGATATTGCAGAGAGCTACATCTACATCGAAGGAAAATTCATACCAGATGATTTGACAGCAGATTGCTATTTATCCAATAATGCTTTAGCATTCCTCTTCGATGAAATTCGCTATGAGATGGGTGGCGAACAAGTATGTATGATTCGAAAACAAGGCATCACTACAGCTATGAAATGTATGTTCTCCTTTGGGGAATCGAATAAAAAATTTCTAGAGACTCTCGGTTGGGGAATTGATGATGACAATCAACCGATCCTAGACAAAGTCAATCACGTATTCAGCGGAAAATTACCACTCAAATACTTAATGGGATTCGCTGAGGACTATAATGAGGGCGTCTTGAATATAAAACAAGAGTTGATACTAATCATTGCTCGCTCATTCAAAAACTCCTACATGGGAGTAGTTAATGCGAAAAAAGAAATTGATAAGATTGAATGGAGAATAAGGCATATCATGCCGTCAGATAAACAAAAAATTAAAGTATTGAATCGCATCAATAAAAGTTCCACTGCGAAGATAAAAATAGCATATATGATGTGGGATTTGTATGAGTTACCAACTATCCGTGAAACATCTTCAGACATTTGGGCTGTCAAACCTACCAACAGCCTCGAGCGACCGCGATACATTATCATAGGATTCCAGAAATCTGCTAATACGGATGATGTATCTAAAGATGCCACCCAATTCATTAATGCTGACATTAATAATATTCGAGTGTATTTGAATTCAGAAGTATATCCATATGAGCGGTGGAATTTAGAATTCGACAGGAGTTGGATGTTATAGCCTATTATGCTTACGAAAATTTCCAAAAGAGTTACTATGGTAAAGATATGAGTGAGCCGATGATGGGTATAGAAGAATTCAGGAAGAACCCATTATTTATCATCGATTGCAGCCATCAAGCCGACGCCATGAAATCCTCAACGGTAGATATCAAATTGGAATTTGAGACTCGCAAATCGAAATTTCCAGCCAATACAAGATTGTATGCGCTCATTCTACATGACGCAGTCATGACATATAGCGCTCTAGATGGCTTTATACATATGGGTGTGTGAACGAAGAATTATGAAGCTATGATCAGATGAATCACTACCACCATAGTTTAAGATATATATTTGTAGCAGTTTTTTTCGGATAATAAAAGATGTAAAATGTCGAATAATATTTTATTTTTCCTATTATGTACAATTATTGAAATAGTGAGTCTAAAGACTATAAGAGTATACAAGACACCCCCTTGTACCCCGCCACCTTCTTGTTCTTCCCCAACTTCTTCTTCCCCTTCTTCGCCTTCTTCGCCTTCTTCGCCTTCTCCACCTTCTTCTTCTGAAGCTTCCCTCAAACCGTATTTTTCGATGATGATAGTTGGTAGGAACTACTAAATCGTGAAGAAAGCATTCCAAACCCTCCTTCGCCATTTCTTCAAGAAACTGCTCCAAAGTTATACTCCCGTGTTCTAGGCGACTGCATAGAAAATGACCGATTTTATATCGATCAGCATCCGCTAAAATCTCTCGGGCTCGTTCTTGATTGAAACATGCGCTCATATCATAGTTGGCTGCATGAAGTGAATCACGCTTCAAATCGATGAGTTCATATTTAAGTCTGCTGACTGCTGATTCGATGTCTTCAGCAGCTGGCCAAAACTGGCTAGAATAGTGCATCCACATATCCTTAGAAGTTGAGTACTGGAGTCTACAAATAAATAAACAAAAAAAGAGTTCAGGAGATAATTCGACAAATACGTTTCATATTATATAGCTCATACCCTCAGCTTAAAAAAACTACTCACCATAAATGGTATATGCGACGACGACGGTGGCAAGAATGTAAGAACTACTATATACATATAATCTTCAAACTCCCTTTCACTAATACTAAACTAATCATAAAAATAATTCAATTAATTACTGAGGCGAAGTCTCGCTAAGGGGTATTTCTTTTATGCCGAACCTCATAAGCGTTCGCGTTTTCGCGCCAGCATATGATGGTTCACTCTGCCCCAGGTATGCTATTGTATAAACCCCGCGGGAGTTGATCAAATGGAGATCGCTTTCTTCAATCACAAACTTTTTTGGGCAACCAACTTTTCACAGTTTCCCCACTTTCTTCATCTAATAATATAACGGTGGCAGATCTACCAAATCTAGTTTCAAATATTGTCATTTTCTTGATCAGATAAGGCTTATTCAAGACCAGCGATGATCAGCACTTGCTTGGTGAATTCATACCCTTCAGCGATTTGATTGATCGCGATCAAATCAATTTTAGGTGAACCCATCTCTAGATTGAACACGTGAAAGAGAGTACAAAAGAATATATAGAATATAGGAATTTACTTACATAAAAATAACACTTGTTATCACGCAAGGATACACACACGCTTTACGATTCAATATTTATTTCTATCGATTGCTAGTTATGCTGCTGCTACTGCTTGTGACAACTATAGCACTGAATCGCCAATTCATAGGAACTCCCCCACTCTCACCAACGCGATCTTGAACTCTCGTGGGAGAATGGCGCATGCGCACGCAGCAGCAGCATTCAAGGTCGCACCACCTCCCATTTCAGAGGTGTGAAAACACAAGGTCACGCTCACAAGGTCGTCAACTCGAGGTCACTCCTCCCAAGATCGCATCAAGGTCATTCACCCCAAGGTCACTCCTCTCAAGGTCACTCCTCCCAAGGTCATTCACCCAAGGTCACTCCTCCCAAGGTCATTGACCCCCCAAGGTCATTGACCCCCCCCCAAGGCCACGTAGGGGGTGTGTGACCTTGGGAGGAGGTCTAGAACCGGCGAAAAACACCTACTATAGAAGCAGCTTTTGGGGTGGAATTGACATTTAAACACGCACCATCACTCACTAATGATGAAATTATCCAATATTTGATGTCTCAATGTAACATCCACTTCTAGAAATCGTGGTTTCATCTCGAAGTTGAACCTCCAATAAGACTTCCATGTGAATATGGATTTCGCACCAAGAGAGTGATTCTAAACTAAATATGGTCTACAGTCGTGTACCACGCATATCATAGCAATATATTTACTAAGTGTGAATGAACTAGTGTAAACCCACAAGAAATATATTTTGATCAAAGTTTTTTCCTTTAACATTCCAAATGCAATGTTGAAGAAATCTGTAATCCAACATTGAATATGAACTTCTATCACTCCAACCATCGTTATTCTCTGTAGATTGAGTGCCGGTTGCATAAAAGTTCATCAAGCCTTCTGTTAAATTAACTCTGCTAAATCGCAAGCTATAGGGCATGCAGTGAGGTATGTTCTGATGCCTGTTTTGAATATATATTTCCCCAAGATTCAAGTCGGGTAAAATCCCCCAAGGGAATATACTCGTACATGAATCTAATTATACGGAAATCAATCCTGAAAACGCCATTTAATTACATGTATTTAACAAAGACAGATATCCCACACCATCGTTTCTTCTCACTCTGCTACCCCTTACACAGGGAACCTGCGATATTAACCTCGTATCCAGTAGATATATTTTTGTATAAGTTACTACAAACTCAAACATTGTGGATATAATAATTTTCCGCTTATATTATCGTCTATTTACAATTCGATCATTTCCGAATAACTCTTGTATGAATACTAGTAGTTCTTTACTATCCTGTGGTTAGGAGATTGATAATCAGCTGGAGATATATTTAGGTTTACTTCAAATCTATTTAATAATGTAGGTACCTCATCAATAATACATGTCAAATTTTGGGAAGAGAGGAAGGTAGCTTCTGGCTAGGTAATATCAGTCCCGTTTGTTTTCAAAATTTGATTTGTACACAGTGAAAAAAAAATTACACCAGCTCACCACAGCTAACACCGTCTGGTGTCCCCTTAGGTCCTGATTGTTTGTCAGTAAACACTGGTATATTATTCACCACTGTAGGTGTTATGTGACCTTTCCCATAGGTGTTTCAATAATCAAACCCAGTTGTCAGTTACACTAGTGTTAGTGCTGAATTTATCAGAATGAACACTTTGGTAATATTCTTTATGCATTTCCGAAAGTACGATTTGACACCGCAGTGATGTGATGCACATTCTTGATGCTGAATCCTACCTCCACGAAATTCTCTTCGGTGCTTTTAAGCACTGAGCAGGTACATGCGAATACTTTTCCGGTGTGAAGGAACACAATATCATGAGTGTGTTATCATGCGAATCAGTGCTTCTCTTCACCACCTCCGGTGTTCTTTACTTAGTTGGATTACCTATTGATATATAATTCTCATATGATGATATAAACTAGACACAGAAGAATCTAGGGACAATTCGGATGATGTCGCACTGTTTCGGCTCATTCATCCTGATCAGTGGCACCACGGCCTAGGCCAATTGATACTGATCTATATCATAATCATCTAATATATCATGCCCAATATTGAAACCAGGTACGGTAGGAAGAACGTCAGTGCCACCTATTGGCAAAAGTTCTAAGGTTCTAAGATCGAACAGATGAGCGCATGAAATTCACACCATTCAGATGCCTACGTACAATTATTAATTTACATCAAGTCTGGTGTTTTCAGGATGTAATACTTAACGAATGCTTATTGCCACCAAATTAGATGATTCATACACCGCCTCGATTCCATCGTGATATGACACGGTGTAACTTGGTGTCAATTTTATATAATAGGTGTTTTTTATGCGTTATCGTTAATGATAGCACCATTGAGAATATTAAATTTCAACCATTTGGTGTTTCGTATGATTATATGTTTCAGAATCGTTCTTCACCACATTCTTGTCATTTTTCACTAATAAGATCGGAATTACCACCACTCAACACTCAATTGTAAAATGTATAATAATGAGACACAACTTTGATATTCAGGTGTTGTATTCGTCGGAGTTTGCTCTGAAATCCATTTGATTGAAATTACACCCAAGTTTTTTTTTACTGTGATATGCACAATAAACGTTTATTATAATCCCCTGTCACACCGTATTTTTCATCCATTCTCGGCACAGTCCATATCTGATGATGCTGCCTGAACACAAATAATGATTTCCATCTGAGAAATTGCTTCAGGACCTATAACAAGATAAAACAATACGGAAGAAACTTGGAATACACGGCCGTGTCCTAATATTCACAATAATCCCTAATGGAAAATGGAAAATCTCGATATGCTCGAGCATCTTGTCCCAGGAAGGGGCTTTCCAGAAATCCAATGGCAATTGTCGTGGAAATCCATGAGGAGCACCTGGGATCTTATTTTTTGAGAATATCCTTGCCGCATGCGGTAAATTCCGCATCACATTTCGAGCTCTAATTTAGGGCGTTGCAAGTAGTTGGACGATGAGATTTCCAGGGGATTAGAAGCTGATTGGAATGCTGGAATAGCTTTCACAACGGAATACAGGGTGAGGCAGGTTTGGATGAACTCGTAGCAAACCTCGTGGTACAGGGTTATTCACGGTAGATGGATTTTGGAGTATTGGATTTATTCAAACGAAGCTGAATATATCCCGTTCAGATAGTTCAGAAGTTCATCTTCGAATGACGAAGAAGCGAGCGAAGAAGTCAAGATCGTTCTTTATTACATTTGCAACATACCTACACAGTAAAAAAAACTTGGGTTTTATTTCAATCAAATGGATTTTAGACAAACTCCGACGAAATATTAACACTGAATATCAAAGTTGTGTCCTTTTTATTATACACTTCACAATTGAGTTTTGTTTCCTATTCATGATGGCCTACCGTATAGGGCAGTTAAATTTCAAGCAAAGATAACCTAGTTTTTGCTGTTTTTTCGCACTTTTTCATATGATAATGTCAACATATTATACATGGCTGTGAAGGGAGTTTTTAGTACCATTCAATGGTGAAAAAAACAAATATGGTGCACATTAGAAAAACAAAAGTTGCACAGTATATCTGTGAAATTAATGAAGATAGAATATTTCTGATAACTCCAACTTCTTTGTCTTGATTAGTTACATATTTATGAAAAATTTAAAATTTCTTGTTTGAGTATTGACTCAGAAAATAAATAAAAACGAAATGAGCGATTTCAAGTTTTTTTCAAAATATTTCAGGAATGGCCGGAACTTTTTCAGTTTGCAAAGCGGCATTTTGAAGAGGACTGAATTGCGCACCTTTTGTCTAATTTGATCAACTTTCTATGTCTTACCGTTTAGGAAATAGCAATACTATCCATATGAAATCGGCGGGACCCTGTATATTATTAGTAGGTCGATATTTTATTAGAATAGATTATTTTTCATGGGAAACAGCGAAGAAATGTTCAGCCGTTCCGTAAGAGTTTTTTTGCGAATGAATTAAATTTTCATCTCCAAGTCACATTTTTTGGAATAGAATTCAGAATATTGTGATATATTAAGTGACATCACAACAACAGAACACGAAATATACAATTTCATATGGTCCAAATTGGATAATTTTGATGGAAAACACCGATTTCTGAAGGAGTAGAAATAAATAACCTACTTACATGTTATGAAGTCGATTTTTGATAGAAATCAGGTTCCGAAAACCGCACATTGATATCTCGAACCGTTTAAAAAATACAGGTTGGTTTCAGAATTTGTGCATTTTCAACCCACTCCGTAACTTATTTATTTATGTGCTTGGACAATTGACTGACCGATTAATCGATTGTCTCGAAAGTAAACTCAAAAGGACAAATTTCAAAAATAATAAAATGATAATAATAAAAATAATCGTTTTCAAAAGAGTAGATAAGTAAATAGAGTTCGAGTTTAGCATATTGCAATGACATTGTGAATATTTCTCCATTTTCCATTTTTAAACATTTCGGACATTTGAAATTCCCAGAAATGTGATCATATTTTTTCTAATCAAAGATGAACCTGAAACAAGAGTTCTCTATTCTCTGGATTGTGTTTTTTTGGAGTAACATCCAGGAACGAGCCATAGAGCAACAGTAATTGAAGAACAAAAGCACAACGTGTCAGAAAGCATTATCTTCATCTTCTTATTACGAACTAATCTATCAGCATATAACAATTTTGAATTGATTTAACCTGGCTCCAGGATTTCAGATCAACATTAATTAAAATACCCAACGATTTGACACTTTTCATGAAGGAAACTACATCTTCGCCTATATTCAATTTCCCCTGAAGTTGCGAATAAGACTTTATTCATTACCCGAGAGTATGAACATGGACTTCGTGACATAAAACTTCAGACTATGTTTGTCAGACAGTGATCGTTAAGTCTTCAGACCTGAATTAATTTTTTATTCGGCTATTTCACCAAAAAAATTCCTACTCCTCATCTAGAGCGTTGGGGATAATCAGAATTGATGTGATGTATATAGGAGTTTTCTCTTCCGCTATTTTTAGCTGGGAATCAATATAACTAATATAAGACAGGGTCTGACCTCGTCAACTAGGTAAATCTCCAAAGACCTTTAAATTTTGACACTGTCGAGGTTCTTTAGCGAAGTTCGTGGCATCGCAAAACGATTTCTTTAGTTCCTTCATGAAAACAACAATTACATAACGCAAACTTCAACCAGGATGAGTTTAACAAAACTTGTCCCCTTTTCAAAAGATCATTGTAGTAGTTGAAGTGTAACTTTTTTATGATTTCAATCTAAATATCTCAGGGTATAGGAACCTCAAATTCATTACTTCTACTGGACTGTAGAAAGTGCACACAAAAGTTCCTGGACCACAATTCGAAGCACCCATAAGATGATGAACATTTCTATTGAAACAATGAATTTAACATGAGGACTGTACCAATTCTATGAAAATTCAGTTGAGCGTTTTGTAGGAACGTGATTCTCGTCCAGAAATACTTTCCTGAGTGAAACTGCCATGTAATTGGGTCGAAATTGCGGCAAAATTCACATGAGCAGAGCTACCAGATGCACTTGATGTCAAATACAAATCTGTCCTCTGAATCCGATTTTGTGATATGTGTGACCACTGATGATATTTGACCCAGTTTTGCAAATTCGAAGATGGATATGGCATTTCACAGTTTCATTATAAAACTGGAAATATATATCTCAATATTGATCAACTTTCACATAAATATTTCATTTTGTTTTGAAATGTAGGTATAACTATTCGGTTTAGTATTTAACAATGATTGAGAATGATTCAGACTTTAGACATTGAGAATGATTTTTGAGACACTATTATGAAAACTGGATCCGCATATTGAAACTTTCGCAAAAACTTTGCACTGAAATATATTAATATTTTCAGGATGGACATCTTTCGATGTATGTAGTGAGTTTCATCGTATTAGGTTCATTGGTTGAATTTTTCTTCATCATCAGTAGCGAGCAAAAGTAAAAACCGCGATTTTGTATACAAGATTTTTCACATTCCCAGTATTAGATATCATTATAAAATAGTACATATTTTCCTATAAATAAAAAAGTCCTAGTGGTTGATACAAAAGTAGACCACAGTTCATTCAGGCAATAACAAATATCAGAGTTCTCGTTTCTCTTCGACCGTAACAACCTTATTATTGGCAGCCGCATACATATCAACTTTACCTCGAAACTTATTTTTCCTGTTTGTTTCTTCTTCATTGTATTGAACACATAGTGGGCGTAATTCGTTGCATCTGAAACAATTCAAACGAGTTAGTTGGTAAAACAATGAAAGTATCAGAACATAACAAAATCACAGAAAAAGTGCTATTCATTCAGGAATATACAATGTGAATTGTATGGATGACATTGGAAACAAATGAAGAGTAGGTATATATCGTGTCTACACGTAAACTTTTTGGTAATAATTCAATCAATAGGATGGAATAGTTGCTGACTGCCAGGGAAACATCATCAGTGAACATTTTACCACCCCAAAATATGGTACTTATGAACACTAAATCAATAAATCATTGTGAGGTCAACAAGTGTAAAACCTTCATCTCTATTTCTTTCGACTGTTGACAATACACAATGCGTGTGATCAGTTTTTCATATTTGTGGTAAAATATTCATTTCAGCCAAAGGGTATGCTTCAACATATTAATAGAGAATTATTATTTTTTAGAATGGGTATGAAACATCTTCATTTTATTTTTGATTATATAATATATTTGATATTGGAGTTGTCTGTTTTCTCTTCGGGAAGTTTTTATACATCGTAGAATAGTGTCGTTCATGCAAATATTAGAACATATGGGTTCTAGAAAAGTGATATAATATGAATATTTTCTTTACGAAGGTAACGACTGTAGAGTTAGTGCAAATTTATCTTGTTCAATTTTCAAGATATTATTAACAGGTAGAATGATGATTTCTTCGATGATCTGTGAAAAAATCTAGAAAAATATTAATGAATTAATTTCGGAATCCGATTTCTTTATTAAACTTTGTCCACATTTATCCTCAAAACAGGATTGAAAAGCTGAATATTGATAAACAATGTGCACTATTTTTATTTTGTACTTTAGCTCCCATCTTCACTTCAGTGTATTTTGAAACCTCTAACTTTTTGGTACAAAAATATGAAAATTATTTTTTAAATACTCGGTTGAAGTTAATTTTGTACAAGCCACATCTGATACATTCCTAATGTATGTACTTCTTGTAGAGTAAAATAAATAAGGAAAAATTCGACATCAGTATTTACATTGGTTACCTTCATGTATGAAAACAGTATTATCTGAAATTTCAGAAACTAGACAGTTGATATTTGCGGGTTTCAAGGATATTACATGCAATCTATACCAGCAGTAGACCATCAAGAACTGAGCCTTGTCACACACCTGCTACTGTGACTTTGACTTGAAGATTTATCAATTTCATAATTGATTCTGACCAACATAAGATATGTTTTCAGTCCCATTTGTTCGATTCTTTACTAAAATATACTCTATGAAGTATGCATGCTCGCACTCATGGTGCTGCTATTCTATTTTTTCAAAACCATATTGATTCATCAAATTAACGAACGGTTATTTTTCTACGTTTGCGGTGGTACAGAAATCTCAGGGTTAATTTTCGGGGTTGCTGGCCTTGTTGGAGTCCAGAGGCCGTAATGAATAACACCAGTTTACAACAAACCACCATATAATTTATTTCTTGTCAGTAGATCATATACAGGATGATCTTTCTTCAGACGTAAAACTGAAAGATGAATGGAATACCCTGATGATGTGAACCAAAAATGATTGTGCAAAAGGCACGTGGAAAAACCATTATACTTGAAAAAAATACATTATTCGCCTACCTGAAAGATGACCAGGCCACAAATCCGAAGAGTATTCGAACTTTGTAATACCCGAAGGTTCAACTAACAATATTACATCGACTTGGAAAAAGAGGTGTGATCACCTACAGATATTGTTCTCGAAAGCTCTCATTCGAACAATTTATCGCACAAACGCGTTTTTTATTCCCTTCAAATCTGTGGTGAAATTGCGCAAAAAACACAAACACGAAAAATATCATTCCTACCTGTAGGGTATGCAACCAAGCCCACATCTCAATGATCTTTGGAGTTTGGTCTAAGCGTTTCCCGACAGATGGTGTTGGGAGGTTTTAACTAAACTATTACAACAGCTGTTAGATAATTGAATAATTGAATGAATGATCAATCAATTATATTATTATACCTAACATAGTGGTAACGCGATCGTCCTGCTACACGTTCAATATGTGATATATGGTACATTCGCGGGTTTTCATACATTTATTGAGACACTTTATGTTATCCACTTCCACACAAATGAAAATTGTGTTCCCACTTATCGGCTTGCTACTATCAGACGGAAATTGGAAATAGCTGGAAGATTGCTTTCGAGCTGGCATTTCGCCTTCAAAACAGATCAACTTTCCTTTTCAATATCCATAAGTTTGGTGTAGAAGTGTAAATCATATTTGGCCATTACGGGGACCCATAAATCGTGCAATAAAAATCGTACCCCATTTCCTTTCCACATCAAGCCGAAGCGTGAATGATAAATTTTACCGAACTTATACGGTTGACACATTGATATACGTATCGAGCATAAAATAGACCCAAGAAAATTAACTTGTTGCAGTCTATTTCTTCCTTTATATTTCGCTCGAATATTCACTACGTTTCCCCAACATGATATTGCCGTAGAAAATTAGACGGCTCAGCTTGCTGATATTTCATTGTCCCGAAATTCTGCATCCCAAATTTTGTTGTCATCAATAATAATCGAGTGATCTCCCTACACCCTACACCCTATTCACCTTCTTCATACACCTTGGGCGTATTTTCCTAGATGTCACAAACTTTTGGGTTTCAAAACTAGAGACCAGTGGAACATTTTCCTCAGATAAATAATAACCTCCATTAGAAAACATTTCAAATCAAGACCTCTCACATTCGAAAATAAAGATACGTCTTGAACAAAAACCACGTTGGGTGTATATTATAATTGTTTTATGAGATATTCAACAAACCATGAAATCCGACAGGACTGAAACGATTGTGAGAAAAAGAAACGGGGATTGAAAATCCCATTCGACACAATGATATCAAGAGCAAAAATTGCCTAATGTATGCAGATGATACCACTTTCAGTTTCAGGGGAAAATATAGCTGACGTCATAAAAAAAAACAAATACGGAGAAGCAATAATCTCAGTCCATTGATGAGAAATGGTAGATCACTTGAACAAGTTCAATCATTGAAGTTTCTAGGTGTACATGTTTCAGAGAATTGTAACTGGACTATTCACATCAATGAGGTATGCAAAGAAATTGCACCTATTTGTTATATGATTCATTAACTAAAGAATACTGTAGATGAATCTGTCTTGGTAATGCTCTATTTTTCCAGGTGGCATACAGTTACCTCATATGGAATAGCTGTGTGGGGAATATGGACAGACTATCAAAGGGTGTTCGTTCTAAAAAAACGAGCAATTCGAAATATTTTAGGAGCCAGTAGGAGAATTAGTTGCTGGAAACTTTTTAGACAACTAAAATATATACTAGAGGTGCTAGTGTACATTGAGGTAGATCTAAAAAAATTCGCAAAACTTAGTAAAAGTTCTAGAAAGCTCATGGAAATAAAACTCTTCAACCATCTTCCCCAGTAATCAAAAACCTCTCTATATTGACCAATTTAAGAGAACAGTTAAGGAAGTTCTTTTGAAACAGACTTTCTATAGCATTTTTGAACTTTGCATTTTATGACAAACAAAATTATATTTGCATTCGAACTGTCTATTATTTTGTGATATATTGTTAATCAGAAAAAAATTATTCGTTAGTGTTGGATGCTTTAATGTTATACTTTGGATTTATACTTTATACTTCATATTATTTACACTCTATATACATACATACATACATACTTTTATTATTATTATACTCACTTTGGCTGACTGATTCCATATCATGTAAATGATATGCAGAAGGAACAAATCAACTATTATTATTATTATTACTATGGCTGAGGCGCTAAAAGCAACCTCATGAGTAGAAGACACCCCAGCCTATGAGCCCATGGAAACGAAACTCCAAATAAATCTAGGAAAAAGACCAACTCCCACACAGAAATACCACTGCACGTGGTCATTCGAGCTTTGGCAGCCTCAATTTCAGCAGATTCAGAAAACCTGGAACACAAAATCCTAGAATCTCACCATATGGTAAGAAGAATCAATAAAAATTCGTTTGGTAGTTCGGATAGAAGCCCAGGACCAAAAAAAATAGTGTCTCAAATGTCAGCAGGAGACTAGAAGCAGGTGTACCGCAAGTAGCAGTACTTATCGTCGCACCTGTTCTACATCTTTAATTTCAACAAACTATCAGATGACACTGCTGTTGTAGCGAGATCAGCGAATCCTATACGATTGTAACGCAATAACTGCGTAGGCACGCCTAAAATATGGTTCAACGAATGGGAGATTGAATTCGACGTCGAGAATAACCAATCTGATCTATATACAAGAACCAAGTAAGAAACCCATGGAAAGGAAGATGCCAAGGACCTAGCAGTAATTCTTGATTCTCAACTAACGTTAAGACAGCACGTCACCATCAGCAGAATAATACTGGCGATTGGCGAAAACAGCTAGATGCAACCTGCAGCTACTTATGGAAAGAAAGAACAACATGGCATGGCCCTATAGTGTTGAGAGTATATACTCAATTCGCGATAGAAAATAACACGTAGCACTATCTCATGGTTACAACTCGAACTTCTCGAAGTGGTATCGTTTTTGTTTTGTTTTCATATTTTTTATATTTGTGTCATTGTGACGTAGGTGTCGTTGCCACCAAACAATAACTGAAATGAGAAAAACTATAAGATTTTACATTTATTTCACCAGAACATCTCTCGAAAAACTGCTGGAAGTACACCTTCCACATCAGAAGCGAACATAAACAGAACAGAGGTTAAGTTTGTCTGTGGGTTATCCCACAGAGTAGTTCACGAGTCACCGCTAGGTAGCGTATCGCTTAGCACCTATCGCGAATACTGAATCATCTATGAGGGTGAGACACTTGGCAACGGCGCTTGGACTCAGTGCCGGTTTTAGCACTACCAGCGCCCTGGGCGACATTTATAAAGCGCCCCCTAACTGCAGTTCAAACCCATACGAAAAGAAAGTAAACCATTCATTAATGTGAGTGTTTCGAAGGTAGATAATAAAAGTATCTGATGAAATTTTACTTGGCGAACTCTCTTATTGGGATATATCAAAGTCGATGTTTTCATTAATTTCATTGTCAATTGACAAAGTTGCCAATTTTGTAAATCCAGATCGAGAAGTTGTCGATCGCTGATAGGTTTTTCTCAGGTAACCGTTACAATTATATTTGCAACGCTATCCATACATTCATATTACTTCTAGTGAGTTGCGATCTTTGATAACATTTGAAACAAAAAACAGGACCAACCACATTTCTGATCAGGCAAGACAAAATTTCAGATATTAAATTTCAATTGGAGATCATCACAGAGTTTGACAATGTCGTTTTTTTGCGAAATCTTTTTTATATTGTATAAAAAAGACCAAAATTCCGTTTACCTACTCATTGAACTATTCGAATCTTTTATTATTTTAAATTAATGTAGTGTCCGGAAATTGAAAAATGCAACCGCAAATTTTTTTCAGAAGTAATTTTCACCTGCTATACGTTAAACTCGTCGAATTCATGTCAAGGTCCAATTTCTAGTTGTAATTCTATATTCTTCCAAAAAGGTGCAGACATTTTTCAACATTTCTGTGCATTTATCGAGATCCATGTCTATTGATTTTAGATTTTTACTAACAACATTAATTTGAGATCTTTCAACTGTTCAGCTAAAGGAATATCTTTATGAGATATTCGAAAATAAGATTTCTGAGTTTCCGGCGCCCCGGGCGGGCGCCCAACCGCGCCCTACCCTAACGCCGCTACTGCTTGGACTCGTTTCTCAACGGAGTCAATTGGCGGAACAATTCTAATCTATTTCCTCTCCCAATATCCTTCTGCTGACTTGCACGATGTTTCTTGTCAAAATTAAAATAAAAAAAAATTGCGGCACCATCAGGGGACCTGAACAATTCGTCTGCCATAAGAGCCCGTGAACTTTTCACAACAGTTTTTCTTCATGTTTGTAACATTTTTAACAATATTTTTCAGTCTTCATGTACGCTAAATCATTCAACTTAAGTTTCAATGGATTTATATAGTGCCATATAGCTTCTCAGTTTGTCGTGAGTGGGTGGAAATTGAATCGACTGTTAAGTGACTGTTGACGACTTATTGAACAGTCAAAAATCTCTAAAAAAGAAACAGATTGGAGCAGCTAAATTTTCTACAAATATTCTCAAATCATGGGTTTTCTATGAGAAAAGACAGTTCTGAAAAATATATAATGTAAAACTGAAGTGACAAAACTACCAGGCAAACCCAATGGAGTACCTAATATTGATATAAATGGTATGGAAAACCGATAAAAATGTTCCTCTGTGACGTCATGCCACTCTCTTTCCCATTGTTTATCAATGGATAGACAAACCGTTCATATCTGTTGAAAAAAATCGCACATAGGTAGGTATCCAATCTTGAAATGAGTATAAATGTACGAATTGAAACAAGAGAAAGGGTGTATGGGTCATGTGATATTATTGACTGATGGTAGTTATAGCTTGAAACAGTTCTGACCACATTATCTACATGCATTAGGAGTTTATCCAATAATATGTTGAGTCTTATGTGGAAGTGATGAAAATTTGATCCATCAAAAAAACAACAACATCATTGAAAAAAAAAACAGAATGATGATCCTGAGCAACAAGAATAAGAGACAAACATAAAAACACATGGAAAAGACAACCATTTAGGGCAGAAAAAACTAAAAACTAGACTAACACGATTCAAAGTTGTGAGATTGAAATAGTGAAGGCAGAAATTTGTGGACCCTCAAATGCAAGTAATGAAAAATTATTTATTAGTACTGCTGTTCACGTTGACCCTTTCCTTTGTTTAAAACCGTTTTTTCATATTGTGATAACAGGTATTTATCATTTCGACAGACTCGATTTCTAGAGGTAATTTATTATAAGTGAATCTACCAGCACAAAAAATCGAGATGTTTATGGCTCTTCTCGTGATATACCCACCCATTCAAATTCTTGTTCAGTTTAGATTTATTTTAATTCTGTAAGGGTTCCTGTAACGGTTAGTATTATCTGATATGATGTTTTCTGAAACCTCGTCTACAAGATTCTCCGTACCTATTGCAGAGGGAGTAAAGTTTGAAACATTCTTTTTTGTATGACGAAAATTCCATCAATTTATACGGCTTGTAGCTCAAGCTTGAGTAAACAAGAGAATAACAGGATGTGCTTCTTTTTTTTTCAATTCCATCCTAGCGAATGTACCTACTCCTTTCAAGTTTGGAAAAACTGTAGCAAAAAATGCGAAGATATTTTTTCGATTTGTCACGATTGCAATAGTAAATCACGATTCATAGGCATAAAAAGATCAACAATTAACGATGTATCAAAATGACAGAATCACAAAAAAGTACAGTGGAAGTAGAATACAAAATATTGACGAAAACACGGATAACTATACATGAAAAATATAGTAGGAAGCTCCTTTGGGATTTTTAATCTACTTAACTACCACCACAGAAAAACGAGAGTTTCGAAAGTTCAGAATAAAATTATAGTTATGCAATACGTGTTATTTTTTAATTGGTTGAGTCGGGAACCTTTTATTCTTGATCAAACCTAATTACCAGGAAAATTTTTCCAATTCTTTTTCGGTAATATGGCTATCGAAATCTCCCGATTTGTTTGTTTCATTTATGTGAAGAACAAGAACTATAGAGGTATATGAGACAGAAATGGGAAAGTGTAACAAACACAAAGATGAAAATACCAACATAGTATGGTGTGTGGAAGAAGGGAGAGTATTGTCTGGAAGTTTCCCAATTCAACCTTTCTCCTATATCTTATAATATCTGAGATAACAATATATTACAATGGGGTTCGAAATACGGAACCTGAGACTTAACAATGAACTAATGGGAATTTATTGCTTCAGCCAAGAAAAGGGTTAATATTTCATACTCCACAGTCCACTCTATATGTTACATAATAACTCCAGTTTGGCCAGACTATATCCTGATTGGAAACTCCGAGCATCACCTGTTGAAATTACAGCTCATGCTTTTCGGTACGAATATTAGCTATGAAACATAATTGCTATTATCCTCTTTCTGTTTTAGATTCATATTCTATAGAGGAAAAATCTGATTTATCCTGAAACTTCATGAACATTTTTACTAAGCGAATTCTGCTTTGACTTCCAATTCTTCATCAATTTTTCAAATCTCTTATCTATTCTGTGTATCAAATCCAAGATGGAAAATGTAATGGAACATGGGCATCAATAAGAATTTATATTATGTAACATGATTTGGATATTTTTATTCATTTCTACAATCAAATTATATATATTTTTTTTGTTTCGACTGAACTAGAGGAAAACCTATAATGTTCGTGAATGATGAACATCGTGCAAGCCAGTAGAAAGATACTGTGTGATGGTACGATACAGCGTATATGTTCTCTTCGGTTTTGGAATTGGACTGAAAACTATGAAGCTTCCAAGTGGACACATTTATTAGAAGTAATAAATCCGTATTAGAAGAAATAGTATTAATTGTATTGATTTATCTCTTAATCCATCATCATCATCACAGATTTCAAACTCATCCTAAGTTTGCTCAGCTGCCTGTTGAGTCGTGAGACCTCGGATCGTTTTTCTACCAGCTCTTTATTTGTTCTCCCTATAATGGAAATCGATCGATGAACCGAATTGAAATGTTTGTCGCCCAAGTTGCCTTATACCGAAGACACTAAAGTCTACTATTAAGCATTATAATGTTTTTGTTTAATGATAATGATAATCATGGATATTTTGAAAGATAACAGAAGAAGCTTTCAGAGTAGATGAACAGCTCTTCATTCGTTTTGATTATCCAGCAATGGTTATTAGAATATATTTTATAGTATACTTGCGAAGTACTTGGCAAATAGAGAGATTGTATAGGTAGATTGTAGGGGGAGTAGTTATGGCTGTGCTGCCTCTCAAGCACCTCGACCTATCAGATCTTTTGTGAATAACCCTTGATCTCTTCAAGACACAGGATTCCGAGACTTCGTGCAAAGTTTATCAGTTTCCTGGGAGCTAGGTTCCTGACAACGGAGGGCTCTAGGAAGGCCATTTTCAGAAACTTGCCGTAGCGGCAACTATCACTCTCTGTTTTGACAATTTTTTCGAGATGATACCTCATCACGGGTTTTATTCGATGAGTAGCTACAATTAAAGTATTTCTGAGGTTTCTTGATATTTATCATCATTTGGGACCCATCACATAAACAGCATATAATGAGGAACGAAGTATACCTATCTCTATTATTGTTTGAAGCTGATACCCACCATCTTCTAGGTTTGTTTGCTTCTTCCCTTTATTATTGGTAGAAGATAGTTTAATTTGATGAAAGTAGCTAATGTTGTATCAGAACTCCCATTCAAAAACATTTCAAAAACAAGTACTTGTCTATTTACTTGCACTCCCAAAAAATATAGAATTTTTCAAGTAGGCGCCTATTGTGTACAATGTGTTTTTTATTTTATTTTAAGATGAGGACTCAAAAATGAAGACCTCCAAGAAGTTCTTGAAAACTGAAGACTTGAATTATGCAACATGATAATTTCAAGTAGACTCAGTCTAATACAAAAGTTGAGCTTCAGATACCTATATGTTGAGTTTTTTCAACTCTTTTTTTTGGTCATTGGAAAAATTACTTTCAGTTTCGCTGTTATGTCACTAAAAGACTCCGAATTGAAATTTGATGGCAAAAAATACATATTATTGGAATTAGAATTTTTAACTGCTCAATTTGTCCCAGAGTAAGTACGTTCAGCATATCTGACATTATCCACCTGCTGTTGCTTTTCAATGCAATTTGTTAAAAACAAGTTACAATGGACATTTTCAGAAAGGGATAAATTACTCGCCCCTCACATAATGCATAAAAAGCCATTAAGAGATCGTTGAGGAAAGTTTGGTAGGTGATTCTTTAAGGATGATTTCATAGAGATCCTAATGATTGGCGAGCTATGATCTCAGTGAAATGTTGATCGTTCAAAAGCCATTTCCGGTAACATATAAAGAACCTCGTAGAGCAAGCCAAAACTTATATATGAAATGGTGATATCTGCCGTTTTGAAAAGCCCCAGTTACCAAAATTTCATCAAAATCAGTGACGCGGGTAACTATTGTGATATTCCAGAATAATTGATAACTTCATTTAACTTCACCACCCTGTAACTTGTTTATTTAGCAAATCGTCGAATTGATATCTTTCTCTATGTACGTGAATTCCGTAACCGATCAAATCCAACTGTAATTTGAGGTTAATCTTGGTATAGAATCGGATGGCCTGCAATACCTCACACCGATGGAGAATATTTTGTGAGTTTTTCTCGAAAATATGATGAGTGGAGAAAATGCTGAAAAGTTGATGCTTCAGAGAAATAGTATAGCTTCGAAATCAATCAAAATTTAAACATTATACCTATAACCGAATAAATATCTCTCATAATTGAATAATACGAACTGGGTCGTAATATTTAATCATTTTTCGAAAACATATGCATGTTAATTTCAAAACTTCAGATCGGTTTTAGGTCTGAGGATTGATTTAAGTTTGAGAAAATAAAAAAAAATGTTTGGACAGAATGGAGAGGGAAGCAGTTCAGTAGTGAAAGCAGTTATCTGAATTGTCTAAGCGGGGTGGATAAAGGCAGATTTATGTACAATGCTTTTTCGCCGTTACTTTCTTTCATCGTCGTTAGACTTTATTTTTTTTCGAGGTTTGTGACATCTTTGTGCAGACCTTCTTTACCTTCGAGCTCGACTATTATATTTCAATAATGATAATAATATCGTACTTTGATTTCTATATTATTTTCTGAAATTTTTGTTAAATAACAAGAATACCTTACCCGTTTGACAGAATTGCCTCTGCGCAAATCACATTTTTCATTTGTCGTTAGAAGATGGAAGTTGGTTATTTTTCGAAGGATACTTCATGAAAGAAAACAGATAATTCGTGCGCAACACCAAGATATTTCTAATGACATCCCCTATCAAGTGATATAGACAGCTATTGGTGTAAGAGAAGAGGCTGATATATCATCTATCATGTTCTGTAACAACTCCATTCTTGACTCACAGGTTGATAATTCTTCCACACTGCTCAAATGATTTTGTTCAATGTTAGAATTTAATGTTTGATAGTGAATTGCGAGACGCATACCGATACATCTTGAGAGGAGGAAAGCCACTGACTTCTACAATATTCCATCAGCAATTGTCTTATCGGCTCCTTACAGCCATCCTAAATTCTATACAAATATTTCGATCCAATCTGAATATACAGCCTCACTGCAACTGTAATGTATTTCAGTATTTCTATGGTGTAGGGCAAGGGCAAGGTGGATATAGGAATTGTTTCTGCGAAAAACTTGTAGACCGTTTGAGAAGGTACTAATATTTCCACGACTTGAATGAAGATGGCGGTGAGGTCGATTATCGAAAAAGATTTCTGTTGCTCATGTATTTCTGTGGTTCGCATCTGACAGACATGAGTTGAAATGACATCAAAACACAATACTTTCTATAAATCTTGGATGAATATTGATATTTTGACTCTTCTCAGTCATTTTTCATCTAGAATAGATGAAACTGATAAAAAGGTGACAGATGCACAGATTCTGTTTTACCGACACAAGGTATGTCGCCATCTCTGATAACTTCAGGAAATATTACTACGGTATGAAATCAAGTAGGCAAAGGTCTACAGTTTATTCTAGTGCTTGTTAATAGGAAGCTGTTTCACCATCCTATATCCACCTTGGTGTAGGGGTATTTACAAAGAAATATCAAATATACTGAACGTGCACAAAATATTGTATTATTTCGGGCCTTATACTTGCTTTTATGGTCCTAACAGCCGTTTGCACCGACTCATGTTTCAAGGTGGTTTAACTAAGAACCGCTTAAAAATCTAAGGTCCGCTTAGTAATTTTGTCTTGCACGGTATTGATATAAACAAATCTTAGTTAATGCGGAGCATCAGACAACACTGTAATTGTTCAGGGAATTTCAATTTTATTCGAGAAAGGATCGCCATTAGATGCTTTAGGTACAGAGTGAGCGCGAGTTTTGGAATTTGAGTTTGGAAGGTTCTTTCATGCAACGAATGAGACAAATGGTCCTAATTATACATCCCAACGAGGAAAATATTCATCATTGAGCATCCTTGCATAACAGATAGATAAAAAGAAAATAAAAGACCAAACTTCTCAAGAGACCCTGAGATATCCACTCGAAGCGGTGCCTGTTCCAATGCATTTTCGTCGCGTCTATTTGACCGCACTGAGCCGCGTTCCAAGAGATTGTTGGAATTAGCGACACCATGCGGCAGAGGAAAGAAATACTTCAGAAGCAGATCCCCCATGTCACAGAACATGGGAGTGGCAGATAGCTCGACTAAGCTGATGAATGAAGAATGAAATAGCCATGAATTGGACAAAAACTTGAAAGGAAAAATAGTTTATCCAATCAAAACTATCAAACATAGTTTGACATTGAGTGTCTGTTAGACTACGAGCAGTCTACTAGACATTCAACGTCAAACTATGTTTGATATTTTTAATTGGATATACTATCTTTCCTTTCTAGAAATAAGATGAAATATAACAATTAAGTAGTGGTAGAAACATCTACAACGATTATGGCTGTGTGTGTATGCTGCGTACATATATTAAATACTTCCCACAGTGCAAGCAATATATCTTGCCAACTCTATTTCATTTAGCAATGAAACATTTTTTGAAGGATGCATTTGCAATGACTCATACTTATTCTTAATTGATCCTTATTGCTATCTAAATCAAACACGGGTTTTCTGGGAGAAAGAATATTTTTGGTTGTGGCTAGTGCCTAATCAAACATAAACTGCGCCCTTTATTTTGGAACAAAGCTATATGTTTCATGATTAGGTAGGTATATATAAATCTATTCGAATACATTAAAGACGATTATTTTTTTGTATCCCTTTCGCCGCTTGGTTATAAGCCGCAGATATGTATGATTATTGATGAGATTGGTGTCTTTGTCAGGTTGGTGTGTTCATTCCTTGATCTCATTAAAATTACTTGATCTCTTATTTTCGGACCCCTGGTAAGTATAATCGGTTTCGTAGTGTGTTTAACCGTCCCCAAATATGTGTTCTGATTGGTCGACTTCCCTTGCCAAAGGTTGGGTATTTTATTTTTAATTCGATGTCCTCTTGCCATATCGGTATTGTCTATGTGATCAGAATTTGCAACCTCTTTTGCGGCTTCATCAGCTCTCTCGCTTCCGACTACTTACCTATATCTTCTTCTGGGGTGTTTATTAGATTATTTGGAAAAAAGCATTGGCTCATTGTTAGGTATTCTTGGTCGACAAGAATGCATGCAATGTTTTTTATTTGAAGATATCCTGAAACCATGTCGATCTGAATAGTGAACGATTCTATAAATGGATCCGTTCAGGATGTTTTTTACCCAATAAATATCGCGTGCAGATTAGTAAATTATTATAATTGACGCACTAAAACAGAAGTGTTGATAATAATTATTAATTCTTTCCAAAAATACATATCTTTCTAAATATTACATTTTTTGGATAAAATATTGAAAAAATAATTTCATAATAATTGAAAAATAACAGCAAAAAATTATAATCACTCTATTGTTCGATAGACATTTCAAATACCTAACCAACAAGAAAAAGCTCTCCAAAATCGATCAAATAATAACGATTTTACAGAGGTGGTAAGACTTTAAGGTGGACACACTGTATACCTATATATGTTACATATAGGTAATCTGGTAAAGAACTATTTAAGTTGTTAGAAAAGCACGTGCCGTGAATCATGGTAATCCGGTATATCATGAAGTTCAGCTAGTCCAATCATGAAATATACAGCAAAAGTTCCTGCTCCGAAAAAGTTCGTGGATCGGTCTAGTCATTAGGATTTCATTTGAGTTTAATATTATAATATGATCCACATTCATACGGTCTTGTACCCTAATTCCAAAAATCTTGGGCCCAGAAACTTTTTCAGAACTCTATGATATGAGTATCGAACGAAAGCGCTGAACGGACATACAGCAAAATAAAATTATAATTGCCAGTTTGACCTGACAATTATACATAATTGCCAGATATATCTGGCAATTATCTATAAATGCCAGTTCTATCTGGCAATTATGTATAATTGTCAGTTCAAACTGGCAATTATGTATAAATGTCAGTTCAAACTGGCAATTATAATTTTATTTTCCTGATGTCCTTTCAGCGCTTTCGTAGTATCGTCATATATCACAAGTCAACTTCTTTTCATTCGATATCGAGTGTACCATACTAGTGTGTAGAGTGGAATGAATATTGCATAATAGGATACACTCACCTCCAAGAGGGAAGAACTGGGAAAATATCTGCTTAAAAGATTCTTCATCAACCATTCCAGTAGGACATTCCTGAAATGAATATGAATACACATTTATTTGAAGTTTGCCTGAATTACATTATCATTATCATCAAATATTTGGCATTGGAAAAATGTTATCATCATGAGAGAACAAGAGGAGTAATGAAAAATGCATATCTACAGGATTTACTTATGGAATACACTAATAGTTTTTTTTTGCGATAGTTCCCTCCTTCATCAGTTAATGTGAAAGCGGAGACATCAGTTAATGTGAAAGTGGAAGTGTCATACGTGTTTTAGAAGAAGCCCTATATAAAAACATATAAATAAGCAGGCGGATTATAACAAGAATGGAATCGCAGAGATAATGACTCCCAATAGTCCAATTCCGAAACTTGAGGGAGAAAGTGGAAGTGAATTTCTATTAAAGGCGAAGTGCCTGTCAATAATTCTTGTCTTCACGATTACTACTTAGTTTTGACATTGCTTGGCGATATCGTGTTATCCAGAAAGTCATTGATTTACTTGTGAAACTGTTCACGGAATAATAATATCCTGGCTTGGTATTCATACAGTTTCGAATGACCTTATTGTCGGATTGCAGCTATCTCAAATATCCATTCTCTGACACTATACCTACTTGTTTGAATCCTCTGTACATCAGCTGGATTTCTTTCCTGGTGAATTTCGTTTTTGAAGCTAGTTTGTGAAGCTCGTCAGGTCGGTATCTCGATATATGAAAAGTGAACTCATCATTTTCATCATCTGTAAAAAAGAATGGGATGAAATCAGTATAACTGGAGCCACTTTCGTTTATGATTTTTGTCAATGACTTCTGTTTGATCCCATAGTCTAATATATCGCTATATGCCGATAACTGGACATTTTACACAGCTGCCAATGATCTGGATGAATACACAGTTCTTCTAAATGATCTTGAAACGGAACATGTCTAACAGTCTTACTTATTGTCTATGAACATAAAAGTGCAATAACATATAAGGAAAAATAGTCAATCCAATTAAAAATATCAAACAGTTTTGAATTGAATGTCTAGTAGATTACCAGCAGAAAACAACTAATTTCCTCGCAAATACCACGCAGAATATCGAATTATATCTGCTCGTAGTCTATGCAACGATTCACAATGGGAATGCAGATCGCAAATGTTTCTTTCTTCCTGAGACGTGACAAATGCAAATCGAGACAGGCACGCCTAACAACCTACAGACCGGTTTCGGGATTATTGGTCCTCATCAGTGCAGGGTAGTTAACCGAGTAGAACCGTGAGATCTCCACCCAATGCATTTTTATCGCGTCTATTTCACCGCACGGAGCCGCAATCCAAGAGATAGTTGGAATTGGCGACACCATGCGGCAGAAGAAAGAAATACCCCAGAAACAAATATCCCAAGTCACCGAACTTGGAAGTGGCTGATAGCTCCTAATGAAAGAAAAAAAATTTTTTGTGCAAAAAAATGGTTTTCACTCGTATATATAGAAAATAATTTGTTACTGAGTATGCCTGCACTATTGATGATAATTTGCTATATACCTATATATGTTATAAATTCAAGGATATACGTGTCATCTACGATATGAAGCAACTTTTTGTCGGTAATAGGTATATAACTAAAGTGGTTGCAATAGTGTTCGAAATATTGGGATCCACCATTAGAAACTTTTAATCCGTGGATCTTTGAATTGATTTCCAATATATTTGTGTTATTATATTGAATTAGATCAATACGGGTGGTGAATGTTGAAATGAGAGAATTGTGTTGAGATCTAGTAATAATTCTTTGATTAACTATACTATGTTCTATGGCTCCCAGGTCAATTTGTGGATAAACCAGGATAAACAAAGGTGTTGAAACAGAGGATGCAGATTCACGATGATTTTCATTGAATTGAACTTGAATTTCAAATGATTGTGAATATTGTGAATCAGGGCTTTCAAATAATGGTTTGTTATGTCCCAATCAATATACCTTTCGACGAAATATGCTTTATTTTATAAAATGCTGAATTCATCAAAAAAATTGAGAAATGATTGTGTATCATACATTTTTAACAGTTTCTACCGACTGATAACTTTCAATAACTCAACTATCCTCTGATAAAAAGAAGATGGGTATAGTTCTGAAAATGTTGAACATTTGGAATATCATTTGTTATTTTGTAATTTTCTTGTAGACACGATTTTATTCCAAGATGACATAAAGTCGAATGTGATTTTCAGAAATTTTTAAGAACATTAAATTCGAATACGGCTATTGCAGTAAGTTTAAATTTTTCGAATTATGTTAATTCAAAAACTCTAGCGACGACGAAACTTTGTTTAATATCTGAATAACATAAAATATACTGCCATATTCTGTATCATTAAAACAATCTGTTTCGCAGGAGGGTGAAATACGATGTTGAAAATGAAACCATAATTCATGTTGAATCTCGGACGTTTTTCCTAAAACTGTTGGACTATTTCAATTAAATGATAAGAAACGAATCGTTTCAGACTGTGTTGCTTCTCTATTACAGTCTTATTACTAACTTGTTGCTGAAGAAAATTATACTGCATAAATTCGTTTGTAAAGTGCCGGAGTAACGAATTGAAAAACTTCACTAACATACTCTCTGAACTGCATTCCATTAGATTTCCGGAAAGTGTACCCAATAAAGTAAGGTTAATATTGTTCTTTTTGCGACGAACTGAAATAATTGGTCTCGGTTTCCCAAGTATTTTATTCTACAAGCTTTTTATCCTTCAGCAAGAAAACTTCAGTTGGGTTGAGAGTGGGTATACATTTCAGAACGTGGATGGCATTGCATTGCGGATTGTCAACTCAACATGGTTGAAGTCTGCTCGTCAGTGGGTGGGGGTGAGTTTTATGATTCCCGATAATCACGAACCAACTGGGTTGGTGGCCGATTGCGCAAAGGCGCTGGTCTATGGGCCAAAAGGGCCGTGGTTCAAATCCAGGCGGCTATTGGAAATATTTATTTATTTCTGTAGCATCGTTTAGCAGGAGGAGATAGGTGACCAACCGAACATTCTTGGTACCTAGATTTCAATCCTTCGGACTCTCCACGCCCCACGGTAACCAACCGAGTAGTGCTTCGGATGACACTTAAAAGATTCCCGTCTTCCTTACTCATACAAGTCCTAGACTTACGAGGGTTGCTTTGCAACTGAGTTGACGGTTAAAAACACTTTTCAAATACTTTTCAATAGATGGCGCTGCAGAAATGTCAAAAATTTGACATGAAGGTGATCAACGAACATTTCGTATATGTTTTCAATGATAATACGTCAATTTTAAATTCACATTTTAGGAAAGAAATAACCAATCCAAAATATTTGATAGGGTGCTATCGTTTGGTTATCATTTATAGAACACAAAACAGGTTATTTTATATGAGTTTTATGGATTTATTATCTTTTTGTAGGCTTTTCAAAGCACCTCTGCTAAATCAATGGGGCCACTAAGGTATTTGGCTTTCAGTGATTTATCTTTGATATAGTTATATTTCCAGAATGCCTAATATTGAGATGAGTATCTGAAGTATATTAAAAATAAGAAGAAACCCTCAAATGAGCGATCAAGAACCCAGTGTTCAAAGCTGGTCATATCATACTTTGTGGGATAGATGTGGAACACATATATTGTCTACTCGGTGATCATGAGCCGTGGTTTATATTTCGTTACCCAATCCTAGACATTCAACCTTATGGGTGGCCCACTCTATCTGTAACCCTGTTTTTGATGTACATAAACGACTTATTATTGCATGTGACTACCAACCCAGTTTATAGCTTGACCAAAGCTACCACTTTGAAAGCATCATCACCATAAAAATATCAAACTTCAACAAGTCTGTGCAATAACAGAATTGAGAAATTTCCTATAATATTGAGATGGCATCAGAATTATACCAACTAGTTGATCCATTGTGGGCATCAGAGTATCAAATAGTTTGCCTTGACATGCTCATAGCCAAGGCAGAATCATATAAGCTACAATCTTTATTCTGCGCCAAGAAATATTACTCCTCACAACAGCTCTTGACAGCTCAGATTCGTTCTTCCCCAGAGTATAGCTCGAATGTTGGTTCCAATCTGAAATATTTGGCGACTGTAAAGAGAGACATCTATCTTTTTACGGGATCACGATGTTTTGACGAGCTGTCTGCGGCCATCCTTGTTAGATTTACTAGGAAGCGTCAAACCAAGCAAGGGCAGGTGGTGACTTGAATTATGATGATGTTTTCATGACATTGTGGGTGAGTTTAAAAGAAGTTTTTCTGATTTCGACAAACTGAAACATGTTGTTACTTTTATGAGTAGGCGGCTGCATGCAGTGCCATGCATTGGGTTTAGTTTAGGTTTAGGTTTAGGTGAGTGGGTCGAAAATAGGCCCCCCACCGCGGCCTGTATGGCCTATTATTGTGGCTCACTCCTATATTTTATATTCCTTCCGATAGACCCAGTCTCCTCATGACACTAATAAGTGTATTTAATCAGGTTTGCTGGTAGCACTACTAACTGTGTCACCAAAAATGGAGAACCTGATTCTGGACACTGCATGACAGGTACACAGGATGTGTTCTGCCGTCTCATCTTCTTTCATGCATAGTCGGCTTTCTGCATTATCTGCTAGTCCGATCTGATGGATGCATATGGTACCTGAGTTTGCAGTGCCCAGTAAACAGTCCTACTATCACTCTGAGATGTGCTCTAGTGAGGTCTAGAATCTTGTTCGCATCTTGTTGCTTCCTGTTGCATGGGATACATGCTTTGGAATGGCTTAGACCCGGTAGACTGTTTCAATATTCTAATCTTTTATTGCCTGCCAATGCTGATATAGCATTCTTGGCAGTGCTGTATGCTTAACCAATATAAGGTTCTGGCCAATTAAACGCTGTTTCGGCCCCCCTTTTGTGCCAGGGCGTCCGCTTTTTCGTTACCTTCTAGGCCAGTATGACCTGGTATCCAGATAAGGGCTACGCTATTGCATTGTCCTAGCCTGTTCAAGGTTTTCAAGGTTTCCTGTCAGTTCCAAACAGCCGATGAACTGCAGCTTTCAGTGCCGCCTGACTATCAGAGCAAATTTTTATTGTTTTATGAGCGATGTGCCGTCTTTCCAGCTCCCTTGCACTCACTTCAATGGCATAAACCTCTGCCTGGAACATTGTGGCCAGATTTCCTATACTGAAAGTGTATTCCACTTTCGGGATCTCTCCATATATTCCGGCTCCGACATCCTCCAACATTTTGGAGCCATCAGTAAACCAACATATACCCACCCTGCGTAGGTCAAATTGTATGCGCTCCAGCATCTGGGTGCTCTTCATGACACATGTCTGCGGCCGACTGGCGGCCACTTGATATAATCTGTATGTAGCCCAACTAGCCTCTCTCTCCATGCATTAACATCAGAAGAAAATTAGTAATTTCAATAGGTCCATGGTAATTAATGAATATAAAAATTCATCGATATTCGAATGAAATAAATGCATACTTCAAATAGGGTCTATCGCTAGCTGCCTTAGTATTTTGAAGTAGATCATCGACACTATAAGTCTGAGCACCCCTGGCCCAAGCAGAACTGAGAGCTCTGAAGTCATACACTTGTGAGTCTAAGCTGACTTGGTTACTGTAAACAATCCCTAAAACAACTGGCAGCGAACAACCAGGTCACTTCGATGTAGATGCCAGGTCATAAGGGAATTGAAGGCAACGAGAAAACCTCGAAAAAGAAGGGGCAATTACACAATTTCTCGGCCCAGAACCCTTCTGTGGACTTTCCAATGCCCACCTGAGAGGAGAGTTCCGACGCTGGGAAGCAGATGACATGAAATCTCACTGAAATAAAGTGCCAGGACAAAGACAAGCGAAAATTTTTCTATATCTGAAAAAAGTACAATTATGTATATCGTTCATATTAATACAAGATCGATGAGTTGATATTACGAGATATGATAATTACACTTTTTAAAATAGCAATTATAGAACCATTCAATTGTCACCTGATTTTCTTTTTTGTCTCTCCTGAAAAGTTTGCAGATTTCAGTTACGCCCTTACGTGTGCCATTTTCCATGAGTTTGACGGTTATACGCCATCGTTCCATTATGCGTATTGTGTACCCTATATTCTGCATTATTGTCTATAAGGGTGAGTCCTAATTTATTGTTATGTAATATAGTTGATATATACAGAGGGCTGAGGTCCATTACTTAGGTGACTGTTGAATATTGATACCATGCAGGAGCATGGCCCTAGGTCGCCATACTAGTATCAATATACCTTCCTACTACTTGTCTGTTGTTGTGAGTATTGGTCAGTGGATGTGTATTTTCATTGGTGTTGACTCTTTTCATGGGGGAAATATATAAAGAAATATATATATAATGATTCTTGTTATAATAACCATATTGTTATGTCTGTAAGATCCGGCGTTATGTATCTTATATTCAGTAATTGGTTAATATAAAGACATGAAAAAACAAAATCTTCTCGATTACATTATTCAGAGTTGGTTATTGAAATGCCGCGATAATTATCAAGTCGTTGCTGTGTTAGCAATATCTTCTGTTATTTGAGTGCATAGCCAAACTTCAAGAGGTGATTCTTCGAGTGATTCTAAGACGAAAATATCATAATCCTCCACACTTCGTATGATATTAGTTCAATATGCGTATAAGACATATTTTGGAAAGCCGCTGTGCATGAGAATTGAAGCTTTCTGTCTACTGGACAGAAAAAAATCACATTTTATGATGATGCTGTTTTGGCCATCAATAATATATTCATGTGTTGGGAATACTGACAGATCCAAAAATAGGAAGGGGAAGGTATATGATGTGTTTCATTCGAAAATTTATCAGGAAGTTTGAGATGTACCCATAACCTTGGATATTTTTAAGATCGAATTGTATTCGATGCGAATTCTTCATTTTCAAAACGGTAAAACAACCAGAAGAAATTGAGTACAATTTTGTTGAACATTTAAAAGTAAGAGAGCTGAACTCGACCTAGGGAAGGGGTGATTTTCATTCTCACAGTAATAATTTTTGTCCTTTTTGATCGCATATTTTTATCCTTTGAAATCCAATTATCGTCATCACGAACTTGATGACCGAGTTAAAAATTGAAAGTCTGATTCATTGTTCCTGTCTCTGCGACCTGGAGATGTGGTTCGAAGGATCGAATTAATAATAAACAGTACTGATGGTATTTGAAGAATTTCAACTTTTATTTCTATCATGTTGTGGCCCATTTACCGAATAGCCAGGGCCGGATTAACTCTATCGGAATCCCTAGGCAATGCAATTCTCGGGGCTACTTTCCTTTACCGTTTTCTTACTTTTAAAAATATATATTTTCTCTATTACAAAGTCGAGTCGATCAGGATCGACTCCTCTAAAGAAAATATTTTTGTGAAGTAGGTACAATATAATTTTAAATAGCAATTCTTGTAACTTTTCAGATACAAAATCGTTAAAATCATCTTGGAAGTTGACATTTTTCAACACATTATTTTCAATCGCCATTATCGACAATGAATTTAAACGGTTCTGTCATATTGTTGAACGAAGCAGGGGCGGATCCAGGCGATGTTTGAGGGGGGTCATATAGAAAGTCATAGAGGTTAGCGAAATAACGGATTTTTTTTTGTTGGTTCCTACTGCCTACTGAGTCATAGTTGAGTGTTTTTTCATAGAAAGATTGATTTTAGTAAACAGGATATCATATTTTCAAGTGTCAATATTTTTTTAGTAAAAAACGAGTTCAAACTATCCGATATATTTCATAAATATATTTATACATCTATTCCATTCCAGTCTCCTATTCTTTTGGCTAGCGTATCTTTGGATAATATCATCCACATTCAGACTGCCGCAAATGGCCCTGTTTATACCTATGCATCAATGCGTTTTGGTGAATCAGGGTAACAAAATTATTATATTTATTGGGTCCACGAGGGGGGGGGGCATAGCCCCTATGGCACCCCCCTTGGATCCGCCTCTGGAACGGAGACAGTTTTTTATTAATTTTATTTTGAAAAATTTTGTTCACCTGTGGCGTTTGATATTATCAGACTCCTATATATTTGCAATGCTATCATTACAGTTGGAAAAGTTCATTGTACCATATTATCAATATATACGTGACTATAGTTACACACCGTTTGAGGCAAAAGAATTCATGAACTGTATAGAACTGAACAATCACTTGAAATTCCATAATGAATCGGTTGCGAAATCATTCAAAATATATCACCAGAACATAAGAAGTATCGTTAAAAATATAGATGAATTGAAAATCTTCCTAAGTCAAGTTGAATGTGATCTTGAATGTATAGTTCTCACTGAAACCTTTATGATTCACGATACTTCATATTTACAAATGACTGGTTATGATATGTACTATAATGAGGGCGATATAAACAAGAATGATGGAGTAGTTGTATATGTCAAAAAAATTATAGAACATTCTATGAAAGTAATCTCCATTTCGTCATGTCAAGCAATACAGTTGGAAATAATCACAAAACAAAGTAAACCTATCTTCATTACATGCATCTATCAACTGATATTGAAACCTTCATTCTAGATTTAGAAAAATACCTAGAAGAGACAAACAAAATGCTGGCAGAATGTAAATTCCTAGTTGGTGACATGAATATCGATATCCGCAATGAAGAAAACGAACATGCTAATAATTATCTTGATATTCTTAGCGAATATGGTTTTAGATCACTCATAAATAAAAACACTCGTAGACAAGGTAATTCTGGTAGTTGAATAGATCACATATTCGTGAAAACAGCAATCGAAAATCTCGAACAAAAATGCTGGTCAGCTATAATACAAAATCAAATAACCGACCACAATGCCACTATGTCAAGCATTTTGATAAACCATTACTCAATTAAAAACGACATATGCTACAAATATTTCACTGATTACAATACTCTACGAAAAGAATTTAAAAATCTTGACTGGAATGTATTCTATAGACTGACTAACCCTAACGATCTTGTCATGTACCTAACGATGCACATCTTAAATTTGATGAAAAAAAATACCAAAACAATCGCAACAAAAAGAAATGAAAAAAAAACGAAAAGACTGGATAATTACTGGACTTGTCAACTCGATAAACAGAAAAAATGAACTTTACCGTGATCATAAAAGGAATCCAGAAAACGATGAGAAAAAATCAGTATATGTTAGATACAGGAATCAAGTCAACAAACTAGTCAAACTCGCCAAATCAAAATACTTTCAAAAACAAATAGATAAAAATAAAAATAGCTGAAAAAATCTTTGGAAAATTGTGAAAGGAATAAATTCGTATCCTAACCGAAATGATATACTGGAGATCACATCTGAACAGAATATACCTGTAACTGGAGACCTACCTATAGCAAATGAGTTCAATGAGTTCTTTTCCAATGTGGGGAAATCACTCGCTAACAAAATCAAAATCCCAAAAACTCAGAAGCCCCCCAGACATATCCTCAGGAACTCGTTCTATTTAAAACCTGTCACAAAAAAAAAGAAATTAGTGATATTATAAAAAATTTAAGACAAAAAAAGTCTCCGGGTATAGATGGGATAAGAGCCGAGTCTATAAAGCATTTAAACGAAGAGATCACCCCACCTCTTGTTCACCTGATAAATCGAATATACACAAGTGGAATATGCCCCAATGAATTTAAAAAAGCAATTGTAACCCCAATATTCAAAAAAGGGGACATCAAGAGACTCACCAACTATAGACCAATTTCTGTTATTACAACATTTGCGAAAATATTTGAAAAATCCTTAAAATCACGACTCTCAGCATTTTTCACTAAATTCAATGTAATATCGAGTAAACAGTTCGGTTTCAAAGAAGGCGTGTCTACAAATGATGCCATAGCTACTCTAACAAGTGATCTATACAACTTAGTTGATATGAGTAAACCTACATTATGCGTTTTTCTAGACCTAGCTAAAGCCTTCGATACGGTGAAACATGAGCAGTTGTTGAAAGCTTTAGAGGATTCTGGAATTCGTGGAAATACACTGAACTTGATAGGTAGTTACTTGCAAGATAGGACACAAGTTGTCAAAATCAAAAATACTCATAGCACCGAAAGAAATGTTTCCTATGGAGTGCCACAAGGCACTGTACTGGGACCACTTCTCTTTTCGATATATATATCAACAATTTACTCACTTTGAATACTGAAGGAAAAATAAATAGCTTTGCTGATGACACGGCCATGATATATACAGCATCATCTTGGAGAGAGCTCAAAGAAAAAACAGAAAAAGATCTATCGAAAATAATCAATTGGTTCAATCACATGTATCTGACTATAAATTTTGAGAAAACTGTTTTTTTACCATTAACTAGTTATAAAATCTCATTGCCCGATTTCCAGACATTGTCATTCGATAATCAGGGGTTAAGGCAAGAAATTAAACTGGCTAGCAAAATAAAATACCTAGGTGTGACTATTGACTCGCACTTGCGATGGGATGAACATGTGAACGAAACTACTAAAACTCTATGAAGTCTTTTATTCAAATTCAAGTATCTCCAAACCATCATGGATCACCCGCACCTTAAAATAGTCTCTTACGCACTAGTAGAATCGCGCTTAAATTATGCTATACTTAGTTGGGGAGGCATCCTTCAAACTCATCTCAAGAAACTTTATGTACTACAGAAAAGAATTATAAAAATTATATTCAACAAAAAAAATACACACCCTACAAAAACCCTGTTCGAAGAAGCCCGACTATAAGACAACTCTACTTTCAAAGTATAATTATTCATCTATACAAACATAAAAATGTTCTCAGGAGAATTGAACATGTTTATCCAACAAGGAATAGAATAAGAAATAATGTCCAAATAAACCTTGCTAAGAAATCAATTGGCCAGCGTTGTTTTTCTTTTCAAGCATGCAAAATATTCAATTTCCTACCTGAAACCTATAAATTATATTTGCATACCATACAATCTATTATTCTTTTGAAAAAGATATTCAAACAATTCATTCTTAACACTGAAATAGAAACTTTTAATAAATTGTTTGAAGTTAGATGTGATTCATTTGTATGAATTATGTTACTTGTATCTTTCCTGTCAAATTTTTACCACTATGTTTTATCAATATTTTTTTATTTACTTTTTTACAGATCGTCTACTAATACTTTATCAATATAGCATTAATGTATAAGAATTCAACCTGATGTGATATATGTAAATACGTCCATTCATATACACAAGTATGTGGATGGTGGGTATACAATATGTCACACCCATCACAACCTATATGATTCCATTGGGTAATTTTAGTGTTTATTTCCATGTATTATTATGTTGATGTTGTCATTTACAATTTTGTTTGAATAAACATTATTATTATTATTATTATCAAAAATCAATCCAAACGATGTTATCTGCTGTTCCCGCATTCATAATTTTTTCTATGGTGATATTACCGGATGTTAAAAATCGGGAATGCCACGAATGAAACCGAATGAAACGTTTTTTTCTTGGTGCGTTCAACATCGACTATGTCCCCGTGGGCCCCTAGTAGGTGCGGGGCCCCTAGGCAGTTGCCTATTCCGCCTTATGGATAATCCGGCCCTGCGAATAGCGACCTACCCCATCGAGCTAAGCCTGCAATGCAATTAGGAGTCCAAGAACTAATTCCCAGTATAACAGAAATTCACTCATTTATTTTGTATTGTCTACACCTACCAAGTTTACTTCGTTAAGTATAGGTAAACCAGAATCGATAGGAGGGCTAATTCGCGAGTACTCAGATAGTACAAGTGCTGTTTTTGTTGGGAATGGGAATTTATTACTTCTGGAAACTCAATTACACTCTTTGTTGGTCTATTCGGGATTTATTTGCTCGCCCCTAGAATAGTTTCACAGTATTCCGATTTCCGTAGCAACACGAGTTGGCTCTAAGCCTATACAGATCTGAATTTGATCCATTGAAGTTCATTCATTTGGAATTTACTCATATTTTATTTTCAATCAGTTATTCTGTTCAGAGCAGTGTACTTGAAAAAATATAACGATTAAAATATACAACTGTCCAATAAAATAATCATTTATATCCAGGTATTTACTTGGAAAACTGTAAGAGTGCCTAGATCGAGGAAGCTGGAATTAACATTTGTTGTTCAAACTTGATCAAAGTAGATCAAGATAAACAGATTTTAATGAAAAATATATGAATCATTATCCTGAAACATGGGCATCTCGAGTTTTTGGTAGGTGCATTTTTTCACCACGTTCTTTCTTGTCAAGATTTGGTCACTCCGCGCAAATTGAGAAGAATAAATGATTGAATATCTGATTAGATGATCAAGATAGTTCTATGCATCAACTCCTTGTGTCACACTCAAGTAAAAAGCCAAATTGTTGAATGAATAAATCAATTTCGACAAGAAATTAGGTATCTAGTTTGAATTTGTAGAACTATGAATCATATATCCCAATTATCTGCCATCTAGGTACCATGATTTCCACAGATTTACTGTTTTCAGTGATCCTTAACCAGTACTACTTGATCAGAACCCAATGAACCATGGATACTTGTTTTTTATCTCCTACTACACGAAAGCGAAACATAAACTACGCAACACTAATTACGTCGCACCCCGAAATTTTGCCCCTGTTGAGATTTGAATAACTTTTCTCTGCTTTGAACAATTTGAATTCTGTTCGCACTGTTCGCTAGCTCAGTTCTTCAGCTATAATCTCGTACTTCTTCGATACCTAAGGTTATTTCCATAAAATTGCTACAGGATATTTTTTGGAACTGTGCAAAATTTCTAAATTTTCAAAAGGATCCCAAATGAAGAAAAACAGTTTTCCTTCAACTTTAACAGCAGAGGCATGAAGATTATCTCATTACCTTTGGCCATTTCCAAAATTGTCCTCTTATCACTTTTCTTTACAGAGTGACCTCAAAAAATCATTTTTTTGATTTTGCAGTCATAACTTTTTTCTTCTTCAACCGATTTTTAAAATCTCAGGATCATTTTGAAGCTGAAACGTTAGATGAATAGACATGAAGATTAGAATTGACTAAAAGTAAATATTAAAGATCAAGGGTTTCTGCAAAGGTGACCCAAATCTAAATCCCCCTCGAAATCCCGATTAAAAACGAAAAATATCCAAAACGTTGTTTGATCGAAACGAAAATATCACCAACAAAAATACTGATAAAAAATTTTTCACCACCTCCGCCCCAAAATTTTTTTTGCGGGTAAAATTTTTGCTGGTCAAACGGTTAGATATATCGGTAAACATATTTCACCTGACCCCCACATCGGTATCGGATATTAAAAAAAAATAAAATTCTTTCGCCCCCCTTGCCCCCTTGGGGTACTTTGGGTACGAATGAAGGGAAAGGAGATTTTTGTGATTCTTTTACATATAATTTTCGTTAGTTTCGTACAAAACTACTAAGAATCGCCCAAACTTGAGTTCTCCAAGTATCATAGTTTGATGTACAGGGCGAAAAAAAAGTTATTTTTCAGAATCGAGACAAGCGGTACCCATAGCTGTGTTCAGCGGAAAAAGTTGATCAAATATATAAAAAAATTTGTTTCATAGGCGTACGCATAACTTTTTTTTTTGGGGTCTAAAAAATTAAATTCTTTGAAAAAAATCCAAAACATGATGGAAGACTTTTTTATAGGGGGTGAGAAGGTTACCCTGAAATTTTGTTGTATTCAGAATTTTTTTTTAATTTTGAATTTTTTATGAAGTCTTATATCTTCAGAAAAGAAAGACCTACGAATAGTTTTTTCTGTCCTGGTCTTTATTTTCACGAGAACGTAATTTTCAATTGCCAGTCACTCATTATGATTTTTGTTACGTTGGTTACGGACCATGCATTTTTTTGGGCTGATTTTTTTTCTAGAACATGGCGTTTCATTTCGGTTTTCTCACGCACAAATTTTGACTACTGAAAGAAAAAAAGATCTGGATGTGTCCAGAATGGAAGATCCTTCCGAAAACACGTTGACTTTCATTTAATTTTCCTCCCAGTCGGGATTTACAGAGTGTTTCAGATTTGGGTCACCTTTGAGGAATCCCTCGATTCTGAATGTTCATCTTGAGTTAATTCTGAGCTTCAAATCTTCTCATATGAGGTTTCAGCTTCAAAATGAGCCTGAGATTTTGAAAATCGGTTGAAGAGGAAAAAAGTTATGACTGCAAAACCAAAAAATTGATTTTTTGAGATCACTCTGTAAAGAAAAGTGATAAGAAGACAATTTTGGAAATGGCCGAAGGTAATGAGATAATCTTCGTGCCTCTGCTGATAAAATTGAAAAAAAAAACTGTTTTTCTTCATTTGGGATCCTTTTGAAAATTTCGAAATTTTGCACAGTTCCAAAAAACATCCTGTAGCAATTTTATGGAAATAACCTTATGTATCGAAGAAGTACGAGATTATAGCTGAAGGACTGAGGACTGAGCTAGCGAACAGTCCAAAAATCTGGAGCATCTTGTTACGTTGAAATTCTACCGGAAACCACACACCCATACACACATATCAAAACCCACATCTTGTATATCATATGTTTATTAAAATATAATCATATCACATGAAATAGTAGACAATGTCACAACGCTGCAATTTCGGTCTCTCGGTACGCTGATCACCTGCGAACAATATACCCGTTTAAATTCCACTCCGAATAAGAAAATATAACATTACCTGGTTCATGGTTTGGCCCGCCGATTTGATTATTCCGACCTGTGTTGATTCCCGAGCCAAATTATGTTTGGACGTGTGCTGGAGAAAAAAAAAATAATTAGTTTTATTAGTCTGGAGTTGCTAACAGGTTATATTGATTTGTTATTGAAAATTGTACGGAACTTTGGACTGTAGCAAATATATTAATGAGTGCAGGTGAATCCAAAGAATGTGGATAACTTCTGTAATATTGAATTTGTAAGGTGTACTCACCTGTTGATATTTGATATCTGATATTGCGAGGAATGTAAACAAGTAAACAGTACCTTGGTTCTATTCTGACAACTGTCACACATTCACATTAGCGACTTCGCGTACGGCCAGTTTCGTTGTTAGTAGCGTCTAATAGGACGAAGTTCAAGCGTCATGCGCAACCACTGAACTGAGACGCATAATTAAAAATAAAATCGTATTATTCAATGAATAATTGATAAATAGGAGTATAAGCATTGGTGTATGCCAGCGTAATTGTGTAGTAGATAGACGTAAGATTAAGGTAAAGTAAAGATAGGAGGTAGGGTCTCTGTGGCGCCATCTAGTGTCCGATGAGTTTCGGATGACTGATCTGTGACAGGGGTGTCAAAAACTGACTGCGACATTGGAAGAGAGCTACGTTCGGGGCTGTCTGTCAAATAGAAGATAAAGGGTGCTAGCATTCAGCGGTGTTCCCGATTTGCAAAAATTTATGGCCTAAGCCATCCTAATACTGGGATCTGTTTTGCTGATCGAATTATGGATTGTGGATGCAGTTGGTGATTTTCTGTCGAATATTTTTGGTATTGCATCCATAATCGGAGCTCTTTTGGAGGATTTGGGAAAAAAAAGAGCACCGCCATTCGACCACTCTGTCGTTCTTGGCTTGAAGACCAACCGGAAAGGTAGGCTTTAATTCACTTTCGTGGACCGGTACTATCGAAACGCCTGTCTCAGAATCCATACTTTGGCAATTGAGGTGAAATTTTTATCATTTTTACAGTTTACGTCGATGAAAACCTTAATGTGAAGGACATAAGGTTCATTTTCGTATGGGATTGGCACGAAGTTGGAATAATCGTTTATATTCGAACCAACCGGAGCTATAGAGGCGCCATTAAGCACTGAAAACCCCTAAATCAGGGTAAGTCGACTTATTGTATATATATTATCTTGCTCTTGAACTGGTATATCCGTACTACGCGGTGTTGCCACTTGGTTCATAATACTTGGTGGTTTCTGGAATGAAAGGAGTTGTACTGCTCAGCTTCCACGATATCTGAGGGTTTGACTGTGAGTCAGTTCCTGCTCATACAGAGTGAGCAACATCACCAACTCCGGTTGAATTATATCAAGCGTGAAATTGTTTATTTAATTTTATTTCTAATCTTGAACGAATGTTCAACTTGGCTAGAGTTCTTTTCTACAAACAATATTGATATAGTTTATATTAGTCGTGATTATAACTCATCCGCTAAATAGCGGAGTATATTATTATGTTTTACTTTGTATATCTCAGTATCCTGGGTGGGTAATCAGTGTTACCTGAATCTATTTATTTTTTTTATCTATTTTATATATACAGGGTGATCTGAGTAATCCACTTATTGGTTTCGGTTCCGTGGGTACTCTGGATTCGCGGATGAATACATTTGATTGAGATACTAATTCAAATAAATTGTACAGGGTGGACCAACATTTTGGGGGTTGTTATTTTTTTTGTTTGTTATTTTTTCTATATATTCGAGCAGTAGGATACTTGAAAAGTACCAAGGCCGAGCGACAAACTTGGAGGATCGCGAAAAATATTCGTCGACCAACAAGGTGGTCAAGTTATTTATTCATTCTTTTTCTCTTTCACCCTATCCTGCTGTGAATTCTATTTTTTTTATTATTTCCTAGGGTTTTAGTGTTGGATGCGAATTTCCAACGTCGAGAGTTATAATATTCCCTGGTGCCGAATCCCACAGTATTGCCTGCTTAAACCTTAGAGGAGTGGAAGTTGGACGCTACGGAGGCAATCAACGTACCTCGGACAGGAGGGTGGAACCTTCCGGCACGCAAGTTATAAAAAAAAACATAAAACCATCAATCCTTGTTTGATTGAATTGTGATCGCTTAGGCTAGTGTTTGATTTGCTTCTGTTGCTAAAACCCCGCCATTATTTTCACCCACTAATGCTTACGTACTATATAGGTAGTAACTTCCTGTTAGCGGAAGGTAAAGTTGCGAACTCAATTACCTTAGGACTTGCGCATGCGCCTGAGCTCAAGCGACGCACTATCCATGGTTGAATTCCGGTTAGTAATACTTTATTTTCCGATCCGCTGCATTCTGACTTCCTTTCTCTTTCCTCGCAGTTTGTAAATAATTTATATTGTGGCAGATTGCCCTAGGGTTTGTGGTTGGGTAGATTATTTTTTTTTCTTTATAGTTTTAGGTTAGTGAAATTTGCATGAAAAATCGCCTGTCTGCGTTAGCTATTGTGCTTACCTGCTTATTAATTTTTTTTTTTAGCTCGTTGCCCGCTTACCGATAGGATTATTTTTCCTTTTTCCTTTTGTTTAGAGAAACTATGCCAATGATTGTGGTCGAGTGAAATACGAGTAAAATAATTTGCTAAATTTTGGTTTTCATTCAATTCCACTTGGTAGATTTGGGAGTTGAACTACACTGAGGGTATTTGTGCGGAAAATTAATTTACCTGGCGCCCATTTTCATAACTCAGAACTAACTAGTCTAGACGAACCACCCCATCTCCACTGACAAGCCGCAAATGCCCTACTGTTTCCGGACAGTTTGGACATCTCGTTGCCAATAGATTTTATCAGGTAGCATTTTGGCGCCCAACGTGGGGCCACTTCATTTCTGAACAGACAGGTTCAAAAAAAAAAAAAAAAAAAAAAAAAAAAAAAAAAAAAAAAAAAAAAAAAAAAAAAAAAAAAAAATATATATATATATATATATATATATATAGTATATCGTTGTTATTGTGAAAGAAATTTCAGTAATTTTTTTATGATGGCGTATCGTATGCAAGTCAATAGGCTAGCTCAAGATGAGCTAGAATATGAATTGAAAATCCGAGGAATCGCGACGGGGACCGTTGACGATATGAGGCATTCTTTAGCTATGGCTATACGCTTGGAGAAATCAGGCGATTCTGTAAAATACCCTACTTATCCGTTTTCTGTGGCAGAAGATGAGAAGGCCATCGAAGATAAATTAGTTACCCTTACCCCATTAGTTGAAGGATATGAGCAAGATACTGCGGATCGCAACCTTCTCACTAAGTTGCAGTCAAAACTTGCACATGTATTGAACCGCGTTGAAAATCTGGACGAAGAAGAGTCGACTAAGCGTCCCGAGTTTCGGGCTAGATTACTTTCACTAATGGATAATCTCATTCAGAGATCCGGAAACACGGAAAGAGAAGCCAACGTTCCGCCTCAACTAAGTTTTCTGGAGCAGAGTATTGCCGCTTTTCAGCCTGCAAGGAGATCTTCTTCTCCTAACCAAGCTAACGTTCCCTGTGGCCCTGTCCAAATCAAACCCGTATTGCCCATTAAGTGGGACTGTAAATTTTCGGGAGATAAAAAAGGTATGTCGCTAGGCGCTTTTCTTGAGAGGGTTGAAGAGTTGAGACAGGCTAGGCATGTGTCGAAAGCGACATTGCTTGAGTCCGGCATAGATCTATTTGTAGGGAGGGCGTACCAGTTTTATGTCGCCTACCGTGATGAAGTTGGCTCGTGGGACGAATTTGTGAATTTGCTCAGAGAAGAATACCTTTCTGCTTCTTATGATGAGAAATTATTTGATGAAATTAGAAAACGCACCCAAGGGCCAGACGAGTCAATCGGGATTTACCTTGCAGTAATGACTGGGTATTTTAATCGGTTGTCATGTACCGTATCTGAAGAAGCAAAGTTGAAAATTTTGATGAAAAATATTTCCCCCTTCTACCAGAATCAACTTGCACTTGTGGATGTGAGATCCATCAGCCATCTCAGGGATTTAGGTAGACGTTTGGAAGCGAAGAAGGAGGCTGTCGAAAACTACGTTGCTCCACCTCGCAGAAGTGGTGTGTTGGAACCCGACCTGGCATATTTGGAGGTTTCTTCGGTCGATAGTGTACAGACGCCTTCGTCTTCTTCCACTCGAGGTGGGGTCGATGGAAGATCCCAGAGAGAAATGGTATGTTTTCGTTGTAATCAACCTGGACATAAAGCTATTGGTTGTCTGGTGAAGCGGAATAAGTTTTGCTATAGGTGTAAGAAGGAGGGAGTGACAATTAGGACTTGTCCGGTATGTTCGGAACAGGGAAACGCACCCAGACACCCCTAAGAGGCCGAGAGGGAGGTGTCGGAAGTCAGAACTCGGTCGACAAAATCAAAATTCTATTAGATTATGTTTTAGGTCATGTTGATGGTGATGAAAGGCCGTACCTTCGAATTGAAATTTTAGGTAAACAAGTCCTAGGTCTTCTGGACTCTGGTGCATCACGCACAGTTATGGGTGATAAAGGTTTGCGTCTCGTCAGGGAACTAGGTCTCGTCCTGGATCGCAGTAAAATCTCGTTATGTTCTGTGGCTAATGGTACTCAGTGTGAGAGTATCGGGGTCGTGCAGCTGCCGATTACTCTGAGGGGACGTTTACGGTTGATGGAGGTGACGGTTTTCCCTGAATTGCCTCATACCTTGATTCTGGGCAGTGACTTCTGGAAGCTCATGGGTGTGGTTCCAGACCTTCGCCATGACGAATGGCATTTTTCTAAGGAACCAATATTGATCAATGAAGTTGGACACGTCAAGAATCAGACGCTCTTGACTTCCTTGGAAAGTGCTCGTCTACAAGCGGTTATTGAGCGTAATGTAGCACTCATGGGTAAAGAGTTGGGTTGCACAGATAGGGCCGAGCATGTCATCGTTACGAACAGTGCCCCAATCAAGCAGCGTTATTACCGCGTAAATCCTGTTGTACAGGCCCAAATCGATAAAGAACTGGAAGAGATGTTGCGGTTAGGCGTCATAGAACCCTCCAACAGTCCATGGTCCTCACCAATTCTACTGGTGAAGAAGAAGGATGGCAGTTTCAGGTTTTGCGTGGACTATCGAAAACTCAACTCGGTGACTATCAGAGACAGCTATCCTCTCCCATTAGTGTCGGATACACTCGATAAGTTGAGGGATGCCAAATATCTCTCAAGTCTGGACGTCAAATCCGCGTATTGGCAGGTTCCGGTGGCCGAGGATTCACGTCAGTACACGGCTTTCACGGTGCCCAATAGGGGTCTATATCAGTTCCGTAGGCTACCCTTTGGGCTCCATAACGCACCGGCTACGTGGCAAAGGCTAATTGACAATGTGCTAGGGCATGATTTGGAGCCGAATGTCTTCGTCTATCTGGACGATATTGTGATTGTTACAGGCACCTTCGAGCAACACCTTCAGGTCTTAGAGGAAGTATTCAGAAGATTGAGGGAAGCGAAGCTGACCGTGAGCATGGATAAATGTCAATTTTGCCGTCCAGAAATGCGATATCTTGGATACGTGGTAGACCGCAATGGCCTTCACGTCGACCCAGATAAGGTTAAGGCCATGCTTGATTTACCTCCACCGACTAATGTTTCAGAAGTGCGACGAGTGGTGGGGACATTCTCGTGGTATAGAAGGTTTGTCGAGAATTTTTCTTCCATTATAGCTCCCATTACGGCGCTCCTTCGCAAAAGCACTAAATTTAATTGGACCAGTGAGTGTGACAATTCCTTCCGTTCTCTTAAAGAAAGTTTAGTTGCAGCCCCTATCCTCAGCTGCCCCGATTATACGAAACCTTTCGTCGTTCAGACGGATGCGTCAGGATATGGAGTGGGGGCCGTGTTGACGCAACCCCACGAAGATGGTGACAGAGTCATATCCTACTTGAGCAGGTCTCTCACCCGCCAGGAGAGAAACTTCACAACAACCGAACGAGAGTGCCTCGCGGTGCTGTGGGCGGTCGAAAAGTTGAGGCCCTATTTGGAAGGTGTTGAGTTTACTGTTGTGACAGATCATTACAGTCTCCTGTGGTTGCAGAGCCTCAAGGACCTAACAGGTCGTCTCGCACGTTGGGCAGTGAGGTTGCAACAATATTCGTTTAAAGTCATCCACCGAAAGGGTAGAGAGCACGTGGTGCCCGATACTCTGTCGAGGTCGGTACCGGTCGTGGACTGTCTTGTCGACGAAGTTACGGATAGTACGTTGTCACCGGCTGATACCTCGGATAATTGGTATAGGGAAATGATCAGGAAAGTTAGGGATGAGCCTCTAAAATACAGTGGATGGAGGGAAGCTGGAGGGCGTCTATGGAAACATGTTGCTTCAGAATATTCGGAGCTTTCGCCTCCGGCGGATGCTTGGAAATTGGTAATCCCAAAGTCCCGCCGCCAGGGGATAATCGTGGAAGCTCATGAACCTCCAACTTCTGGGCACACTGGGGTGTACAAGACATTTGCCAGAGTTTCTGATCGGTACTATTGGCCCAAAATGCGCCATGACGTAGCCAAGTTTGTGAGACGTTGTGCCGTGTGCGGTGCGCATAAGGTATCCCAAGAAAAACCCTCTGATAAGATGGTCTCTCATCCCAAAGTGGACCGTCCATGGGAAATGGTCTCCACGGACCTAATTGGACCCTTACCAAGGTCGAAGGCTGGTAATTCGTATATTCTGGTGGTTACGGACTATCTTAGTAAGTTCTCGCTTCTGTTCCCACTCAGGAGGGCTACTGCCGAAATAGTTAGTCGTAAGATGGAAAATGAGGTATTCTTGGTGTTTGGGGTTCCTCGTTTGATAGTATGCGATAATGGACCTCAATATAGGAGTAAGCAGTTCCTGAGAGTAACAGAGAAGTATCAGTGCAAGGTTAAATTCAGTGCGAATTACCACCCTAGGGCAAACCCCACGGAGAGGGTGAATAGGGTTATAAAGACAATGCTTGCGATGTATGTATCCGACAACCACAGGACTTGGGATGAGAATATTCAGCAGATTGCGTGTGCGATCCGGACGGCGAGACACGAAGTGACGAAAGTTACACCCTATTTTGCAAATTTTGGACGGAATATGGCTTTATCGGGAGCCGACTATGCTTCCCAGGAGTATTTTGGTAAAGAAGATGGTAGGCAAGCTGCCGATGAAGGAAGGAATGATAATTTCAAGAAAATGTTCGTGGATATCCGGAATCGATTGGCGATAGCTGGGGAGAAGAGTTGCGAACGTTACAACCTTCGCAGACGACACGTAGAGTTTTTACCAAATCAGTTAGTTTGGAAACGCAACTACGTGTTGTCAGACGCAGCGAAGTATTTCTCCAAAAAGTTGGCTCCAAGATTCACGGGTCCTTTCTATATAAATAAGAGGTTATCCCCATGGACCTATGAACTGAGGGACGAGAACGGCGTATCGAAGGGCGTGTGGCACACGAAAGACCTCAAGTTGGCCCCTGATGATGACTAAGCGGGACGATGGACGTTTGGAGAGCTTATTCTATGAGAAATTCACGGGGTAAATTTCTTGACGATAGGGGGGGAATTGTTACGTTGAAATTCTACCGGAAACCACACACCCATACACACATATCAAAACCCACATCTTGTATATCATATGTTTATTAAAATATAATCATATCACATGAAATAGTAGACAATGTCACAACGCTGCAATTTCGGTCTCTCGGTACGCTGATCACCTGCGAACAATATACCCGTTTAAATTCCACTCCGAATAAGAAAATATAACATTACCTGGTTCATGGTTTGGCCCGCCGATTTGATTATTCCGACCTGTGTTGATTCCCGAGCCAAATTATGTTTGGACGTGTGCTGGAGAAAAAAAAAATAATTAGTTTTATTAGTCTGGAGTTGCTAACAGGTTATATTGATTTGTTATTGAAAATTGTACGGAACTTTGGACTGTAGCAAATATATTAATGAGTGCAGGTGAATCCAAAGAATGTGGATAACTTCTGTAATATTGAATTTGTAAGGTGTACTCACCTGTTGATATTTGATATCTGATATTGCGAGGAATGTAAACAAGTAAACAGTACCTTGGTTCTATTCTGACAACTGTCACACATTCACATTAGCGACTTCGCGTACGGCCAGTTTCGTTGTTAGTAGCGTCTAATAGGACGAAGTTCAAGCGTCATGCGCAACCACTGAACTGAGACGCATAATTAAAAATAAAATCGTATTATTCAATGAATAATTGATAAATAGGAGTATAAGCATTGGTGTATGCCAGCGTAATTGTGTAGTAGATAGACGTAAGATTAAGGTAAAGTAAAGATAGGAGGTAGGGTCTCTGTGGCGCCATCTAGTGTCCGATGAGTTTCGGATGACTGATCTGTGACAGGGGTGTCAAAAACTGACTGCGACATTGGAAGAGAGCTACGTTCGGGGCTGTCTGTCAAATAGAAGATAAAGGGTGCTAGCATTCAGCGGTGTTCCCGATTTGCAAAAATTTATGGCCTAAGCCATCCTAATACTGGGATCTGTTTTGCTGATCGAATTATGGATTGTGGATGCAGTTGGTGATTTTCTGTCGAATATTTTTGGTATTGCATCCATAATCGGAGCTCTTTTGGAGGATTTGGGAAAAAAAAGAGCACCGCCATTCGACCACTCTGTCGTTCTTGGCTTGAAGACCAACCGGAAAGGTAGGCTTTAATTCACTTTCGTGGACCGGTACTATCGAAACGCCTGTCTCAGAATCCATACTTTGGCAATTGAGGTGAAATTTTTATCATTTTTACAGTTTACGTCGATGAAAACCTTAATGTGAAGGACATAAGGTTCATTTTCGTATGGGATTGGCACGAAGTTGGAATAATCGTTTATATTCGAACCAACCGGAGCTATAGAGGCGCCATTAAGCACTGAAAACCCCTAAATCAGGGTAAGTCGACTTATTGTATATATATTATCTTGCTCTTGAACTGGTATATCCGTACTACGCGGTGTTGCCACTTGGTTCATAATACTTGGTGGTTTCTGGAATGAAAGGAGTTGTACTGCTCAGCTTCCACGATATCTGAGGGTTTGACTGTGAGTCAGTTCCTGCTCATACAGAGTGAGCAACATCACCAACTCCGGTTGAATTATATCAAGCGTGAAATTGTTTATTTAATTTTATTTCTAATCTTGAACGAATGTTCAACTTGGCTAGAGTTCTTTTCTACAAACAATATTGATATAGTTTATATTAGTCGTGATTATAACTCATCCGCTAAATAGCGGAGTATATTATTATGTTTTACTTTGTATATCTCAGTATCCTGGGTGGGTAATCAGTGTTACCTGAATCTATTTATTTTTTTTATCTATTTTATATATACAGGGTGATCTGAGTAATCCACTTATTGGTTTCGGTTCCGTGGGTACTCTGGATTCGCGGATGAATACATTTGATTGAGATACTAATTCAAATAAATTGTACAGGGTGGACCAACATTTTGGGGGTTGTTATTTTTTTTGTTTGTTATTTTTTCTATATATTCGAGCAGTAGGATACTTGAAAAGTACCAAGGCCGAGCGACAAACTTGGAGGATCGCGAAAAATATTCGTCGACCAACAAGGTGGTCAAGTTATTTATTCATTCTTTTTCTCTTTCACCCTATCCTGCTGTGAATTCTATTTTTTTTATTATTTCCTAGGGTTTTAGTGTTGGATGCGAATTTCCAACGTCGAGAGTTATAATATTCCCTGGTGCCGAATCCCACAGTATTGCCTGCTTAAACCTTAGAGGAGTGGAAGTTGGACGCTACGGAGGCAATCAACGTACCTCGGACAGGAGGGTGGAACCTTCCGGCACGCAAGTTATAAAAAAAAACATAAAACCATCAATCCTTGTTTGATTGAATTGTGATCGCTTAGGCTAGTGTTTGATTTGCTTCTGTTGCTAAAACCCCGCCATTATTTTCACCCACTAATGCTTACGTACTATATAGGTAGTAACTTCCTGTTAGCGGAAGGTAAAGTTGCGAACTCAATTACCTTAGGACTTGCGCATGCGCCTGAGCTCAAGCGACGCACTATCCATGGTTGAATTCCGGTTAGTAATACTTTATTTTCCGATCCGCTGCATTCTGACTTCCTTTCTCTTTCCTCGCAGTTTGTAAATAATTTATATTGTGGCAGATTGCCCTAGGGTTTGTGGTTGGGTAGATTATTTTTTTTTCTTTATAGTTTTAGGTTAGTGAAATTTGCATGAAAAATCGCCTGTCTGCGTTAGCTATTGTGCTTACCTGCTTATTAATTTTTTTTTTTAGCTCGTTGCCCGCTTACCGATAGGATTATTTTTCCTTTTTCCTTTTGTTTAGAGAAACTATGCCAATGATTGTGGTCGAGTGAAATACGAGTAAAATAATTTGCTAAATTTTGGTTTTCATTCAATTCCACTTGGTAGATTTGGGAGTTGAACTACACTGAGGGTATTTGTGCGGAAAATTAATTTACCTGGCGCCCATTTTCATAACTCAGAACTAACTAGTCTAGACGAACCACCCCATCTCCACTGACAAGCCGCAAATGCCCTACTGTTTCCGGACAGTTTGGACATCTCGTTGCCAATAGATTTTATCAGGTAGCAATCTCAGGAAATAACTCGCTAAGGAGTTCCACAAGTTCGGAATTTCTCAATCCTGACAATGAGAGAGTGGCCAGTTTGAGCCCGTCTAATTTGCCTGCTCGTGGTTAAATAATAGACGCGTTTGCCGGTGAGCATTGATCAGGAAAATATGTCTAGAGAGGTCAATGAGTTAGTAAGATTACAAAACAGGCGAATAGCTCTCTTCTGGACATAATCTAGAAGCCTCAGCGTATGTTTGACATATTGAATCTGTGCTCTGTAGATTATGAGAAGCTGTTGGTACAAAAAAAAACAAGTTTCTGTGGAGCAGTTTTGGCAATGGACCTAACATGATCATCCCATGATAGGGGATTGTTGATGGTTATAGAGAAAATGGATATTGAGGACTTCATAGGAATCATAATATCAGGTATTGTGAGGTATCTCTGCTTGGAATGAAATACAAACTTTTTGACAGAAGGTCACCTTTAATAGATCGTTGATGTTTAGCAGGAACAAAGTTGGTGCCAAAACATATCCTTGTAGAACACCGGCTTCAATAGCCATTCAATGAACGCCATCAACCGTTACAAGGTGATATCTATTTGAAAGAAAACTTGATGATAAACGAAACTGTTGTGACAGCAACTCATATGCCGGAAGTGTTCCAAGGAGACCTACGTGGGTGGTCCATTTCAGATGAGAATACAGCTTTTAAGAGATAAGGAAGGTTTTTCCACACTTCTCATTGTTCTAGAAGCCAGGAAAGTTTACACAATGTAAAATTTTGCGACATCGCAACAATGGAAGTGGTTAGTTGACCGGACGGCGGTGTATAAACCGTGAAATAAAATCCGTGAAATTGACGAGATCGAATCTTAAAGTCCCATTTCCATTATATTTATCGTGAGTTTTGTTAATCGAGGAGTATAATTTCGATATACGCAGGACATGAATTTGATTCTCATTAACACCTGGCAGGTTTCATAGTCTGCCGCTACGGTTCACTAGCCACCAAAATCGTCATAACCATTTCGAATAATTATGGTAATGACCTCAGATTAACAATTCAGTTCACCATTATTTAACTTCTGGATACTGGTAGTTTTGCAGAATCAACCATGTGGAAAGTTGTCGCTGATATGCAGGCTGAAGGCACTGTTGCATCCCAAGGCAGAAGCGAATCCAAATAAGGTATACTTCTGTAAGCATTGGATGAAGCTGAATAACAAGCTATTCTTGCAACACTTGCAACAGTTTACGCTTTCTTTCATAGAAATAAAATACCCACATTGTTTGTGATTATTGTTATTATATATAATGCAAGAAAGACATCATGAATTCGAGTGAATATAATTATTGTCATGGATAATAATGCTCAATACCATTTATTGTAAGAAACTAACGAAGCACCAAACTCAACCAAGAAGAATTGTAGAAAATTTCGTGCACGTCACGATTGGTGGATGAGGATGTGTGGATAACTTCACTCTAATGAAGAAATCAGATCATGGAATGGTTGATATCAAATTATCATTATGTAGCGGTTTCATCATTTTTTGTATGTAATATTGAAATGATGACTTGATTGATTATTCTGAGCAAAACCGGATTGATTATATTATTTTGATAACATTTCCACCTACCATTTTCATATTTTGTGTCTTTGAAGCATAATAAGTCAAGTAATTGAATATGTCATGAATTATTGTTGTACTTTATTTTTGCAGATTTGTTACTTCACTTTTGAATTAATAATTCAGGACATCGTATATTCTGCAGAATATATCCTTGATTGAAGAGTTACGGAGCAAATCTGTTGATCTCTTCAGATATTGGATGAACTCGATATCGATTTATCTCCCCATTACTTCAGAGATGACGCATAGTAGTGCAATAAATCTATAGTTAAACGCCTGTTGAACTCTAGACGTCTTCAAGTTCGACCGACATACCGAGTTTATGTGAGAGGGAGAACAACCTGCATTCTGGGGCACATTCATTCAATGAAGTTTGAGGAGTGTAGTGTATTGGATTATATAATGAATAAAGATATTCGCATTCACTGAGTCACGTTGAAGATAGCATTGATGAATGTGGCAGTTGATATCAGACCGTGACAAAGTGAGGGTGGACAAATAGGAAATAGTTGTTTCATTTAACCCTCTACATCGAGTGTAGGAGAGACACAATAAAGAGACACCACATAATGGCGACGAGGATTAAAAGTAGGAAAACCATTTAAAATAATTTATAACAGCAATGGCAAAATAGAGTCCATGAATACGATACATGGCAAAATAGAGTCCATGAATACGATACATGGCAAAATAGAGTCCATGAATACGATACATGGCAAAATAGAGACCATGAATAGGATACATGGCAAAATAGAGTCCATGAATACGATACATGGCAAAATAGAGTCCATGAATACGATACATGGCAAAATAGAGTCCATGAATACGATACATGGCAAAATAGAGTCCGTGAATACGATACATGGCAAAATAGAAACATTGTGACCATGAATAGGATACATGGGAAAATACAATGGAAACAGAATTTATGAAAAAGTCACATAAATTCGAATTCATACTACGAATGAGAAAGGTAGCTATGATAGATGGAATCTATATGAATTTGACACATAGATTTCCACAAAATTTGGAAATGAACTATGAATTTGACACATAGATTCTCAATCGCAGCATTATTATAATGAATTGAATCTATGAATTTGACACATAGATTTTCAATTACAGAATCCTGAAATGGCCAATATGACACCACTAGAACCGTTCAACTGTGATGATGAAATTTAAAAAATTCCTTATACGATTGAGAAATCAAGCGACGAAATGCAAATTTGCTAATCAAGAAGAGAACCTCATCGACCAGATAGTCGAAAAATGTCAGTCTACCGAGTTGAAAAAGAAAATCCTCGCTATAGGCGATACCATCAATTTAGATACAATTGTTGCAGAAGCAATTGCACTCGAGGCGGTTGAAAGACAGTTACAGCAATTCAATGAAAGAGAAAGTCGTCCTGAAGAAATAAATGAAATTTCAAAAAAGCGAAAACCAAATGAAAAACAGGAAGGAAGATACCATCGAACAGAAGTCAAAGCTTGCTACCGTTGCGGATCAACCAAACATTTGGCTTCAAATTGTCCAGAAATAAACTCCATTTGCAGCAAGTGTGGTTTCGCTGGGCACATTCATCAACAATGCAAAACTAGAGCGAGCAAGAGGAAATCATCCTGGAAGACAATACAAAAACATCATCAGACGGACAAGAAATCAAGATACTCAAAACTGAAGCGTGATGATAAAGATGATGATCGAGTGGACTATGTATTTCACGTCGATCGTGATTATGATCTGGTGTGCTCTATAGCTGGAATTCCTGTTGAAATGGTAGTTGATTCAGGTAGTACTTGTAATATATTGTGCGACAAAACGTGGGAACAACTAAAGACTTCAAAAGTGAAGGTATTCAACCAAATCAAGAATCCTGAAAAAGTGTTCATGGCATACGCTAGCAAAAAGCCATTAGACATTTTAGGTTGTTTCGACGCCGAAATCAAAATAAATGGTAAAACTATAAGCACTACATTCTATGTGGTGAAAAATGGCTCAAAAAATCTACTGGGTAGGAACACTGCGAAGTCTTTAGAAGTACTACGTATTGGAACAGATTTTCATATCAATCACGTATCCAATTTTCCTAAATTCAAAAATGTGTTGGTGAACATACCCATCGATGAAAATGTAAAACCAATCGTTCAACCATATCGAAGAATCCCAATTCCACTTGAAAGCAAAGTAAACAATAAAATTGAGGAACTTGTGGATTCCGATATAATTGAACCGGTGGATATGCCGTCCAAATGAGTTTCACCTATGGTTCCAGTATTGAAACCTAATGGGGAAATAAGGATCTGTATTGATATGAGAAGGACAAATGAAGCAATTATAAGAGAAAATCATCCGTTACCGACCATGGACCAACTTTCAACACAATTTCGAAAAGCTAATTTATTCTCTAGACTGGATATTAGAAATGCTTTTCACCAAATTGAAGAATTCACGATATATCACAACTTTCATTTCTAGAAAAGGGCATGAAGCCATTGGACAAATATATGTCAGTTATCAAATCTTTTCGAACACCAAATTCAATAGAGAAACTACAAAGTTTCTTTGGGTTGGTCAACTATATTGGTAAGTGGATTCCTAATCTAGCCACCATAACCGAACCACTAAGACAGTTGTTACGCCTCAAATTGGGTAAACATGGAAAAATTGGAAAACATTGGCTAATAAACTAAAATGTAGCATTTCTTAAATTGAAAGAATCTTTGAGCAGCATCGAAACCCTAGGCTACTACGACCCTCAAGAGAGAACACGGGTCATAGCAGACGCCAGCCCTGTAGCGCTTGGAGCAGTTTTAATACAGTACGACTCGGAAGGTCCACGAGTAATAGCGTATGGAAATAAAAGTCTGTCAGACTGCGAAAAGCGATATTGCCAGACAGAAAAAGAAGCTTTAGCTCTTGTCTGGGCGATGGAACATTTTCACATTTATTTATATGGCAAAGTGGGATTTGAACTAGTTACCGATCATAAGCCACTGGAAGTAACCTTTGGCCCCAAGTCGAAACCATGTGCCAGAATAGAAAGATGGGTACTGCGATTGCAGTCCTATAATTTTAAAGTTGTCTATCGCCAGGCAAGACTAATATAGCAGACCCTCTATCAAGACTTTGTGTCAGTAATATCAAATGCGCCACTTTCGACGGGGAAGAACACATCCGACAGATCGTCGAACATTCGCGACCCGTAGCTGTTTCATTATCAGACATTATGAAACATTCAAAAACTGATTTGGAAATATTGGAAGTGAAAAAATGGCTGTCGCACAACGAGAAGGACTCTATAAACAAATCTCAAGCATTTGAAACGGAGTTATGTTTTTATGAAGACTTCCTTTCTGAGAAGTAATAAAATTGTGATTCCAACAAACCTCAGACAGAACGTATTACAAGCAGCCATGAAGGTATTAAGTATGGTGGCCCAAAATAGACTCAGACGCGGATAAATTGGTGCGAAGCTGCAAAGGTCACAGCACCAAATCCGCCGCATCCAATGAAACGACGTCAGTTACCAACCGAAGCCTGGATAGATGTAGCGATGGATTTTTTAGGTCCCTTACCAAGTGGACATCATCTCTTGGTTGTAATCGACTATTTCAGTCGATGTAAAGAGATAAAAATTATGACAACAACGACTGCCAGTAACACCATAAAAGCACTCCAAGAAATATTTTCACGTTTGGGATACCTAGTATCTATTACAGCTGACAACGGTAAACAGTTCAGTGGTACAGAAATGAAAGATTTTCGTAAAGACTCGGGCATTAAGTTGTTCAACACTATCCCCTATTGGCCTCAGCAGAATGGTGAAGTTGAGCGTCAAAATAGGGACATTTTAAAGCGACTTAACAACAGCCGGTCAATTGAAACCGATTGTAAACAAGATTTACTGAACTATATCATGATGTACAATGCTACGCCACATTCCACAACCGGTAAACACCTGCCGAATTATTTTTTCGTAGACAGTTTCGGGATAAAATCCCAACAGTAAGGGATTTAGAGAACAAAATAACTGATGAGGAATTCAGAGATTATGACATGCAGAAGAAATCGAGTGGAAAGGAATATAGTGATAGAAAAGGAAGAGCACATCAAAGCTCTTTAGATTTAGGCGATAAAGTTTACATAAAGAATATGATCAAACAAAATAAATTAACATCGAATTTCAACCCCATACCACACACGGTGATCGGAAAAAACGGCGGTGATGTAGAGGTAGAGAATGATGAAACTGGACAGCAATATCGCCGAAACGTGGTTCATTTGGAAAAAATGGAAGGAGAATGGAAAGTAGTAAATAAACCAAATGAATTAGAAACTTTTCTGAAGATAGATCTAATGATACAATTCCATGAATTATGTCTGAGAAATTCATAATTTAGTATTAGTATATATGTATGATTTAGGCTATTTATATATAAATAATATATTTATTATAATATATATAATAATATATTTGTTATGTTAGATTATTCTAATAATGTTCGGAGATGATTTTGAGATATTATTTTCCTTTTTTACACCACCACTCCACTTATGGCTATTCCCTTTGATACTATTTATATATGTTCAAATTTAGTTGTTATATTATATTATATTATGTTATATTATGTTATATTATGTTATATTATATTATATTATTATACTTTATAAAAAAAGGGAGAGATGTAGTGTATTGGATTATATAATGAATAAAGATATTCGCATTCACTGAGTCACGTTGAAGATAGCATTGATGAATGTGGCAGTTGATATCAGACCGTGACAAAGTGAGGGTGGACAAATAGGAAATAGTTGTTTCATTTAAATCTCTACATACCTGGTTCCATAGTTTACATAGCTGCAAAAGTTTCTTCTGGTTATGTTGAAACCAATATGTGCCATCGTCCCTGATTGTTGAGAGAGGAAATGAACTGGACATTGGATTTCTTACAATTGCCTAGAAGAAGGTCCATAACGAACGAGAAACATCAGCTTCTTTTCATGCATCTATTGTTTGATTGCAGACATTTCTGCTTTTTTTTATCACCAGGCATGATGGGTTCTTGCACCAAAGTAGCTAGGCTGTTTGTATCGAAGCCTCTGGACAAATCTTAATGAACCATTATATATTGGATGATGGTGTTTTGTTGCTATGAGGTATACACGTTTCCATTTCGAACATGATGGTCTCTGAAATATCTTCGGCACGGGGATATAAATGCGAATACCATTATCGCAGTCTGCTAATTTGTAATGCCAAACTATATCGAATCTGAGTATGTATTTCACAGTCAGGGTAGAGCATAATGTCGTGTTAAAGCCTACAGAATGTAAACTTTGGCCGTATATTGATGGATGAGTTGCGTCTCAGTTATCTGTCTATAGGTGGTTATGGACATCATTTATGTTTTTGTTCAGACCTCGGATGTTACAGAGGTATTTTTTCAAGTTATCAAATTGCGATGGTGAATTTGACGGGCATTCACTTATATTCATTCGATGAATCTGACTTCAATTCAGTGACTGTTCATTCATGCTAATACTACAAAACCAACAATGGGATTGAAAATATTCTTGAAACTTGTAACAAATCACGCCAGCATCTAGGCAACCATGCGTACCCCCGCGTTTAGTGTTCATAGCTTAATTTGAATTTTGCGCCGGACTTATGCTTGAAGGTGGTTCATGAATATCCACTCTCCAAGGCAGAGCTGGGATTCTCGCTTGCCTTCTATTTTAGGTAGGTAAAACCTATTATTATTATTGTTATTAATGTGTTGGTCTCCACCTGTACCTACCTTAACCCTAAATGTATGACCATGCTATGTGCCTGTGTGGTTGCGTAACGGCCTAAGTATTTTGCCTTCTATTTTAAGGTACGTACACATCTGCGCGCTGCGCGGCGCGCGCGCCGCTCGTGCGCACGGAATTCGCTAGATTTGTACGGGGTATACGAACTGCTCGCGCGCGGCGCGGACTCGGCGCGCCACGATCCATCTCCTGGCGGTTTTTTCCGCGAACACTTTGAGTGTTCGCAGTTCAGATTTGGACGAGATCGTGAGAGGTTCGTCGTTTTTCGTGCGCGTGCACTCTGAACTTGTATTCATGGAGTGGTCAGAGGAAACATTATTAAAACTTATTGATGCCTATCGCATCAAAGTACTTTTGTGGGATCCCCAACATAGGGATCATTTCAAGTGACTTCAAGTCAATCATAAGCTCCGTACCATTCCTTTTTTTGAAAAGATCAGTGTTCCACCAACGTCGTCTTTTCCTTTTCTTTTTGTTCAAACTTGCCATCACCAAAGCAGCACTACTCAAAACCAAAATGGCATGATTTTCTGTATTTGACAGAGACATGTCTATATCCAAATACCAATCGAATGTTTGCGGGTTTTCCATGGATCGCGGAAGGTTCGTTGAAATAATTAATCCCAACGAACATAGGCCGAGCAGCAAACGCGCGGCACGCGCGTGGCGCACTCCGCGCGGCGCGCAAATGTGTACGTACCTTTAGACTGCGTAAATTGATTATTACGAACGGCAGTGGAGTCCCAACGCATTTTGGTAACATAAATAAACCATTACAACGACGTACTGTTTCTCTCGACCACCCACCAACCCCTGAGATTCATTGCAAACTATTCTGAAACTTGAGAATCCTTTGAAAATATTTATATCTGGTGACGATATCAAGGTATTATCTGATCAGCAAGGAAAGTGAAACTCAAAAATAGTGTGAAAAACAGAGAACTCTTGCACTTCATGGGAGGAGCTGTTACATCAAACTTTTATTGCCCTCTCCATGAATGATTCCTAGATAGAGAGCATCCCCAAGGTCACACTTTCAAGTTCGAAGAACTATTTCATCACTCCAAGATAGCAACACGTAAGTTGACTCAACCAAATATCACTTCTTCAGTGCCTTCTCACCCAAGTTCACCATCCTTCAAGACCACTCCTTCCAAGGTCACATCATGCTTGACGGAGTGATAATGAAGCCATATTGTTATCGGTAATTATCAATTCTTTTCCTACTCGATTTGCACCAAGGAGGGCTAGGATTATTAATATCAACGGAACAAGAAGCTACGAATCAAACGGAGGTAGGAAAAAAGCTACTTAATCATTAAATAATATATTTTGGCTTCTTCTCTAACAGAGGGTCTTAAATTCATGAATTCCTATCATCTGATGCCGTAGTGATTTCATTTCCCGACTGTAATGAATTACCTATGATCATTAGATAGATACATATTTCTCGAATTGATTAATGATGAACATCATAGGACAACTAAAAATGTCCTAACGAGAAAATAATGTTCGCTTGCGTTTTTACTTCTCCTGTTCTCCCGGTTAGAAAAAGTCTAGATAAAACTCAAAGGACGACGGAATTGAATCCTCTGATAATCCCTTTGAATGCCAATACCCTTACCAGAGAATTTACGGGGGTATCAAGGTGATGAATCAAATAAACTTGTGAAATGACAGTTTCTCTTTCGTCGTCCGGAAATACATTACCGTGTTTTGTGGCGAGCTGAAAAGCATTTTTCAATATTCCTTTGGAACCCAGGTCCATGCATGAATTTTCTTATTCAACTTCGAAATTTAAGTGAAATATCTCCTCAACATTTTGTATTCGTATTTTCAACGTTGGAATAAAAGAGTATCCACAATTAAAAATTCAATTACTCAACTTTTTCTACTATTTCTACTTCTTGCTATTTAGTTGATGCAGGTATTTGTAATTCGATTTTGTATTCAATGTGGGATATATTCATGGATATATGGATATTTAGAGAGTATAATTAGTAGAAGTATATATAAGTGGATACAGTCGAGTAATTAGAATCTAATCCCCACTGTAGGGATATCAGAAACGATAAGTTTGATGAGGAAAGTTGCGCCATTTCATTAACAATATTTCTTCATTGAAAGTCAAACTAATTTATATGATTCTAGGAGGAGTGTCCATTCCCAATTATTCAAGTTTCTCTATCGGTTACATCTATTAATCTCGACTCTATAACAACAAAAATAAAACTATTTTATGGCATTCGGGTGTTGAGGAGACTTCTTCACATGAAGAAAAACATACAGTGGCGTGCGTGACACCTCTTTTGAATGGTATTTTGATTCTGTATTCAACAGTGGTGTAAATATGTTTTATTTTCGCTCACCGATAGGGGTGATATGGGCATGTGCTGTTGTGAATAGTACCCGCGAATATTATCTTGAGAATGGATCGATATTTTTTAACCAGTTTTTTATACTACTTTTAGAGGTACTCAGGTCTCTATCATGACGTCATTCATATTAGCGTGACTTAGAAAGAATCAAATGGAGACGTATGATCTGTGATACTCGTTCGTGTATTCAACAGTTTATACATTTTTCGAAGAGTAGGTACTTCCCTATATTTAGATTTTTTCTCCAAATGACGTCACGATTATACGAATGACGTCACAACAAAGGTAAGAACCTTGTAAAGTTGTTATTATGGTACCAAACAAGTATGGCAAATTTGATTGAGAAATATTGATCTGTTCATCTGGGCTGGTGGTCGAGTGCGTGTATCGCCGGCTTATACTCTCCAGTGGTTTTCAATCTGTGGGTTACTGGGGGGGGGGGTCGCCGACTGAAAGAAAAAGTCGAGGAGGTTCTTGCACAACAAAAACACAATTTCAGTGAGGAGGATGTGCTTATTTATTTTTCAAAATTTATCAAATTGTGGTGCTATTTTTGAAACGTTAATAATCAAATCGTTTTCAAATTGCAGTCTATTTCTACCATTGAAGGAAATGTCAGTTCACATAAGTATTTGTGAATAAAATGCCATTTTAAGCTTGATGCCATCAGCGACTTAATCCAGAAGACATTCTTTCATTTTTGTGATGACATCAGCCAGATCTATTGATTTGTCCAAAAAAGGGTTCAAAATCCATCTACGCCCATTGCAAATCATGCAAGTTCTCTATCATGCAAGGAATGTGAGCTCATACTGCAAAACTTTGGTCTGTTGCATTATCTTCAATAATCTTATGAACACATGGAAAAGATTCGAACATTTTGTTTAGCAGAGAAGTTGACCACAAACGAAGTTTTGTGTGAAATGCTTTTACTTCTCTTTCACTGTTAAAATATTTTCTTATCTTCCTTGATAGAATAGAAATAGATAAATGTACCGAAATAGAAAAAATAATTTCCTAACGCCTAACCTAACGTATGTAATCAAATTATTTTTTTGGCTTTCTATGATACAGGGGGTCGCCAGAATATTTCAACCTGTAAAGGGGTCGCGAAATCGGAAAGATTGAAAAAAACTGGAGAGGTTCCGGGTTCGAATCCCGGCGGGGCTACTAGAAATTTTATTTATTTCTGTAGCATCGCTTAGCGGGAGGAGATAGGTGACCAACCGAACATTCTTGGTACCTAGATATCAATCATTCGGATTCTTAACGATAACCAGCCGAGTAGTGCTTCGGATGACACTTAAAAAGCTAAGGTCTCCGTCTTCCTTACTCACACAAGTCTCGATGAGACTTCGAGGGTTGCTTTGCAACTAAGTTGGCGGTTAAAAACACTTTTCAACACTTTTCTCAAGATGGTGCAACCATCATCAACAACCGCACATACTCATATATCCCAAACGGTGAGTGAAAATACTAGAGATAGGTATAATAATAAAATAGTGAAGAACGAATACAAATATCACAAAACACTATACGCTCAAACTAGGTATATTGTGAAAGACAAATAATAAAAATCACAAATGAAATCTCAGACAAAGTTCAAAAACATTTCCCTGAATTTAGTAACGTTATCAATAGATATACCATTAACTAGGTGAATTATTGAAAATCTTTCTTGAATATCTTCGTTCAATTTGGATTGGCATAAATGTGAACAGATTTCTATAGAAATAACTAGGTCAAAGTTTGAATTCAACTGTACAAGAAGTGTCCTGCAGGAATGCGCATATTTGACGCCAGCAATACATCCGATGATGTGCTTTTGGGAGATAAACACATCTCCTGCTAGGGTGGAATTTCCCTCAAAACAAATACCAGATCTAATTCGGGAATCTGCATGTGCCTTATGTTAATAATTCATTAGTTGTTGTCTTGGTTAAAACGCTTTCAACATTCTTGAATAGAAAATGTATTGAGTGTAACTCACGCAGTTGCGAGTTGAGACCTCCACAAATAAAGGTCAAAATGTTTCTTGATGAGTTGGAAGAAACATTTATAATCTGCATGCTACATGAAGTTTCATCCTTCATCTTTGGTGTTTTCTAATATTATGAACATCATTATGTATGATAAAGATTTTCTTTTGGCAACGTATATTTCACCAACGTTGGATTCTACTGTCATGCATCGAATGGTCGAAGCAGTAATTTTATTGTCAATCTTTGATATGATCATATGTGATCATCCAAACTTCATAACTTCAACCAAAGTTTACAAAATAGATTCTGATCACGAGCTTACTGAACTGCACTGAATAGTATTCCTCATTTTTTCATTAATAGCATTGATATTAATTTTACCAATTGGTGAAGTTATTTAATGAACATATTGATTTGGAATTGTCAGGACAAGAAGTGTATTCTTCGTCTAATGATGATGGTGAAACTGAACGTTTATTTTGGAAAAATCAAAAAGACCGTCATAATGGAATTACCATCATTTTCACATTCTAAAAAAAACTATAGGACAGCGTAATGCAAATTATCTAGGACCTCGACTCTATTCCATGATACCCGAATGAATAAAACAGATAACACAAACTGTACTTTTCAATATCAATACTAAGAGATGAATTCTGAATACTTCAAGATCCTCGATACGGGATTTCGTCAATCAAATTACTTAATCTTCTTCAATGAAGGAATTATTGTAGTACATCATGTTTGATTAAAATCTCTACTGGTCTGAAACAAAACGAAAGTGATCATTTTTATTTCATTTGTTATTTTAATTAATAATAAACTTTATAAGTTGCATTTAATCAACTTTAAAATTATTCAAAAATTATTCTTAGGTTAGTATATGTATTAATGTTTATTTCTATGTTAGTATGTGGTATAATGTATTTGCTTTTTCATAATTTTTTTTTATCAGTATTCACTATATATATATATTCATATAGGGATTCTTTATAATATCAATCGATTTTTTCCGTTCTGCATGATTGTCAAAGGCTGTTCCCCATCTCAGACTCAATAGTTATAGCATGTTAGAGACTAACACTATAAGATTTTTCAAAGTTGTTATGAGTGTCCTGTTTTTGTTTTTATTTTTTGACTTACCTGTACTTTTAGGAATTTGAGTGTATTACATTCTCTGTATATTTATGTTTATTTAAGTGCTTTTATTTTATTATTTTTTATGTTCATTCTTCATATCTAGGTACGATATATGAACTGTGTCTGTAATTGGGCCTAGGCCTGTTGATTTGTCAGTATAAATATAGTGATTTGATTTGATAATGAATAAAAATAAACGGAAATTACATCAGCTAGTTCTAAATCCTGAATAGATAACCAAAATGATAACATTTCTATAAGAGTATAGCTAGAGATAACATTATGAAATACCACTAACTCACAAAACAAGAATCAAATATCAAGAACCTCATTAGTATTATCAATATCAGGTAGGTATATTGTTACCCTGATGATTATAACAGTTCCTGGCAAAAGTTATTCATGAGTTTCAATGGTCTGAGACCTATATGTATAACTAACTATATACTTTCAGGCTTACCCAGATTTATAGAAATATATAGTAGTCCAGCTTGGAGTATACTTGTTTGTAATATATATTCCACCTTCCACTCAATACAGTTGTTGGTAAAATTATTGCATCATTACATATTATTGATGATATAATTCTTTTTTCGCTGATGTATGTCCGAGATATGGTTGAATCCTTAGCATACAGTACTCGTTTTCGATCAATATACCTGGATATTCTTTCGTGAGGGATGTTCGTATTGACAGAGGAATAGTTTTTTGTAAAGCCTTAGTTCACGTATAGGGTTATTTCTATAGCTATAGGCTATTTACTTGTTGCAGCTGATTTTAATACAAATATGCATTTCACAAACCCGATAGTTCAGTTATTTAATTATTATGTAAAGTCATAATATTCTTAAACCCCCGTTGATATAGTTATCAGTATTCCTGGAATCATAACAAGATGTTAGATATTCACAAGTTTCCATATCTACTGATCTGTGAAAAATCCGTTTAGACAATATCGTATAGTCAAGATGTTGACGAATAAGATCATCCCTACATATTTATCAAAACAAACCTCACAAATCTCCTGAATGCACGAAAATTAAAATGGTTCACTTATAATATTCAACAAATTACCAAACAGCCTGCTAAGGCTCTGCAGAAATTCCATTGAAAGAAATCAGAGAGTTTGGGAATCTCAGCTTGCTACTCACTACGCGGGACTTGCGAAGTACTTGGCAAATAGCGAGTACCTATTGTGTACGGCGACTCGCTCTGACTTGCAGAATACTTGCATCTTAACGTTTTTCGGAAAATGGGTGCAAGTCAAAGGCAGCGAGTCGATAACTTCCGACTTGTTTATGTCGGACTTGACTCGATGAGTAGCTACAAATTGTTGTGTTTGTTAGTGGTCCGAAACAGTTACATCCTGTATATACCTAATCTTGAAATGACGTGGACCAATGAAGTAATTTTGGAGGTTACTCGATATTTATCTGAAGGAACCTACCATTTCGGACCCATCACATAAACAGCATAGAATGAGAAACGAAGTGTACCTATATCTACTATTGTTTGAAGCTGATACCCACAATCTTCTATAGGTTTGAGCTTTTTTCTTCTATTATTGGATAGAAGATAAACACAAATTGATGCAATGAGAGCAGCTGAAATTGTATCAAAACTATCATCATCATCCATTCTGATAATAAGTAGGTACCTATACTTTCACTTACACTTCCCGAAAAAACCAGAAACTCTCAAGTAAGCGCGTAATGTTCCCAATTCACTTGGACTTGGACAAGAATTTGACACATATATTCCAAGTAAGGTAACTTAACAAAGTTTTGCGTAGTAACTTGATGAGTGGCTTCAATTTGTTGTGTTTGTTAGTGGTTCAAAAGAGGTGTATCCTGTATTCAATCTAGAAATGGCGTGGATATGAATATTGAGGTTTCTTGATATGTATCAGTAGGAACCTATATCATTTGGGACTCATCACATAAACAGTTAAGCTGATAACAGCCATCTACTATTCTTCCTACTATTTTTGAGTAGAAGATGACCACAAGCAGCTGAAGTTGTATCAGAACTCTCATCATCATCCACTTTGATAACGTATACCTTTCTTTTCACTTGCACTTCCCGAAAAAAAAAACTAATATTTCAAGTAGACGCGTAGTGTGTACAATTTACTTGGACTTGGACAAGTATTTGAAAGGAACATTCCAAGTCGATTAACTTAGCCAGTCCTGTGTAGTGAGTAGCGGGCTTAATAAGGAACTGCGGAATTACGTGCCATAATAAGCGTATGAATGTGACAAACAGCAAACCCCCGGAACTTATCAGATGATATCAACTCGTTGAATGTATATTTTAACACTTATTATAAACACCTCAAATTACAGTGAGTCCATTCATAATACTTGGGCTGACACTAATGGTTATTTCAACTTAGAACTAATTACACAAAATGATGTCCACTATATGCTCATGTCTAATGCAGTTGGCGCTGATGGAATTTCAGCTCATATGTTGAAACTATGTTTGTCCCACTGCTTAGACTATCCAACTCATCTCATTAATTATTCTATAGAGATGGGAACAATACCTATTATATGGAAAACAGCCTTAATCTGCTCGGTTCTATGGAAAAATGGCCCTACTATAAAATACGTTCTACCGATAAGCGTACAACCAGAAGCATCCAAAATTCTTGAAAAATATGTTGTTATGATTATTATTAGAATAATAATGACATTATTCCGATATGTCAATCAGGGTTTCGAAATGGTCATAGTTGCACTACAGTTCTCTTCAACATCACATATGACATTGAAAAAACAACTGACGATGAAAGATGTACTGACTGCTATGATGCAGCTAGACGAGTCATCAAATGCATTCAAATCTATCAATTTCGAGATTACTCAGTGATCTCAAATGGTACACCTTCTAAATTCGGACAGCAGCTATGAACTTTCCACCGGAAAATGTATCAAATCCAGAGTTTCACAAGGATAATCACATCTAGGGCCACTTCTATTCCCTTTCAGAAATTGTTAATCACATGAAACATTGTGACATGTACATTGTCACATGTACGCAGTGTCCAAAAGGCATCGATCATCATGGTTGAAAAAGTGAAATGTTTAGGTTCATATCTGAATTCAAAACTCTCGTTCGACTGTCAGATAAACAAACATTGTCAAACATTATACTGTGTATTGGAAATCATATTTGAATATCGTGAACATATTATGACATCATATATCGAAGATGCAAATCTTCTCAATGCGTTGTTTGAAAATTGCAGTTCAAAATAATTCTGATTGCCTAGTATTCTTATCTAATTTGCTCTGACCCTAAGGATGACGTACAAAACCTCAACAGTAGAAATTGGGAAAACTATGAATCCCAAAGCATTAACGGTACTTTTTTAGTTATTCAGCACCACAAATACAGTGAGCACGTAAAGGTCGGGACAAATTAGTTTATGACCATTGGGGAAAAAGCTCAGACACGTGGATTTTCTTTTTCAGCAGCGCATTTTTTGGTTTACTCATATTTTACTATAACAATTTGCAGGAATCGCAACATCACTCCTTTTTCTTGTGTTATAATCATGGAACTCTCTGTTCTGTTTATGTAAATCATCTGTCAATTAACATTCTAATAATTCAACTCTTTTTCTGCCGAATTGGTATACTTATTATTTGGATTTTTTCCACGTTAATTTTAAATTTTTTCATCGAAACATATGAATATTTGAAAGCTCATATATTGATTTCCTCATCGCAGCTTATGAAGGTAGCATCATCGGCATACAGAATAAAATCAGTGTTGTGTAACTGGCTGTTGAGATCATTAAAGTCAATTATGAATAGTTCTGAGCCCAGTATAGATCCTTGTGGGAAACCGTAATAAGTATTTCTGTATTTTGACTATTGCCCATCTATAACCAACATCATCGATGTACAACCCGAATATTTTGAAGTACTTCTAGTATTACTGCTGATAATCTGACCGGGAACAATCATTTGAAAGAGACATAAAATGGTCGATATATCGATATAGAATTGAAGTGGCTTCATTTTTTGGCACATCAGGAATGAAAAGCAAAACAGCAGAGTGGGAAATATATGAAGTGTTGAAATCAACCCTGAGTCTGAAGTCTTTTTCTTCCACACAATTTCGAAAAGACCCACCGACGAGTTTTCTCTATCAAAAAGGCAACATAGCGGGAAATAGCGAGACTTGAGATGATCCAAATTGACTGTTTAGGCTCATATTGTTTGTTCGGAGTCTATTAGGATGGTGAAAATATAAATGTCAACATTTTCTATCGTCTATATATTTTATACTGAGCACAATACGAAAACCAATTCTAAACGTCAGCACAAACCCGTCATTTGCAAATTAAGTACGTGACAATTTTAAATCTCCATATTTTGGACGCCGAAGAGCTTTGGGTTTGAAATTAGGAGTGGAATCCCCATGAGCAAAATCGGTAATGGCCTCATCTGCCTCTGACAACGTTCTACTTTGGGCATATAAAGTGGGTACGCTTCGGTTGTATTTTATTGAAAATTCTTCGCAACAGCCAATACGCTCGTTTTCATTTAAATGATCCAATTACGCGAAAGGAAGGAAACCTCCGATTCACGTTCCAGAAATTCATACTGCATAGTGAAGTGTAAAGTATCTAAGTTATCATGATTCTGAAAAGATGCGCTGGGAAAAATTTCAATATTTAATATGGCCCACTTTTCCAATCCCACCTGTAACCATGTCTAATTGACAAGAGACGTACTGAAGACAGTGGGAGATTTCGAAAATCTTCGAATACCTCCAACCTCCATGACACGAAGATTCAATGGTTCATTCAAAAATGAAGACGCAAGGAAAAGGATACGCATCAATTGCTTGGAAGGACGAAGTGATGTTCCTTTGTTTTCTTGAAAGAGATTCGCTCTCCTCTGGACAACTTTATGACTAAATGGTCAATTTTTGTATTGTATTCAATACTGAGCATTACTTTCTGAATGAGATTATCGAATTTATATTGTTATTGACCTCAGAAAAGCACACATCTCCATTTATGGAATTTCAGACATATATCCCTTTATTATATTTTTTCCAACGAACAAAACCTTTTTTTATAGAAGATGTGAACAATTAAAGAGGGGCCAATCCCATATTGGAGATGTGATTGCACCTCTCGAATCAGGCTTACTAAATCAAGATTTGAGGATGGTTAATTTTAGAGTTGAAGAGATCATAATCAGATTGGAATTGAAGAATTTTGGGAGATGGGACTAGTGTTTGATCACTTCTATGAATCTGACGAGTATCCAACTTCTCCATTAGTCTCAAGAACGACCTTTATCAAAGCAGACGTGCACCATCCTAATAGTCGTCGTCGTTCAAAGAAACAATTAACATTATCCTATATCCTATTTCTCAAATCAATCGGCTACAATGTCAATGTCAAAGCCAAATCAGATCTTTGATTCTGGTATCAATGAGTTATGCAAGGAGTAATTTGATTTTGCCAGTTATCCGGGAATAACGAGTATACAACTAGAGGATACAACTCTTCCATCTTCAATGCAGATGAGACGTTCACCATGAACATGAATATCTAGTACGTCCTCCCCGCAGATATGAATTCGGATTCCACTTCTGTATGATATAGGTAGGCACTGTCGAGATCAGTTTATCAATTATTTTCATCTCTCAACTAGCTAAGGTGATGATTCGGATGCATTTTGTTTGATATCTCGCGAACCGTGGAACTTTGAGTCGCCATTTTGGGAATTTCCATGAAAACCTCTGTTTTTAGAGCTCCCACTATGTTCTCGTCAGCCCTATTACGTTCTCCTCATGAGGACGATTTTTTCCAAGGCTTTCTCAATGCCAAAGACATAACACTCAACTTTGGTTTTTCTTATATTGAATTCTTGCATTTTTAGGTATTCTTCAAGCTTGTCAAAACTGGGAATGGAAAAATGATCGGTTTTGCGAAGATTGCTTTGGAAAGACCGCTAACAATTTTGTTTAACAAACAAACTTCTGACAGTTCAATTGAATTAAGAAGCTCATTCACTTGAAAACTGAGGTTCTGAATTAGAAATGACATGATTAGCTAGAACGTTTTTTCAATTCACTCCACCATTCACGTCTACTCTTATCCTCAAGTTCTGTATAGCTTGAATCGAATCTAGGAAGAGATGATACTGATGAAGATCTATAAACACCACTCATAAACTAAGATAAGAAGACCAGACATCTCGCGAGCTATTCAAAATCTGATGAGAAAACGAGTAAAATTGTGTCTAGAAGTGAATGGTGAAGTACCTATTATAGCATCTTTCATAACTTTGTTTTGTATTTTATAACTTTGTTTTGCCAAGAAAAAAACGTAGCGTATCACGCGCCCATAAGAAAGACCAAAGTTGAGTGTTGTATAACTGACTTGAGGAAAGATATGGAAAATACGATGACAGAATTGGATGCCTTTTGTCCCAAGAACGCCCAGTTATTTTGGTTTAAAAATCACAGATTTCTGTTTATTTCTGGAATAATTCAGTGGATTCATCTCATACTTTGATAAGAATAATTCCAAAGTGAAATTACTAGATGAGACCTTCATTGCAAGTTTTGCGATCAAGATCTAATTTATTCATCTAATCACATCCAACACTCTCAAAAAGATCGACCTACGCAGTTCGTGTTGTGAAAAACTTCGTTAAAATGAAGTGTAACTGAAACGTATGTTTACTGAACACCTCATATTTATTTATTTGTTTGAGTAGATTGCTTTTCTCTGTCGCATCCAGAAGCGAGACGCAAATGCTTTTTGAGAAATTCTTCGTTCTCCAGCGAAACAAATAAAAGCTTTCCAGAGCTTCTAGCATTCTTTCGTACCTACTATTTTCTAACGGGATTATTGGCATGTCGGCATATTTCAATATGGAAGCTTGGGATAACATGGAGGATTATAGAGTTTTGCGAGCTGCAAGGTTGTTGATGCGAATTCGAAATGATTGCCATGTGATAACTTGATCACTTCACTCAAGTTATCGTTGAAATAAAACCATTCGATGTTGAATAACTTAGATACGTTTATTCCCAAAAGTTACGGGGATAAAACGAAACAATCCAACTTACTCCGAAGAGATTCTAATATCTAATCTCTTCTACATTTGTCCCAAAAACAATATAATGCTTACTTTCCTAGTAATTAAAGTTTTTATAATAATATTCACCTTGGAAGGTGTACTCGATATTTTCGGTGTGTTCTACTTACTGATGTTTTGTTTTACTTCACGTTTTAAGTATATCTATAATATTTCATCATCCAGTACACCTCCCCTGGGAAAAAGAGAAAAACAATTTCCTAGCGAAATTTTGTTTCCTATACATTCTATTCATTTTATGTTATGTTGAAAAACAACTGTACCTAGACTATTTTCTGGTATCGCATCCATGAATGTATTCGATTAAGTGAGTTTCTCTGAGGTTTCTGATAGATGCATCTGAAGTTTATATTTTGATTCAGAAAATAACAACAATCGAATAATAATTCAGATCGAGCAGAACCCTCTCTCAGAAATAAATAAAAACTGGATTTCGAGTGATGAGAAATGAAAAAATTCAAATTCATGGGCTGATGTTGACATTGCGAAATTAGATTCAATTAGCTGTTTCATCTTGACAGCAGGAAATTGCCTGGAATGGATAGATGTTTCGAATTATTTTCCGCATATGGAAACCGATAAATACGACGTTTGAAGACTTCCTATTTCCTATTTTCATTTCAAACGGTTCGTGTCAATCACTGACTGATTTCATCATTTTCGATGCAAAGGGATAATACAAATGATAATTTTATTCGTTTGGGAATATGCTCAACTGAGAAAATTATCCGTATCATTCGAAAACAATCAGAAACAATATCTCTATATTCATAACTATTCTGAACCCATGTGTTCATGGTAAATCTAAGGTGAATGTTTTACTTTCAGGGGGTGAATATTTCTTATCTTCAATAAAGAAAGTTCACATAAGATGTGTTTCAAATAAGCATTGTTTTCGAGAAACCCTAAGCGTCAAAAGGAAAGAAAACTTCGAATTTTCTTTGTCCCGCAAGATTGTAATGATTGTTTTCCTGAACAAGACAAGTATATGACTACATAAACTTTCATCATAAATCGTGGCACTTATGATATAACCTGGGGAAGATTCGAGAATAGCACCCCTGTATGGTAGAGAATCTCTGGAAAAATTAAATCGTATTTTTCCATTTTGGTTGTATAATGAAGTCATTGTGCAACGCAAATGCGTGTCGAAATAGCCTCTATTTCGATACGCATTTTTTATTATTCGGAGATTGGTACAATCGAACTGTCAAATGAAAGTCAGAAGAGTTAGGCCCAGTTTACTTCTGAGCGATTTGGATTGGGTGATATTAGCAGTGAAAAACTCAATGTTTTAATTGGTAAATTTTAATTCAGAGTGTAATTTGATTTGAATTGATCAATAAAAACAATAACAACATTGAATTTTTCACCGCTGGTATTGCAATAATCAAAATCGCTCAACTGTAAACTGGGCTTTACGCTTGTGCGTCAGATTTTAATTATTTCAATGTGATCATTGTTATCAATCGAAGATGTTTCTGTTATTTATCGATATTGAATCCATTTTTTTTTCTTCAAATCAATTCAAAATAGAAAAAATAGCATAAGACACACGTTTTATAAGACACGTTGTCGCACTTGTTCAAACAACGCGTGCGACAAAATTGCGTCTTATAAAACTTGTAGCATAATATACTATTCGAAAAACATCACATACAGTCTCTTTATCACGTAACCCGTCCTTTTGAAGTTTTCTATGTTCTTGAATGGAAGTTGAGGCATGATGGCATATGGAACATTGATTTGAATTGTTCGAACAAAAAATTTCATTGGCGCTCTTATTCTATCATGACGACACAGAAAACTTGTAAGTTGATACACAACGCTGAAGTTTCGACTTATGAGAAGTTGGTTTCCAACAACAAAAAATAAAAAACAAAAGGCGCCAAAGTTATCAAAACTGCATCGATTTGACTTCATCCTGAGAGTATAGAACACTCGTGCATTGGGTGTAAAGGTGGATTTATGCACAACTCACTTTGATGAATCTGTTTTTTTCTTTTACTGTCATCAGCAGTGTTGTTCTAGGTGCTCGATTTATTGTTACAAATTTTTAATGAAAACGTAACAGATTTACAGGAATTTGTGATAGATTTCAATGTTGATGTTTGATGCTCTACACGTCACTAGATCTAACCTTGTCACTAGATGGCAAACTTAGAACATAGTGTGATTGGTGACGGAAAAATTACCCATTTGGATATATAATTCGCGAAAAAAAAATAAACCAACAAGGAAAATCGAAAAAATGTTTATAAGGTTAATGACGAAGTGAATGATTCCCAATATTCTAGGAATTTAGAATATATCTAGTACAAAATGTAATAAAAAAGCAACACTGGTCATCAGGACATATTCTTCTTCGATGATTTGGATACTTTTATTCAAGACCTTCATTTACTTCAAGCTCTTCTGATGACTGAAATACAGCAGGTACTAAGTATTTTCATATTATTTCTACTCGCGCTGGCGCATATTACATTTTTACTTTATAATTGGTTAATAATTGGTTAATCAATGAAGAATTATTGAAAGAAAGAAGTTAGTTTGTGTGCATGAATGGTGAAATGTAGATCATGAGTTCCAACATCTATAGAGAAAACGATATTGATTGATAAATCACAAGTTAATGACCAATAGTGATGTGCATCTTTGAAAAGTGTTTGAAAAGTGTTTTTAACCGCCAACTTAGTTGCAAAGCAACCCTCGTAAGTCTAGGGCTTGTATGAGTAAGGAAGACGAGTTCCTTAGCTTTTTGAGTGTCATCCGAAGCACTACTCGGTTGGTTATCGTTGAGAGTATATTGTCAGTTGTTACTCTCAGCTCATCAATGAAAAAGAACAGGTTACGATCAATTATATTTGAAATGAAACCCAAACAGAAATATACAGGTGATGTTGCACTCATCAAGTGATCCATATTTTTTTGATATACAATACAGTAGAAGGATAAGTATTAGGGGATTAATCAGGCAATGAGTTCCATAACTCTGACGATCGATAGAGAAAAATAACTGATAGAGAAAGTTCGACATTTCTCGAGGCCGATAATACAAGCCTGTGAAAAATGTACATGAATATATCTATAGAGAAGAGAGTGATCGCCCACTGTTCTGCGATGCCCTTAGAGGTAACAATGAGTTCGTAATTGCAGGATCACCTACCAGACGAATACCTATCTTCTGGATGAAATCAAGAAGCATCAGGGTATGTTTGTGAGTTGAACTAGAAACATGTGAAGCAGTTTATGCTTATGGACCCATGATAAGGTATTGTAGATGGTGATACCCACCATGGATATTGGGGGAACTGTCTAGCCTGATATCATCATATCAGGCATTGTGTTTTGAATGAAATACAAGCTGAAGTTGCGTTGATAGATAGCCATTATATCAGATGCGACGCTCTCAACAACTACATGAAGTGACTCAAAAGAAAGTTTGCTAGTGAACGATACAGGATATAGGACGGAATTTTTTCTCAAGAAGGCTTTAGAGATTGTTATGACACCCTGCTTTAGTCAAGTTGGCCTATACACGGTGGTAACAATATTACTTCTTTAACTGGGTTCGTGAATATTCAAGCAGGAGAATGAATGGTGGGTGTAGACATAAATACACTTATCTCAGAGTACAAATATCTATTTAGCATTTGAATCAATTAGACATCAGGCAGTGTTGACAAATATAATAGTTATTTATGTATTAAGGGAATTATGAGGGCCTTAATTACCGATGGCAATTGCCAGAGATTATTAACGCTTATAATTCCCGTGGTACATAGATAATTTTATTTTTGACCGATTTTCATAACAATATGTCCATATTTAGAACGCAATAAAAGTTTAAATTCATAACCTTTCTGGTATATTTGAATTAGGTAGCGTTGATTGTAGCATTGTTGGTTGTTGCTAGGTTGTCGCTATGTTACATGTTTATAAGCAAACTTTCTTTATCAATCAATGTTTTTCCGTTAAAAACGTGTTTATTTTTCACCACAAATCGACGATCTTTTTCTGATATAATGGAGGATATTATAAAAAAAGCGGAAAAAGCAAGACAATCATTACTTCCATCGAAAAGTGAAGACCTATATCAAAAAGAATACAACTTTTATCTGAAGTGGCTGACACAGAGAAATGTTATGTCAAAAGATGCCAACGAAACTGTCTTTCTGGCATATTTTCAAGAACTGGTAAAGTATTTTCAGTATTTTCTGGTAGATTTGGTAATAATTGTATTTATTCGTTGCAGTCAGAAACGTTTAGCCCAAATTCGTTATGGACTAAATGGTCAATGCTCAAATCGATGGTGACCATATATGAGAAAAGAGATATCACCAAGTTCAACGAACTAGAGGCTTTTTTGAAACGGAAAAGTAAGGAGTATAAGCCGAAAAAGTCTGCTGTCTTATCTCCTAAAGATGTCATCAAATTTCTAAAGGACGCCCCTAATGAAATTCATTTATTGCATAAGGTAATTTTTTTCTCATAATTTTCTTTTTCGTTTGTTTATTTCGTTTTATTTGTTATAGGTTGTTCTAATTATGGGTTATTTTGGAGGATGCAGAACTCAGGAACTTCTAAATATGAGTACAGCAGATATAGAGGACCGGGATACTGTTATGGTAGTGAACGTACCGGAAAGTAAAACTGGTGTATCGAAGAAATTTACAGTTGTGGATGAAAAAGAGTTCTCTGCTTTGCCTTTATTGAGACTTTATATGTCCTTGCGTCCTGAAGGTACAAAACGATTTTTTTTGAGCTTCCGACAAAATAAATGTACAACTCAGCCAATTGGAAAGAATATGTTTGGCAAAATTCCCAGCACAATCGCAATGTATTTAGGATTGCCAAACCCACTAACCTATACGGGACATTGCCCAGGGCCGGCTCTACAGATTTGTCTGCTAGTGTGCAAATCCCAGAGTAGCGCCCCTAATGGAGTTTATTGAATTAACAAACTGAAAGCTGATGCAATAAAATATAAAATCAAACTATTTGATGTTTTCAACAGTTTTATTTACAAAAAAAAACGTATATGTATAATGAAAATTTAATTAAACAAATCATTAACATATATGTATATATATATATAACCTTGAACCCTTTTTACCCTCAGGGTGTCGGGTTTGAAATCATTAACATAACTAAAAATAAAAATAAATTCTGAAATAAACAACGAGAGCCGAGTTATAGGTAATATAATGAACACACAAGGAGAAATTCACAATTCACAAAAATGGCACTTTACGGGCTTTCTGGGTAGCAAAATCTCTAATTAAATCGCTTATATCCAAAGTATCTAATAAGTTTGATTCTATTGATGTAATTGCTAAACTAGACAATCTTTCTTGGGACGTTGTCGACCTCAAATAATTTTTTATTATCTTCAATTTCGAAAAAGATCTTTCTCCTGTTGCAACAGATACTGGCAGTGTTAGCAAAATTCTCAAAGCTACCGTGAAATTTGGAAACAAATGTACTGAATTATTTGTAAAGATATATTCTAACATAGTGTGAGGATCATTTTTTGTAATATTTTCTCTGAAACAATTTTGTAGAGTGATAATTTCTTCGTTAAGTTCCAGACCGTCAATATCTGCATTCTCTTGATTGATGTCGACTAATTTATTGTGGAGCTGCTTACAATGTTTCAATAATTCTTCTCGTGATATTTTAGAAAATTTAAATAAAAAACCAAATATATCATTATAGTTTCTCAGATTTTCGAATCTTTCTTCGAGGGACGTTATGGTTTGATCTATTACTTGCAAATAAAAGTTGATTTTGAATTGTTCTTTTGGATCAACCGGTGTCTCATCTTCATGTTCGTAACTGAATTGTTTTGTTTTTTTCCTACGGCGGATTGTTTGTATTTCTGGAAATGTTGTTGTTACTTCTAATTCATTTGCAAGCTCCGTGGCATCAGTGAGGCAATCGTTAAATGCTTTATCACATCGATCATCTTTAAACATCTGTATAAGGTTATTCAATACATCTAGACATATTTTTAAGTCTGTTGCAGGATCCTGTAACATCTTGCTAACTTTATTAATATTGAATAAAATTTTATGCCAAATAATAATGGAACTCAAAAATTTATAACTTTTAATTTTTGTTGCTGATGCTTGTGCTTTATGACTTACACTTCGATCTATGTTAGGATCTTCCATTAATTCAACTAGTGCGTCATAAATTTCACCAATTTGATAGCGTAGTGGCATCATAGCATCTACCCTACTCGACCACCTGGTGTCGCTAAGTGGCTTTAATGTTAAATTAGTAACATGTCTATTCAAAATTGTCCATCTTTTAGTAGACCCACCAAAAAACACGTACAATTCTTGAACTAAATCAAAAAAGCCAGTTACCTCAAATGAAACGCTGGCAGCGTCATTAACTACTAAATTCAAAGTATGAGCCGAACAAGGGACGAAAAAGGCACGTGGATTAACATCTAATATTCTTTTTTGTAGCCCAGAATATTTTCCACGCATGTTGGAACCGTTATCGTATCCTTGTCCGCGCATATTTGAAATATCTATGTTCTGTGCTTCTAAATAGTTGGTTAATAAATTAAAAAACCCTTCTCCCGCAGAATCATTTATGGGACAAAAATCCAAAAAATGTTCTCCAATCTCTAATTTTTGTTTTATATCATTGGAATGAACAAACCTAACTACTACTGTTATCTGATCTTTTTTGCTCACATCTGGCGTACTGTCAAGAATGATCGAGTAATACTTGTTATTACTCATCATTTCTAAAATGATGTTCTTTATTTTATGGTCAATCAAACTGATTATTTCATTTTGAATATTTTTACCTAAATAGTTAGATACCCGACTAGAATCGCTTTGGAACTTACTAACTCGTTGAAGGTGTTCTGCCATTACGCTATCAAATTCGGAAATCATTTCTACTGCTTTTAGAAAGTTTCCATTATTGTCTTTAAAAAGCATATTTGATGATCCCCTAAAAGCTAGACATTGACGACCCAAAAATTTTATCACAGACAAAATTCTATGTATCACAGAAAACCAGTATTTTTTATTGAATTCTAACTCGTTTAGTTCTAACTGATTTATACTGTTTTTTTTTGTTAATCTCTCACCTGCTTCCAACCAAGATTTTACGTTCATTTTATGAAGATCAGTTTTTTCATGTTTGGATAGTAAATAACTTAGATGTTGCCAATCAGAATTACCCGTACAGAAAGAATTTAAATTCTTTCCAAAAACTTTACAACAAAAACAGAACACTGCATTAGTTTTAATTGAATAAATTAACCATTTCCTGTGAACTTTCTCACCGTTAGACAGTTTCATAAAATAGTAGGAAATGGAAAAATTTCTATTGTGTTCATCGAATGGAAATTCATAAGTTTTCACCTGCACTGGCCCTCGTTCTGTTAAAAATCTCGCCATACTGCAACTTATATGTTATGGCCATTCTCCAGGGTCAACTGAGGGAATTATGTTGGTCATTGGTTCTGGATCTTCGGGATCTTCAATTTCATCTTCTGATTGTTGGATTTCCATTTCGATTTCCTTCGATTCAACAATTTCAAAAGCTCCTGATGAAGATGTGGCTTGTTCAGCTTGTTTTTCAGAACTTCAAGAATTCAATGATATAACATTGGTTGTAGTAGAAGTTCCCTCCATAAATGTTTTCAAAGTATACGCCAGTTTTCCGATTTTAATGTTTTTCTCCATTCGCCTCTTTTTATTTGTGCTAAGGTTACTGGGATAATCAGTTTTTACGGCTGCAGATCTCATGCCCATAAATTATACATGAGCTAACTTGAAGTGTGAACAAAACTAACGTTCCTATTGGTTCCCCAATTTCCTCTCCTCGAATGATCCTCCCTTCAATTATCCTATAGTCATCGTATTGTGCCTTGTATTTAAAAAATGTTTATATTGTTACGAACCGCTGGCATTTCCGAGAAGGCCGGAAAGCATCATCTCGACGCGTGACTCACAGCGGAGGTATCGGTCGCAGACGCACCGCTATAATTAGCAGATGATTCATTGCCGTCGAATATGAAAAATACTTCCAGTTTATTCCTGTTATTTCTAGACAATGATGTTTTTACCTATATAAGAACCGCGGTTTCGCGGACAAGGCAGATTAGAAAGAAAGCTAGTACAGTGGACATTGAGATTTGTAAAGCGAATATCGTTGTGATTTAACTAAGTGTTTATTGAGTTGTATTTAGTGTGTTTAGTGAAATAAATTGTTCAGTTTTGTACTGAGTGTTTTAAATTCACGAACCCAAGTGGAAATATCGTAACAATATCCTATATCATACTTCATTGTCGTTATAATATAATATATGATTATTCTTAAAAATCTCGTAAATGAAATTGCCATTCTAAATGCATCCAATTCGAATCTTCTTTCATGAAATATTATTACAACCCTCATCCTTACGTCTAAATCTAGTTTGGTACCTATAAAGGAAATATCGGCCGGAGTACATCAAATTTGTTTATATTTCGAGCCGAGACGACCTAGAGACCTATATACATATTAAAAACAGGTGGCCACTTGAACGAATATTTGTTGGTACCTGATATCGAACTCGTTACGATTCATTCATTCGTTTTTCTGGACGATAAAATATACTGAATAAATTGGGCATCATTATAGAGATAACCAATGCTACAGCCAGATATATCAATGGACGCAACTCTTCTATTGATCTCAGGGGACGAAAGCCAATTTTTGGTTATGACATAATGATGGTTGATATCGAGGATTCATGTGCATGGGTTTATTCATCAGTTGTTCACTTTTTTTGAAGCAAGATCCGGATGAAAAATTTGTGAAAAGATCTCTGTTCTGTTCATCGAATTATTCCCCACACACTTTCTATATCGATCTTTCAACATAGTTTTCAAAAACAACAAACCTTCAAAAATAGTTTCTCGATGCTCACACTCCAACGATGTCATGGCTGTTGTTATCTTTGATGCTGTTTATGTTTGAATTCAAGATGACCAGATTTTCAAATCAATGATTAGTATAACCACCAGAGATGCGCCTGCATGCATGGTGTGCGCACAAGTTCGCCCATGAAACAAGTGCTACTCTCAATCCGAATAAAACAATCTACTACTTCATAATGCAATTTTTTCGAACATTCTCATTTTCGGCTTTCTTTCCTGGGGACAATTGACAATTCGATGACTAATTTTCCGATTGTTGAGGCGAATCACCCTATACATGATGTTTTCAGTTTGACGGAAGAACATTTCCCTGTTGACGTCAGTTCGCGCTTCTGAAATTCAGGTCACGTAAACAAACACACTGGGATTTAATCTGCATTATTGGTGCTAAATTATCCACAACAGCGATGCCAAAGTGTGATTATACTTCGACATAATTGCCACTACACATATTTAAACGGAGGCCTGATAATACATTTTTCGTTCAAGCAGATCTGGCAATTTGTGGATGGGAAGAATATCATCGATTCGCTCCATCAAATATGAAACCGTATTTTGTACTTAATACTCATTGTTTTATTGTTATTATTTAACAGAAGTTGATGTTTGAGAAAATATGAATAAATCTTAATTTAAATGTCATCCAATGAATAGGATTGGTTTTAAAGTTGCTGATAATGTTTCGTATTCAATGAAAGATGAGGGTTCAGACTTCCGCTATCAAAATGAATAAGAATTTGGATCCATGAGCAAAGAGAGATGATTATCGAGCACAGATATTCGGAAGACCTGAGAAGAAATATAATGGAGTTGAAAGTTGAAGGGAATAAAATTAAAAAAAAGAAAATTTTGAGTGCCTATCTACAATCAACTAGGTGAGTTTTTATTTTGTTATCATTATGTATGTATCTGAATTTTACTTTTTTTTCCACTATCGTCACTAGTGCGCTAAGTAATTTACTAGTCCAAAAAATAATTCAATACTTTATCGATTACGAGTTCAATCTAAAGACAAAATACATAATATAAACAAGGAAACTTAGTTTTGAGTGAAGAACCGGATACCTACACAAACAAAAAAACAAGAACAGAATTTCCAAAATTAATGAAAAAAAAAACATAGTAAACTGTTCTGCGATATTCAATTGGAAATTAACAAAAATTTTTGATGATGAACGTTAGTCAAACTTTTCATGGTAATATTCTGAGGATAAGTAACATGTCTTGTGTTTAAAAATATCCTTCAATAAAATTTTAAATGAAAACAATGCAAATGGAAAATATGATGTTTGCATCAACATGAGCAAAAAGCTTGTTGCACTCAGCATGATTGCAGCTCTAGACTTTATGACTCCTGCAGCAAATATGCACTCTCCACGCTAGTGACACAAATACTTATTGAAAGAGAAAATAGTCTATCCAATTAAAAATATCAAACATAGTTTGAAATTGAATGTCTGGTAGACTACGAGCAGAAAATGACTACTTTCCTGGTAAATACCACGCAGAACATTGAATTATATCTAATTTTTCAAAAACAAGTTTCGATCAAGTAATTTCAATACAAAAATTTGTTGAGTAACCATATCTGGTGGCAATTTTTAAAAATATTCATTTAGTGTATTTAACTTTTGAAGTTGAAGAAAAAGCATAAAATGACTCTGATTCATTATTTTCAGGTGCAAACGTAGTGCACCGATACCTGTTTGTAATCATATTAGCGACACGATACTTACTTCAGTACTGAGTGGAAATGAATCATATGTTAGGACGTTACTTATGCGTTGAAAAGTGTGTATAAAACAGAGAACACATCGAAACGACCGTTAATTTATCATTCCCAGGAATTTAATCGCTTACTTCAATCAACTTGATCGATTGTACTGATATGTTTGTGACAACTGATTTACTTCGAGGAAAACGATTCGATAGGATTAGGAAATAATGTAGCTACCAAGATCTCATTTAGGTATACCGATCATGATAAATATATGAAGTTTCGAGTTTGTCTCGATTCAGTGAGATAAATTCAACATTAAAGGATACGAAGATGGTTGAATTGAAACAAGTTGTGCTTCAATGTGACTAAGAATATAGCGTCGAGAAAATTTTGAAACTCCACCATCATCAACATCACTTTTTCTTATGGGCACCATATTGGATTTTTATGAATAATAGCACATACATGCTGACCTTTCACTTATTTAAAAAAGTTAACTAAAATTATAAAAATAAATTCTATGTAGACAATTCATTATCATTTCGAACTCAACTTTTTGAATTTGATGTGAAGATAAAAGTAACAAAATCTATACTTTCAGTATGGTTAAACAAACTACATAATTATATAAGTAATATCAACATTGCATCATTCCTGTGAAAAGCACATGTTTTGAATTTGTTTTTAAGTCGCAATCTGGTAGGAAAATAATTACTACATTTGGTCGTTATGCAAAAGGATGTTGAATTGATGGTTTCTTCTTGAATTCAGATTATGTATATCTGTTCTAGGTAGGTATATCTGATTTTTCTAAAGAACACCGGTTCTTCAGTTTTTTCAGCTCTTCATAAAAAAATATGGGTGAAGACTATATGTTTGTGACTTCATATCATGTCTATTGGGATACAGTAGTTTCAAAGGAGCATATGTATTCCTGATCCTACTTGTGACATGTTTATCAAATTTTAGTCATAAGTCCAGATGGGGTCCCAGGTTTTTGACTTGTTCACTCTGAAAATATGCAGCTGGTTCAAATCTATCATTTTCGCTACAGAAAAAGATAGCACAAGACTTCGAAGTATTTCCCTGAGATAGTGATTGAAGTGCTAATCTCGATTTATAGCAGAAATATGACAATGAATGTTATTACTGTGTATATATATAGGAGAGGATTCGAAATGCTACCTTGCGGTACACCCTGATCTAGTACTAAGCTATTTGACGGATCTTTTTAAATTTTGACTGTTTGTTCACGATCTGAAATATAAGATCGGTCGATGATATTTTGATGATATTGAACCAATAATTCCATCAATTGATTTATTATCAAATTTTCAACCAATGTTTCCAATTCGAATTCAATGTAATTGATAACTACTGAACTTGTAGAGAAATGCAAATTGGCCGTTTTACCCCATATATATGAAAAAAGTGGTCTCTATGGTGAATTTCGACCACAATATAGAGAATGGGGCGAAGCATCCACAACCTGGTGGAGTGGTCACTACCTGGCTACTTTACCCCATATCATCAATCCCAGACAATTCGTGTTGTTTAAAAAAATAGATGTTGTGTTTCACACGAAAAAATAATGCCTGATGATACAGCTACTGATAAATCAAACTGCGTTATGAATATAACTGTTATTTCAATTGATATCTCATTTTAGATGAGAGGCTAACCTCAGATGAAACGCGATGAAAACCAGAAACAATTGGAAACAATTGGCAAATGTTCTGCAGTTTCTACGGTTCTCGCAGTAGCAGCAATTGTCACTCTCTCATTCGCCCATCTTTTTGAGGTGATACTTCGGAGGGCAGTTTCCAGTGAGGAATTTCGCCAGTTTAGCTTGCCTTGGCGGAAGGCTCACAGGCTTTTCGCTTGTTTTTGTCCTGCCACTTTCACTTCCAGTGAGATTTCATTTCATTCGATTCACAGCATCGAAACTCTTCTTTCAAGTGGGCTTTGGAGAGTCCACAGAAGGGTCCTGAGTCAGAGAATTGTCAGAGCAAATATGATGTAACGAAAAAATTCGTCTGAGTAAAAAATTGATTTTGATTTGAGGATCTTTGTTATAGTTGAATTTTCACAATCATTAGATATTAGGACACAAATGGGAAATATTCCTCAATTCGGCATATAACAGCAAATGCAAGTATAAACTTATTGATTATGAGTTTCATTCATGAATTTTTCGAATTCGTTGCGGAAACTATCTAAATTAATTTTTCAAATACGGGGTTTTGAATTTCAAATCGCTTTGTTTCTACTTCACAAATTGGAAACAGCGCCTAGTAGGCTAGAAGAACAACAACTCACATTTGGCCACTTTCATTATGTACACTTGATGTTAATGTATAATTCAGGAGTCAAACTGCTAATATAAAAAAAATAATCATTCAAAACATGAATTCCAGTCAAACAAGAACACCACTCCATTCACAAGTCAATAACCTCCAAAACTGAGTAGCAGAGTAGCATATCTTTTGAGGAGCATGGGACAGAAATGAGCAGTGCCACCTAACCCACAGAACCTATTGGTAATATAAGTTTTGTGTTCTCACCTGATCAAAATATGGCTATCTTTATTCACCTAATCAACATAATGGATTTGTTGTCTTTTATTATTTATGAAATCTGCAGTCGATGTTGCCAAATGGTGAAATAGGAACAAGGTGCTTTAAATTTTAAATCCCCATTTAAAGTCTCTATTTTTCAAACATTTGAAATTGTTTTTTCGGAAGAATGTTGAAATGGTAAGTTTTAAATGCGTCGTTTTGAAAATATTTAATAAGAATTACTTCATTATCATCCGAAGGAGAATTCCCCATTGGTTGAAATATATGAATATGAATGAACAACATTCAAACAGACATAAACAGCTGCATGCATAAAAAGGACAAAAATCGACGATAAGACTGATATCCCAGGGTGGGATTGTGTTAGCCACTGACCGAAAACACAAGCTGAAATTATATCTGCACATCAGGGTGACCCCGATTTCCCAGGGACCCGCTCTTTCAATCGGAGTTAACAATAGTGGTAGCTGGGACAGCGAAGAAATTCATGAAATGCTTGCTGGGTTTATAACGGAAAATGAATAATCGTATTCTATATTTCTCATCATGGTCAGCCAGTAGAAGGGCATTAGGTGAGCAAAAATATGTATTTGAATTTTTCTTGACTTTTTTGAGGTTATAGGTATCAGAAAAACAACCTTATCAAGTGTACTTGTTAGGTTTATGAAAGAATATCGAAGGCACGGTAGCTGTGTTGTTTGGTAGCAGGTCGTGAGTTCAAAAATTTAGTAGGTTGGTTGGGCTTCAATAGGACGCCGCTAAGTTTTTCCTAGTAGAAAATATAAATAATATAAAATATGGAAAAAGTGAAACACTATGTGACTGCAACAGATTTATCTCCCAATCGTTTGAGATGGGTTTTTTGACATATATAATCTGAATATTCAGTATTTGAATAATGCTTCACTTCACAATGTTAATTAAATGCTTCAGCAGGACAGAATAATTGATTCTCCCAATATAGATTACTTCCCCTACCATGTAAGCGTATATTTCTTATTCACAGAAGTGTTTGGTATCGATTTAAGTTGAAGAAAATTCATAAATTCGAACTATATCTAGTTACGAGTGGACAAATTGTTATTTGGAGCAGGTTTATGTCACTGCATTACTGAAACATCAGATGGCTGGATTCTGAAGGACTGATACAAGTCAAACAAGATCCAAGTTCAAGTGGCATGATAGCCTGTGATCCTAGCAGTGGAGGGCTGATGGGTTCTCCAATGGTGACCCTCAGGTGGTTCGCAATCATAGATCTTATTGCTTACGCTAGATCCGGTATCCAGGTTACTTATTGTTTTGTAGGTCCGGGGGGGGGGGTTGAAAGTACTGGACCATTGATTGTTCGTTTTCATTTTTGTCCATACATGTGTTGTACCACGTGATCATGTAGTACCTACTTTCTTGCAGACCCCTCTTGACCTAAAAATTACTACAGGATGCCGGATCTAGCGTGAGCAGTAAGATCTATGTTCGCAATGGTGTGGAACCCCGCACAATACCAACAAACAGGAGGCCATCTAATCTAGTGAGAAACTGCCCTATTGAGCAAGTCAACATATGTGTTTGAAAAGTGTTTTTAACCGCCAACTTAGTTGCAAAGCAACCCTCGAAGTCTCATTGAGACTTGTATGAGTAATTAAGAAGGGGACCTTAGCTTTTTAAGTGTCATCCGAAGCACTACTCGGCTGGTTATCGTTGAGAGTCCGAAGGTACCAAGAATGTTCGATTGGTCACCTATCTCCTCCTGCTAAACGATACTATAGAAATAAATAAATATTTCCAATACCCGCCGCGGGATTTGAACTCGGGCCCTCTAGACTGTAAGCCAGAAATTAAACGCACTCGACCACCAGCCCAGTGAATTAAGTCCTCGTGGAATATTACCTTTCAAGAGGAACATCCACGGATGAAGATTATAATTCACTTCCACTGGGTGGATAAAACCAAAAAGAGGAATTTCTTCCGTGTGGCTCCTTTTTGCCAACTTCTGGAGAAGATGGAAATTAAGAAATATCATTAAACATCCTGTGCAGTAGAAAAATGAATCGTTTATAGTAACTGGTTTGAAGGGATAATCACCCATCGCAGCCCCATGTTTGAAAACTCAATTCAGGGAAATTGAAATTTTACCAAACAGTGATATCCCTAGATTGAACTACTACAATGGTACGTTGCCCTCAAACCAAACCTATAGCATTTTGCAATAGCCAGCTACTCACTAGGCGGGACTTGCAAAGTACTTGACAAGTAGCGAGTAATGTATCCGCGTATTTCATTTTTTGAGCCGATTTCAATGATTTTTTAAAGTGCTTCTCGTTAAAACAGGATGCCAGTTGTCAACTGAGCCCTTCTTCGCATCCCATTCAATTTTTGGAAAACGAAGTTTCAAAGCAAAAACCAGAATAAAATACAAATACCCACCTACAGCAACCCATTCGAACTATATATATTGGCAAAATTTTTAGCGATTTAAATTCATTAGAGAAACCTAATCTTCACACCTACCTATACAGGACCCGCAAAAAATCGTTGGGATGATCGAGAGCTAAATGAGAATACATTTACTGCATTGGTCAAAGACATTTGTCTTGCTTCAAATGTCGAATCTGTTAACATGGAACTACAGATTGATTCGACTGTACCTGAATGAGGTAATTTAAGTACACCAAAATGTCTTGTTATTTGTAAGCTTGTGGACTTATTGTGTGAATTATGAAGGCTAAAACTATTGTATTATTTGATTAACGATATCTTTCTTTGCAATACACATGTAATTTAACTTGCTCAGAGATGAACAACAACAAAGCTGGATTGTTCTTGGAATCTTCATCGAAATCAGAAACCGATACTGAAACCAAAGATTCCAATAAATTTGAAATGTGGTTCAGAGCACTCTTTTTCAACAACTCTTTCAACATATTTTCCGGATTTATGTACCTCGTTTATTTCATCTATTTCAATTAGTAATTCCTTTATTTGATTTATATTATTGGAGATGAAAGGCGTTTTTGAATTGACTTTCAGATATGTTTGTATCTCCCGTCCATAATAAAATGATTCCACATTCAAACACTTTTCTGTTAGAAAAGCTGAACTATAGCCACGAGCCACGATGTATACGGATCTTGGTTGGAGTTGAAATAGGCACAACTAAATGGTAGCCTTTGTTTATGTCAGACTAAAAGACATAGGACACAGAATGTGTATACATAGAACATATGACATAGAACAGTGGTTGTGACTGTCATGTAACTGTCATGTAATACATGGAATACCTCGCAGGTTACTGCTACAAACTCATGAATAATGATATTTAATACAATATTTAAGCACAGCCTAAATTTGTAGCGTCACGGGGGTGGTGACGTCAGAGCATTTAGGCCTTGTATATCTCGTAGGTAACGGCTGATCTCCAAACATGAGAACAATAATCCATGGCGAGTCGAATCAGTGTTATCTAGTCCATGAGGAGCAGGTGTGTAGTAGCTCTTGGCACGAAACAAAAAAGTTTTTAAGAAGCAGTTTTGGCTCTTGGCACGGAACAAAAAAGTTTTTATGAAGCAGTTTTGGCAATTGACCTCACATGGTAATACAGAGCGTGGATATTGAGGACTTCATACGAACAATCGTGCCTGAAATCATCAATTATGAGGTCCGCGTTCTTACTATTTGAAAAAATACCTGATTTGAGTGACATGTTCAATAATTTTGGCAATAGTAATGTAATTGTGCAAATGCAAATTTACAAAACCATATTTTGTTGTCCATCCGGATCAACAGTTGATTTTTCAACAACTTTACTGAGCATCTACGTGATAAATATGAATATTTTCATAATTTCTATAAACAGTAGTATTATACCTACAGCAAAAGTTTCATACGACAGCAGGTCACCTATATCAGGTCATTGCATGATGTGAAGGAAGAACAAAGTTGGTGCCTAAACAGATACTTGTTTAACACCAGCGTTGATAGCTATTCTATCGTCCATCGTGAAACAAAATTTCGAGTTTGAAGTCGAAGGAAAAGACATTTCGAGGTAAGTTTTAATCACCAAAATTTTCCATCAGTTTACAGTGGTCATAGTATACACATCTGGTGAGAATCAATAATGATAGTTTGATGATTGTAGTATACGAGTTGTTCAACGATTGGTGGTACAACACCACGTATTTTTTTACCAGATTAGATACTTATATCATTAGATCATATATGCTTATGCTATAGATACGGTATCCAGGTTATTTGGAGGTCCGGGGGGTTTGAAGTACTTAAGCCATTGATTGGTCGTTTTAATTTTTGACCATACATATGTGTTATACCACGTGATATCCGAGGTGATATCATATTACTTTCCACGGCAGATTCCTCTAATAGCAAACAAATACTAGATGATGCCGGATCTAACGTAAGCATATATGATCCAAGCTTATATCCATCCGAAATATGACTAACCATCACATTGTGGTTCCAAGTCTCCAATATCTTCGTGTAGCCAAGTTTCGGTTATAATAATTAATGTCGTAGACTAAGCACTGCTTCATAAAGCTCTGCAAGTTTTGTACGCAGTCTTTCGAAGTATATTTATAGGCTGTTAGGCGTTTATTTCAATATCATGTTTCCTATTAACTTTGGGCGTTCCGATTCTGTATGCTAGTGTAAGATTCCCTTATCTTTTTTGCTGCCTGTCTTTCAGTTCCTTCCAGGCATTTTTCGGGTCTTCTTGTTAGGTGTTGGTCTCATCTGCACCAATTTTATAAGGGGAGCGTAGAAGCATTGTTTTTGCATTCAGAACATTTCTCACAACTTCCGGCCGATTGACCCTCTGCACTTTCCTTTCTATGGGCTTTTCCTCAGTCGCTTATATTGGAAAAACTTCCACGACGTTTTTATCTGTTTCTACCCATCATACTAAGGTTCTCGAGTTGTGAATTAGGAAGTTTTCAGAATGAACTGAATGCTTTGCAACTTCTTGGTAAATATTTCTTTATTTGAACTATGTGCGTCATATGGTTCATATAGTTTTTCAGAAAATTCACCTAGAACTATTGAAACATGTCACGAACAAAAATTAGTTGAAAAGGAAGCATTTTCATGAATCATAGTGAAGGTCCTTTGATGAGCCAAGATGGCTACCTCATCCTCTATATTGCAGCCTCATTGACTGATGAAGCGTGAAAACAAGGCATGCATGCGGGGTCTCCAGTTACGGACATGTTAGTTTCATCGGTGCTTTCATTCAAGATGGCAACCGAAATACGTAATAATTGCTGTATTTTTGTGGTTCTTGGGTTATTTTTTCTTATGTATATTCGTAAACCACACTCTTCACATCATCAGTTCATAGATATGTATCATGTCAACACAGCAACAGTTGTAATTAAGTTAGGCGTACCTATACTAATAGTCGGTAGCGTGACGTTACGTTATGTTAACAGCTAATCAACTGAGCCAGCACAGAGAGTCAATGTTGTCTGGAGTGAATAAAATAGTATGTATATGTATATATACATAAGTCAAATGTACTAACAGAAGTTCCTGAATTAAATATAAACGGTTCTAGTTCGCAAAATTCATGCGATTGGAAAAATTATAAATATTACATTCATATTCCTATTGTACAACACCATTGATTTTTGATATTTCATTTCAGCGGCCATTTTATTCGCATACATTTTCCGATATTCGTATAAGCATGAACCAGGCTTTACGCGTTTATGTGGGAATAATTCATAATCTAACGTCTTTTTTTTTACAAGACGAAAATATACACGGTGAAAAATAAGTTACACCAGCTAACACCGTCTGGTGTCCCCTGAGGTCTTGATTGTTTTAGTTTCAGTACCGAAATTTTTTTCACCGTTATGTAGGTGTTATGTGACCTTTCCCATAGGTGTTTTTCATCATAATCGAACCCAGATGTGAGTAATACTAGTGTTAGTGCTGAATTTAGCAGAATTAACATTTTGGTGATATTCTTTATGCATTTCCGAAAGTGTGATTTGACACCAAGCAGTGGTGTGATGCATATTCAGTGAATTTCTTGATGCTGAATAATCAGTGCGTTCAAACACAGAGCAGGTACATGCGAATACTTTTCTGGAGTGAAGGAACCCTATATCATGAGTGTGATCAGTGCTTTTCTTCACCAACTCAGGTGTTTTTTATCAAGTTGAATTGCCTATTGAAATTATATGATGATAAACTAGACTCAGAAGAATCTAGGGACGATTCGGATGAACTGTTTTGGCTCATTTATCCTGATCAGTGGCCTAGGGCCCAGGCCAATTGATACCGATCTATATCAAAATCATCTAATATATCATGCCCCATCTCCAGTTGGACAAAAAAGACTTGAAACTGGTAACGGGAGTTCTCACTGGACACTGCATCCTGAGGTATCACCTCAAAAAGATGGGTAAAACAGAGAGTGATAGTTGCCGCTATACTGCGAGAACTTCGCTGAAACTGCAGAACAATTGCTTTGCGAAGGCCCTGCGCTCTTCTGCAAGAGGCTCAGGTTCCTGGAATGGGCCTCTTAGAGCCCTCCGATATCAGGAACTTAGCTCCCAAGAAACTGATGAACTTTGCACGAAGTCTCTGAATAGGTTAAGGTTTATGCACGAAAGATCTAATAGGTCGAGGTTCTTGAGAGGCTGCACAGCCTCAACGACATCAATGTGTAGCTTCGATTGTCTCATACCAAGTGTATCCTTCCATGATTCGAGAAATTGTCTTTGTAGCAATCCCTTCATGGAGGATACAGCCAAATCGCTGGGAATTCCCAGTATTGGTTCAGGTCCAAACCCACCTTTGTTATTCTGTCCGCCTCCGCGTTTCCAGGAACATTCGTCCTGGGACCCACATGAGGCTGACTTCCTTTTTTTTGCCAGGCTTTCCAAGACATTTCCGCACTCGTACACTAATTTGGATATGATTCTGTTGGATCGCAATGCAAAAATTGCAGCTTTGCTGTTCGAGCATATTGTGATTGGTCTTCGATCTCTCTTGTCGAAATTTTCATGAACACAGGTTAGTATTGCGAGTACTTCTGCCTGGAGCACTGAGGCGAATTCGCCTGAGGAGATAGACATTTCTTTTTCTGTCCCCTCGTTTTACACATTTGCAATAATTTCATGACCGATTCATATATCTCCTTGAGTAGCCAAATTTTACCAACATCAAGAGTGGATAATACACATTATGTACCTTCCAACGCCACGAACAAATATTCTGGAATACTATAGGTATATGTATGTGTATATAGTATTCAGCAATTTATCAACTAGACTGCGTAGTATGTGTCTAACGTATTGAAAATCTGCCCCGCTTGAACATTGTTATTCCGTCGATAAATTGTGAACTATGCTTTGGAGTAGGAACATGTGTGCCGAAAGTTATAGTGCTTTCGAAAAAAGAATAAATTTCGATAAAATCCTCAACTACCGTGTGTATAGAAAATGCTGCTTAAACGTGATCGGATCAATGCGGTTGAAGCCGTTGCTGATGTGACGTTAAAACAACTGTGCCAAGATAAATCTGAGAAAGTGTCCCAGCTGGGATCTTCAAACTACTGGTTGAAAAATTTGGCAAATCCGAAGAAAAACTGACGAGAATGGGATCTCGGAAAATAGGCTGAAACATTCATCAACTGCATTCATCAAAGTTATACGACAGATTAGAAAATCTTACAGATGAGACAGTCAGACATAGCGAATAAAATTAGAGAGAGATGTCGAAAGCGCAAAATTTAGATGTCCAGTCATAGATATGCGCAGGCGCGAGTTTGGTTTACATCGTTGTCGTCATTTTGTTGGTTATGTTACAAATGTTTTCGTTTAACACGATTCACGATTTAGTATTTTGGATGGGTTTATGTGCTTAAAATGTGTAACATATATTTCCCATAAAGTATAATTCGAAAGGAAAAGTAATAAAGGTTCCGAGGATTACGACAGGACAGATTAAACAACCTGTGATAGGTATATACCTTCATTATCTAGAATGTGAATCAGGTACAATAATATGTTTATTGTTAATCATTACTATGAGTATATAAATATTGCAGATCATCTTCAAATGAATCTGAGAATATCATTACATTGCTTTCCAAAGCAAGTGATATTATTGACTTCAATCAAACTCTTCCATCCGATTGAAAATATCACCATTTTTGCTATACCTATTATACTACTATATATCATATTTCAAGTTCAGTTATTTCGATTCTGATCATTTAATAGATAATTGAATCATGTTTTATTTTTCCTGATGATACTCAAAATATTCGAATTTCATCGTAAAATTCATTCAGAATCCATCGTATTTCTAATAGACACTAATTTCTGATGACAACTTGTTTCAAAATATTGTAATTTATTTGAGTTATATGATATGCTAAAATAAAAATTATTATTAATTATTATAATAAATCTCTCAGAAATAGTTCACCTTCTATCACAGATCTTTCATATTGGTGTTGATTATGCATGACTAAATGGCAGCGGTGACAACGACTATCCGGCAACTGCGATGCGCAAAATTTAAAGGTCCGAGGTCAATAAAAACGAATGTCGTTATATACATCAAACAAAATGGGCCGAGTATCTCATCTGTAAGGTTTTGTGGTTATACGTTATGAATCCGCTGCCGCGGACTTGATTTCCATAATCCATTATTCTTTCGATAACGTGCTAGCTAGATAGTTCGGAATTATTGGCAAGGGCAAATTCGATAGCCCACTTCCTTGAAGACACCTATTGCATTGAATGTTTTCCATTGAATTTATTTTATTGAGGAAGAAATGCATCCTTGTATGCTTCCGTCCAATTTTGGAACACCTTTATATGGGCAACTGCAATGCGACAGTTGTGCAGCTATTCAAGAGTTTCGTAATGAGCATACTTGAATGGAGCGAACAAGTTCCATTCCATCAGTTGCCTATCGGACACTTTATTATGGATGGCAGTTCATCAGAGTACAAAGCATGCTCCTTTTCACAACTCGACGATGATAAATTAATTCGAATACCTAGGAAGCAGGATATTATGCGTAATAATCCAGGGAGAGGAGAAAATGGACGATCAGTTCGTGTAGATATTTTCCATGAGTTCCACGAACATTTCACAGAATATTCCAGTTCAATTGATTGGTTCACACACATCATATTGATATCAAACTGAGAAAAAAAAAAAAACATTTTGATGGCTCTAACATGAATATTCATCAGAACACACACTGTCGTCTAGTACAAGAGCTCTTCTTGGGACCTGTTAGAAACAATACTAGACAAAATTGCAATAGATATCACTAAGTCGTTCAATGCGAGTTTACTCATTAAATTTTGAAAGACTTTGATAGTCAACAAATACGATGTCGCATTTCGATGAGTATAATCATTGACAGTCACCTGAAATGGGACCATCATACCTCTTTCGTTGAATATGTTCAGAAATATTTGACACTATCTTCCTCAAGATGCTCTATTATTCTTTGGTATGAACATACATAACATATGGAAAAGGAATTCTAATATGGGGAGGAATAAAAAAATAATAATGAGGTCAATAAAAATCATACAAAAATGGCTGATGAAAACAATCTTCAGAAAAAAATGGCATCCTACTAAAGCACAATTTATACATCACTGTCTTTATCATTGTCCTTATCACAGTCACAGTCATAGTTTCATAGCATATATTTTGGATATGTTTTAGGACTGTGATTAATTACTTGTATAAATGCTTGTATCGAAACGTACACTTTCAACTTGACTGTGACTAGGACTGTGATAAAGATAATGATGCATAAATTGGGCCTAAATTACTTTTCAAAGAAGTTCTAGATATCAGACAACTTTACTTTCAATCAGTCACGATAATATATCACAATTTCACGAATGAAGCTCAGAGTGCACATAAACATAGGTAAGTGCTGAAAGTCAAAAAATGTATCTAATAAAGATGCTTCACATCACTGTCGGCTGAAATACCATCATATTCACTGAAAGAAATAAACTCAAAGTCCTACAAGAAATGCTTAAACTATTAATGAATTCTTGATAATCCAAGAGAGAAAATTCACCAACTGGTCAATAAGAAAATATAACAAACGCCTTAATTACCTAAATCAAACGAAAAAATAATAACTTATTATTTGCAATTACTCAGTAGCACTCTCCATCAGTATCTATATCTTCATTATATTTCGAATTCAGATCAGCTCGAATCAGAATTGATCATCCAATAAATAATTCTTATTTCCTATACTAACTCAATTAAGCTTTTGTATATCCAGATATTTATCATATCGCATTGCATTGTCGTATTTAGAAGTTTATTTGTTACTCTGATTTCATACATTGAATTTTTTCGAACAACGTATTTGAAATACATACTTTATGAAATCTGAATCAAAATGCTGACCTGAGTATATAAATGAAAAATAGTTTTTTTCAAGATGTATTGTTCTTAATATCTAGTTGGAAATATCAAAATAAACAAACCTATTACATTTCTCATATGATTATAACTGTTTGCAAGATCATTTACCTATTAGATCGAGGAATTTTCAATGAAAGAAGTGAACATAGATATCAAATTTTCTTTTCAGAGGTGGTTGAAATCCTTAATGGACATCATATGGGTCAAATTCCCCATATGATAGTGTGGGACAACCTGATCTCAGCCAGGTCTACCCACTAAAAACTCCACCCCCTTCGTAGGCTCGTCTGACCGAAGTCTCCGATGACACTTAGGCCTAATGGCCCATTGTATCTTGCCTATCTATCATCGGGCCCGTTCCGATTCACGCAGTGACTGCATGGATTGCATAGGCGCATGAAGTCGTTTCTTTTCGCATTTGCTACTGATGCATATCAGTGAAACGGAACGATTGTCAGTGCCGTCAGTGGTTGTCAGAAAGTTGTCAGTGTCAGAAATCGCAAATTTTTATTAATTTTACGAAAAATGTGTGATAAATGCATATAATTATACTGAAATTAGTGAAATTTATCAATTCAAATTCATTATAGAAGTGATGAGGACGATGAGGTGCAAAAGATCCTGAATTGAGCTAACGTACCCCTATAGAAGGACTGTGAGGACTGGTTTTGTTCCAATGTGAACATCAATGGAATTATACAGAAAGTATCTCACTGGATTTTTATATTAATGCAGTATGTATAATACCTACAAAATGTTTACAGGAAAAACACCATTCCTGAAGTTTACAGAATATGGCATTCGAATATACAGCAAATATTCCAATGTTGGACTGAAGAAAAGAATACATGTATCTTGTTGAAAAAAGGATCAGAGCAGATTTGGGTGCATGGCATACAGAATAATCTGACTGATAGTATAGGATCCCGCTATACAACGACCTTCACCGAGATGCTTATTTAATGAGACGTATTTTTTATGTTATTAAATATGCCAATAAATATATCCTACATCGGTTGCCTAACAAATTTCAGTCCAGAGTATTTTTAATCAACAATTAAAAAAAAAAAATTTTTAAACATTGCACCGGTGTGATAATTAAATAAATTTGATATCAATCGAAAGTTTGAAGCCCATAGAATATGCAAACGTTAGGTTGCCTATTTTTTTCCGGTCACAACCACGGGTTGCCAGGTGTAAACAGGTAAATCTATACTAGCATTTTGCAACGGTCTGATTATTGAATCAAACTTAGATAAAATGAAAGATTATTTCATAAGGAACACGGTGGTATAGGGTTGCCTGCGAAAAATCAGTCCCGAATTACGGTTGTCGAATTTTAAATAATAAAATATCGCTGCGAGTGAATGTGTGTGAGAGAGAGGTCCCAGACCAACCATCCCATGCGGTAGAAAAGGACGCAGCGTAGCAGCTGTTTAAAGTCCGCCCATGAGAGTGCGCATGCTATTTGTGCTTGGAAATGAAAAGGATAGCGATAGACTCGTATATGCTGTGCATTATTTTGGAGTAGTATACATAAATAGTTATTTAATTTTTTATTTTTTAATCAATTAATTATTTATCTATGTTTATTGTTTATGTGACACTAAAGTATATACACATCTTTAGTAAAAAAGACAGTTAGAGTAAAACATATATATTACTTATCTGGCAAATTTTGTCTTTATTATTGGGAGCCAAAATAAAAAACAACATTTAAAAGAATACTTCTGTTTATTGAAAAAAATTTAAAATACAAAATTTTTTAAAATTATTCAGGTTCCGAGTCATCGGACATATAACTGTGATCTCCAACTTCTGAATCTTCTTCGTCATCACTCTCCGTTTCAGTTTTTTCGACAATGTCTCCTATTTTTAAAGGTGTATGATGAAAATGTTTGATTATAAATTTTAAAAATTTTTGATAAGAATAGTTGATTTAAAACATCCTCAATTAATTATTCCAAAAAAAAAGGAAATCAGAACATTTTCTTGTTCAATTTTCAACTACCGTTTTTTAAGTAAATTAGAAAAAAAATATGTGTGTCGAAAATTAACAAAACCATAAGTGAGTTTTACTAGCAATTACTTCAACATGCCAAAAATATAGAAGATGTATTAGCTTAGATAATTTTAAAGATTCAATTATTATGTACTTACTGTATATTCAGCGATAAATTTAAGAAATTCTTCGTTATATTTTTTATTCAAACAGTCACTTTTTTTGTAGCACGTGGTATGATAACCTACAAATTGGAGTGACGCACTGGGTAGCTCAACAAAATTGTATTTAAATTTTTTTTACGAAAAGCTAACTTTAATGCACAGTTTTCAGAAGTTTCATCATCAAAATCAATTATTCCGTAATCCGAATCACACAAAAAACACTTTTTGGCCATTTTTTCCAACAATAAATAGCAGCACGTTTTTTCACTTGTATCTATAGCGACAATCTACTCCAAAATAATGCACAGCATATACGAGTCTATCGCTATCCTTTTCATTTCCAAGCACAAATAGCATGCGCACTCTCATGGGCGAACTTTAAACAGCTGCTACGCTGCGTCCTTTTCTACCGCATGGGATGGTTGGTCTGGGACCTCTCTCTCACACACATTCATTCGCAGCGATATTTTAATATTTAAAATTCGACAACCGTAATTCGGGACTGATTTTTCGCAGGCAACCCTATATCACCGTGTTCCTTATGAAATAATCTTTCATTTTATCTAAGTTTGATTCAATAATCAGACCGTTGCAAAATGCTAGTATAGATTTACCTGTTTACACCTGGCAACCCGTGGTTGTGACCGGAAAAAAATAGGCAACCTAACGTTTGCATATTCTATGGGCTTCAAACTTTCGATTGGTATCAAATTTATTTAATTATCACACCAGTGCAATGTTTAAAAAATTTTTTTTTTTAATTATTAATTAAAAATACTCTGGACTGAAATTTGTTAGGCAACCCATATAGGATATATTTATTGGCATATTTAATAACATAAAAAATACGTCTCATTAAATAAGCATCTCGGTGAAGGTCGTTGTATAGCGGGATCTTAGACTATGAAGAAATGCCCATTTACATTGTGTTGTGATATCTATGACCCATGGATATTGTCGGAAAAGAGGTGGAAATCAATGGGGAAGAGGCATTATATTTAGCAGCAGGTAGGGTAGATAGATCATTATTTTATTCACACATATAACAATTTATTTTTCAGTATTCATACTACTGGGATACTAAATGTTCTAGGATATACAAAATCTGTTCAGATTTTGCTATAAATAGGTATCAAGAAGGAGCCTTTAATGTAGTGGGAGCTGTAGACAAAAATTTTAACTGTGTTACTGTGAAATGATCAATAATCTACCTCATAAATGTTTTCACTTACATTATTTAGCAGCAAAAGTTTACATGAAAGCTCAAATATTATTAGCTGATGATAATTTCCAATGTCAGTTGGGAAATTTGATCTTAGAAACAAGAAAACAATTTTAAAAAAGCATTTTTATTGTTCTTGAATGTACAAATAGTTGAAATATATCATTGATGGAGCATTGGGGCTTGAAAAATCATTTCATCATATCTCATCCCACTAATCTTCCTATGCTGAAAAGTCTTCAAATAATGTAAAAATATGATTTTTCATCACAAACCTGGGTCCTGGGTTCTTTCAGAGTATAAAAATATATCAATGCATTCCTTGGATGACTGGACAGACATATTCCGACCGTTTTTATTTCCCCACTTCTGGTGAATCAGTGTATTTCAAATATTCTGAAATTCTGACATGTGCTCTACATAAACACACATTTGCAGAGTTCATTTTCCATTGGCATGACTTTCATTTCATGTGAGAGATTGCCTTAGAGCTGAAGTTTGTTCCACATCTACATCACACATAAGCGTATCTTAGACCAAAGAATATTGCCTAGACATCAGCTTTTCCCTCTTTCATGGGTATGATTTCATCACTGTTGTACTTACCTACTCAATCTTGGACGGTAGTGGTCCGCAAAAGGTATCTTCGTGGCACAAAAACGAATTATACGATCAATGACGGGGCTTTCACAGATTGATTCATGCAAAGATATATTCAAGAAACTGAAAATATTAACATTACCATGTCTAGTCATATCAGAATTGAGTATGCTAGTATTCGACAATAATGATGAAATATATGTGAGGAACAAACAAAATCATAGTTTCAATACAAGAAAAAAAAATGATTTTTCAATTCCATTTGGAAAATACAAAATAACTCAACAATCTCCCAGTTATATGGCTCCTAAAATATACAATGCTCTTCCTTCTAATGTGAAAAACTCCTTGACGAAACAATCATTTAAACATAACTTGAAATCCTTTTTGACAGAACAGTGTTTTTATAAACTGGATGAATATTTGTCGTGACAATTTGCGATGAAATCATTTTTTTTTTTCAGTATTAGTGTATTTTTCAATATTAGTGTATTTTTTAATATTAGTGTATTTTTTAATATTAGTGTATTTTTTAATATTAGTGTATTTTAAATTCTCGATTGTTAGTGTATATACATTTTGAATGCAAGTAACTGACTTTTTCCATATGGTTTGTAACTGTCTTAAGGAAATAAATGATTATTATTATTATTATTATTATTATTTACTGATGATTATGGGTGGTATATGAACCATATGAACCCTCTACTGAAGGCTTCTATGAATCAATAAAACTCGAAGTATTTACCTGTTTTGCCTTGTATAAACGTTGTTCAAAGTTCGTTTTGGAAATGACCACATTGTATAATGGATACACACAGGAAATAATTGTATTATGACAATAATTCGGTATTGTTTATTTTTGCGAATAATACCTAACCTAAAGGTTATAAAAGTGACAGATGCCTGACGTGCAGCAAAACTGCCTCTGGTATTTTGGAGAAGCAGTTCATGCACCGGAAGTAGGCGGAGCCATGCACTGTTGATGCAGTAAATTGCGTGAATCGGAACGCTAACCATGCGCTTGCTGCGCATAATGCATGAATCGGAACGGGCACATCATTGTACCCACTTTATTATCTCAGTGCCTTGTACAAGTTTGTACAAGTCCTTCACTGGATGTGAGTTGTATATTTCTGGTTCGCCAACTGGTTGCCCAAACATTGTCTGCCTTCTGCGATCCAATGCCTCGCATTTGCAAAGTGTATGTGATACTGTTTCTGGTTCCTTTCCGCATAGCCTGCAATTTGGGTCACCATGTTCGTCTGTGGCATGGTTCCTTGATGTTTTGTTTCCCATGTATATTTCCTGGAATGTTTTTCCAGTAGTTCTTATGTTTTTCCCGAATCCAGTCTGTTACAGACGCTCGTGGTGCACGCTTGGGTACTCCTAGAATCTGTCCTGGTTCTGGTTCATTATCTGACGCTCTTCTTGCAAGTTCGTCAGCTTTCTCAATGTCCAAATATTACTAAAAGCAGATATTTTTGTGTGGGCACATGATTTAGAAGGAAATTATTTCATAATTATTAATATTTATTTATTCTAAGAGCATCATTTCATGATTTTTATCTCTCTAAAGGGAATAAGCAAACTTTTTCGTTGTCCTCCATTGAAGAAACGAGCTTCAAGAACTATCGCGAATGGATGTAAGCAACCTAGATTTCACATTACGGTAGGTATTGTGTTAACATAACTTCACACAGGGTAAAAGTATGGTAAATATCTTCTAAATATCATTTATGATTCCATCAATGAAATTCGGTGAATTGGGGGTTGCCCGACCAGGAAAAGTCGAAAATCGTATCGACAAAGTTTCCAGATATTTCAACTTTGCACGCCCATTTTATCTTCCCTGCATTCAATTGCTGGAGTTCCAGTTACTGGAATCCAAAGTTGACTAATTTTAATTCCGAATATTTCCGGAGAATCTGTCAACAATGCGAATTTTGAGCAGGTAATAAATTTCATTGAGTTCACATTTTTCATTTTGGAGATATTCAGGGATTTCCATAATTCTTTCTGAAAACGCTGGTTTGCCATGTCTCAGAAAATGTTCAATATCAAGTAAAATTTGCCAAATTGTGGTTTGGTTTTGGTCGATACAGCACCAAAATTGAATGCAGTAAAAAATAGGGTATTGCATTAAAAAAAATAAAGCTGTGCTACGTACAGTAGAATCGAAAACTACATAGCAGCATTGTTTTTTGAATATACCTCATATCGTACAGCCTCCAGATACTTGATTCCATTGAAATCGCATTTGTAATCTCGGAGATAATCAGGGGTTACCTTACCCATTATATTTCAAAGTGCTAGAAATCCATAATGATGTGTTTCCATTCCTTTTACCATAATACTCGATCTACAGGCCAATTCAGGCCTCTCCGGTACAGATTGACAATATATTTAAAAACTGTTCTCATTCAACATAAATCTAAATAATACTTCACCTATATTGAAGTTGAAAATATGGATGGAATTGAGTTCAAGAAACGGGACAATATCTGACTGAATTCTGTACGGTATTCCATCTGCATTAGATACCTTTGTCACATTTATACATTTTCTCCACCTAACTTGCAACATTATTACGTGGTTGAATGAAGTATGTCTATATATGAAGGACGGCGGAAGTTTTTCCGTTTCGCATATCTTTTGATATTGATCCGAAATATTTCTTACTCCAACATTTTTCACGTATTCTAACAATAATCACGTTTATGATTTCTGCATGCAATTATAAGCATTCAGAGTAAACATGAAAGGTTTGTAAAACAGTCAGAGAGGGCCGCAACGAACGTTTTCTCCCATCATAAATTCCCACTGAAGTTTCTCCTTGCTTTCAAAAACGTGCCTAAATATAACGTTATATCTTATATATGATTGTGTATCCTCATGATATGAACCACAGACAATGTTTTTGTGTCGAGACGGAGTTCATATTCAAGAACAAAGGATCCGTTAACCATATCTTCTTGTTCTACGAACCAGAGCAAGTTCCGAGCTTGATGTAATGACGTACCTACCAGAAATTGAGCGAACTACAGGCGGGCTTTATCTGGTTGAATCAATATTCTACCTGGTTTGATTTGAATATCCTGCAGCCTATCTGAACTGAACCCTTAGATAGGTCACAATAAATGTTTTCCAGCTATATTGCATGGATCTCATCAGTGGTATTTCTGAATATTTCTGTCACAAGAACTTCGAAAATGTGAAATATAATGGTGTTCCATTGAAACAAATTATTTTTCACTTCAGATTCAGCAATAAAATTTCTAATTTGTTGCAAAATTATTTGTAAGATAGAAAACAAAACATATGTCTGGGTGAGTGCCTCACCTATGAGTTTTGAAGTACCTCAGGGACTATTCTTGGCGCCCTATTATTCTTGTTATATATATATATATATATACCCATGTGTGATTTCTACAGGATATTTGGCAATCGCAGTATCCAACATTACACAGATGATATCCAATCATATTATTCTTTTTCTTATAGAAAGTAGCAAGAATCACTAGACGAAGTAAATGAGGATCTACAAAATCTATTGCAGACAACGTCAGGCTCAATACAAAAAAACGCCAATCAATTGTCTTTAGTCCCAAATACCAACGACTAGAAACTGAAGGGTGAAACAGTAAAATCAAACTTGATCAAGATATTCTCCCATTAGTCATGGAGTGTAAGAAAATAGGTCTGAGGCTTGACTTCGATCTTGGATTCCATCTACATGTTACGTCGCTTTGTATATCATTCAGTCAGCTGTATCAGAGTAGATAGATATATATTATGTCCTCCAAACTCATACTGAAACTATTTGAAACACTCTCACTATCAAAACTTTTCTATTGTGACATATTTCATGGATTATGATACAAGATGATGTGATCATTTATCTGCCAATTCGAGGAATCTGGTTGGTTGAGACTTGAACTCAGATTGTATTTTTAAAAATGCCGGACTACATCCACCTTTCTTCGTATCAAGACACCCTTCAGCTGAATTCGCACGAAGCTTTATGTACAATTCAATCAAGCACCATAATTCTATTCCTAATGATTTCGAAAGCTATCCTCAACTCCAAGAAAATGTTTGCCGATTAGTTTGAATGGATACCGCCTTGTTTGAAATAAAAATATTATATACATATTATACATGATTCATTGTACTACATGAATTAATTGATTTGATATGAATAGTAGAATGGATTATAATATTCATTATTTGATGTGCTTGTTTTGATCATATGCCAATGTTCGAGATGTAGTACAACATCAAAATCTGAACTGTTTATCGACCTGTTTTCCTATACTTATAAATTTCTTTCACGATAAACTATCGTGAAAATTTTATCGTTTATCGTTTGTCTACAATGATAAAGCCCTTTCATCATTATCATTATCAAAATTATTTATATTCTAATTATAAATTATGGTTACGCTTTTTGAACCCAAGAGTTGGATATTGGATATTTGTTGGGTATAAGTTTTTATAACGTTTGTGTAATATTTCCGCATGGCACCCAAAACAAGCATTAGAGTAGGTAATTATTTCAGGGTGAAAATGTGATTCCTGTCACACGAAATGTCGGAAAATTCATCTAGTTTAAGCTAATATCGCCCATAAATCATCATGACATCCCTATATTCGCAGTATGGAACCAGCAAGAGCATATTGCGGACATACCCTAATGTCGCCATCATGAAAAGGTAATTAGATGCAACATCGAATTTCAACATATAAATCTGGAAAATCTGAAAACTCTCGAAATTGAATAAAATAAATAGCAAATTTTTATATTGCGACTCCAAAAGTTACCTGATGATATTTTTGGAATTCATCACGAAATATCTATATGGTTCTAGACAGGAAGATCCGACGGAAATATTGAGTTTGGGATCATCAAGTACCTCTTCAGAAGCTTCCTTCCTTTGGTTTCAACTATAGCTTAGCCAGGTCGATATAATATGGTTATTGCCTGAGAATCTCTACTCTCCAACGCAGGAGTACCTATACCACAAGGCTCTATTTTATCACCAACTTGCATTTTTAATATCATGCCTAGGTTCATCAAATATCCCACTCTGTAGTTATATAGACACGAGAGAAGAAGAAATTTATTATTTACATTATTGCATTGAGACAGCGTGAGGTATACATTTTTTTAATTGCCACTTCAAAGTTGGAATTCTAGTTCGCTTGATGTGTTTGAATGTATGATCTAGTTTTCATAGTAGAAACGATCATCGTGACAGCCTCACTTTGCGAGAATATAGAATGACGAATGACGGTAATTTTCATTTTGGAGATTCCTCAAGATTTTTCCATCACATCGCCATTACATAAAAGCTCTTTTGTTAGGCGCTTTCTGAAACTTCTCAATTCATTTCCTCTCTTCAGTAAACTTTTCAGATATTCAGCTTTTGTTGGTGGAAGTCGCAATGAAAGAAACATATAATTGATGAACTATTCGAAATATCCATTTCGCTTTAAAAGGAAATCGAAGTATATTACTAGCACATTTGATATTATACAGTTCAAATATAGGAGATGATATGTGAAAATCGCATGTAACATGTAACCAAAACTGATATTCTTGAAATCAGAATTGCTTTTGAAAATTCAGCCCCACAGTAAAATGATAATAATGGATTTATTTTTTTCAAATTATATGTACATGAATGCACCTGATACAAATTCGAAAGTACATAAAATATTCAATGAATGTCGATATTGAAATTCCACTTGAAAATTGAACAAACCTTTGTCAACGTTCTGTTTCATTTTATCGAACCCCCAAGTACTAAATTAGTTCCTGCTATAATATTCACTGATGTAATCTTTTCCGAATAAATAAAGGCGTGAAGTATAAATAGTACCTACTTCTTCTTCTTCTTCACTTCAATTTGAATGGCCTAAGTTACCAGGACTATCCAGCCAAGTACACGCAATATTTGATTATATATAACCTCAATGGGGCCCACCACAAAGTGAATCTGAGACTAACTCATACCAATACCAGGACCAATTGTTTTTCACTAATATTCAGTTAAACTTCACTTTCATGAGTATATTTTCAATGTATTTTCGTAATTTCAATATGGACAATCACATTTAACATCTACTTAAATAGTACCTACTATAGAGGTGAGGTTGGTTCTTCTTTTTTTTGTCTTATTGGTCTCTTTCCTGTCAGAAAATTGAACGATGTTATATGACATGAGCCGCATTGGTGGTAAGTTAACTCATATTTCATTGATTATTCGCGAAAATCACGGAGTGGGCGGCCTCTGGTGTCAAATTTTCTAAGCCTTCCGAGAGTGATCAACAAAGCAATTTAGCATTGTATAGCATAGGCTTTCGTATAATTTTTAATGAAACTGAATTGTTTTGAATAGTTTTCGGACTTGTTTCGTGCTTATCAGCTTGTTACCAATATTATTGAAACATGCAGCAAGTTCAAAAGATCGTAAAGACGAAATCGACAAAGATTTGTTCAGTATTTCAGCGTTCCTCCTACCGTACAGACATCGTTCCTTTGGCACAAAATCCTGAATTTCCTTTCAGGATTGTGTGAAAAATGGATGATCACGTTGAAAATAGGAAAACTTATCACCACAAACATTTACGTTTGTAGTAAGCTGGATTTCTCAAGTGAATGCGAAGGTATGTCTTTCAGGTTAAATCAAACAAATAAGATCTGGTTTAACTGTAGTTGTGTCTCTTGTTGTTTGTAATGAAAACCTTGATTTTACTTTAGGACCATCAAGGAGAATTAAACCAAGAGATAGGCTCAAAAAGAATGCAATTCCTTCAATAAACATCTGGAAGTCATCACATGCACACTTCAAGAGTGAGGGCAATGTGGGCTGAATGAAATCAAATCTTTATTCAAAATGAATAAACTGTGAATTGAATGAAATATCAATTGAAATGAATGAATTTGAATGACTGGTAGACCACAAGGTCTCAAACTTTTTAAGTTATTCTTGGAACATACCTACCTATACTCATCTATATATCATATAATTATTTTTATTATATGAATCATCATTTTATTGTTAACATGAAAATAATAACTTGTGTTGCCTATTTAAGATAGGTAGGTATCTCAATATAAGCACCCCTGTACTTACTTCTCTCAGAGAATAAAGTTATTTGACTACAATTCTTTGTTTTTATTTTTCTAATCATTTATTTTTGGGTTTGGATAAAATCATTACAGGTTTACAGATAACTTCACACTTCCACTGCTAATTTTTCCATGGAACTATTTTAATTTCATATGAGAGCTACCTACCCTAGAACTGAAGTTTGTGAACAGGAGTTTATTTGTATGTGTTTGACATCTATCCCACAAAGTATGTGACCAGCTTTGAATATTGCTTTTCGCTATTTTAAGGGTTTCTTCTTATCTCCAATATACTCTAGATACTTATTTCAATCTTGGCCATTCTTGAAATAAAGATAAATCATTGAAATACAAATACCTTAGTGGCCCCATTGATTTTGCAGAGGTGGTTTGAAAAACCTATAAAAACATAATAAATCCACGAAACTCACATAAAATACCTGTTTTGAATTCTATAAACGATAATCTATCAATAGCGCCCCTTTTGGATACTTAGGATTATTTATTTCTTCCCTAAAATTCGAATTGAAAATTGACATATTACCATTGAAAACATATACCAAATGTTTGTTGATCACCCTCATGTCAAATTTTTGACATTTCTCGAGCGCCATCTGTTGGTTCATGATTTTAGCGAATATATCAATTATTTTGGTTGCACATTCTGTGTCATCCGGTATGTTTTTTTCTGCGGTCATTGGGAGATAAAAAAACGTGAGATGGTGAAACGTGAGATGGAGAAACGATGATAAAAAAATATTTCTTGCTCGCACGGGTTTTGGCTCGTTCTGTAGACTAATTCGGAGAGCGATTCAAGATTTCCACTCGACACTGACAATAATTATTGGAAGAACCTTCTGGAACGAAGCGATAACTCATTGTTTTTGTGCCTGGGCATTCGATACCTACGTATTTATCCTGCTATTTGAAGTTTGCTCAGTATCAATATCCGATATTATTTGTACGCTCAGAACAATTTCGAATACCTACTACGAGTTATGAACTTTGGAGAAATATATTGCGGAAACTCCTTCAATTATGTACACAAGATGTTAACAAAATTTTGTCTACGTATATTTTACGATTATATCGAAATTACTGGCGAAATTGAAGTGAAATTTTGAGTGAATACATTTTAAGACCTAACATATCGCGTGGAATTGTTCTTATATTCATCTGACTCTTATAGTTACCGAGTATTTTCAAACATAACATTTTTGAGGTTTAATTTTCAAGACATAATTTAATGTGAACTTGAACATTATTTGATTATACATTCAAAATGTACCACTGGTAAACCTTGATTTGGAAATGATGAAGCCATAACTGTTGCTGGTATGAAGTAGGTATTTTGAAAAACAATGATTATTTATTGGTCAGAAACCAAAAACCACAACATTATTCTAATGCCAAAGTTATTAATTGAACAAAGAATCGCAAGAAGAAAGCTTGAATGTTCCCTGTTTCTTGAATACGAATGGCGTAACGCACATTTCCCACTTCGAAAACTCAATTTATTTTGCAGTGCAAAGCCACCTTTTTTTGAAACAGCGTGTTATAACTTGACTATTTGACATCCGTCCGATATATTTTTGCAAATTAGCCACCCATTGTTACCAGAATAAGTAAGTTTGGTTCATATACGCCAATTCAATTCATTCAATGAATGTCTTTGATATACACTCATCCTCATTAAATTCATCATCAAGACATTATAGGTACTATTTTTCATATCTGATTTGATATAATAAACCATTGTGAACGTTGCTATTTCGTAGGTCATTAATACCGCGGATTCTTTTTTTTATTTATTCGGCATTTCATAGTCTATATTCATTGTTGAATAATCCGATACTTTTCTTAAATTGTTTGTATTTATTGTTAGTTCTCATAATGTCGTAGGAATGCCTTATAGAATATTGTTAGCAGTTTTTTTTCTGATCATTTGATTCATACTAGAAATGACGTATCTCACATGTTTTTCATTTTTATAATTTGAAAGTACTAACCCAATCTAGTTCACTACTTCAAACAGTTTTTCTAGGAGCTTCGTCGGTTTCTCAAAAAAATATATTGAAATTCATTATATTGTTACGTTATTTCCACTTGGGTTCGTGAATTTAAAACACCCAGTACAAAACTGAACAATTTATCTCATTAAACACACTAAATACAACTCAATAAACACTTAGTTAAATCACAACGATATTCGCTTTACAAATCTCAATGTTCACTGTACTAGCTTTCTTTCTAATCTCAAATTTTTCCAAACTATAACTAACTTGTCCGCGAAACCGCGGTTCTTATATAGGTAAAAACATCATTGTCCAGAAATAACAGGAATAAACTGGAAGTATTTTTCATATTCGACGGCAATGAATCATCCGCTAATTATAGCGGTGCGTCTGCGACCGATACCTCCGCTGTGAGTCACGCGTCGAGATGATGCTTTCCGGCCTTCTCGGAAATTCCAGCAGTTCGTAACAATATGTTGAATCATCAAAACGCGGGAAAATTCAGATTCATGACTTCAGATTGAAGCGGCGACATGGCTTTTGTCTTTAGGGCCATCCGGCAAGTACTATTTTCAAGATCCATAGACCACTGTAACAAAACATATCGAGATTCTGCGCAGTTGTTATGGTAATGAAATAGCTTCTGTGATTCTGAAATTGTCAGTATTATAATTGATTCTGATTGATATCATGACAAACATTAATATATCTTGTTTTCGTCAGAATTCTTGTGGCTTCGAATGGCAGCGTCGAATAATTGTCAAAAATGTATTGCTCTCCCAAATGATGATTGAAATTTTTGTTTGTCAGGTTGATGAATCGTCAACATCTTTTTCACAGTGTGTCGATTCTCATTTCTAAAGTATACTATTTGAAAAGGATAGTGATAAGTGTTTGAGGTGGAGATTCAAATATGTGGGGGATTAACCCCATAATTGTCAGAAAACCATTCGAGAATTCAACCAACAGCTAGAAGAATGATTTTGAAGATTACAATTAGATTGCAGTTGAAACCTTTGAATAAATGATTAAGACATTTTCTCACCGGTAGACAACGGACATTAAGTAGGTGTCTTACTTCACATCAGGTAGGTGAAGATAATTGAATTATCTCAGATTTCCGTGAAATTTTGCAACTGCATTTTGACATGATAGTTTGTATAGGTATATGGTATATGATATCAGGCAGAAGTGCAACCTCTGAATGGAATAGCTTAGGTAACTGATCAAATATCGGGAACTTTTTTTACGATTAAACCGTTTTCAGTAATTGATAAACTTTCGATTTCACTCAAAATCCATATGAAACCAAATTTATACTATGCCAATTATATTTCCTCTTCCGTTCCAATAAATCTTCATCAATTGTGAACATATCTTGGGAATTTTGATTTTCCTTTTATAAAGATCATTGTCATGTTCAACCCACCGAGATTTTACTATGTGAAGACTATTGTTCGATTCGATACACTCACACACTATTTCATAATGAAAAGTCAACATAAAATAATGCGGATTATACTGCTGATACTACATCCTTGTTTGCTGAATATTTAAGCAGACAAAACTGCGAGCTTTATAAAAAATATGTCCCAAATATTAGACTATTTCATTTCCCAAAGGCAAAATATACTACTAACGAGCTCAGGCAGATAAGCACATCTCCCGGTTTCAAATTGATGGTGGGGCTATTTACAACATTTTCATTCAGACAATGGAACCCCAAAACAACGTAAATATATAAAGTTTCAAATTGTCCACTCCGTACTAATTATTCAATTACTCAGCTGTATGAGACGGCTAGTGGAAGTCTGATGAACTTTGAACAAATGAAATATTCAGGACCCTTTGACACTGACATACGCTGTTCGCTAATCCAGACAATCGGTTGACTCCTCCATGCATTGTTTGTTGTATGCATGTTGTATGTTATAAGATATAGTGATAAAACATGCGGAATGTCGATGACAATTTAGTGTTGGTACTGGCCTATACAAGGTGTCTCAATCCAGGTGATCAGTTCCGGTTGCAGTGAAGTTTCAGAGAATGGACCGAAAAAATGTGACGTCAAAGCTATGTTGGTACTACTGAGTTGCTTCCAAACAAATTATTTTCCCATGTAAATCTCCATAAGAGATTTTTTGAACACGATTATCTCATTTATAGTGAGAAAGTAACATATTTCGATACCATTTATGGAAAATAGGACATACTAGTTCCTATTAGAAAAATAGAAACAGGTGAGAAACGCTAACAAATTTGAACGAGATTATATTGAAATCTATTGAGGTTATGTCATTTCAGTGTTTACTTTTGAGGCCCTGATATTTCAACTGTGTTTTTGATTAAATATCAGGGTAGTGAATGGAAAATATGTCTTGAAGCTATCAACAATGATACATTCCTCCAGAGATGAGGAAAAACTGATATCTAGGGGCTAAAAGGCCATGTTGAGAACATGGTATTTGATGCTGATCTCAAGACCTTAATGTTGTTGTTTCAAGCGAATATTCATGATAAAACATATAAAGTACAGGTGAGCTATAATATTAAAGGATATGTTGGATAAATTGAACGTTTTGAAATGTTTGTTGTAGATCAACTCTACCCGAGACTCTACCAGTGTATGTGAGTTCCTATTCAAGAGGATAGTTTCTTGGCCATCATATTGGCAGCTTTAGCAATATTTGCACACTATAATGTACGAGTACCTTCAAAGCTTGTACTAGGAGTAATAAAGAAAAAGCATCATCAACATTTGATGAGAAATCAGTCACACAAATGTAAAATTATATACATTATATTATACAATATTATATTATAAAATAAAGTGAATATCGATCAACATCATACTCTCAAAGTGTTATAATGAAAAACTGACATTCAAGAGTCATTTTATTTCTTCTTGAGCACTTAGCAATGTAGTACAGTGCCTAGGGACAGTTCTCAAAGTTGTTTATGAACTTTATATCTTGTCGGAGAACTTATATGTATAATCATTTCATGATACTGCTAATAAACTCCCAGGTGAGCTTTCAGATTCTTCTACACATTTCAAAGAAGACAACACTATCATGAAAAGAAGAATCTTCGCTGACTGAATCAACCTTAGTAGGTATATCTTTCCTCAATCTACAACAAATAATGATATAATAATAACTTTGTTATTTCTAGCAACCATATCTTGATTTACACACTTTTCATTCTTATTTCATATCACGATTGTGGTTAATGGTTAATAGTTTCTAATTTTTTTAAAATACATCGAACATCCCTCTTTCCGTAAATGATCTTGAAATACGTTAAATATTCACGATAAATATTAGAAGATACTTCCAAAATTTGCTTATGGAGACTTACATGTAAAATTTTTTCTATTGGAAACATTCAGGAATACCAACATAGTTTGTGATGTCACGACTTTTTCGGTCCATTACCATTGTGGTTATGCGAATTCGCAAAGCTGATAAAAGAAGTGGGCGCGGCCCAGTATACTTATTGGCAAGTGCTACTATAGTATGGAAAGTGACCAATTTGGTCATTTGTGCACTATTTTTTCTAAGATCATAGATTAATGCATAATCTCGAAAGAAAAAAACTTTTTGATCCTACCTAGCTCAGCTCAAAATTTATTTGGAGAAAACTAATGATTGAGTAAGAAAACTTTGGGTAGAAACAACTTAGAATAATTATTTTAGAAATTGAAAGTATTATCATAAAATTCCATATTCAACACATATCACTGCAAAGTGATATTTTACTTTTCAACCTACAGATTTTTTCATTTGAAATGTAGATAATATCACAATGATATTGTTATTTGGGAAAAAAATACACGTGTTGAAATAAAAAAAACGCAGGCTCGCATGAATGGATAGAAATACCGGAAATAACCGTTTTTGTTGAACCACATTTATATACATTAGATTTTTGGGCTCTTTTAGGATTATAAGCAAAAGGAGAATTTGCAATTAGGTAATTTCAATGCAACAATAATGATACTTTGATACTTATTCACTTATGACACATCGTCATTAAAACGATGGAACTATTTCTACATGACTGATGTTGATATCCCAGTCAGCTAAAAAAGTAACAGTAAGTCGCAGGGAATGAAAAACCTTGTAACATTGATAATCATCTTGGCGACTTATCAAAGATTTACTGACGACTTCGCTACGTGGACATAAACATCCATCACTCATTGTTGGCATTGCGAATTCTCCAATTCAATTTCTATAGGAATCGCATGTGACAATATATTGAGAAGTTACGATGATACTATACGACATATTTCAATTCATTCTTTTCTAATATCGAACTCGTGATATTATTCGAATTTGAAATAATCGGGTCTATTTTGTTTTTAAATAGCGATATGGTTACAGAGAAAATATTGCTATCACAGCAGAGATTTGATGAATTATCGTTTTAAAAATCGACTTTGAAGTATATAATTTGTTAATTTCCATGAAATCTTGCTATTTCATGTCTTCATCTCGGCTAAAAAGTGAATATTAGAGTCATAATATCGAATTATATAAACATAACAATATGGTTATCATAACAAGATTCAAACAGAATTGACCCGATTGTATCATAAGTGAAGTTCTTCAAACTATAGCCGAGCAACTACTTGAAGAAGTCTCCTTGTAAATTTTTTGATGACACGTTATGACAACCCAACGATCAACTTCATGCGCACATTTTATGTTAATCAATGGTTCAGCTGAATCTGCATTCTTTAATTACCAATACCTATCTAGCTTAATTTCATATGTTTTGGTAGCTATACTAAACTCTATAATATTGATGTAAAATATCATTGAAAACATTCATTCGATGGGTAATGATCAAATGATATCTAAACCGTGAATATACAGCGTGAGATATTCAAATGAAATGAATTCAATATCTTAATAATTGAGCATATTCATATAAAATAACATATGTCTTGCAATCCATAAATTTCATCCCTAAATTCAACATTCTTTCGAATGGCACTTGCAACCTTTGAATTTGTGAATGCATGGGAAGTAGTGGCTGATTTGGTATTTGGGATTTGAAAAATCAAGAGAGATATTCGTCAAAGCTCAAATTGACGCTGTTTCACATTCTGGTGCTCAATCAAATGCCTGGATCATGAACTATCGCGAGACAACGTATTCAGGACTTCAAGACACCGAAAGACATAATATATGCAATAAAAAGGCAGAAGTCACAATCATGTTGATAATGTTGTGTCCCATCTTCTCGCAAAATAATATAATCAGTAAACAGTAGAAAGTAAATAATTGATAATTCACCAAGAGGAGGTACATAGCTTTTGCTCATATCGAACTAAGCTGTATTTCATTTAGTTTACGAAAATGCATAATAAAATTTGCAACAGTACTACCCCACATCCGAAAATGCTTATAGAATACTTCAAAATCAGAAATAAATTATATCACTGGCATTGCCTATTCAAATAAGTAATTAGGTAGGTACCTAAAATCGAGAGATTGCGCTCCTTACCAACAACCGCACATAATCTACCCAAATATAACAAATACTTCACGTAATATTTACCATTTAAACACAAGAATGGAACCCTGGCTGACTGTCCCCAGTGATATTCAGTGAGCTGCACATTATCAAAATTATGTTGATATCCATTATAAAATGAAACATTAATTCATATTCAAAAATGATAGTAGCCATTTTATTCACGTATTCATCTAAGTGAAATGGGATGACCATTCGCGGATTCAACGTCCATGAAAGTTTCATTAGATTTAATTTCGATGTTTGCACTATCGTACCATGGATGTTTAATATTCTGCCATAAAATGTTTTGAAAAACACTTCTCAAAACAATTTTCAAAGAGACGTCGCATAATTGCAGTATATGGTAACTGAAAAACATATTCATTGCGATATTTTGACAACTTATTGGCGATATGTGAGGTTGCGGACATTGAGCATCACTCGCCAATAAGTACTTTTTTATATCAACATTGCGAAGTCGCATCATCACGATAGTAATTCCCTGCAACTTCCCTGCCACCGAAACTGGTGAACTAGGAAGAGTACAACTGCATAACAGACGTATGCACTTTATGCATCTGATAATAACGCAATAACTTATATTTCTCGGTTGATATCAATATCCAATATGATATACTGCTGTATTCTTGGTTGCGTGATTATACTACCGACAACGGATAATTGATGACATTTGAAATAACTCTCATATTCTAGTTGACATGTGGTTGGAAATACTTATCAATGAATCTGGTTGTGCGAACGACAAGAAATCAGTAATTTATATCTTGAGTTGTATATGAAGTATTCGATTATTACCGAAAGTATGGAAATATGCAATAATATCGAATCGTTACCATCATCTAAAATTATAGAGGCTGCTCAAACTACACCACCGAAGGTAAGTACTTTCCAGAGAAATCGAGAAAAAAATATTCATGATCGTAGGAAGAATAGTGAACAAAAGTCGTTGGAAAGTACATATCTTGCACTCGTATAACAACGTTTCCGCACTAGCAGTTGTGCGGCTCGTGATAATCAAAAACAATATTCTGCTAGTTTATATTACTTTCAAGAGTTATAGTTATAATATTCACATTCTTCTTTGAGTTCACCATTTGACAGCTCTTTATTTCTGAATATGTGGTTCAGCAGTGTGTTCAATTAATAGAGAGGAGAGTTACAAGGACCTTTTGCGTGTTTCATGCAGAAATTGCGTATTTGAAAAAAATCTTTATTCGTTTTCATTTGTCGTGGCGTTTACGAAGTTCGAGTCCACCATTTCGTCTTAGAGAAATTATCATCAACTAAGGGTGTTTTCAAAATACAACTTGTATCACGAGAAATTTTTCCAAACGACCTTCGGGGTGTCCCTATTTCATGCAGTAGAAAAGCTGAGAAACGTTTACAATATACAACTAGTTTATAGTTGTCTTAATCAACCTGAATTATAGTAATTTATGCTTCAAGGCAATAATTCGATATATAGGACCGATTTTCCCTGATAAGAAGTTTCTTCGTAACAAATACTCGTTACCTATATCTCTCAGAATGATTCAAAACACACATTCAGGAAATATTTCCTGAGGCGAATTTCTAAATGTAATTTGTCATTATGAAGTATTAGAATCTAGGCATACCAAGTGATAATCTACAGAAAATGAAACTGAGATATGATGAGCATTTTACTCAAATGAGAATGAGGCTAATTTGGTGGAACATTCCCGCGTTGTTATACGTCCAGAAAGCATTCATAAATTCCTGTTTCACGAGCTCTTCGGAAATTACGTCGTAGAATGTTTCTCGTGCATCAGAATGAATTTGTTACATTCACCACAAATTCGGCATTCCCCCAGTTACTTTAACGACTTATATTTCTACAGCTGGAAGTCGCAGACTTGTGGCGGCAAATGGCCATGGCAAACATAAATCCGCCATAATATCCTCAAACTATAACGCGGGAGTCGTTGTTTACAGATAATATATTTCGCAAACGACTAAAAACGGTATTTACTTAAAACGAAAGTTGGGTTTCCCCTGCCATGCAGTGGTAACTGTATAGACCCATTGCACTGCTAGATATAGATATAGATAAGTATAGATATCTGTTATTTCTAAAGGGATGGAAAAAGTTCCCAAACAGGAAGCATAATGCCTTGCCAAATACACAATTTCTTGGCCCAGAACCCTTCTGTGGACTCTCCAAAGTCCACCTGAGAGAAGAGTTCCGACGCTGGGAAGCAGATGAAATGAAATCTCACTGGAATAAAGTGCCAGGACAAAGACAAGCGAAAAGGCTAGTGAGCCTCTCGCCAAGAAAAGCTAAACAGCTTCTCGAGTTGGACAAAGAAGACTTGAAACTGGTACATCAAAATGATGGGTAAAACAGAGAGTGATAGTTGCCGCTGATGCAAGAACTTCGCTGAAACTGCAAAACATTTGCTTTGCGAATGCCCAGCACTATTCTGCAAGTTCCTGTAAGGGGCCTTCTTAGAGCCCTCCGATGTCAGGAACCTAGCTCCCAGGAAACTAATAAACTTCGCACGAAGCCTCGGAATCCCGGGCCTCGAATAGATTAAGGGTTATGCACAAAAGATCTGATAGGTCGAGGTGCTTGAGAAGCTGCACAACCTTACAATCTACAATCCCAAACACACGCTGAGGCTCCTGGGATTTTACCCAGAGAAGAAATCTTTTCTGGTTGGCGAATATTTTCATGGTCGAGGTCGAAAATCATGTTTATTATTTTACCATCTTGAGCGATTTCGAGCAGGTATACGGTATACCAGAAGAGTACATAATGAACATATTTTTATTGTTGAGGTCGAAACCTGCAGAACTTTTGTCTATTCGAACTTTTTTCTCATCGAACGGCGAAGTCATCGAGTGAAAGGTATTCCTGAACGAGAACCTCCAAACTTTCAAGTAAATTTTCAATTCTCATCGTAATATATATTTTTTTAAATAAAGAGATGTTTTCAGTATAGGCAGAACTCATTGTGTTATTTTGTTTCTTTCGAGAAAAAATACGTGTACTTTTTATTTTCTGCTCCTGAAAAATAACACATATTCCATGGAAACAAAATCGATTAAATTCTTTCATATGGTTTATCAGAGTATCTACTTTCGGTTTACACCTTGTAAACTCCAGTGCAATAAGGAATACAACTGTCGTTTCATCACTTGTTTATTGTGAACACGCGCGTATTTCACCGGATGGGTGAATTGAAGATGTCTCGAATCCACATTTTCTCTCCGCAATCATTGAAAGTACGTGCGACTAGGCAATACAGCAACGAACTAGTAATAATGTTCGTAGGGTTACACAACGACTTATCTGGTTTCAGGACATCCTAAATATTAACTTAATTCCCTTGTAACTTCGACCTATTCTGTTATTTCGTAAGCATGTCGTTCTGAAATGTTTCCATTTCATGATCCTGTCATTTCGCAATCATGAATGTGTTTTATGTCAAAGTGAAAAAGGTGCTTCATTGTCGAAAATGTAAAATCTGAAGGACATAGTATAAAACTTTGAAACACAAATAAAAATATAGAATATAAAACCCGAGTGAGTCCAGTCTGAAATAGATGATACTATAAAAGATAAGTGATAACTCGAGTATAAAATTATTAGATAATCAATAAACTCTCCCACGAAAAGTAAACTACATAACCAGAGAAATATGGATGGGAATAGCCATTGACTTACAAGAAAGAAATCAGATCTTGAAATGTAACATTATGATATTCCTTATGTATGAAATACATTATCCCTAAGCGAGCATTCCTGAATTTGAAATATTCACATAAGGTCGAAAACCTACTGGCAACTATTTGAACATATTGTTGGCGTTATCATGTGATTGTCATGCCTTGTATATTATAATGTGCAGTTTCATCAATTTTATGAAACAATTTTCTCTAGATCAAACAAAAACTTTCCAAAATAGTTACATAAGTCAATCTCATGATTCTGTGAATTTCAAAAAGAGGTTCCAGACGTTCCTTGGTTTCGACCTAAAATATAACTAACGGCTGAATCTGCAATTATTAACTTTTGGAGACGCGTTTTCATGAATGTAACTGTTTTTTCATCGAGTATTTCAATTTGTAGATTCAATAGTATAGTGGTAGGAACAACGTATATAGGTACAACGTTTTTTGATTTTTTTAATGTAATATGGACAATTTTGACAAAATAATTTTTTCTCCTTCAGGGAATATATTCCATCAATTTCGTTTTAAGTTATCTAGTTAATTATGTATGAATTTTCCAAAACTACTCTGCTCGTGATGCTTCCAAACATGAATTCATAATAAAGCTTATTGAACCTTCTGCTAGTTATGCTATTGTGGCATTTGACCACTTATGTTTTTTAAGCAAAACATTCTTCTGAACCTGCTATAGGCGAAACAAAATAAGCAATATGCCCCCTACCGTTGACGAATATAACTAACGCATGGGCCATAGAATCGTTTGTTTACATTTGTTGCCATAAGGTTTCCATATAATTTTCTTTTTGTGAAGTGTTAATTTGTTGGTTGGAATTCAAATAATTCTGGAAAAACTATGAATCATTATTGTTGTCGTACTTTACTGTTTCTCTTGGGCGAGAAAAAAAAACCCTAAATGAGTTTTCATACCTCCCCGAATACAGGAAAATCACAATACACACAAAATTGCTTAGTAGAGCACTATGAACTACATAATATAAAAAGAAGAAACGAAAAAAACTTTATAGCCACGCAAACAATTTGAAAATATTGAAAGGAAATGAAAAATGATATTCTTCCAGACAATGTAAACAAACTGGAATGGCCCATAGATTAGTTCTCATTTTCACCGTTCTGGCGCTACGATCTTAATCTAGGTTCCCTATATATGGCTTGTCTTCTCAGCTCTGCCACAAGATCCAACCAACTGCTCTTAATGGTATCAAACGTGCATCATTGATAGAACCGTTATACTGTTCCAATTACGAATAAATGAATTGGAAAAAACATTTTCAATACATCAACACGATCTTCAGAGGCCCAGCTCTGCAGCAGCTCACAAGTTTTGGACGACATCGTCCCAGGATCTCTTTTTATCAACGCTTAGTACTACACCATTTCATCTCCAAGTCTATTTTTGCTGCGTATCAGCAACTTGTTGCACATGACTACCAACTGAGTCGTCAGCTTTGCCTACGACTTTATCCTATGTACTGATCTTTGCAGCACCTAGTCAAAAGCTTCGATCGCAAAAACATGGTTCAAATATTGTTATGACTAGAAGAATAATCATAACAACTAGTTCACCCGTTTCAAATCATCGTTCGTATATATAACTCTCACAAGCTTGATATCCCAACTGAAATGAATATTGGGCCGTGAAAGCTTATACAGGGTGCGGAACCGAAAACGAAACAGATCGAATATCTTATAGACACATATGTTGTGAAAAAAATGCAAAAACACGTCGATTTGTAAACCAAGGGGGACATCTTTCTACCATAACCTCAACTGTCATACCTCTCTCTCCTCCCCTTGGTCACTATCACCCATACATTTTAAATAGGGAAAGTACTAAGTGTGACACATCACTGAAAAGGTAATTTGAAAAGGAATTCAGCCATGTGAGTGTTCGCTTCGTAACTTTTCATTTTGGCGCCCTCTTGCGGAAAAAAAAATTTTTATTCAAAGGTACGAATGTCGTCAAATAACTCCAGAAATGCTTCAAAACCTCAGACGTTTCGAGACTAACTTATACTCATGTATGGCAGTTAATGGAGAACACTTTGAGCAGCTATTGTGAATTATTGTAGTTTGGAATGATTGGAGTAAAATTTATGCAAGCCTTTCCAATTTTTAAGTTCATACACTGTTCATACACTCTCATTTGAGGTTATGGTAGAAAGATGTCCCCCTTGGTTTACAAATCGACGTGTTTTTGCATTTTTTTCACAACACATGTGTCTATAAGATATTCGATCTGTTTCGTTTTCGGTGCCGCACCCTGTATATCTTATTGGATGTTATTGTGATGTATACTGTAGTGGGAACGTATTCCTGTCTTAACTTGTGCTATGACCTATGACCTGTATCGTTTTATATTAGTTCCAGACATCAAAATTCTTGTTATATTATTGAGGTCAACACTCCATCTCGCAAATGAAATAAGATCTAAGTAGAAGGGTGAGGCAGGTTAAAGAAATGGTTCTCTATTCATGACAAATGAATCCTTTGTCAACAGATTCCAACTATATGGTTACACCGCTCTATCGTAATTGTGAAGTACCCTTGATCTTGGCCTACGGAGCTATTTTCGACTCATTCAGTAATGTGTTCCCCTTCCCCCCTTAACATCATTCTGGGAGCGCCATTGAGATCGAACTTTCACGAGCACTTATTGAAAAAGTTATTTCCGATCATAATGGTATAATCCTAAAATGTAAATACCTGAATATTTCTTCATTACCTACATTCAGCACGCCAATCAAGTAGACCTACCTCATAGTGAGTATAGCAAGTCACAGCAATTGAAATTGATGGATTAAAATCATCTGGACGGGACTATGGGAGTGTAATTTATGAGAAACACTTATCGAACCTTATGCTTCGCTTTCGCTGCCTTCCACAGTTTCCAGCCAGTATTCGTTGAATGCCTTAACGGTAGATTTAACACGTTGTAACTGGATTTACAGAGTGAACTACTAAATGATTAGTCCAGAATAAAAACTATAAAATGCACTGGATAGTGTCCAATCCAATTCCCAAATATATGCTCAAATATATTCAAAGTCACAGGCAACGTTTCGAGGATAATTTATACTTATCTTCAAGCCAGAAGATTTCTCAATCATTTGAGTTTATGCAATGTACATTGTTTTTTTGTTATTTTGTGCTCTATCGTAATTTGAAAAACATGGAATTTTAATTTCACCGTCAGGGGCGCTAAAATCATGAGCAACGCAACAGTCAGTGCTTCATTTATCCAAACAGTACATATAGATCGACACCTTTCTGCAATTTTTACCAAAAATTTCTTTCAATATATCCAATTATTTTTCATTTTCGGTGCATTACCCTGTAGATACATATAAGCATAATTGGCATGAAACGTCGTACTGTGATGCAGACTATACTTGCCGTTATTTTGGAATTTCCGCAATTTATTTCAAGCACGATCCTCCATTCCATCCGAATTCCTTCCTGAATATTTGATGATATAGCGGATAAAAAGAAAATAATATCACATAAGACTGTATTATACTTGTACCAACATTTTTTTGTAGCGGAGACGACGAATACAGCTCAAAATTATTTTGAAATAGTTCACCAAACAGCAGTCAATTATTTTGGAGCCAGACCTAGACTAGCAACATATTATCCTCTATTCGGGCAATTTTTTGAGCAGCCTCGATTGTTACCGATGTATTTATCATGTAGGTTGTACTGGTTATTAGTTAATCTTATTCATCAGTAGATTGTGAAAAACAGAGCAATATTTCTTTCAATTCTCTCATGACTAGGTAGCTCCAATATGCTCATACATTGAGAAGATTGGCGACCACTGCATTATCTATAGTATGGCTTGAAAATTGATGTCCGCGTTCTCAAATGTTTTTGATGTGTTTTGGAATGTAGTAGAAACAATACTTGGCGTGAGTCTCTCGCAATTTCACTGAAACTTATTTCGCTATTTAGGTAATAGCGGTTGGAAAAAACATAGTGTCTAATTCACACGGAATGTTTATTTCGCACTCGTATAATCATACTCGTGGAAATTGAACTATTTTAAGAGGACGCTCATAATGGCTAATATGCTCAGGGATGTTTTCTGATCATTGATTTAGATGGATGGATTAATGGGGTTGATCAGATCTGAATAGGTGAGTGGATACTCTCATCTACTGAATCAACCAAATGTCCAATCAGCACCATTAAAAAAATGGTTGTCCTTTATGATTATTGATTTAATGGAGATTACCGAAATTTATAGGAAACTAAAGTTAACCTGGTGTCCCCTATAGATTTTTGTGAAAACACCAATGAATATCAGGATGATGATTCTTGTCATTTCTACAACGATGATATTCTATAAACTTTTCTTGTGCAATTGTCTTGTTCATACCTTATGCCTACTCTGTAATGACTGAGGGGAAAAGGTCAAGCAGGCCTCGAGTGGCACGTACATCCGAGGTTGCTTATACCAATAGCACTTATCCTAGCACTGAAACAGTAGAGCAACGCCTACGATATGCGAAACATACAAATATGAGACAATCACAGCCAACACGAAGAAAAAAAAGAACCGGTCAATTTCGAAAATAATTCGAGGCTGGATGAATCGACAAAGAGGTATCTCATTCAGAAGCTGTTATTGTAGGCAAGAACATAGATCTGCTCATTTTACTTGATGGCTTCACTCCAGAAAAAAGGAATATGTATTATCCAAGTCCAGGAAGAAAAAAAGACGAGTGCCTAAGCGATGTCACTTTCTCAGAACGCGGCATTATCAAAAATAATTCCAATATTCCGAGAAAGCCACATCAGACTTTCAGTTCAGTTGAGTCAGTTTCAGTTGGACTTCAGTCACAAGCACCTATTGAGTTAGATACGTTAGCTATTTGGAAGATGTAAGAAGTATGTTAGCGTTTTCGTCTCGTTATAACCACCATGATGATATGAAATTGCTATGAATCAGGACAGATGTTTTTTCTCCATTTAGTTACATGAGTGCTATTCAGAATTTGTGAAGGAACTCATTCTTCATAGATAGATCACGATTTTAAGTCAACCCCAAGCCTGAAGTTCGTGACAATATCACTGCTGGAAAACGATAATGACGGACACTTTCTCGAATAAGCTTTGGCTGGATTTTCCTCCAAAGGCCTGCATATAAAAATGAATCCAATTCAACTCCGTCACAACAGCTACAGCAGCCTAACAATATTGTTCCCTGCATTTCACCAGGAATGATATTGATGCGGTAATGAACCTCGAGGTTGGAAAAATGTTGACTGCGGCTACATCATGATAACATGGAAGGCACCAGATCCAGAATCATCACTGGGATCTTATGCAATTGTTTTAAAACTAATCGTAATCGATGAGACCAGAGCTTCAGACAGAAACAGTACACATTCACCAATTTTTGTTTCAAAGTGAAGCAAAACGTGTAGGATATTCGGACCACGTTTCTACAAAACGTAATAGATGATCAAATACATAGATCGAATAAAAAACGTCTAGCATAGGACCATAAGCAGTATTACATGACACTCTTCAATATCTAATTATCAAGTGCATAATGGAGATTATCGAAATTCAAATCCTGAAGGAGACAATCCATAACCCACAGTCGAAGTAATGTATTTCTTGGTCCTTGATCATGTGAAACGTCAATCGCTCACACGGTGAAAAAAAATACACCAGCTCACACGAGCTAACACCATCTGGTGTATCCTGAGATCCTGAACACTTTGGTGGCGTAGATTTTGCATTTCCGAAAGTGCGATTTGACACCGCAGTTGTGTGATGTATATTCTGTAATTTTCTTGATGCTGAATCCTGCCTCAACGAAATCCTCTTGGATGTATTCATAGTATATGAACAGGTCCATGCGAATACTTTTATGGTGGAAAGAAACACCATATCATGAGTGTATTGGGGCGATTTATTGCTTTCCTTCACCACCTTCGGTATTTTCCACCAGATAAGATTATTAAAATAAAATTTATATTATGATAAACTAGACTTGAAGACGAACTGTCTCGGCTCACTAATCTTGATCAGTGACACTTGGCTAATTAATTGAACTAATACTGATATATTTCAAAATCCAATAAATCTTCCCAATATTGGAGTCAAGTATGGTAGACTTCAGTGCCACCTTTTTGCAAAAGGTTCTAATATCGAACACCTTGACGCATGAAATACACATCATGCATATGCTTACTCATAATATTTTGGTCAATTTATATCAAATCTGGTGTTTTCTGGATGTAAAACTTAACGAGTGATTATTGACACCAAATTTGATGAATCATACACCGCCGTGATATGACACGGTGTAACTTGGTGTTAATTTCATAAAATACGGGGTTTTCCTGCGTTAGTTAACGTGGATAATAGCACCATTGAGAATATTATTACTTTTCAAGCAATTGGTGTTCCTCATGATTTTATGCTTCAGAATCGTTCCTTCACTATATCAGTGTCATTTATCACTATACTATGATCAGAATTGTGGGATGTGAGACACAACTTTGATTTGCAGGTATTGATCGGAGTTTGCTCTGAATTCCGTTTATATATTACAGATTCGAATACGTACCTGATGAGAAATACACAACAGTGGTGATGGGGTTACAACATCTCCAAAATGTTTGAACATGGTATGGTTATCTATGTTTGACCATTATATTAGTAGGGATGACACTTATTAAATGTTTGAAAGTGTTTGAAGAAGTGTTTTTTAACCGCCAACTTATAGTTGCAAAGCAACCCTCGAAGTATCATTGAGACTTGTATGAGTAAGGAACCTTAGCTTTTTAAGTGTAATCCGAAGCACTACTGGGCTGGTTATCGTTGAGAGTCCGAAGGATTGAAATCTAGGTACCAAGAATGTTCTGTTGGTCATATATCTCCTTCTGCTAAACGATACTATAGAAAAAAATAAATATTTCCAATAGCCGCCGCAGGATTTGAACCTGGGCCCCCTAGACAATAAGCCAGCAATTCAATGCACTCGACCACCAGCCCAGTTTTCGTAAGTATTTCTCCTTTCTGTGTATAGTTTCAATTTGACATATTAGATAAATGAAAGTGAAAGATTTTATCGGCTGTGTGCATGTATCAATGTAATTCAAACTACACAGATTTGTATTTCCATGCAAATTATATTTTCATAACAGTCGAAAGCGCTTTGCTATGATTTTAGAAAATATAATTTGCGTGGAAATACAAATCTGAGTTGTTTGAATTATTTTAGATAAATGTTCTACTGAATGACATTATTTTGGCAGCCTGAATTGAATACTTATGAAGTAGTGATTTTCTGAAAAACACATGAAATTTGCCATTATCAAGATTTCGACAACTTCGTCAAATCAAAAACAAAGTTGTAGTTTTTTCATTCTCATAAAGAGAATTTTTGCAAATTCCAATGATTGAAAACCGATATCAAAACATGCACACAGAATATATATCTCTTATTGAGGATATAATTAATTCTTTCCAGAATGATTTCTCACTTGATAAACCTGGACTCTCAAATGGTAATGTATTTCTAATTTCGATATAATATCAAATCTCGAAATGAGACAAACATATTTCGATTAGTGAACGTAATTCTAAAATAATGTGTACTTAAATGTTTATTTCGAGTATATGTTATCCCAGTAGAAACAAATTCATATTTTGTATACTCTGGTCCAGAAGGTAGTATACAACATCGACACTATTCACGACGAAATAATCTCTCTCTAGTACACGATAAGAAAGTCTTAGTAAATCTCAATGATGTAATATTTATTTCTCATCCAAGATTAAGTGTCGAGCTTGTGCAAAAGAGTTTGTTCCACATAATTCATACATAATTTGCTATACCTAGTTCAAAAACTGTTTCGAGTGTCAAGTTACTGATCCAATAAACGGAGTTGATTCATATAGTATAATCTTTGAGTTTATATCCCCATTTTATCGCGAATTCTTGATTTTCACCTCTCTCTTTCTCTGTAATTGAAGTATTGATTTTCAATTTCATGGTTTATTTATATAGAATACCATATCATAGGAAAAATATGGCAAGTAAAATTACTGATATTGATGAGAATAAAGTTAACAAGATCCACATTTGAGATAGTGTTAAGATAATTATTATTTCAAATGAGAGTCTCCTATTTCGACTGATCTTTCTTTTTCGTGTGTGGATCTGAATTTGCTTTCTCTTACGATGTAGGAGAAGTAATTTATTCGAGGACACAGTATTTTTTTGTCTCATTCGAATTTAATGCAGAACAGTAGAAGTTGCATACAATATAAAAAAACCAACCAGCCGAGTTGGGTGAGATTTTTAAAAAAATCAGCCTAGTGTACCAGTGTTTCTTTTCCAAAACTCGAATGTGATTCGATATGCGTTTCAATAATAATGAATGAATATTATATTTTACAAAATTTCCTTATGAAAGAGTTGACTTTTGCCTTTCAAAACATTCAACTAACATCGACGCAGAAAATTAGTCTTCTTGTTTGGGTACGCTTGAATTATATACTGTACTTAATCATCTTGAAGTTCAGGGGTTGGATTTCGTACTGAATTCCTCTGAAATTGGCTGATCAAGAGGTTTTCTGAAGTTTACAAACCCTCGAAAGTGGTCAATTACAGAAAGGTTAGTATTTTTGGTGCCCAGTTTCAAGAAACCGTGGAAAACTAGACTGATAGTTAGGCGGGACGATAAGCGAGTACTTTGTATAACTGTCCACTATGATTCGATAGAATTTATGCAAACAATACAATATCAAGAATATTCCAGGTACTTATCAATTATTGGCAATATAGGATATTCCAATACCGCAGTGCACTTAGGTTCTGAAATCAATATACTTTCGCAAATAATATAAAGCCAATAAATGGTAAGAAAACAATGAACAATAATATCCAGTGTTTTCAAGTATTTTCAACCATCAACTTAGTTCAACCCTCGTAAGTCTAGGACTTGCATGAGTCAGTGGTACCAGTGGTAGGTTGTAGTTGGTGCGGTAGTTTTCAGAGGACACGTGACATGAAACGGACTCAGTGTCCAGTGAGGAGTCCCGTTACCAGTTTCAAGTATTTTTTGTTCAACTCGAGAAGCTGTATAGCTTTCCTTGGCGAGAGGCTCACTAGCCTTTTCGCTTATATTTGTCCTGGCACATAATTCCAGTGAGATTTTCATCTGCTTCCCAGCGTCGGAATTCTTCTCTCAGGTGGGCTTTGGAAAGGCCACAGAAGGGTTCTGGACCGAGAAATTGTGTATTTGCCCCTTCTTTGGCAAGGCAATCTGCTTCTTCGTTGCCTTCAACCTGACCTGGCACCCACATTAAAGTGACCTGGTTGTTCATTGCCTATTGTCTCAGGGATTTTTTGCCCTTTCAGTGTCCCTTTCGAGGCACTCTTACATACACATATATCTATAGCATATACTTCTGCTTGAAAGATGGTTGGGGTGTTGGCAGCTTGAAATTTGGCCCTGTATCTCCCACTCCAGTATACCATACTGATGCATCCCTTTCCAGTTGAGGTCCGTTCTCTGTGCAAATTTGGAGGTTGTTTATGACCACTTTAAACTGCATTTCCAAGTCGTACCAAACTGGCATGATATCTGTCGGTTTAGACATGGATTATAGGGAAATATTTTCCAAAATCTTCATTTTCTGATTTTAGATTTTTTGTCTGGCTCAGTCTGAAGGAACTGATTGCTGCTTCTTTCATTACACACAGGTGCAATGGTGGAAGGTTCAGCATTACCTCTGAGGCTGCAGTGGGGCACGTGAATATTGCCCCTGTGATTCCCAGACAAGCTAGCAGCTGCACTTTCTGCAGCTTGACTTGTGCCGAAATTTGTTGTATTCAAGGCCACTAAATTAATGAAGCGTAGGTGACCATGAGTTTGATGATCGTTTGGTATGACCAATAGATCATCTTTGGTTTCAGATTTCAGACCCCATGTCTTGCCTAAGACTCTGCGGCACGTCCAACTTGCCGCTATAGCTCTGGAAAGAATGTGCATGCTTGAGTTGGCTGTTCCATGTCAGTTTTTGGTCGAGTATTACCGTAGATCTTTCATTGCTTACGCTAGATCCCATTTCCAGGTTATTTGTTTTGTAGGTCCGGGGTGTTGAAAAGACTAAGCCATTGATTGATCGTTTTTATTTTTGTCCTTACATATGTGTTGTACCACGTGATCATAGTACCTACTTTCTTGCAGACCCCTTCATACCAAAAAAATACTACAGGATGCCGCCTCTTGGTTAATGGAACCAGCACTGTTTTGCTAGGATTGACATTGAGTCCTTCCTCTGCGCACCAGCTTATGATTGTGTTTAGGGATACTTGCATGCGATTGGAAATTATCCTGACATGCTTGTCCCTAATGGTAACGACCAGGTCATCGGCGTAACCATGAGTCGTGAAATCAGAATCATGTAGCTTGACTATCAGGTTGTCGACAACCAATGACCACAGCAAAGGCGATAGAACAGCCCCTTGGGGACAACCTTTTTCTACTGTCATCCTGACCGTATCTTCCCCAAGAGTCGCCACAATGATTCTACTTTTCAGCATTGATTGTATCCATCTAATCAGTGAGGTGTTATCAAAAGCGCACTCTATGTCGATGAATGCACGAAGAGCCATTTCTTTTTCCACGAATGTCTTCTCAATGATTTCAAGCAGACATTGTAGAGCATTCGTGGATTTACCTGCTTGATAAGCAAACTGTTCTGGTGGAGCGGTCTTAACTCAAGGAGTTCGCTTCTGATGTAACAGTCTACTATTTTTTCCATTACTTTTAGGAGAAAAGAGGTGATACTGATGGGGCGGTAAGACTTTGGTTTGTCCATTGGACGACTTCCAGCCTTTGGTATGAACGCCACAACGGCCTCTCTCCAAGCTTGCGGTATTTAACCGAAGGTTAAGCTGACCTTTAATAGACTTTTCAAAGAAGGCTCTATTATTTCAAGGACATGTTGCAGTAAGGCGGGAAATATTCCGTCATTTCCTGGCGATTTGAAAGGTTTAAAGTTTTTGATACCATTCCTGGATCTGTTGGGATTGTGGATAACCCCTTTCAGGCGAGCGCTTGGCTGCTCGTTCTCCACAACTGTTTCGGAACCAGGAAAGTGTGTCTGCAGGAGAACACTCGAGCTTTTCTTAGGGTTATCAGTATATCCTCCGTTCGGCTTTTTGGTAAGACCGATGCCGTTGGAGTGTTCTTTTGAGAACTTTTTGAAGGCGTTGTGCTGGGGCTAATTAGGTGATCTCCTCACGAATTCCTCCATGTTCTTCTTTTAGATTTTTTAAAGAAAGAGCTGTTTCCCACTCGGACATTTTTTCCAAGTTTTGATAATTCCTTATTTTGAATAGGTCAAGTAGACAATATATTCTGGGGCTAAGCTGTGCATGGTCTCATATTTCTCATACCCATCATATGATATGATGTGGACTTCTGGGCTCGTTATAAGTAGTCAAAGCAGCTATCTGAAATTTCCTCTCGATGTCATTGATCTGCTATTATGTAAGGCAACTATTAAAAACATTGGAATGGAATCTGCAATGTTCGACAACGTATCAGCTGCTACCATGTTTACAAAACCAACAACCAACCAAATCTGAACTCAAACAAAAATAGATCATTATGGTGGGCACTAACGACAACTTCTCAATGGAAAAACATGGAATATAACAGAATTGATGTGCAATATTGAAAATGATTGATGATGAAGCAAGTTGAAGTAGGTATATGTAAAATTAGCTCTTGGGGCAGTATTTTCGAAAAATCGAAAATAAGGGTAACAGTTAGTTGATATTTGAATCTTATTCGCAAAATTAATCACAACCATTATTAAGCACTCTCACCAAATGTATCAGTGATTGTATAATAAGGTGAGCCTGATTTCAACTATAAAACATTATTGCCATGTACTTTGCTTCATTTTCCTTCCCGAACATTTATGCGATATACTAATGGTTATTTGTATTTTATTTGGGTTTTTCAAATTGTATTAGAATGAAATATATATCAAAAGTTTATTGTACTGCCGCTGTGAAACGAAACTACATTGAATGCCTTGGATATGTCGCGAAATTGGGGAACGATAAAATTATAATATTGTCTTTGCTTTCACCATTCAGCGACTTTTGCATTTTTTTCCCCATAAAATAACTGCAAAATGGTTTATATTGTAAGTCTACAAAAAAGTTGATCAGTGATATCCTGGTACCTAACTATTTCTTTGTTCATAACGGTGCAGCCACATGAATCTCATTTATTCTATGGGAATTGAATTTTGATTTGGTTTATTTTTCGGACTGATATTTACATTTCATTTTGTTTCCTGAGTTTTCCTGAATGATGCTATTGGACTTTAGGAGTCCTATTCGGCATGTCTGTTCTGTATAGGGTAGTAGTTACTTGAAGGCTTATATTGTTCTATGTTGCGATCTACACAAATCCATTCGCAAATATTCGCCGTTCCTTCAATTTGAAATACCTATAGAGATGACACATTAAACTTCGGAAATCTCCATTCCAGTGAAAATTCGCGACCCTCATATCCGAAAATCTTGGGAATACTCTGAATAGTAATCTATCAAATTTTACATGAAAAATGTCGACAAGAAGGTACAGTGGGGAATGAACTTATATATAACAAAATGAGATATATTGATCAAAATAGGTCGAATGCTGGATTCACTATACTCTATGGATTGTTATAAGGCAAGTGTGTAACGACCACCCTGTATATCGTTCAATGCGTATAATATCAACTACAGTCTGAATGGTCTCATCAGCGTCGAAGTCTGAACGGCTTAGGGTTGAGAAAACAAAAGGAAGTTGAAAAGCAAAAGAGTGCCGGTAGACTCTGAACGGGATAGTCGCGTAGCAAAAATTAGGAAATATGTGAAAATCTATTCGAAATTTTTTTTTTCTTTACTTTCGTTTAAATTTGGAATCAATACTTATTATCAATGACATAAAATTTTAACCTAATTTTGGGCCGAAATTATCGAGGTAGTGAGTGCTTTTTCAAGACACCAACTAGAGACAGGAAGGGAAGCCGTCATGGGTGAGGTCAAACCAAACTATTGCTTGAAATCTCTCGTAGTAAAAACTCAACTCCTAGTTTGATTTCGATAGTAACAGTTGAAAGTCTATTTGATTACGAGTTCATATTTGAGTTATTATCTTTTATTTTGTTATATTTCTTTAAGTCGCAATACATACATATTTTTTAAATCTATTTATTCGAGTCGAAGTCAATTTATATACCCAAGAAATGTGTCCCTGAATTCCAAATCCTTTTCGCTTGACAGCGGCAGGGCTACGAACCTAGCTTCCGGGACCAGTGGCCTTTTGCTATTATTGTTCCGTCCTAGCGCGGAAAATCGCTAGGTGGTGGCAGCTCTACATCAACATCAGTGGAAATCATTCGACTTGAAGGGTTGTCCTAAAGTCAGTCTGTCGTTGCATGTGAGGGGTAGACTGACAAGTGGTCAGTAGTCCAGCGGCGCAGAAGGACGGCTACGAGGGTTGTTGCTGAGGTCTCGTCGTTGATTCAAAACAACAGGCTGACAAGTGGTCAGTATAGGCATAGGACAACTTTCGTGAATGTTCGGAGTTAATAACAAGACGAATATTACCAGACGCGCGAACCTTATTTATTTTATTAAAAAGGGGTTACCGTCACAAGTGGTTCATGATATACCCTATAATAATAGGCCCAAGGCTTAATTGTTAACTTTTGTTCGGGCATTTCTATTGTTTCACATTAGTCCAATAGTCCTAATTACATTTTGGAATCAATTAATTCTCCCTTTCTCCTCCGCATAATGCTCATATTTCTTTGAATTATGTTTCATTATTGATTTTCAGCCTTCCACCGTTTATTGAAATCTTGATAGTGCGTCTATACAAGCTCTGTTTGTGCCAAAATTACCATAACGACAACATGAACTAGACATTCATGACTTCCCCTATATTTTATGATATTCACTTGTATGTTTGGATAATACCACTCATTTTCTCAATGGCTGTAATACAAATAAACTACTTGTTCTAAATTTTTTTCGGTGAGACATTGTAGATTGTATATTGTAGGAGGGGTCGTTAAGGCTGTGCATCTTCTCAAGCACCTCGACCTATTAGATATTTTGTGCATAATCCTTAACCTATTCGAGGCCCGGGATTCCGAGGCTTCGTGCGAAGTTTATCAGTTTCCTGGGAGCCAGGATCCTGATATAGGAGGGCTCTAAAAAGGCTCCTTCCAGGAATTTGAGCCTCTTGCAGAAGAGTGCTGGGCATTCGCAAAGCAAATGTTCTGCAGTTTCAGCGAAGTTCTCGCAGTAGCGGCAACTATCACTCTCTGTTTTACCCATCTTTTTGAGGTGATACCTCAGAGGGCAATGTCCAGTGAGGAGTCCCGTTACCAGTTTCAAGTCTTTTTTCTCGAGAAGCTGTTTAGCTTTCCTTGGCGAGAGGCTCACTAGCCTTTTCGCTTGTCTTTGTCCTGGCACTTTATTCCAGTGAGATTTCATTTCATCCGCTTCCCAGCGTCGGAATTCTTCTCTCAAGTGTGGGCTTTGGAAAGTCTACAGAAGGGTTCTGGGCCGAGAAATTGTCTATTTGCCCCTTCTTTGGCAAGGCAGTCTGCTTCCTCATTGCCTTCAACTCCCTTATGACCTGGCACCCACGGAATCCATGGAATGAAATGGAAACTACTGACTTACGCCAGGAACTTTTTCTACTACGTGGCTGATATGTAATTACCGCTTTCGATTATCAAATGATACCATAGTGTAATGGGCAGCGCATTACATATATGTGAACCTGGTTCAAAGCCCTTATTATCATGTTTTTTCAATACAATTTTTCTTTCACCGATAGGTTAGACGTTTCGTTAAGACTCATTGATTGAATACAGCGCGATAGCGTATTCAATGTGATAAATATATGATCGGGTCGTTTCACAATAATCGACAGATATCAGCCATGTAATAAAAAAAAATGCTTACGATTAATTTTAACAATTTAGCTGTAATTTCTCGAAAAACTGAACATCACAATGAATAATGAACAGGTTTCTATAGAAAGCAATTTAATACTGATGTTTCTTATCATCGATTTCCATTTGATATTACACCCTCATATGATGACTCAGAAAAATTCAGATATTCATCTGATTTACTATATATTTTGAATCCTGAGACCATTATGCTTCTTCCTCACGTGCATAAAATATCACAGAATAAGAATGTTTTAGCTACTTAGCACCAATATTGTACAATACCATTTCTGATGAATTGAAATGTCTGAATGAAAACTTTCAAAGAAGAAAATGTATGAACCGATAATTTTTTTCATTAAACGAAAATTAACTTTAAAAACTTTAAAAACTTTATTAACAGTATCGACCTGTCTCCGCCTTGCACCTCTGGCTTTCCTGGATGACATAGGGCCTTGATATAAGGAAGCAGCATGAAGTGTACTGTCATCTGCGAAGCTGTGAACAGGACAGGAAGTCACATCAGGTGGTTGATGTGTAACAGGAAAGTTGGGGCCAAAATAGATCCTTGCGGAACAATGCGAATAGTCATTCAGATGTACACATGTTCACATGTAGTGATCTATTCAGAAGGAAGCTTTTTGAGAATATCTGTCACAGTACAAGAACATTTTATCCGAATTTCCTTATATTCTCAAACATTATTCATAGAATATTATTATGTCTCCAGCTTGCTCAAGAGAAATGGTAAGTTCATATATTCATATCGTCATTAAGTACCTAACAGTTGAATATTTTTTGCCTGCTCTGTCAACATTAATTCTCCTTTGGACGGTCATAGAATATTCATCAGAATATCCATTCATTGTCGGCTAACGGATATCTTACGGATATCCATTCTATGCACGATGAAATTGTATATCCTCTTACAATATTCTCCTACCAGCTCACACTATGTTTCGCGAACATTATAGTGTTTTTCTTGAAAAATAAAAAAATCAAAAACGAACTTTCTTTCGAAATTTAGTTAGGCTTCCTAGAATGGGTTATTACCTCATAACCTCTCCCCTTCCTTCCTCAGCGACCATGCACCCTCGAAATCATTCAATTGTTCTACTTATGTAGTAAAAACGGATGTAGTAAAAACGGTAATAAATGAATCGGAAAAACTACCTACCGTTCGGGTAACTTTAATTGCTTCCGCTGCCGAATCATTACAGGCATATGTTAATAACTTAAGTATAGAATAATTCTTCTACATCAATGGGAAAACATAAGCTTTTTCAGATGTTTGTGATACAATGAAAAGTATGATAGCGACAACACAATATGCCGTGTACACGATTTATGCTGTTGATGTAGCTCCATACATCATTCTGTATATCAATAACAGGTCAATGTTTGTAGTTTTTGTTGAGCATCAATTTGAATAGCGCCATGAATAGTTAACAAAGGGGTTTAGACAATGCTAAAACGTAATGCATAGAGCACAAAAGGTAAGCACTGTTCATGGATCGAAAATAAACGATAGTAAAACATAATGAAGTTAGATTTCTCAACTATACTTTGTAATAAACTACACAACACTAATTTCGTTGCACCCCAAAATTTTTGTATATGTATATGTAAAAATATGAATAATTTTTTTCTGCTTTGAACAATTTGAATTCTGTTCACACTGTAACTCCTTTAATTATATAAACTCATACTTCTCAAAACATGAGGTTTTTCACATAAAATCACTACTAGGTGTGACACTCTTTGCAAATTTTCTTCAAATCTTTTCCCGATCAGTCAGAAAAAATTTGGTTCCAAGCTGAAAACAGTTATTAACAGGGGCAACATTTTGAGGTGGTACGAAATTAGTGTTGCGTAGTTTATAATGCTTGCAAATTCATTCACAGTGTGAATGAGCCAACTGGAATAAATTCGATGATGAATAAACGGGGGCCTGTTCCAAAAAACGTTCGGACACGTCGATTGGTATTTTAAGAAGCGCAAACAAAAACTTTTTATACCTACTGCATTTTGAAAAACTGATGTGAAAATATTTGTTTCCAAACCAAATTGTTACCTATATTCACGTTTCGAATGCAATAACGGGGTATTGGGATCAATAGTGCAGTCAGTAGCTCATTATTTCTTTGCATTGAAAATACATTATATATTTTGTTTGAAAAGATTTCAAAAAGTTGTTCCTTATTGTGACACAGAATCCATACTCTGGTGAGAAGGTTCCAGTATCAACCGCCGTTTCGTTAGAACATCGTCCATGATAGAATCGTGGTCTTTTTCATATAACTGCAAAAGTCTGTTTCTAAAGCTGCAAATAGTCATACAATCCAGCCTTGTGGTATTCCTACGTTTATCAGAAAATCATCTTCTTGGCTGCCAAACAATCTTCAGAAGCCATCAACAGGCTTGTTTGGGTAAGGAGGCGGGAATCTACAGTTTATACATGTGAAATCCGCACCACTGTGGCATTTGGGCTGGTATAAAATGTATAATATATGAATATCGTACACAGCATGGTAAAACCCAAATACGTTGATGGGGGAGTCTGAAAAGATTGCGAGAATACATCAATTTCGAAAGAAACTAATGAGCCAATGTCGGTCGGAGGAGCTGGCCATGGAGAAGTAGCTAGTACCAAACTTTATGATCTTCGACTGCAATTCTCTAGACTTTCCAAATGCTTTCCCAAGTTTGAGTTTCAGATATGCATTACATACGATGAAAAGACCACCTGTTGATTACTCTTTCTTTGTCAAAAGCCATATCGCGAATCTGAAATATTACTTCTACTTTTCAGATATTTCGTGATTTTCTTTTTATTGGTAAAAATTTGTACGAACATTTTCGCAAATATGACGGTACCGCCCAAATGCTGAAGAAATCTACAATCATGAAGTCGGAGACTTCATAGATTGAGCTATAGTCTCTTTGATCTTCTAGACAAGTTAAATCGACCAACTATTCAAATTTCTATACATTCAGATTGATAATTCTTGAGGAGTTATGGAAGGGGAACCATATTTTAATATTCACCTTCAAGGAAAACTTCGATGTTTCAGGATAATGAAGATATTTGAACTGCCTCTATTACCCTTACCTTACCTGATGAATTATTCTTATCCTAGTAACTCACCCTGAATTTACACATTAAAGCTTCACACCTCTACTTCTGGATTCCGATTTGGTGTCATTTATATCATAAAGTTTCTTCATAAAGACTATACTAGAACAATTCAAATATCGAGACTTGGCATATGGTTCTGAGTTCATTGTAATCCTAGAATTGAGAATCACCATTTTAGTATTCCAGAATAACACAGTTAATATACAGAACCAACATGTGAGTATAATTTGTTACGTCGATAAACTATGGTCCATGTAATATTATTCTTGTTTTGTTTGTTGCTGACCAAACCTCTCACAACTTGAATAATAAATGAAAACTTCAGCTGTTTCAGGTTTGTCCAACTTCCGCTCAACATGTTGGTGCACTAAATCAAGAGAATGTTAGCGAATGTCTTAGAAATAAAATTGGGGAATGAATGCAATATCCGATATATTTCTGATAGTTAGTCGAAGGAGTAGGTATTGGTGGACAAAGAAAGAAGTCCATAGAGATATGATACTGAAATCACCAAAGGTATAGATTGTTAACCCTGAGATATTATTATTTTCAGTAGACATTTCGATATTACAATAAAAAGGGTTATTCTGGATGTTTTTCTCAAATGGAATTTCTGAAGCTGAACTTTGAGTATATTTTTAGTTGAGTTCGTTGAGAATGCAGAAGTATGAAGATATATCCATTACCAACACAAAAGGATGAGCTCAAAGGATGAATTTAGCTCAGTTTCAGTTTTTCGAACTATCGAGACCAAAATTATTTCTTGATCCATACTCATTTTAATGGAGAACTAATATTTATAGCTGCTGTATTCTCCCCTCAAACTTTATCAAAATGTGAACTGAAACAAAACAGTATTTTTGCTACAGTTTCTACTAGGCCGCAACACAGCTACTTCAAATTTGGATTTCTTTTCACCCAAAAAAAATTGACACCAACATTGAAGTCCATCAATAAGTCATGGAACCAAACCGATTCCAATCAAATTCTTATCGAACACGAATATATACACCTAGAAATATGACTTCCGAGTAGAAGCTTCAATCCTATTTGTTTTCTTTCGGAAAGTTTGTGGAAATCGATAGCTGTGAATGTGATTGAAATTGTTCTCGCGTTATTAGTAGAGAATATGTTATTCAGTCCAATTAAATCAGGAAAACTCTTGACGAAAATAAGCTCAAAAAATTTCAGATTCTGCGTTTGAAAATTTGTATGCCTCAAAGGGGGAAATTTTCCAGACAGAATCGGCGAGATCTATATTTTCGTCTTCATCTGCTACGTATATTTTAACAGGGTGTTTTAGCTTATCGGAAGAATAGATATAACTATTTATATTTTTTATGTAACAAATACTTTCTACTGAATTCTTGGGTAAGTAATCGAATATCGCCTGTGAATGTGATATGCTAATAGTCAAAACGAAATGTTGATGGGTATTTAACGGTTAACGGTGAACTTCATTACATCGAAGACAGAATTCGAAGTTATCGAAGAAATTATCTGCTAGAAAGGTAGGTATCTTAAGGACAACTGAACAACTCGAATTCAACGAAATATCATAACTGAATTGCATTTGTTTCAAACATTACGTTAACGGTTACCCCAAGGCCAACTTCGAATTCCGAATTGGATATGGACATTGAAAGAGTAATATAACCATTAGAACACTGACAAAAAATTAAATTTGCTGAAGTTACACAGTAAGAACCTTTGTGTTTGATATTTACTCTGATGCGCTCTATTCTACCTCTAATTACTTTTTTGCTGGATATCAACGGATTGTTGCAACTTCACCAAATATACCATTCTGTTAGAGTCATCGCTATGGTAATGAAGGATTCAAATGGGTTTCATTCCAACAGAAACCTCATACAATTGGATCCTTAGGAAGGACCATGCGAATCCAGATACTGTAATAGCCATTCTGTTTCCTATCACTATGATCTATACTCTAGAGGGATGACTTTGAATGTTGCGTCACCAAATAAACGTTGTGAACTTTTCGCACTTCTACAAATACTACCATGGACGATGATCTGATGATTATCAGCAGCCATATCTCTTGGAATGGCGTTGATTCAGCATTCTTATGCATAACTTTCGATTAGTTTGATATTATTCTTCTACTTCAAATGAGGATTCATGAAGCAGATGGAGGGAGCTTGATTAATTCCACCAAAATTAAGTTTTTATACTTTCAAGCGAACAAATTTTGACTCAGTATTAATCAGCTGGTTGTTTCGTTTCTCTCTTCCCCGCATGAATTTGACTGATTAAAAGTACCCAACTTCGAAGTTGCTATATCAAATAAATCACAGCATCCTCCTGGGAAATATGCAAATTGATAGCTCAAATCTCATTGAATTATTATTAATGTTCAAAAAAACTGTTTTTGACCGCCAACTTTTAGTTGCAGACCAACCCTCGAAGTCTCATTGAGACTTGTATGAGTGAGGAAGACGGGGACCTTAGCCTTTCAAGTGTCATCCGAAGCACTACTCGGTTGGTTACCGTGGAGAATCCGAAGGATTGATATCTAGGTACCAAGAATGTTCGGTTGGTCACTTATCTCCTCTCGCTAAACGATGCTACAGAAATAAATAAAATTTCCAATAACCTTGCCTCAACGCACTCAACCACCAACCCAGTTGTGATGAATGAGAAGGCCCAGTTATCAAAATAAAAATGTATTTCTATAGTATTGGTGATTACCTAGATTTCAATCCTTCGGACTCTCCACTGTAACCATAGCCGAGTAGTGTTTCGGATGTTACTTATTATATTAAAATCAAGTCCCCGTCTTCCTAACTTATACTTTCGAGGGTTGCTCATGTACCTGAGTTGGCGGTCAGAAACACTTTTCAAACATTATTTTTTGAATACACAGCGGCCACCATGCAATGTAGAAGAGAATTCATAAACGGGGTTTCTTGTTCGAACATTTTGGTTTTTCCCATAGAACCTTCACCTCCTCTTTCACAAACATTGAGAGTTCAGCTGAGGGAGGAACTACGTTCCTGCAGGTTTATCACTATTTGGCTATAAATGTGTCTAAAACAATAGCCGACTATACTTATAGTCCCATAGTTGAAGTCCAGCCATATTCTGCAACGATGGGATGATTTAGATATGGCATAACTTGAAATTAATGCCAAAATACCTGATGCAAAAGAGTTATTGAAGAAGTAGTAGATTTTCGCCTCAAAATTCTGAGATTTTCAAAAATTTTGAAATGAGTGCCAAGACAACTCTGTTCAAGTAAACAAATACTAAACAGAGGAGTTCTGAAAAACAGTCGCGTGTGGCAAATTTCAAGGAGCTCAGGGTAAAAAATTCAGTAATGATTTATGGCAGCGCCTTGCTGAGGAATTAAAATGTGGGAAAGTTGTCTTCTAATCTATTTATCAAATATCGACATGTCTCTCTGTCCAATCTGAATAGCTTGATGAATTCGAAATCACTCAATTCGAAAGGATTTGACTCATCTCTCAAATGTCGTTTTCGTTTTTTGAAGTCCGCATTTCTTTGTATTTGATTTCTTCTATCTTGTAGGTAAGCACCAATCTCTATGAGAGCCATAGATAGATAGATACGCATTTATTTCCAATAACATGAAACTTGTATGTAACAATATGAACTTAAAATAAATATATACATATGAAAAATAATTCAAGTTCAATATAAAGGCTATATTTAAAGACGTAAGGAAAGGTAGAAGCATATAACATTTTGAATAATGATATTTGAGAAATGTATGTGTATACATATCTTTACATTAATAAACTGAGACAGTCAAATTAGAAACAAAATACAAGCCTATAAAGAACCATAAAAAATAAAAAATGAGTTAGAATTAACATACAATATATCAAAAAATACCAGTGAAAAAAGACCAATTTCAAAGTTGATATGAGAAAAATTCATCCAAATCGTAAAAGCAATGAGTATGGAGGAGTGATTCCAATTTATTCTTGAATTTTAATTCACCAAGGTTCTTGAGATATTCTGGAAGTTTATTATAAATTTGAGTTCCAGTGTACAAGGGACCTCTACGTGTGACATTGTATTTATAATTAGGAAGCCTATAATTTTGACTCCTTGTGGGATATGAATGAATTTCTGAGGTATTTATTAGATTTTGTTTATTTTTATGTATAAGATTACCCAATTTGAAAATAAATAAGTTAGTCATTGTTAATATCAGAGAAACAAACTTTTCCCTACAAGAATCTAATTGTTTCAGATCACATAAAATTCTGATAGCCTTTTTTTGAAGTGTGAAAGTAGAATTCCAGCTTATTGAATTACCCCAAAACTCAATACCATACTGTAACAAGCTATGTAGGCAAAGTAAACTGTTTTAGCCGTTGTTGTGATACCTAGATTTTGTTTTATTATTTTTATAGTGTGAAGTGATCTGCTAAGTTTAATATTCAATTGTCTGATATGTTCTGTTTATTTCAGTTGCATATCTACATGGATGCCTACCTGAAAATTTTGTAATTTCCACGTGCTCAATATTTTCATTATACAAAGGAATTTCAAAAATATCTAATTTCGGGTGTGGTTGAAATAACATATGAGTTTTGCTGCAGTTGAGTGCAAGATTATTTGCTAGAAACCAGTCTGAAATATCCTCTGTTGAATTTTGAGCTTCATCTCTTAACGAGATCAAGTTATCACATTGACAAAGTATACTAGTATCATCAGCAAACATTGTGATGAATGCAGTTGGGAAATTCACTACTAGGTCATTTATATATACCAAAACAAGTGTTGGTCCCAGTATTGAGCCCTGTGGAACTCCACTCCTAATAATTGCAAATTCTGATCTCGCTTTTTCTGTAGTTTCCACTATTTCAACACACATTTGTATCTTTGTTAAGTAACTTCTCAGCTATCCTTCTTCATTTCCCTGTATACCGTAGTAACTTAATTTACCCAAAAGTATTTTATGATCACCGCAGTCAAACGCTTGAGAAATGTCACAGAATATGCCGAGAGGGTAATTTTTGCTTTCTATTGTCTGATAAATTTTTTCCAAAATTTGAAATATTGCATCCGAAGCATTTGTACCTTGTCTAAAGCCGAACTGGGATGAAACCAGTATATTATTTGATACAAGATAATTGGTCAGTTGATTTCTCACGACACATTCAAAGATTTTTGACATTGATGGTAGCAAAGAGATTCCTCTAAAATTATTGAGTACATTAATTTTTCCTTTTTTGAATAGAGGGATGATGATGGAGATTTTGAAAACACTCCGGAAATAATCCTTGAGCCAGTGACAAATTTACTAAAAATACGAGAGGTTTCTTGAAGGAGCTAATATTTTTTTGCATTAAGGTTATAGGTATTTCGTCATAAGTATTTTATCACATCTACTAAATGGCGAAGCATCGCAATAATTGTATTTGCTGAGGTAATGAGTATACTCTTTTTTACTAGGAGTTGTAGGTACGACTGAGTCCACAGCATCCAACAATAATTTGTTGAAAGAATAACTGAAAGGAAAGCTTGAATTCATATATTATCATCAATTCCAACTTACTTTCGATATAAATAGTTGAAAGAAATATATATATATCACTTATATTATAATAGAACAGTATAGGTACCTACCTACCAACCAATTGATTGTTATTCTATTCACTACACTCAAATATATAAATAAACAATCCTAAAAACGGTAAATTGTATCAACTAACTACAGACCATTGGTGTCAACAAAAGTAGGCTATATACCCACTATCGCCAGCATAGTTGGTGGTTATAAGGATATACAATAGGAAAGACTATCGATGTAGTCGATTAAATTACTATATTATTTAACAGAATACCATTTTTGAGACTACAGAAATACCTCATAGCCCGGCTATAAAATTAACAGAATAAGCCTGCTGGATGCCGAACACGCAATGTGTGTCTGTGGCAGGGTTTTTAATGTGTGTTAAGGGCAGTGATTATGCTCCTAAATTTGCCTTCAAATATGTCTGTTTATATGTAAGTATATTCATTCATGTTGTTTAATGTATTAATCCATAATAGGGAAGAAAGATAATTGAATCAAATTAAATTAAAAGCAGATCAAATCACATAATTATGTCCATCAACTATAGGCGCAATCAGTGTTGCGATGGATGATTGCGACTGGCTGATATAACACCTGAACGTTCTTTATTTCCTAGTTCTTGAAATTATAGTCCTTGGATGACTTCCTGACGACATACTGAAAGGACGTTCCTGGTTGGTAAGTTAGACATATGTGCGTCCCACAGACGTATTATGTACGTCCCCAATGTTCCAACAGGATGTACGAAAGACATACATAGGACATGATTGTGCTAGGTAGTGGATTGTATCACCAGATATTGATTGATGTTCAATTCGCAGTAATCAATGTATATTCAAAATGTGAGTGCTGTGTCTTGAATATAATGTATATTAAATTATTGGAAGAACTATTCGAATATATCGAATAATATTCTTAACTACGGAAGATGAATAAACTGAATCATCCTGTATACTCTCCGGAATAGGTTAATTTTGATGAATCCCATTCTGCATCAATACTGGGAGATGATTAGCACCGTTCGGAGTTTACATGAGAACGAGACCTATTTGATGATTTTGCCGGAGATAAGACGATGACAGTAATGAAAAAATTATTTCCTTATTTGGATTTCTCGATGGTGACATTTCACGTTTCCACATCTATTGAAGATATCAATTCAGGGGGACTCAATTTTTTTAATACTATCTACTCAAAACATGTTTACTTTCTCACAAAATCAGTAACGAAAAATCATATGTAAGCTTACATTAGAATGTGGATAAATTCAACTGGTAAATCCAGTAATTTTCTGGAATGGAATTAATTTAACTGACCGAAATGATGCGGATCGAATACGTAAATTCGAAAAAATGTTTTTTACCAGTTGAAAAACGATTCAACAGACTAGATCGTCAAAGTTGAAGTTGAAATAATAAGTAATAAGTGCCTCCTCGAATACCATACGAAGAGAATTATTTTTCATTAATCCTTCATCAAATAAGTGACGCTATGGCTTTTTTGGCAGTCAGTCTGTATATTCGGCAGTGTATATTTGAGCCACCAGTAAGCAAGTTTTCACTTCCTTTGATAATCAATAGGCATTCGCATTATACATCAACATGTAATATATCAAGTTGAGTTCACCGGAAGATTGATGAAGTGTCCTGACGAAAATATTCCAGTAGAATTGAACAGATCCCGTGTTGGATTGTACCATCGGGATGAAGCAACATTTTCCAGTATAGGCTGTCACCTTATATGGGCAACCAATTTCCTTCCTTTGTGATTCATATTTATGATGAAATAATTCAATTTTACAATAGGTTAGTACCGATACAAATTTGTCATTATTTTTATCAGAATATATATTTGTAACGGTTTTTCATATTCTTATTTTTTTTATTTATCCGTGTCAACCATTGAGGTTATTAGTGGTGGTATATAAAATGACGATTTCAATACATTTTGAATGTATTTGTCTTTGTTTTTGAAAAAGAGTTCGAGTTCTTCAATTATCCAGGATATATGTTGACACAATTTTGATCCTTGTACACAGGTCGTTTCTTTGATCATATGTTAACATTGCTATATTCCAAAGATGGAAAGAAAGGCAACTATTTTGGAGAGCTTTCCATTGGTCGAATAAAATCTACATGGACGTTCGCCTGTTCTCGTCTTATACTTACTGGACAGTGATTTTGGATTTTGATGATCGATATTTGTAATAAAGAAGACAGATCCGTATTTAATGTAAAACACATTCTCTAGTTGGAATTCGATACTAGAAAGAACGGAAAACATGATTTGATGTCTAATAAATCGTTGGCTTCATGGATGATCGTTTCGTATTTCAACAAGATGAATCTCCTGAAGATTATCACTGAATGTAAACCAAATTGATGGCATGGTATAACGTGAGAGGACTGACTAACAAAACCTCCACTGCGACAATTCGGTCTATTGTGGCTCACCCATATTTATAATTCACCAAGTAGGCAGTCTTCTGTGCACTCTTTAAATATCGCAAGCCATGACTCAGATGCATGGAGAAATTTGCTATGAATCTTATATGCTTTTCGTATATTATAGGCGGCATAAAACAACAGTAGTAGTTGGATATCCTTCTCAATGCGATATTGCTGCTTTCATTAGAACTTCATAATTATTCGGCTCCATATAATTCAATAGTACCTACATTGTTCATCTACAGGGCTATTCAAATTCGAGTCTATGCATGGGGATTTCGATAACCGTAAGAGATAGAGAGTTGGTTGAATGGGGGCAAAGTAGCGTATTTCAGAGGTTAATTATATGGATGAAAAAAATCTGACCTAGCTTCTTCAGTTTTGGAGTTATACAGGAAAAATCGAAAATTTCGAAATTTTTCTTTTGCCTATATCTTTTTATTTTACGAAGATTTTTTTAAAATTTTGCCACTTTGCCATAGCAACTTTTTGTAGCCTTTCCAAATATCTGAATAAACATTATATACAAGGTATCGTATAAATTGGGCCACCCTCAACTTTTAATTTTCAAATACAGACCTGTATTTTTTATTGCGTTTTTTTGAATAGCAAGAGTCATGTTTCATATTGTCGTAGTATTTAAATCTGAATTACAGAGTGTTTTGATCATGGGTTGCGTGAACTGAAATGTGAATAATGTTGATTTTCTTCCAAATCCTATGCATTCTATACCTTATTCGATGATATATTTTTTTTAATTACAGCTGGAATTAAAAAAAAATGAAATTTCACTGGTAATATTTCCAAAACACTCTGTAATTCAGATTTAAATACTACGTCAATATGAAACATGACTCTTGCCATTCAAAAAAATGCAATAAAAAATACAGGTCCGTATCTGAAAATTAAAAGTTGAGGTTGGCCCAATTTATACGATACCCTGTATATAATTTTTATTCAGATATTTGGAAAGGCTACAAAAAGTTGCTATGGCAAAGTGGCAAAATTTAAAAAAAATCTTCGTAAAATAAAAAGATATTGGCTCCAGAACTGAAGAAGCTAGGTCAGATTTTTTTCATCCATATAATTAACCTCTGAAATACGCTACTTTGCCCCCATTTAACCAACCCTCTATCTCTTACCGTTATCGAAATCCCCATGCATAGACTTGAATTTGAATAGCCCTGTATAATCGACAATTCTGATTGATAGAGTTTTTTTTTTCATGTTCTGGTTCTCACGAAAAGGGATATCCTGTAATGTTCACAGAACATCGTGCTTATATTTAGAGTAATGACAACATACAAAATTCCAGAGACTCACAACTACTCAATGGACAATAATATAATTGGAAGATGTGAAAACGTTAAGGATATGGAAAATTGGAATGTGAAAGAGAGGATCATAATTAAATTTTATTATTGATACATAATATCTCTCCATATTTGCTATCTATCATCATTTTTTATATTCCTAAAAATCGACTAAGACTCAGAAATGTCACATTCCATATGAATACTCTATAAAAAGACTGTATTCATTTCAATACGTGTTCCGATAAAGATGATAATTTTGATATTCTATTCACAACGAAATCTGAATTCATTAAACTTATTCGTCTGATTGCTTCTCAAGTTGGACAAAGAAGATTTGAAACTGGTAACGAGACTCGTCACTGGACGGACACTACCTTCTGAGATATCACCTCAAAAAAATGGACAAAACAGAGAGTGACAGCTTTAGGTACTGCGTGGACTTTGCTGAAACTGCAGAACATTTGCTTTGCGAAAGCCCAGCGCTTTTTTGAAAGAGACTTGAGTTCCTGGAAGAGGCCTTCCTACAGCTCTCTGTAAACTCTCTGAATCCCGGGCCTCGAATAGAGTAAGGATTATGCACAAAACATCTATAATAGGTCGAGGTGCACAGTCTTAACGGCCTCCACTACAATAATTGTGGTATAAATTATTTATAATCTACGATCTGATTGCTTTCGATTGAAGATGCAAACATGTTCGCCAGCTAGATTAATCTTGAATGATAAAATGAAAATAGCAATTCTCAAGTTCCCAAACAATTTTTTTGTTTTTTTTTCCTTTTTGAGAACTTGAGACTGTCAATTCCGTTTTGCCGAAGCTTGTCAGAGTCAAAAGTTATGATAAACAGTGAATAAATAAATAATTTCGCTATTTCATATGTTCTTACCATTCAGAAAATTATGTGCTTCTAATCACCAGATAGCTGTTTATTGTTTTATATAGTCCTAATATGATGTGTATAGTTATTTGTTTCTGATAAACGATTCCACGGAGATGAATCTGGTTTGTTTCAGTAATTAATTCAATGCGATGATGAATGGAGAGCCAAACGATATTTCACTAGATTGAATAATAAACAGTAGAATTTCGATAATCTGGACTGACACGACCAATAATATACATTCATTGTAGGTATATACGACTCAGACCAATCTATACGACGTAGTGGTGTCTAGTATTTGGCAAGACAGCTCTTCTCATTTTTTGCAGCATGTCACGATTCGTGATGTGACGCGAAAATATATCAATAATTCATACTATTTCCAGAGACTTTGCTCTTGCTGTCATCCATCGAATATATCCCGAATTTCTTGCCTTCCGTATCATATCTCAATAATGCACAGAGCATCAATATGAGTATACTATACGTTCGGATTTTCTTCAGTTTTCTCATAAAGCATGCACATTTTTGAAGACTGGATAGGGTGTCCCGAAATTAGCGTGCAATATTTCAACATTTCTACTAGTGAGAATCAGAAGTGTCGTCGGATATCTTCTCTATATATTTTGGAACGACAGCGTCAACTGTAGCTACGGCAGCGAAGTTTATAAGTTGGGCTTAATACGCCCTAAAGATGTTTTTTCTGAATATCTCCGAAACGTATCAAGGTAATTTGAAGAAATTATACTGAGTACGATAAAGGGCAAATAAGGCGTATTGAACAGGGTACCTATCTACGATTATTTCCCTCTATAATGCACTATAACTAAGTTTTTGGTCCATAGAATGGAATCCACTATACATTTCAATGTGATAGAGAGTATTCAATTTAAATTCCTTCGATTTTTGAGATATAAAACTAATTCTCCAGTAGGGGGACAGCAATTACGAGCCCATAAGGAGAAAATTCAATTTTTCCGGCTGGTTGACAGAAGATCTCCTATATTAGTCATCAAAAGAATAATTAAAAATCTAATTAATTCTAACGAACTTCTGTCACAAATGAATTTTGGAGATCCTTGCAGAACTCTTTTTCAAGATCCCTTTTTCGGAGAACGAATATTGGTATCAATTCTCTCTCATTCGTTCTCAGAAAATATTCGACTCTGGCATGCACAAAACAAATATCTGGATTTCTGTTCGCATCTTTTTGAACTTGTAAAATAAATAAAAATTCCTCAATTCGTTATATTCTGGAGTTTTCTGAAATTTGATTTCAGAACATCAAAACTCAAAATGGTGCTTCTGTTTCATTCCGATCTTCTTGATTCGAAGAGTTCTTCTCATCATTCATAATTTCATCCGAATAAAATCCGTTAACCATTGGATCAACTATTTCCGTATAGCTGTTTTTTACTATAGTAGAGTAGAGTAGAGTAGAGTAATTTATTTGACCACTTTACATACAAGGTACATTTATGGCAAGTCATTTATAATATTAGCCTAAAGCCTAATTTACTAAAGCCTAATAAAAAAAAAAGAAAAAGATCTCAGAGTGAGCGAGAACGTCTGTGAATAAAAACAATAGAGTGAAGAGTAAATATAGAAGTTGCACAATTTAAAAATCTTAAAATGAGAACATTGTCACTTAAAAATATAATTGAAATCAACAAAGATTTATAAACATGAGTTAATCACAAGCATATCAAAAATATTCAATTCTCAAAAACTATGAATTGTCCAGCTACAGCAACATATTCCTCGATTGTGTAAAAACAATGTTTGAGAAGGTATCTCTTGATATTATTTTTGAAATTTCTGAAATCCAAAGATTTTACTGATTGATGGAGACAGTTATATAAATTTAGATTTAGCGAGTTTTTTTGAGTAACCGCTAATCGGTGTCTTGGATTATTCAATAAGAATGCAGATCTTGTTGAGTAATTGTGGTTGTTGGAGTGTTTTGGAAACATCTCGATATTTTTGTGAATTTCCAATAACACAACATAAATATATAAAGTAGGAAGTGGCATGATTTCAAAGTGAATAAAAAGAGGACGACAATGTTTCCTATATCCTACATTTGCCATGATTCTTATGGCTTTTTTCTGGCATCTGAATATAGTTATGGAGTTTGTGGCATGCCCCCAAATCAAAACTCCATAAGAAATGACTGAGTGGAATAGTGAATAGTAGGCCATTTTCAGTGCCATCAAACCTACAGTATGCCTCAGTTGTCTAAGAACAAATAAAACACTAGACAATTTACGAGTAGTTGTTTCTATGTGACTAGACCAACTAAGTCGATCATCAATAGTAATACCTAGAAACTTAACATTATTCCCTAGAATAACATTGGAGTCTGAAGATATTATAATATTCTGGGTTTTTTCATCGTTCAGTTTTAATTTATTTGCTGTAAACCAAGTATTTGCTAAATTTTTATTACTGTCCATTATTTGAGGTAAACTGGTGTGTGACTTATTTGAGCATATGAGGGTTGTGTCGTCAGCAAACAAAACACATTTAGTCGGTGCAATAAAACTGCACAAGTCATTCATATAAATAATAAACAATAATGGTCCGAGGACAGAACCCTGAGGAACACCATGACAATTTGGCTTCAGATCTGACCTGGTATTGTTTATATCAACGCACTGATATCTTATACTTTATTATCATCCATATTATGGCAATTTTCATGATTATGCTTTGGAAAATCATATTTAGGACCGACCCTTCGTTGATTTCGGAATTTACTGTACTGTGTGAAGAATAATTCTCGTTAGAAATTTGAATTAGGTATATATACATTATATTGGCTGCGAGTTTCCCTTTGAATTGGTGCACAGTGTATTGGTATAGATATTCTTTTCTATTAGATATGAAATCTGACATAAGTGAGAGTTGTCAATTTGACATAAATCTGTTTTGCCACCATATGGTAATATTTTTGTTGATTTCACCTTTCTACTGTGTAGAAAATATAATGTTTGAATCATCATTCGAATAATGTGATTTTCAATTGGACTTGAGAAACACTTGGGAATAAATTTCGAAATAGATTCTTGCATGTATTTGATCAACGAATCAGTTCTCATTCATAATAAAATGTGTACTTATCAGTCCCTGGCACAAATTTCTGATGTATCGAGGAACATTTCGTGGGCGACAAAAACTTTCAAATTCAGTCATAGACAACGACAGGCAATACAAAAATCGACATAATTACCCATCACTCCATGAAAACGCGTGGTGTACACGTAAAAGCGAGCGCTTGGCTATTGTGCGCGTATCACCCTGGAAGCCTACTGAAAACTGAAAGCCGGAGACCGCCTGAAGTAACCCCAGCAAAGCGTATATACGAATACGCGCACTGGGTAGAGAGCAGAACAGCTACAGCACAGCATCCACAGATGTGCTTCCCCCTCTCTGGAGAATTGAAAGAAACAATTAATTCGAGAACTTTTTGTCGACCAGAAAAATGTAGGTGGTCTCTGATTGGCTGTTTCGTATGCCTACATACCTGAAGGCAGGTTCATGATTGAAACATCATCGAAATACACGAACCAGATACGATAGAATCGAGTGTTAAAGTGTGGGATATTTTTATAATAGTTTTGGACCACAGGGTATCATTGAAATGGTGTGAGAAATTCTTGGGGATGCTAGAGCTCATGAAAACGAAAAAAAATTCCGTGAATGCGAAATGATGGAGAAGGAAATATTCAATTTTCAGAATCAGAAGAAGAATTATTACGAAAATGTAAAATTTTGTTTTGAAATTGACCCTGAATCATTTGCTTATATCTGAAGATAATATGGGGACTGCTGTTTTCTTGTGTTCATTTCGAGGTTTATTTTTTCTACATCATAGACACGTTTTCAAAAACTGAATTTTTCGTTACAAAATTAGGTACAAAATCAATCTCACCTAGAAATTAGAGGAAAAAATTTTGATGAAATATTTCATTAACATCAGAATCTGATAATTATTCGTTTTTTGAATCATGTGGCAATGACAGATACAAAATAATTATTATTGTGGCAGGCTCGAAAATGAATATACGCTATTCTCACTTTTTGTGATTGTTTCTATTTCACTAGGTATTGAAAAAAAGTTTTTTAACCACTATCCTAGTTGCCTTACCCAACCCTCAGATGTTTCACTACATACTCGTACGAGTTAGGATAGCGGAAACCTTACCTATTATAGAAGGATCCGAAACCATTTATTGATGGGGTCTTGGAAGAATTTCCGTCGTAGCCAGGGTTCGGACCTGATCGACTACCTAGTGGACAGCAGTTAGAAGACTGACGCTTCTACCACTGAGCTACCAGACCTAGTGGTAGCCAATCAGAATGCTGGTTTCGAGGATTAATTTCCAGTCTGTGTTGATTCAAGTTCACTCTGTTCACACTGTTCACTCTGTTCACTCTGTTCACTCTGTTCACTCTGTTCACTCTGTTCACTCTGTTCACTCTGTTCACTCTGTTCACTCTGTTCACTCTGTTCACTCTGTTCACTCTGTTCACTCTGTTCACTCTGTTCACTCTGTTCACTCTGTTCACTCTGTTCACTCTGTTCACTCTGTTCACTCTGTTCACTCTGTTCACTCTGTTCACTCTGTTCACTCTGTTCACTCTGTTCACTCTGTTCACTCTGTTCACTCTGTTCACTCTGTTCACTCTGTTCACTCTGTTCACTCTGTTCACTCTGTTCACAGTTAGCAGACATGATGAACAAGTCACATGCTATTTGATGGCGATACTGTTTCTGGAGCTCTGGCCCAGTGGTGGCTATTAATCATACATTTATTAACTTAAAATCTTCCACAAACGTGACTACGGATGGATGTTTATTGAGGGCTATTTTTTCAAATCTCAATTTAAACAGCACAATGACTTGAAATGCGTACTTGATGTCGCGGACATTTCGCTTCAAATGCGAGCGGGAGGGAATGTTTTCGGTACATCGCATGCGAGGTTTTAGTCGCAAAGTTACTTCCATAGTACATTACAGTTACTTCCCAGTGTTTGCTGGGGAGGAGCATATTTTATCTTGTCAGACTAGGATCGAAGAATATTCCAAAACGAGGAAGTATAGAATAATCATACTTCATATTCATATTGAGGGTGAGTTGAGGAAACACAACAGATTAACAGAACATAATTTATTGAACATAAGAAAAAAATTGTGGTGAAATGGCGGACTGATCCTTGGACGCCCGTGTAGCTCCAAGGATGAATCGAAGAGAAGTGAGGGTGAGACAGAGTGGATACGTCTGTCATCCTGCTGCTGTCAGCTGTCAACACGTTGCCTGACGTCGGGACGACAGCTTTCAGGGCGGTGCTGTCGTCAGATTGCTGCTTGACAGCAGGACAGTTCGGCGCAGCTCGGTTGTTGGACCATGGATCTCAGTGACCAGTGACATCAGAGAAGTTTGAATGCTATTGCCACCTCTTAGATAACATTGGAACTAAAAATAAACTACCTGACTATGTTTCAAAACTCTCAATGATCCGCCCTTGATTAGGTATCCGATTTGGCGGAACTTGCATGCGTTCAGGAGTATTTGGGATAATTCACCAGTGTGTCTTTAAAGATACTGACCTAGAGTTGAAAAACGCATTTTAGCACGGATGGAAAATGATCCATGCACTCCTGCCAGAAGCATTGTATTGCTCCATTTAGATTTCATGGATTGACTTCTTGGAAATTATTGTAGAATCATTTTAGATACTCAAAGAACTCAGATAATTTTTGGTGAAAAATAACATAATTCACATGACTTCCCCTCTTTTTCATCCATCTTCGATTGCAGTGGCAGAAAATTCAGTAAAATCTGCGAAGGACTCATTGAAGAATGTATTAGGTAGGTAATAATGATACTCTGACGGTTAATCAAGAACTGAATCATTTTCTCTTTGATAACCAAAATAATCTCCATTGTACTACGAATTGCAGTCTTGCAAATCTGTTTCAGTCACGATTCAGTGCATTATTGCTAGATGTGATTCAAGATGCACAAGTTGTATTGTCAACTACTTCGTGAAAATCGTGTGAGGAAACAACAAAATAAAAAAAAGTGTTTTCAACCACCAACTTATTTGCGAAGCAACCCTCGTAGGTCTAGGACTTGTATACGAGAGTTAGGAACACGGGAAACTCAGCTTTTCAAGTGTCATCCGAAGCACTAGACTAAACAAACATGTTATCATAGGGGAAAGAGATTTGAACCTTCTGAATCAAGTGAATCAGTAATCATGAAGGATTACAGAAGAAGCAATGAAGTTTCTTGGATCAACGGTGTCATTGTTGAAACAAATATGTGTTTGCATAGTTATAGTCGAAATTAAACGTTAAACAGAAGGGACCGCTGAGTCAAAATAAAAAAATGCTTATAAAAACAAAACTCCATCCGATGAAATAATCCATGATGGAAACTAAACGAATTGTCAAACCTCCTGATGAGTGGGGGTATGATTGATTTATGTTTCTCTTTAGAATATAAATCAATATGTTTGTACATATAAGATCAGTGGGTAATCAAGGACCACTTTTATATGTATGTTGTCAGGACAATTTTGTATTTTTTGTTCAATGAAGAAGGTGATTGAATTTTGAATTACATAATTGTTTTCAAGATATTATTATGAGAAATATATATTATAGTGTTCAGGGTATTAAATAATCACGAGAGATTACATGGTGGAAAAATAATGCAGTCATACCTCATAAGAATAAAAAGCATGGATCCTCATGGAAAACTTCGCCATAATAAATTGATTGCATAACACCATATTATACATATACAGATGAAAGACACATGTGAATTCTCTACCCATTCAAAAAAAGCGCAAACAGAATATTGATAAGGCAATATAGCACAAATAAAATAAAAAATCTGGATGTGCACACAGAAAAACAACAAGGAAACTAAAGTGCTAAAAGTTGTTACCATATCAAATGACATATTGAAAGCATCCTTCAGGAATTTGAAAATTTTGCACATACTTTTATTGAATATTAAGGAAACTGAAAAAAAAACAGATGAATTCAGAATACGGCTTCATGAAATTAATAAATTTCGAAAATTCAAATATTTCTATATCACTCTCTTTTCACCTCTTTATTTACAAAAATATAAACATACCTACTTGAAATAAAAAAAGAAAAGAATACTACTGGAAAATACGGATATTTTATTGAGAAAAAAAACAAGATACCCGTTTGATGGATAAAAGTACGAATGAAGTAAACCTGAACCTGAAGCTCTGAAACGTATCACGTCCTCATTATTCCAATTTGAGGTCAGAGCCATTTCAATGAAAATTATTAGACCATGTCCGATAAGCACCGATATCCACTCGTGGCCAGGCAATTTGTCAAAATTGAACCTAGTACATCTGTCTGTAATGTACTGTTCCCGATTCAACCTGTGTAGCAGGGCTCAATGATACCGGATGATATGAATTGCTCAACGGTCGTTGTTGAAACCTGTCATAGGAAGTTAACTGCTACATAAGAAGTTTATTGTGTAGGAGAGGGTATGCAACATAACTCTATTTTTTTAATCAAATTTATTCAGCAATTATATTTATACATAGTATCGGTCCTCAAATATACAATATAATAAAACTTGATAGTAGAAGTCAAATTATGCTGGGGTAGTTGGACTATATAGCCGCCTAAGCCTGAAAGGCTTGTGTTACAGGTTGCAGTTACATCTACTACCTCAAAGAATTATAGTAAGTACCTTTTTAGTGGTCACTAAGTATTCAAGAAAATGAATTAATATCAATATTGAATATTTGTCGATTAGTATCTTTTCAATCGATTGAAAAAGCTGGATGGAGAAGGGGTATCTATATGGATTATATATACATATTTCAATTATCGTCCTTCAGATCGGGCTGTATTTTTCTAAAAGAATCTACTTTTTAGTTGATTTTGTCGGATGTGGGTCTTCATAGTTTTTTTGAAAACTCTCAAATTATTCTTTTGTTCAGTCGGTAAGCTATTGAATATTTCGGTGGTATATCTTGTATTTCTGGATTAACTATGAATTCTGGTTTTTTTATTATGTATCCAAATTTGGCACTGCAAAATGTAAATATTTCTGATATTCAGCATATATATATGTGATTCCTGATAAAGTTGTTCAGTAGAATCAGAGATGAGTTACCCACGTAGAGTATGTAATCTAGTTTTATTCAATATTATTTTACGGATCGTATTTTGGGTTGTTTGCAATTTCTGGATAATGTTGTTAACTCCACCCCAGGCTGTTATACAGTATCTGAAAACGGATTCAATTAATGAATTATAGACTATCATTATTACTTTTCTACTCAATATTTACCCAAGTGTATAAAATGTATCGATGAGCTTTCTTGATCCGTTGATAACATAGTTAATATGTTCTTTCCATCTGATATGTTGATCTAACATTACTCCTAAATATTTTATTGTGTAGGTTTTTTTATTCTGGTACATGTGCAATCACCATGGCCTTGAAAATCATTTTTTTGAATACTCAGAGCTTCCCCTGATGGTTGATCTCTTTGGTCGAGTGAAAAAGCTATGTATTTGGTTTTCGATAAATTTAAGCTAAGAAGGTTTCGATTTAGCCGTTTATAAAGCTTAGAAACATTGTGTTCAGCGAGTTGATGTAGTTCTGACCAACAGCTATGATCGAAAACGATGGCGTTATCGTCTGCATAAGAAATTATACGACCGTGGAAGTTTTTAATCTGGCTCATGACATTTACGTGAATTAGAAAAAGGAGAGGGCCAAGTATTGTACCCTGTGGTACACCTACAGTAACCACCGCCGAATCGCTAGGAGCATTCTGAATTTCGACTCTTTTAGTCCGGTCAAAGTATACATACCAGGTTACCAAAATTCGCATAGAGCTGAAAATTGGTAGAGATGGTCAGGATACCATTAGAAAGAAAGGGTGAAAAGCCCCCAAAAATCCCATTGTTGCTAAAAAAGTTATTCAAGGTCAAAGGTCGCGAAAATGGGTTTTTCGCTTTTTTCAGCCAAACGGTGAGTTTTATCATAAAAATAGCTCAAACATAAATTGTGAATCGTGCAATTATCTACAAAAATTGTCTCTATACTTTTTTTCGTGAGAGTCGCCGTTTCCGAGATATGAGCGAAGAAAGTTGTATGCTCCATAAAATGCATAAGTACGCCACGTTCATTCGTCACTGGCGCCGTAATGCGAGTTGAATTCTTTTTCTTTCGGTATATTAACTCAAAAAAAATCAATATTAACTCAAAAGAAACTAAGTCCATTGCCTTCTACGCCAGTGCAACCTTGACAAACATCTGCCTGCTATTCGACTATCCACGTGGGTCGTATACCTGCTCTTCTTTCAAAGGCCTAATAACCGAACGACTACTAGTCTGCAACTTTCGTTCGTAGTGGAAACACGTGCTTTACGTTTATCGTTTATATATTTTAACCTTATTTGTATTGTATTAGTTTCAAAAAATATGTCGCAATTTTGTTTTATTTGTAGTAAACTTTTAACTAAAAATGAAAGTGTTACTGTTGAGCGTGGAATGAAGACATTAATTGATGCAAGTATTGAAAGGGCTGATGAATTTTCGGAGTACCTGCAGAATCAAATATCAGTGAAAATCCACTTGGAATGCCGTAAAAATTATACTCGAAAGAGTTCCAAAAAAGCTCAAAAAAAAATTACCTGCATTGATAAGTTCCGTTACGTGTCTTTTGTCAAAAATACTCGTAACAAAAAGCAAGTGCAATTGGCTTCTCTTCCTCCAACCTCGGCTTCTGCACAACAACATCTTCTTCGGGTATATTATCAAGTTCAAGTGTGGCTTGGTAATCAATTAGACCCAAAAGACTGGGGTTGGATGTTAATTGATAATGCATTAGAACCTGTCCAAACTTTACTTCCACCTGCACCGGAAAAACTCCTCAACACCATTTTTTGCAATTGTAAAAAAGGATGTAATGCCAAATGTGGCTGCAAAAAAGTTGGGTTGTTTTGTTCCTTAGCCTGTACAAGTTGTCAAGGCCAGCTTTGTTCTAATGCTGAATATCCATTAGAAGAGGACTCATTTCATATAAACGACGAGACATCCGATCCATCGCTTTTGGACGAGTTTATTTTCACTCAGCTTGAAGAAGAAGACGAAGAACAAGAAGAAACAGATGTAATAAATGATTATAATTCGGACCAATAATTTTATCACATTCTTTACAATAAACGACAATTTTTTTTATTATTTATTAGTACAGATCGGTTCGTGGAATAGGCCTACCGGGGAAACCACGTTAAAAAAACGCGTCAAGTACACCACCTCACAGGTGACGTGGAAACGTGTGCATTTTATGGAGCATACAACTTTCTTCGCTCATATCTCGGAAACGGCGACTCTCACGAAAAAAAGTATGGAGACAATTTTTGTAGATGATTGCACGATCTACAATTTATGTCTGAACTATTTTTATGATAAAACTCACCGTTTGGCTGAAAAAAGCGAAAAACCCATTTTCGCGACCTTTGACCTTGAATAACTTTTTTAGCAACAATGGGATTTTTGGGGACTTTTCACCCTTTCTTTCTAATGGTATCCTGACCATCTCTACCGATTTTCAGCTCTATGCGAATTTTGGTAACCTCACCTCTGTTATTTGGTCTAACTTGACCGGACTATTTGTGTCCTATTCTGAATGTAGTTACGGAATACCTTCAGTGCAGGGCCTCTTACACTATTGTCGTATAGCTTGTCTATTAGAATTATGTGTGAAACCGTGTCGAATACTTTTGCCAAGTCCAGAAAAACGGCCAAACACTTCTTTGAGTTTTCTTAATTTTGTATGATCTGCTCGGATATCTTTAGGAATTTTTATAATTTTTTTTTGTTTCTGAAGTATTTTGCCTTCTCATTATTTGTTTCAGTTTATCACAATGCTTATAATAGATGTTATAAGTCCATTTGTAATCCATGATTCAAGTTTTGTAGATTTTAATTTATGAGTTTTTATTTTTGTATGTCAATGTGGTATTTCAGTTTATTTATGATAGAATCATATCAAATTTGAATGTTAACCCATTCTTCCTTCGCTAAAACTTTCTTCTACCCTGTTGTTGGTTAAAAATTACTGCGACAGCTATGGCATAATAGTCAGTTAAATCTGTATTATTTACCATAAATTTTATGTCCATTTTATTTTTTGCCGTATTATCGATTCTTGTGAAAATATGATCAATAATTGTTTTGGATCAGTTTCACGGGTGAATGTGTTAATGTACGAAACGAAGCCATGTTCTGTAAGGGAGTTCATGTACGTATTCACGATATTAGATTGAATATCTATCAAATTTATATTGATATCACCACCTACGAATAACCCAACTTGAAGTTTCGGAAGTAAAGTTCAAGTAGGGTCGGAATTAGGATTTTAAATCTGCAATATATAAATTCATTCAATAAGATCATCTATTTCTTCATCTCAAAAATTACCATGGATAGCGTACTGAATATTCACGTTTCATTCTCAGAAAACATTGTATTTTTCTGCAACCGACTAAAAAGTCGTTTAATTTTGTTCTGAAATTAGCTCTAGAATTTGAAGTTTGTCGTACTGACACAACAAAATGAATAATATTTATTTGCTAGGCCACAATTTTAGTGCCTGGAAGATTCTTAAAATCCTAGGATTCAAAAATTAAATTAGGTACCTAGCTAGTAGCATTGTGATGATGGTGATTATTATTATAGAAAGAAATTGTTTATTAAGAACGAACAGCATAGTATTCATTGGGTTCAACAAGAGACTCTGATACTCGCTCTGATACAAATGCATAGGTATACATGTATGTATAATATCGATTTGTGATATTGATATTGGAACAACAATTGGAAATAGAATAATCCCAATAAAACAATGTTCTATTGTCCATAGCTATCTGTCTATAGTAGTTTTTCCCAATATGTCAGTTCCAGAATTGAAATCATTCCGAATCCGTTGAGCATCCATGCTCTAAAAGTTTGTACAACGATCCACTAAGAGCAAATAATCAATTCACCATGATGTCAAACGTTAATTTTTTATTGCATTTCATTCAGATATTTCATCGATTATCTTCTTAGTATCCAAAGGGGTATCTAGAGACAAATATTTGAATATGAATCAATAATCAAGAGCGAGCAAGAAGCCCTGTTGAGAACTTCGATGCGCGAAGTTGAAAAATGTTTACATTCTTTGATGAGTAAATTTTTCCTTCTTTACAGTAGGATTATTTTTGTTATTTTAATAAGATTGAAAGCGAGTTTCCCATAAAGCATCATCCTGAATATGAAGAACACAATATGAATACAGAGCCGTTGGGAATAGTCAGTCTGCTACATAATCGTGACACGCGAACATTTGACCACACGAAATGAATAGCTGCACTAACGGCCGTATGCTATTAAGCTCAGCTTAAGGTTTGAGCTCGCTTAACGTTACGAATTTGTATGCACCGTATCCACAAAATCACAACTCTAAGCGGCCACAATCGGCGGCTTTATATTTTAAACCAGGATTATGTAGATAGACATCATAACCCCGTTTTTTTCATTTCTACTGAATGTTTCAATATTTTTGAGTAAAAACCAATGATGGAATTCAATTATGGAGGATGAAGAAATTCACAGTCTATAATAATATGAAGTTACTTGTTGCAACTTCGTTAGTTTTCAAACCGAGAATCAATGAAATCATAACATATATATGAAAAAAAGGATGGAATAATATAATGTATTTTTATTTATTTTTCAATAATCAAATGTAGCATAATAATAACCATCACTAATATCTATATTCGCACTCTCTTTAATATGAATACTCCATACGACATTTTTCTGTTTCAAAAGTCTCTAATATTTCTATTTCTAATTTTCTTCTTCTCATTAGGTGAGCATTTTCTGCATTCATGTGGTTTAGCTACTTTTCATTTCAACTATGTATTCCAACATTTCAACATCATTTTCTTCATCAGGGTCTTAAAATCCCAGACAATCAATGACTTTGACACGTAAAATATCTAAAAACGCCAGGATTTTTTCACGCTTGGCTAAGCGAGGTTCATCGTTCATAACGCATAAGTTTTAACTTGGCTCAAATTTTAAGCGAGCTCATGGAAGCTTCGCTTAAGAGAGAAAACGGCGAATACGGCCGTATAATTCAGTCTTCAATAATTGTTGATATTAGCGTAAAGGAATTAATGTGATGATTTTGGGAACAAATTGAAGACTGACAACTTGATCGTTGTTCACTGAGACCCACGAAAAATCATCACAGTTTTTATAACTGACAACAATAATGACAACATTTCCAGATCCGTAGAAATATTCATTTCAAAATAATCAATTATATATTGCAATTACGTTTAAATTGAATCTCATAATCAATTCATTTCAAATAATGTGATTTGGCTTGTGTCAGTACAAGTTTCATTCCATGAATTGTGAATATTAACCAAGCTTACTACAACAAATCATTTTCCCAATAGTAGCAATTTGAAATTCCGAAACAATTATTGGATTTAATGATATTTATATACTAAAACAGACGAATTTGGCGCCGCAGTCAAATAAACTACGCAACACTAATTACGACGCACCCCGAAATTTTGCCATTGTTGAAATTTGAATAACTTTTTTCTGCTTTGAACAATTCGAATTCTGTTTGCGCTGTTCGCTAGCTCAGTCCTTCAGCTATAATCTCGTACTTTTTTGTCACATGAGATTTTTTTCCATGAAATTGCTACAAGGTGTATTTTGAAACTGTGCAAAATTTCGGAATTTTCAAAAGGATGCCAAATGAAGAAAAACAGTTTATTTTCAACTTTAACAGCAGAAGCATAGAGGGGATCTCATTATCTTGAGGCATCTCCAGAAATGTCTTCTCATTTCATTTATTTACAGAGTGACCTCAAAAAATCATTTTTTTTGTTTTGCAGTCATAACTTTTTTCCTCTTCAACCGATTTTCAGAATCTCAGGATCATTTTGAAGCTGAAACGTTAGATGAACAGACATGAAGATTAGAATTTACTAAAAATAAATATTGAAGATCAAGGGTTTCTGCAAAGGTGACCCAAATCTAAATCCCTCTCGAAATCCCGATTAAAAAAGAAAAATATCCAACACGTTGTTTGATCGAAAAGAAAATATCACCACCAAAAATAAGACTGTGAAAAAATTTTTGACCCCCTCCTCCCCCAAATTTTTTTTGGGGGTAAAATTTTTGCTGGTCTAACGGTAAGATATGTCGGTAAACATATTTCAACTGACCCCCATATCGGGATCGGAGATTTGAAAAAAAAATTATTTCCCCCCCCCCCCCTCCACCCCTTGGGGTACTTTGGGTACGGATGAAGGGGAAGGAGATTTTTGTGATTTTTTTACATATTATTCTCGTAGGTTTCGTACAAAACTACTAAGAATCGCCCAAACTCGGGTACTCCAATTATCATAGTTTGATGTACAGGGCAAAAAAAAATTATCTTTCAGAATCGAGACAAGCGGTACCCATAGCTGTGTTCAGAGGAAAAAGTTGATCAAAGAGATGAAAACAATTTTTTCATAGGCGTACGTATAATTTTTTTTTGGGGGTCTAAGAAATTAAATTCTTTGAAAAAATCCAAAACATGATGGAAGACCTTGTATAGAAGGTAAGAAGGTTACCCTGAAATTTTGTTGTTTTCAGATTTTTTTTTTATTTTGAACTTTTTTATGAAGTCTTATATCTTCAGAAAAGGAAAACCTACGAATAGTTTTCTCTGTCATGATCTTTATTTTCACGAGAACGTAATTTCCAACCCATCTTGTCAGTCACTCATTATGATTCTTGTTACGTTGGTTACGGACCATGAATTTTTTTGGGCTGATTTTTTCTATTCGGTGTTCTCACGCATAATTTTTGCAAATGAAGAAAAAAGATCAGGACGTATCCAGAATGAAAGATCCTTCCGAAAACAAGTTGATTTTTATTTAATTCCTCTCCCAGTCGGGATTCACAGAGTGTTTCAGATTTGGGTCACCTTTGAGGAAATCCTCGATCTTGAATGTTCATCTTGAGTTAATTCTGATCTTTAAATCTTCTCATATGAGGTTTCAGCTTCAAAATGAGCCTGAGATTTTGAAAATCGGTTGAAGAGGAAAAAAGTTATGAGTGCAAAACCAAAAAATTGATTATTTGAGATCACTCTGTAAATAGAAGTGATGAGAAGACAATTTTGGAAATGGCCGAAGGTAATGAGATAATCTTCATGCCTCTGCTGTTAAAGTTGTAAAAAAACTGTTTTTCTTCATTTGGGATCCTTTTGAAAATTTCGAAATTTTGCACAGTTCCATATCGAAGGAGTATACGAGATTAATGCTGAAGGACTGAGCTAGCGAACAGTGCAAACAGAATTCGAATTGTTCAAAGCAGAAAAACGTTATTCGCATTTAACAGGGGCAAAATTTTGGGGTGCGACGTAATTAGTGTTGCGTAGTTTATTTATGGAAATCTTGGTACATCTGTGTTCTCCACTCGAACACAGATATATGAAAATTTTCAATCATGAAATATTATCAAATATCAACAAATTCGTTTAGTTGATTGCATTTCATTATTATCATTCATATATAAACGAGAAGACTTGTTTTCTGTAATTTTTCTTTGAGTGGTAATATAGATTTTTTCGGAGATATGTTTTCATGCTATATACGAAAATGTTAGAAAATATATACGTGGGTATATATACCATATATATGAGTGGAATGATTGAAAACTACGCTCGAATAGGGTATTAATATATTTATTTTTCAATTTCATTGAAACTCACCGGAATCCACCAGTAATCAAATCAAATCAATTTATTTATATATATCACGAGAGATTTTATTAGTATCCAGGAACGAGATTGAACTAATCAGTCGGAAGAATTCGGCTAGGGAATTGTTCCGCGTACCTGTTTTATGTATATGATTATGATTTTTACAATTGAGTAGCCAAGCGGATTATAGCCCTGATGACATACTGAAGGCTGTATTTGATTATCAAGTGCAACGCAATTGATCTTCATCTTATGTTGAATGTCGATGACATAAATTTCGTTCAGAAAGGTTGGTTCTTAGCCAATGTTATCAACCCTAGCTCTCCCTTCCATATTTCATTTATCTTATTGCTGCTCCAGTCTGGATGGTGGACATCACCTCCAATGATCAGTTTTCCTCCACTATTTTCGATACGGTTGTTTTAGATCGCTTGGTTGGTGAGCAGAACCACAGTTCAGTTTTTTATGAAAAATAAAGCCCTTGACTCGCTATCCGAATTAACTCACCAAAGCAGTATACTAACGGCCGTATTCGCCGTTTTCTCTTTTAAGCGAAGCTTTCCTGAGCTCGCTTAAAATTTAAACCAAGTTCAAACTTATGCGTTATGCACCGCACAACGATGAACCTTGCTTAGCCAAGCGTGGAAAAATCCTGGCAACGTTTTATTGTTTAGGCATTTTCATATATTTGATGTCAAAATCATTGATTGTCCGGGATTTCAAATTCAAACATTCGAATTTTCGATTTTATTTGCTTATCTATAGTTATTCAGAACTTCACATCATCGGAGAAGCTCCACTTGTTGAGAATTATTTCACATAAATATGCGCACCCATAGTGATACAGAGGATACGAAAACCAATAGGGCTTCTGGTGAGAAGAAGGAAAAGACCTGAGAGCAGATCACAAATGATTTCAATGGTACTTCATTTACTGGTATTTTACGCAATATGACTTCTTTGGAGAAATGGAGAATATAGAAAAAAAGAGCTCAGGAAAACCTTGGCGGATGAAAAGAGGAAAGTTCATCTCACTAGCGGAGGCCCCCTTCCAAAAATAAAGAGTGATGATACTGACGATATTTTAATGTCGATAATCAATAGAAATACAATGGTGGGTTTTCGAAACAAATTTGATGATGATGGAGATGACACTATTATTGTGTGCGTAGAGACCCTGATCAAGAAAATGATATTGAAGTGTTGGAATACATAGTGAATGAAAGGCAGCTAAATCACATGAAAGAAGAAATTGCTCTCATAATGAGAAAAAGAAAATTATAAATAAACATATTAGCGAGAGTTACTTTTGAAACAGAAAAATTTCGTATGGAGTATATTCATATTGAAGAGAGTGGGAAAATAGATATTAGTGATGGTTATTATTATGCCGCATTTGATTATTGAAAAAAAAATAAAAATGCATCCTTTTTTTTCATATATGTGTTATGATTTCATTGATTCTCGGTTTAAAAACTTACGTAATTGTAACAAGTAGTTTCATATTTTAATAGACTGTGAATTCCTTCATCATCCATTATTGATTTCCATCATTGGTTTTTATTCAAAAATATTGAAACATTCAGTAGAAATAAAAAAAACGGGGTTATGATGTCTACATAATCCTGGCTTAGAATATAAAGCCGCCGATTGTGGCCGCTTAGAGTTGAGCGAGCTTAAATGATTTTATGGATACGGTGCATACAAATTCGTAACGTTAAGCGAGCTTAAGCCTTAAGCTTAGCTTAATAGCATACGACGAATACGGCCGTAAGCCGCTAATACGAACCCATGAACCCAACAATTATTTTCCCCTCACACAGCTCACACTATGGTGAAATTATCCTTCTGCGAGGGCTTCGTAAAAAATACGTTCTGTATTCCCAGATGCGAATGGGTTATTTCTTTTCTCTAGGTACTTATTTCGAGGTCACTGTTACGTCAGAGGTGGATTTTATCCCTTTCGGATCCCATGGCTGCCGCGTTTTGAATACATTTCGATCAGAATGGCACCTATTCAAAGCTCGTTATCATCAAGAAGTCTACGCCTCAGTAGCAGAAAAACCATTCAATTTGAAATTGTGATTGAGTAGGTCATTGCCAATTTTGTTAGGTATGTCATGATAGTGAAGTATTTTCGAGTATTTCAATCGCTTTCAAGATCTCTATTAGAACTAGAAATTGAATAATAATTATATTTTGATAATAAATGGGGAGCAAAAATTATATCATTGATATTGATTGATTTCCATAATTTGCATCAATCTCGATGGAAATATCCGGGGTTGGTTATCTCTATAAGAATGTCTCGACAATTTATTTTCTATAATAACCCGCAAAATGTGCATGTAGGGTGATTATTTCATTGAAGGAAAGGCGGCCACCAGGTCAGATTTTTCATTAATAACTCGCACTGACCAAACAAGTTTTATGAAAAGATGTTTCATATGCTCAAAACGAAATCTTCGACGTTGTGACAAAGTAAATTTGTTCAGTCCTAAGCCACACATATTTAAATCTGATTGGTTAGTTGTTTCTCCCATTCATACTTAGCCAATAACATTAATTACATCGAATATTTTTCTTCAAAATGTATTCGCAGGCGAGCCTTCCTCAGAATTTTCTCTATGTTGCATTTTCAAAGCTCGCCTACGTTTCTCAGACTGTTCTGATAACCTAGTAAAAATTACATTGTAGCTAATGGCTTCCTTGACCAAAAACTCATAATCATCTGCAAAATAGTATCGAACAATGAATGATGATGAATGAATTAGAATTAGAATTAGAATTATTTATTTACCACTTTGGTACATTTAGTACATATGGCATGTCAAAATACAATAAAAGATAATACAAATATAAATATATATACACATACACACAATTAAAATAATATAGGTGAAAAAAATAAAATATATAGATTAATGAATAATGATAAACGTCAAAATCACAACAAAAATATTAAAAACAGATAATAAAAATATATACCTATGTCCATTTTTTGGTTTATGCTTAAATTATATATATATATATATACATACACCAGCTAACTAGTTGAGATCATCATCCATGTACTCTTTCGCACTGTAATAACATTTTTGCAGTAACAGGTTTTTTATTGCATTTTTGAATTTTTTATCTGAACCAATTTGTTTAATTGCAATTGGCAGTTTATTGAAGAGAATGATCGCATTAAATACAGGAGAGTTTTCGTATTTGGAGGTTTTGTGATTTGGAATCCTTAGTAAACCGCCATTTCTGGTATTATAGTTGTGAATATTTGAACTAGATACTAGCTCATCTAGATTACTCCTAGCAAAAGTGATACATTTCAAAATATACACTGAGGGAGCTGTCAACAATTTCTCTCGTAAAAATACTGGCTTACAACTCTCCAAATAGTTCATATTGAAGATCAGTCTCAAAATACGTTTTTGTGCCACAAACACTCTACAGAATTCACTAGTACAACCCCATGCCATGACATTCAGGGATATATGAGAATACGCCATGGCAAAATATATGTTCAGTAGGCCTGATGTGTCTAGACATTGTTTCATTTGTTTAATGGCGTAAAATGCTTTATTCAACTTATTACATACATTGTTCACTTGTGGCTTCCATATTAGACTTTTATCTAAGTGAGTCCCTAGAAATGTCACTTCATTACTAATTTTAATCTCACCCATGATTTTCAAATCATGTGTTAGTACGTTATTTTTCCTATTGTGAAAATGCACTACTACTGACTTGGATGAATTCAATATCAATCTGTTTCGTTGACACCAAGAACTGAAACAATCTATAATATTATTTACATTTGTAATCAATTCCCCAATATCACTGCCTGCAACTGTTATGGTGGTGTCATCTGCAAACATGGTTACGTGGCATTCTTTCATGTACTCTGACAAGTCATTGGAATATAATAAGAATAATAAGGGCCCAAGAACTGACCCCTGGGGAACTCCAAGTCCGACGTCATAAAAACTTGATTTAATGCCATTACATTTTACAGCCATAGTACGCCCATGTAGATATGAGTCCAGCCATTTCACAATATTATTGGGAAAGCCAAGTCCTGTTAATTTTTCTGTTAAGAATTCAGAGGAAACTGTATCGAATGCTTTCGATAGATCAAAAAATAAAGACATTACAAACTTATTTGAATCAATAACTTCATAAATATGATTCAGTAAACTGTTAGTTGCCGATTCTATTGATTTATTTTTTCTGAATCCATGTTGACTTCTAGATAGTATCATATTTTCTTCCAAATAATTCATCATCCTAATTGAAACAATTTTTTCATATATTTTAGAAAGAGAACAAATGAGAGAAATTTGCCTGTAGTTGTCAATTTCACAACGGTCCCCTTTTTTGAAGAGCGGCATAACTAAAGATTTTTTAAATTCAGTGGGGAAGTATCCTTGATAATAAGATTGATTCAGTAAATATGTCAAGGGGGTTATTACTACATCTATAATTTGCTTGATTGTAACCATTGACAGTTCATCCAGCCCAAATGATGTTTTATTTTTCATCATGCTTACAGTATTCAACACTTCCTTGTAATCTATATCAGCTTCAAAGGTCTCTCATATTGAGTCTATAGTTTGTCATTCTTCCGTCGAATTTTCGATGCAATTTTTTCTCTATAGCCGAAATTAAATTGACTGAGCAGAATCCGATACAGGATGATTCTGTGACATTTTTTCATGGACGAAACTTTTTGATGACAACAATAATTTTTGTTAGTATGTATACTGAAGATAATTCGAATATAAAATTAATGTTTGTTCGAAATATGTGAATGATGGACAGCCATTCAAAGATTCGTAGATTAAGTTTATAAGCTTCCTTTTCTATATCCAACGGATATAATCGATGAATTATTTTACTTATTCAAGTAAATCCATCGGTTGATCTAGTTGGAAATCATTGGCTATCACCTACATTCCAGTATCTCATTAAAATATCATTAATAATTCTTAATTTCATTCCAAAGTTTATCCAGTTTACCTTGTTTATGAATTAAATTCCATGAGCCTTTCTCAACAAGCTGTTATCAAAAGTTTACAATGAAATTGTATATTTTGAAAAAAGTTGATAAACATGAACAGGGCTGAAATCACAAAGAATAAAATATATTTTTGATTCGAAAATAAAGAAACCTGAATAATAATTGAACACTATCAATAATAACTTCAATTCTTCATGTTGGCTTTCATTTTCCCTCAATTCGTGATTCAGGATCAAAATTACACATTTCCAAATGTCCATATGAAAGACTGTTTTCACCTCGTAGGGTAAACTATCATTTTGTCAGTATTCATTCATTAATTCTCGAAGCCAATATTGATTCGTACATCAACTAAACAAATATCACAACTATACAATAATATTATCATAACATTTCATAACAATATAACCTCAATCGGACATCGCACTGATTTTAATTTCAATTTGAAGATATATAGGAGTAGATTCTGATGTGGAATGGACATCAAAACATACTAATTGATGATGGAGGCATCCAATATTTGATATCTCATACACAAAGTTGTTTCATTTCAAAGTTAAACCAACATAAGACTCCCATGTTAAAAACTTGAATATTGATCTAGCGCCAAAATATTGATTTTAACATAAAAAACTAATAAATAAATAATAATAAACTACATGTAAATAGCAATAAACCATAAAGTTGCAGATGATGATTTGAGTCGGTCGACCACACAATATAATATGAAGAAAAAAAATTATATTGTGTGGTCGACCAACTTTCAGTTTTCTTCTTTGATTCAAATTTGGGCCACTTTGAGAATGGATGATTTCCACAACTATTGCAGGTGATTTGTTCATCCGTCATATTTGATACGCGTTCGCGACTATCAAATATGCCTGAGATAGGTACCATAGATGAGTCACCTACTGAGATGATGCAAAATTTGCAATATCAGATCTACCTGTATTGGTCTAAGGCACACCCTGTATAATTTCATATCCTTCCAATATCCTGACAATTCTTCGCGGACGAAATAACATTCCCTTCACATCCCTGACCATTTCGTCAGACGATGAGCGGAAATATTTTTAGTTTGATTTTATTTCTCTAATGGGATCGGAAACGATTTCTCCGCATCGAATATCTCCTGTTCAATATCATGATATTATAGAAGAATCTCATCAGCAAAGAGAAGATAGAACCTCTGCCATCTTGAAAATAAGATACCTACACTGATTCAGTGTGGTTTCTCCAGCATATCTCAGGCAGTTACCGTATAATCGGATCGTATTGAGAAAAAATATGATGATTATTCAGTTGACTTTTCCATATTTTTGATACATGTACAAAAACACCAATGGATACATAAATATACATATATATATATACATGAAAAGAAAGATTATCGAGGGTAACTGTATTAAACAAAGTAAAAAAAAAATTTTTTGGACATAGCCCTCAAGGAAGAATTGTTAACCATTGTAATGAAGTGTTTTTCAGCGACCTTCATTACTACAGGTCGGATACATAAAACCCTCGGTATATTATTCGAATAATTAGTATTTTGCTAGGTTAACCTGTTGTAAAATATTATATCTGATATTTCGTTCCTGTTTTCGAGATTCTTATTTTTAAATTGTATAAAAGCATGGGCAATGATTCGATATATAATTTTCCAGAAAATCGGAGATATTGGTACATTCCTCATTATAAGTATTCATATATATCCTATTCAGAAGAAATGTTATTCCTGGTATTTTTTTTATATTCTTTCCAACACTCTGCTACCTGTTTTTAACTGAGTGTATTTTGGTTCATTTCTTGCTCCGTTTTAGAGGTCAAACAATGACAAACAATGTCAAGCAAGGACAATCTGTACCGTTTTTATCCTGATTTTTTGGAAAACCGAAGAGTGCATTGGGTTAGTCAGTTGGAGAACGAGAGTCAGTTAGAACCTGGGTGCGTGAGAATCAAGTGATTGCCAAGACGTGAGCCGTGATTAAAAACTTTTGAAGCCGTGTTCGATTTTGTTTCCGGGTTTCCGATTAATTGTGTGCCGCAGAGTGTTGCCTGTAAAACACCCTGTATCGTGAGAGTGTTCCTGAAAATAAGGATTAGCTGAACCGGTGGTATATTTTGCTGCGTACCACCCGGAAACCCTGTAAGCCAGAATCGTGAGTTATATTGAAAGTATAAAAATTCCTGAGATTTTTCACTGTCGTATTTAAATTCAGTTCAGAAAATCCTGCCCGAGAATCACTATAACAACCCAGAAAATAATTTCATTGAACCAGAAACCAGAATTGCACTTAACCTGACACCCGTTTCAAATTGCATATCGCCTGAAATCTAATAAATTATTTTCCCGATTTGTCAAGACCCAGATCTCACGAACCGCCCTGTATAATAAAATCCGCGATAGAATCAAAGTAGAACGAACGATTTGTCATTGCCTTTGCTTCAGTGGTGGATTTCCTGTATTATCTGTGTTGTTTCTTTTTACTGTTTTAAGGCTGTTTGATATTATTTCATATTTTCCTGAAAATCTGACAAAGTGTGGAAAGTTGAAGTTTATGTAATAAATAATATAAAACCGACCCCGAATTTTTTATTGAGTGAATTTCTGATTTGATTTTGCCTGTAGATTATTATCTATTTAGTGAATTTCAATAAATCCTGTTGAAACCGAAACTTAGTTTAAAATAAAATAACATCAATTCTCTTTAACGTAGCTTGTATTCCAGTCTAGTCTAAGGAGGTGTAACTAAAGACTACATTTTCTTAGAAGTTTATTGTTATCCTGGTCTAACTAGCTGACCTCTGGTTTACACAAGGGGGTGCATTGTATGGATTTACTCTGCGTCCCTTCTTCACTGTAGCTACCCTAGGGCCTTCCAAAGAACTCCTAGTTCTGGAAGAAAGTGGAGCATACCACTTCAAAAAAAAACTGGCGCTCGAGGCAACCGCTCTAACGTAAATAGAGAACTAAGCCCTGAGGCCCTTTGTAGGGCTCTTTCCCGAAAAAAGAGCCTTACAAATTGGCGCCCGAGCAGGGACCTGAGTTAGGAAAACCTGAAAGAAATCCCGAGGAAAACCTGTGAAAAACCGAGTTTGAAATACTGTAGTCAGACCTGTTTTACGAATTTCCTGATAATTCTCTAGTTTATTCCTGAAAATAAGATCAATCATATTCTTTTCACTACTAGGTAAAATCAAATCACTTCTGAAATAAATTTTACTATTGCTTTCCACCGAGCTTTCCACATTCACCGACCTTCAGAGTCCACCAAAGTAAAAAGGCGACTTTTAATCAGAATCTGAATATACAACCTGAATATAACATAACTGTCTAGTAATCACTTCTTCTACAGTTGCAGTCTAATTTTCCGAATTTCCCTGAAATTTTCATTGCCTGGAAAATCTGAATTAGAAAAGCCTGATTGAAAACCTGAGTTGAGAAAATTTTTGTAATAAAATCTTGGACTTAGAAACATTGCAGCTAGAAATCCTGATAGTGATAAGTTGACTGTGAATTTCCTGATTTTTCCAAATACTCAATTTACCAAAAAAAAAAATTGTTTTCTTGAATACCTGGATATAATTAGAAAACCTGATAGAAATCAGAACGTTGAATACTGCAGTGCAATATCATCATTATTGAATTTGTGAAAGTTGATTATTGATAATATCCTCCAGAAGTTTGAATCTTGAAGTGAGTTTTTCTTTTTTCTGATTGTTTGAGAATAAGTTCCTGACTTTCAAGAATTCCTGCTACTTATAAGTACCTGGTTATTATAAAGACTCACCTAGATTTTGGGAAAATCTGATTGCACCTGTTTCTTAATATTAATCATTCAACTTCATAAATTTTTAATTCATTTTTCATTTTTTTAATTCACAGAAATCACTTTACATTCAGAGAAAATTTTGCACACTGAAAACAATTGACAATCGAATCACTCTCCTGTTAACTTCACTGTTAAATCAATTTCCAGTCCATTTCCAGTTTCATTTTGCCTGTTTTTACTCAGTTGCCGGATTGTGAGCCTGATTATTTGAATTGCTTGTTGAATTTCCTGACAATTTTCTTTTTCATTCTTGCTATCCTGCTACAAGTTGAAATCCTGTCCTGAGCAGTTACAATACAGTGACTACTGTATTGTCCAGCGATCTTCGTCCTGAATAGATAGGGTGCTGAAAGTGAGGCTGATTAATAAATTTTTGAGGTCTAGTGTTTTATTTCACCTGAAAATTCCATTTTTGATTTATTGTATAAACCTGCATATTAACTACCAGTTGATCAGTTATTCCGAGTTTCTCCCCCTGAAACCAGACAGGTCCTGAAAGCGAGATTGCACAATAAAGGTGTTGAGATCTGATAATTAGATTTTACCTGGATATACAATCATGGCACAAGAAACTACCAACACAAATGTACCTCCTGGATTTTCTGGAATACAACCCGGAGTGCCTCATAGTCATAATCCTGATCCTGATGTTGATATTCCACATGTCAACATCACAGCTGATAGGCACAGAATCCCGCAGTGGCCACCGTCGCCAGTCCCCGTACCGATTTCATTGCCTGAGTTGAAGCCGTACCGCTGGAATCTTCACTTTGACGGAACCTCGGATCCAGTGGCGTTCCTGGAACGACTCGAGGAGATTGGAGATGCCGAAAAAGCTCTACCGGAACAATTGTTGGATGTTTTACCGGCATTATTACAAGGACGTGCACTCTTGTGGTACCGATGCAATAAAGTATACTGGAATTCTTGGTCATCGTTCAAAACAATATTTCAGAAAGCTTATTTTCCTGTTAGATACCAGGAGAGTTTGGAACTGGAAATAAGCCAAAGGCTTCAGAGGGACAGTGAGCCTGCCATAGATTATGTGGTGGACTTGCAAACCCTCATCAGGCGTCATGGGAATATTGAGCCTGCCCAGGAATTGAAGTGGATATACCGAAACCTCCTTCCGGATTACCGACAGTATATAAGAACGACCGACTTCCAAGATGTACCGTCCCTGATTTCGTCAATCTTGGAATTCCAGCAGTTACGTAACGAGATCCACCGTATGTACTACCGGAACTCGAAACCTGCTCCTTCTTTATGGACATTGTACTCCGATCCACCACCAGTCGCTCAACCGCCTCCAGTTGTTCAACCCCTGACCAGGTCACCCTCACAAACAATCCCGCCACCAGCCCCTCTTATTCCGGCTCCAAAACCTTCAGGACAACCGGTATACACCCGAGAAAATGTCTGCTGGAAATGTGGACAGACTGGACATAGACGAACAAGTTGTCGTAATGCCTTCCGACTTTTCTGCTCACGATGTGGACGTAGTGGGGTTATGTCCAAAGATTGTGCTTGTGGCATGCCAGAAAACTCACCAGGAGCCCGTCTCAAACCCCAACATGTTCCAGAAGATCACCAGACAAGCCGACCTGACGATAACCGACCGTTCATACCTGTTATCATTGGAGACACGCAATTTTCTGCATTGATCGATACTGGAGCTACAAAGTCGTTTGCCAGTACCAAAGTAGCCGATTGTTGCAAACGACAGGGATCACGAGAATACCTGAATACCGCAGCTCAGTCCCACCAAGCCGATGGTTCGCTCATCAGGGTAACCGGAATTATTAAACCCTGTATAACGATCGGTACCGAGTATTTCAGCAGTGAATTGCTGATTATTCCCAGTTTAATGGCCGATATTGTGTTGGGCATGGATATCCTTCGCACACAGGGTTTCAGCATAGATTTGCGAACAGCCACTGTGTATAGGAATCAGAAGAACGTCTCAGTTCTTGGTTCCCCTAGAAGTACAGATATATTCCCAGAGCCAGCAGCATATATCCAAGCCACCACTGAGAATCCAGAACGGCAAGGAACCGGAAAAATACCAGGTGGGAGATATACCCGGAAAATGGAAAATAAACCTGAAAGGCCGACAGTAGAGAACCGAAAGTCTCCAGAAAAACGAGATCCAGAAATAACTGACCAGGTCAAGGACTCCACGCCGAGTCGAAATACTACCCGTTTGACAACGACTCCGGACCGTGAAGCTGCTGAAAGTTCCGCGACACCCCCACCGCCGAGAAGCCAGTACCAAGGTGCCTTTGACCAGAAGCCACGAAGGACATCCAGTGTCGTGTACCTGCCGGTGACGCGACATTTGTGCTGGAGATGTGGTCAACCCGGCCACCACCGATCCCAGTGCCAAGCCCGGAGCCGGATTTTCTGTTCCAGGTGTGGTCTAGTAGGGATGAAGTCGTGTGACTGTTCCTGCCCTCCCAGCCGACCTACGCTACAAGGACACCCGGTATTGGTATCCGAACGACCGCAGCCAGTTCGCCGACGACTCTCCAACGACCAGAACAATCAACGGAGCCGGCCCTGCACCGTCACCGTAGCCGCCCAGGTCCACGCCGTGCGAGGTGTGCCCGTAGGAACGGGTGTGCACATGCGGAAAGCCCAGGACCGGCTTTCGCCGATAACACCAGTATAGTTGATAACCCAGAATATTTATTTTGTTTCACTGATTTTCACTTTTTGAATATGTACACATTGTTTTTTTTTTTGGTCATTGTTATTACCAGGGTTTTTAGTAGAAAAATTACAGCTGAAGCAATAATTTTTTTTTGCAAGTGGGAGGGGTGTGTAATGAAGTGTTTTTCAGCGACCTTCATTACTACAGGTCGGATACATAAAACCCTCGGTATATTATTCGAATAATTAGTATTTTGCTAGGTTAACCTGTTGTAAAATATTATATCTGATATTTCGTTCCTGTTTTCGAGATTCTTATTTTTAAATTGTATAAAAGCATGGGCAATGATTCGATATATAATTTTCCAGAAAATCGGAGATATTGGTACATTCCTCATTATAAGTATTCATATATATCCTATTCAGAAGAAATGTTATTCCTGGTATTTTTTTTATATTCTTTCCAACACTCTGCTACCTGTTTTTAACTGAGTGTATTTTGGTTCATTTCTTGCTCCGTTTTAGAGGTCAAACAATGACAAACAATGTCAAGCAAGGACAATCTGTACCGTTTTTATCCTGATTTTTTGGAAAACCGAAGAGTGCATTGGGTTAGTCAGTTGGAGAACGAGAGTCAGTTAGAACCTGGGTGCGTGAGAATCAAGTGATTGCCAAGACGTGAGCCGTGATTAAAAACTTTTGAAGCCGTGTTCGATTTTGTTTCCGGGTTTCCGATTAATTGTGTGCCGCAGAGTGTTGCCTGTAAAACACCCTGTATCGTGAGAGTGTTCCTGAAAATAAGGATTAGCTGAACCGGTGGTATATTTTGCTGCGTACCACCCGGAAACCCTGTAAGCCAGAATCGTGAGTTATATTGAAAGTATAAAAATTCCTGAGATTTTTCACTGTCGTATTTAAATTCAGTTCAGAAAATCCTGCCCGAGAATCACTATAACAACCCAGAAAATAATTTCATTGAACCAGAAACCAGAATTGCACTTAACCTGACACCCGTTTCAAATTGCATATCGCCTGAAATCTAATAAATTATTTTCCCGATTTGTCAAGACCCAGATCTCACGAACCGCCCTGTATAATAAAATCCGCGATAGAATCAAAGTAGAACGAACGATTTGTCATTGCCTTTGCTTCAGTGGTGGATTTCCTGTATTATCTGTGTTGTTTCTTTTTACTGTTTTAAGGCTGTTTGATATTATTTCATATTTTCCTGAAAATCTGACAAAGTGTGGAAAGTTGAAGTTTATGTAATAAATAATATAAAACCGACCCCGAATTTTTTATTGAGTGAATTTCTGATTTGATTTTGCCTGTAGATTATTATCTATTTAGTGAATTTCAATAAATCCTGTTGAAACCGAAACTTAGTTTAAAATAAAATAACATCAATTCTCTTTAACGTAGCTTGTATTCCAGTCTAGTCTAAGGAGGTGTAACTAAAGACTACATTTTCTTAGAAGTTTATTGTTATCCTGGTCTAACTAGCTGACCTCTGGTTTACACAAGGGGGTGCATTGTATGGATTTACTCTGCGTCCCTTCTTCACTGTAGCTACCCTAGGGCCTTCCAAAGAACTCCTAGTTCTGGAAGAAAGTGGAGCATACCACTTCAAAAAAAAACTGGCGCTCGAGGCAACCGCTCTAACGTAAATAGAGAACTAAGCCCTGAGGCCCTTTGTAGGGCTCTTTCCCGAAAAAAGAGCCTTACACCATAGACACGTGTTTCGGGCTTTTGGCCCTCATCAGTACGGTGAAAACAAATGTAAGGATGAACAACACTTGGATATCAAGAAAAACTACAAACAAACGGAGTCAACAAACAGAAGCCAGCCGCACATTTGTGATTTCGGTCAGCAGACCCTGCTTTCCAGGGCAACAACCAACGTCACCACGGAGGCAGCTATAGCTACCTGCGTGACATCCGAGTCCAGGACTATAAACATGAAAAGAAAGATTATCGAGGGTAACTGTATTAAAAAAAGTGAAAAAAAAATTTTTGGACATAGCCCTCAAGGAAGAATTGTTAACCGTAGACACGTGTTTCGGGCTTTCGGCCCTCATCAGTACGGTGAAAACAAATGTAAGGATGAACAACACTTGGATATCAAGAAAAACTACAAACAAACGGAGTCAACAAACAGAAGCCAGCCGCACATTTGTGATTTCGGTCAGCAGACCCTGCTTTCCAGGGCAACAACCAACGTCACCACGGAGGCAGCTATAGCTACCTGCGTGACATCCGAGTCCAGGACTATAAACATGAAAAGAAAGATTATCGAGGGTAACTGTATTAAAAAAAGTGAAAAAAAAATTTTTGGACATAGCCCCCAAGGAAGAATTGTTAACCGTAGACACGTGTTTAGGGCTTTCGGCCCTCATCAGTACGGTGAAAAAAAATGTAAGGATGAACAACACTTGGATATCAAGAAAAACTACAAACAAACGGAGTCAACAAACAGAAGCCAGCCGCACATTTGTGATTTCGGTCAGCAGACCCTGCTTTCCAGGGCAACAACCAACGTCACCACGGAGGCAGCTATAGTCTACGGTCTACGGTTAACAATTCTTCCTTGAGGGCTATGTTCAAAAAATTTTTTTTTCACTTCATATATATATATATATAAACTGCTATGTATTGGGGATTGCAGCAAGGTCAATATGATACTCTATTATGCTAGTCCGAGCTTTCGAAAATGTTTATTTTCATCATCAGGGAGACTACAATTGCGTAAAAATTGGTGAATTTAGCGCCAATTTGTTGACAACCTGTTGATGTACCGAATTTTTTCTTCAAATAATTTAACAATTTTGTAGAATAATTCGTGTTATTTTTATAATTTGATTATGTCATGACCCTGTAGTGTAGTTGATGTTATGATGATGAAATGTCATAGAGACAGTTGTTGAGTTTTGATAGGAAAAATATATTTGCTGTCTTCGAAAAAGAGATTTAATTTCTGATATTAAAAGACAGTTCAGCACAGAACTGAACATTTGGTGACCCCGACGTGATCTTCAGTATGGATCAAGATAGACCAACAAGGAATTTAGCAGGGATGAATAGATCGCTATCGGCAGATTTTGTGTGGCCCGACAACTTTGGAAATGGAACGAGAACGTTCAGTGCAGACAGAAACACATCACATGCTGGATCTACACATCACACCACACCTTGTGAACGTCAGCCTTCTTCAAAAATCCATTCAAATAAAGAAAAGGACAAATCAACTACTTCCAAAGGACAGAGATCAGTATCAAAACACAGTAGTACAGTTGATTTGCGAAGAAAGAGGCTCATCTTGGAAAATGAAAAGAAAAGGCAAGAATTAGAAATGCTGCAACGAAAACAAGTCCCGTTTGAGCTCGAGTCTAGACGAAAAGAAATAGAAAATTCTATTCGTCTGCAGGATATGGAAGAGGTGTTGAGAAAAACTGAATCTGAGGTACAAAATAGTGAGAGTGCCAGTTGTACATCAAGAAAATTGTATATTTCCAAAATAGATGAAATTGTTGACAAAACAAATGACAATTTCGTTGCTGAATGGATACATGATATTCCAGCAAAAATATCTGAGGTCGATGAAAATGAAAGTCGTCCAAGAAACCAAAATCCCAACAATGACATCAAGATGCTATGTGATACTCTACGGGATGTACTTGTGTCAGTCAAAACTTCAGGACAATCCCAGAAAAATTTGAACAAATATGGTGCCCGACAAGTTGTAGACAAAGACTTTCCCTGTTTTGATGGAAATCCCCAAAATTGGCATCTTTTCTATAAGCATTTTACGAATATTTGTACCTTATGCGAATATTCAAACGAAGAGATAATGCTCAAACTTCAAAAATGTTTAAAAGGCATTGCGAAATCAACCGTTTCAGGAATGATGTTGCCATCAAACGTGGATTTAGTTATGAAAACACTTCAAACTCGCTTTGGTAGGCCAGAATACATCATCGAAACACTCATTATGAAAATAAGAGATTTGCCTTTTATAAAAGACTGTAATCTAGAAAAACTCATTCATCTATCAAACGAAGTGAATAATATGGTTTCCACTATGAAAATTTCAGAATCCATTGGGCATCTCCAAAATCCCCAGTTGTTGAAAGAAATACTCAGTAAGTTACCAGATGTTTTGAAATCGAAATGGGGTGAGCTTGTTGCAAAGAAAAATGGAAGTGCAGATTTGGATGATTTTTCAAAATGGTTGGAGAATTATACTAGTGCCGCATGCTTTGTTAGTACGCCACAACCCGATACGGAGAAACAAAATAATTTGAAGAAATCTGAGAGAATTCTGAGTACAACAGAGAAGGAAAAATCCAAGATTCCAGAAAGGAACTGCTCATATTGTGATAAAGATTCCCACCGAGGTGAGTGTCCTCAGATGAAAGCAGATGACATCGACACCAGGTGGAAAAAGGTTACTGAAAAGAAGCTTTGTTTTTCGTGCCTCAAGCGGAACCACCAGATTCAAATGTAGAAACAGGAAACAATGTGGAACTACAGGTTGTGAATTGTTCCATCATCCTTCTCTCCATAAAGAAAAAACTACTGCTGCAAGCAAGAATATCATGACTACCAGTACATCAGAACCACAAGTTGAAATGACATGCGCAGTGGCCAGCGACAGGAAAATATTATTACGGATGATTCCCATAAAACTCCATGGACCAAAAACCGTCGAAACAATATAAGCACTGTGTGATGAGGCATCTACGATCACTCTGTTAGATGCAGAAATCGCAGAACGTCTGGGTTTTGAAGGGTCTCCTTAAAAACTATGTTTACAGTGGACAAACGATGAAATTACTTCACAAGTGAATTCTCTCAGACTCGATTTGAAGATTTCTAAAGTAGATGAAGAAAGCAAAGTTCATTTCCTGAGGGATGTTCGAACCATAGAGAACCTATCACTGCCATCACCAACCATCAAAAAATCAGACATCCAGAAAGAATCACATCTAAAAGGAATACCCATTAGAAGCTATGAAAATCAGAAAGCAGTCATGATAATAGGACAAGACAACATTCAGTTGATAACTCCTAGGCAAATACGATGTGGGCCAAAAAATTCGCTGATGGCAACAAGATGTCAGTTGGGATAGTCAATACATGGACCCAGTTCGAGAAAGAAAGAAGAAAGTACAAAAGCTCACGTGTTTAATAATAATAATATCGCTTTTATTGCTGCAACCTTAAGGAACATATAAGTACAGTATGCATGCATGTGTACACATATACGTAAATAATGAGGAAGACAGAGAATAAAAAAAAAAATAAATAAAAATACGTCACGTATGTGAAAAAGAAAATCAAGATCGTGATCTACAGGACCTGATGAAAAAGCAATTTACGACCGAGTCTTTCGGAGTTTTATTGACACCTGACAGAATGAGCCAGAGTAATTCCAAGGCAATGAAGATAATGCAGGATACGGTGAAAGAAGTAGATGGGTGATATGAAATTGGTCTTATCTGGAAAGATAACGATATACGGCTTCCAGAGAGTAAATACCGAGCTCTACAAAGATTGAAATGTATCGAGAAGAAATGCCGAAAAGACGCCAATGTTGGAGAAGAGTATTGCCTGAAAATTCAGTCCTACATAGAAAAAGGATATGTATCGAAACTCACTGAAGAGGATGCGGCAGTTGAAGGACCCCGAACTTGGTACCTTCCGCATTTTGCAGTCGAAAATCCCAATAAGCCGAATAAAATCAGGTTGGTTTTTGACGCTGCAGCCAAATCACATGGTCTCAGTCTGAACGATGCATTGTTGCCTGGTCCTGATCTATTACAATCGTTGGTAGTTATTCTATGGAAGTTCAGGCAAGGGAGATTTGGATTCTGCGGAGATGTGCGTGAAATGTTTCACCAGGTTCGAATCCGCAAACAAGATAGGCCTTCTCAACGGTTTCTTTGGAGAGACCTGGAATACAACCGCAACCCTGACACTTATGAAATGAACGTGATGACCTTCGGAGCTACAATATGTTCACCAGTTTGTGCACAATTTGTGAAAAATCACAATGCTGAAAAATTTGCACAAGATCCAGAGATCAGAAAGGCAATAGTAGAAAAATTTTACGTAGATGATTATCTTGACTCAAGAGACACAGAAGAAGAGGCAATAACAACAATCTCAGAAGTATGTAGGATACAGAAGATTGCAGGTTTTGATGTAGTGAACTGGATGATTAATTCAAGTAGAGTGCAAGAAACTTTGAAAGAAGATATGCTCTTAGCTACATCAAGAAACATCAACGAAAACTCTCTTCATCGTGTATTGGGATTATGGTGGAATGTTCATGATGATAATTTATCATTTCGTCTCAATAACAAAGATATCATGAAACATGAAAATCCAAGCAAAAGACAAGTCTTGAGATCCGTCATGTCTCTATTTGATCCTCTGGGTTTCATAGCATGTTTCTCCATCGGAGGAAAAATACCTCGAAAAATACTCATGCAAGATATTTGGAGATCGGGCATTGATTGGGATGCAGAGCTTCCAGAAGATTTGAAAAATACCTACAGAATTTGGTTGAAAAATATCTCGAAAATCACAGAATCAAGAATTCCATGATGTTACAGTTTTAACATACCGACTGCCGAGAAAATTGAGATTCATACATTCTCAGACAGCAGTGAGAAAGCATTTGCTGCTGTATCGTATCTACGTGTTGTAAAAAAATCCGAAGTTGACGTTTCTTTCATCGCAGCAAGAACGAGAGTATCCCCTCTGAAACCTCTATCTATACCAAGGTTAGAATTACAAGGTGCTGTGATGGCGAGTCGACTTGCAGAATCCATTAAAAAAGAACTTGAAATACCTATAGATCAAATTTATTTTTGGGCTGACTCTCGATGTGTTCTTAGATGGATAAGAGGAGACAGCAAAAAATACAAACAGTTTGTTGCCCATAGAATAGGTGAGATCCAAGAACGAACGCGATGCGAAGATTGGAGATGGGTCCCTTCTGAAGAAAATCCAGCAGATGAAGCTACAAGATCTGGAATTTCATCTAACAAGAAAGATCATGATTCGCAAAAAATAGACATCTCAAAGGAATGGTTCACTGGACCTGATTTTTTGCAATTAACCGAAGAAAATTGGCCCAAAGAAAATGACGATTCGGAAGATTCCACTGAGACCGAGACTGAAATGAAAAGAGAATATGTGTCGTGCGAAGCATGCTTGCTTATTGTCAAAAATATCGAAAATGTTCTACCAGATATATAGAGGTTCTCGAAATGGTTGAGTTTGATCAGAACAACTGCTTGGTGTTTGAGATTCATCGAGAATTCAAAAACAAAGAAAAAAAGTAGCAGAATGAAGGGGGAGTTGAAAGTCGAAGAATTGAAGGAGGCTGAAAGAATTTGGATAAAGCAGTCGCAATATGATAGTTATGGTGAAGAAATTCAGCACCTCGAGAGAAAAAAACCACTGGAAAAACGAAGCAAACTTGATTCTCTGTCTCCAGAAATGAAGAATGATGTTTTGGTGTTGGGGGGAAGGACCAATTTGACCACAAATTTGGATGAGGACACAAAACACCCAATTATTCTATCCCCAAAACATCCATATACCAAACTTCTGATTCGACACTACCACGAACAATTTCGTCATAGAGGCATAGAAACGACACTGAATGGATTGAGACAAAGATTTTGGATACTCAATGGACGAACAGCCGTAAAGTCTGTATTTAGCCAATGCAATAAGTGTAAAATTGAAAGAAGCAAGCCTACTCCTCCGATCATGGAACAATTACCAGAAATCAGACTGAGAAAAGAAGTTCGACCATTCGTGAATGTAGGCATGGACTACTTTGGACCTATTCTAGTGAAAATACGAAGAAGACATGAGAAGAGGCGGGGAGTACTATTTACGTGCTTAGCGGTGAGGGCTGTTCACCTAGAAATCTCTCATACATTAAATACATATTCTGCAATAATGGCTATCATGCGAATGTCATCTAGGAGAGGAAAACCAGATACCATTTATTGTGATAATGGGACCAACTTCCGGGGAGCATCCAAAGAATTGAGGAATTTGATTCAAAATCTAGATACATCAGCCATTGAGAATTCCATGTCTTCAAGAAATATACAGTTCAGATTCATTCCGCCTGCTTCTCCGCACATGGGCGGAGTTTGGGAAAGGCTCGTTGGATCTGTCAAACGAGTCAGGTAATTTTCTCCATCAGCAGCCACTGAAAGAAGAAATTTTACAGACCCTATTCGCAGAAGCCGAATTTTTAGTTAATTCTAGACCTTTGACTAAATCATCAGATGACCCTAATGATCTGGAAGTACTAACACCGAATCATTTCCTGATTGGTTCCTCGAACGGTGGAGGTCCTCCATTTCCCGGGAATCCAGATAGAAACTGCCTAAGAAGGGGGTGGCATTTATCTAGACAACTTTTAGACTCCTTCTGGGGTCGTTGGGTGAAAGAATATTTACCGACCCTTACCCGAAGAAACAAGTGGACCAGGGATCAGAAACCAATTCAACAGGATGATGTTGTTGTTCTTGTTGATGATACCGCCCCAAGATATCGATGGAAATTGGGAAGAATAACCAAAGTCTATCCTGGACCAGATGAAAAAATTCGAGTAGTGCTGCTTCTTGTCTTTCCTTTTCGTCCTTTCGCTTAGATATTTGAAATCTTTTACTTGTTCTATTTTTATATCATCTATCATTATTTTCATTTCTTCGCCTCCTATGGCCATCACCTTGGTTTAATCTTCGTTTATTCTCATTTTTTTTCTCTTCAGTGTTTCATTCCATATTTTTATATTATATTGTAATCGTTCTTCATTTTCAGCTATCAGTATTATGTCATCGGCAAATGCTTCCTCAGCTATCTCTACTCTTTGCATATTTTTGTATCCAATGCACATTTTTTTGCTATTTCTACATTCCTTGATGATGTCGTCCATGAAAATGTTGAAAAGAATTGGGCTCAATGATCCGCCTTGTCTCAAACCCTCTTTTGTTTTGAAACCTTCTGATTTTATGTTATACTTGATAACATAATTTCTATTATTCCTATATATGTTTTTAATCACATTTATGATTTTTTCATCGATATTTCTATTTTTCAGACTCTCCCATAATTCTGTTCTTGGTACCTTGTCGAAAGCCTTTTCTAGGTCTATGAATGCCAAATATAAATTTTGGTTTTCTGATCTTCTCTTTTTTATTATTTGTTTTATCGTGAAGATGTGGTCTTCTGTGCTTCTTCCGGGCCTGAACCCACTCTGTGGTTCTGAGAGTTGTGACTCTATTTTATTCCTCAGTTTGTTGTTAATTATACTTTCTATTATTTTTGTTAAAAATCTCGTATAATTTGTCTCATTTCTTTGTGTGCCTTATCTGTGTTCTGTGACCTGTGACGATAGAGTAAAAGGATAGAGAAGGAATCGAGAAGATCATGAAGTCCAGACACGTGTGTGCACTTCTAGCTTATATCAAAGCATCGTGTGCGGTCGTAGGTAAATATGAATTATATTGAAATCATTTATCAACGTTACTTTCTCCTTTGGGTCTCTTTCAAAAGGGAGAAATAAAATGCTTTCAAGTATTGAAGCAAGAGGAGATTTATATAATATACCATCAATAATGACAACAACGCTTCTCATGATTACTCGGACTATGGAACAATTTTCTTGGATATTTATGGAGCACATATGATTTATACTCCTTTTTAAAATCTGAAATAAAATCGTATAAAAACAAACTGAACTTAGGATCTCTACCTTCCACAGCTGCAGAAGCACAAGACACTATTTTCTTGTGTATGAATAGGTACAAGAGTCCTCTGGCCCAATGCATGATTACTGGTCGGGTAAATGTCGGCCCATCATATGGCATATTGTAATCGGGTACCTATAATCCAGCCAGCAATGGGCCAATACAATACAAATGATGGTCAGTTTCAAGTCTTGTAAATTTATTCGATATCAGATGATGAAATATGATACTGGACTGAAATATGTTATACAAGACTTATTACCACTCGTTGACGAATTTTATAATCATCCTTTTCCAGTGTGACACTCAAGGCTTTTCGTAGAAGGCGGAAGCCATTAGGTGTCGAAAATTATCTTCCAAAGGTCTACAATTTTCAGAAAGCAAATTATATCACTCTCCAATAATTCCAGAAATATTGATTGGTAAGCAACGTATTCGCAACATCATGATAATAGTGCATGTACGGCTCTTTATTACGATACGCTGACTACCTGGTACAAGAGATGATATGAATATATTTGAAACGCCCCAAGCCATAGTAATTGCATTTGCTGAATATTTCAGTGTGTTTATAAAGATTCTAACGACAATCCGCACCTACCCTACGAGACCATCCCAAATAGTTATTCCGTATCATATTTGTTACCCCCACAGACATTATCAAGGCAATTCATTAACTTAAGATTAAGCTCAAAGCCGGTATTGATCAACTATATACCTAGTTTTCTGGTGACAGATTATTGTTTAGTTTTGCTAGCAGAGCCACTTTTATTCTTATTCGATTATCTCCACATGCACTTTTCCAGACATTTGGAAAATCACGAGACTGTGACCTATCTCAAAAAATGAGATCCATCACTTTTGATGAATTGTAGAGGAAAATCGATTCAATGTTATTTTTCTAAACTTTTCGAAATAACTGTATACGCTACTGTTACTCATTGACAAAACTAATATATCATAGAATCAACACGGATTTATGGCGGCACGTTCTTGTGCTACCAATTTGGCGTATTTCTCTCAATTCGTTAGCGAAGTATTAAACAATGAAGAGGACAGGTCTACGTGATATACACTGATTTTCAGAAAGCCTCAAACCAGATCTATTATTATATATTCACTATCAAAACTCAACAATATATGTTTCCCATCGAATACTCTGAAATTATTTGAATCATATCTATACAGGGTGTCCCCAAAAGGTGCGGAAAAAAAGCTACCACAAGTTCCTGAGGCGTAAATATGACGATCTAACTCAACTTACCTCAGTCCAAAAGTGGATGATTTCAGAGATACAGAGTGTCAAAAGTTCAATTTGATTTTAATTTTTTATAAATATTTTTTTAATAATTGGTGTATTGTCACAATATTCGGCTTGGGGGGGGTTTTGCGGGGTGAGAAATTAGAATTTGCTATCATTTTCATTGTAAAGTTAAGAGGGCGCCACCTGCGGAACCTTGCACACATTTAAAACGAAATAACTTTTTTGATCCACCCCATATTTAATTTTTGAATGAAAATTCGGATTGTCCAACGTATTTTACATAAAAAAGGTATACGTGGTAAGAGTTGATTTGAGCATCTGGATTTTGAAAATTCACTTCGTAAATGGCCAGGTCTAAATTATTGTAATAATAAAATTGAACACATTTGAAGCGTAGGCGGTAAATTAAAATAACGTCACTAAAAACTGACTTGGATCAAATCGAATCTGAAAAACAAGTCGAGACAATTGTCAAAAAATAATAAAGTTCTTTTTGTGTACTTTATAAGGTTCCAATGATTGACCGTTCTTTGGAATTATTCAGTGTTGCTATTTCTCAAAAACTTCACGATTTTCTGAATAAGATTTTATCCACCGATATGACGTACCCATAGTGCTCTAATTTTTCTTGTAGAATGTCGACACAATCGAAAACTTTCCATAGATTTTTTTTTCATTAGTGATAAGGCATGAAATATTTCTTCTTTGTATTATAATACATACACATACTCATTTATAGATACCTACCTACCACTCATCAACATTTTTATTTTAAAAAAACCTATGAAATGTCCCACACTCAATCTGTGATTCTGTGGGTTTATCCGTTCATTTACAGTATATTATTTTGTAAATTTCTTATTTTGTGAAATTTCTTTCCTGTGAATTTTTTTTCTGTGAATAAACTATATTATTATAGATATATAGTGAGTTGTCTTTTTTTTCTATGATAATATTGATTTTATTCACTAAATCGAAGCGTCGCCAGTGCTTTTTTCCGCTCTGAAACCATATTGTTTTACTTCATTTATGTTATTGAGTTGTAAATAAGTCATGCATAAGTTGATATCTAATGATAAACTCGAGAATTTTAGAAAACACTGATTAAAGGATGATTGGTCTATAATTCGTTATGTCATTTTTACAACCATTTTTGAACAACGGTTCGATAATCGCCATCTTCAAACAACCTGGAAAAGTACCACTTTCCAGAGACATGTTTATTAGATGGGTGAGTAGGTACTGATTTTAAATTTTCTATACAATATTTGACAACTTTTATGAGAACTTCATCATAACCAAAAGACTTTTTGTACTTCAATCATTTTACAACCATTTCTACGTCTGATTCAGTTACAGGTCTGAAGAATACCGATCCACTGTGGTTGCGGTTGTGATTAAGGTTGCTAGCGATGTTGATAAAATATGTTAAAAATTCATTAGCTACTTCATGTGGTTGGTTAATTATTGAATTATCAATGTTCACTGATGGGATTGCAGGTTTCGTCCTACAATTATTTGGTTCGTGAAGGAACTTCGTGCAAGTCAGTATATGAGGATAGTGGAAGAGGAAATAGGTACCATTTGGTTAAGCCAGTAGATATCGCACCAATTTCTTTCCAAATATTGTTTTTCACCACCATATCTTTATAGCTTTTTCCTTCAACACTATAGGTAGATGCTGTCGCACCAAGTCTATATAGAGACTTCATCATCTTCAGTTGTAGAATAATTTCAATGTATTATTCCGCTCTGATATCAAACTCAATAGATATAAACATATTAGTCGGAACAAATCAGCTAAATGGCGCGATACTGCTCAGATAAATAAGCGGTTGCAAGAAAACCAGTCACATTGAATTCCTTTTGTTGGATAAGATCGTCGAAACGCGGCAGTCCGCTTTCCGCGACCGACTGTTCAAAGAAAACAAAGAAAACCACAGAACATATACGCTCACGGGAACAGAAGCGACAGTCCCTGTCGGCACTTTGATTTTTGAGAGGTCAAATAAAAATACCTTGAACGGCAGTATAGCCATTTTGTGGATTGTACATTACGCGCGAATTTCAAATTTCTTGGTCGGATTGAGGACAATGTAGTTTCGCAAAGAAAAAAATACTAAAAAAAAACTGTTCTTGCATGATGAAATGAAAGAGTTTTATTGCATTACCTTATTGGATCTTTTGGAAAGCGAAAAAAACTGATATTTTTGTCACCATGACTTGTAGCACCACCACAATAATACATGCACAAACATAACCACCACGCTTCATCATTTCTGAAGTCTGAAATGATATCAATAATTCAAAATAAAACATTAGTCACCATCTTGCCAGCGGGAATCGCGCATGCGCAAAGAAATTTGACTTCTGTTTTCATGGCTTCTGTTCCCGTAAGGGTATGTGTTCTGTGGTGATATCTCATAGGGCGGTGTCCAGTGAGACTTCCTTTCACCAGTTTCAACACGAACAGCTGCTTAGCTTTCCTTGGCGATGTGGGCTCAGTAGCCTTTCCGCTTGTTTTTCTCCTGTGAGATTCTATCTCATCTGTTTCCCAGCCCAGCATCGAAACACTTATTTCAAAAGTGGGCCTTGGAGAGTCCACAGAATAAGGGTTCTGGGCCAAGACATTGTGTATTTGCCCCTTCTTTGGCAAGGCAGTCTGCTTCATCTTTGCCTCTAACTCCCTTATTGTAACCTGGAACCTACATCAAGGTGAACTGGTTCTGAAGCTCACAGAACTAATTTGAAAGTGAAACTCATACAATCACTTTCAAAGAAAATGTCTGATATCTTAAATAAAGTAATAAGCGGATATGACTATTCAATGATCTGCGATTATTTCAAGTTGAATTTCCTGGATGAGTCTTCTTCAAAACATTTGGTATTCGATTAAAGATTTTTGCCTTTATAAATTTCAATCCGCACGCCTTTTAACATTACCGCCTGCTCTCCTCCTTTCCCCCCAATACAAAGAGAAGTTAGATCTTGCTTTCAAATAATGTAATGCTAATGCATTAATAAGGATAGGGAGGGCCAGTCTATGTGTTTTATCAGTCCGAGGTATAGCCGAAACATATGGTGGATATCGTGCCATAAGGTGAATGGATGTGGCTAGTGCATGTAATTTGATGGCTACCGCGCCGATATTAACCACGAAAAATGATTGGCCGCAATCAATAAGCTCCGCATAGCAGATGTTATCCTCGGTGTGTCCCATTTGAAAAGAAATAAACGGAATAAATGATGATGGGATTATCTTCCTTCGAGATAGATACCTACTGTATTATATCTGATTTATTACAATATCGAATATGTGTACTATAAATCTCAGAAACAGATAATATCCATTTGTTAGATGTGTTGAATAAATGGTGCATCATTCCTACTAAATCCTAGGCTTGTATCGCATTCAAGAGTAAATGAACAAATATATTATTCGCCAAATAATGTCGAGTATTCTAAGAAATGAGGAAGTCGAATTCAATTATTGTTGGAAATGACAAATGGGGGTACAGGATGTTAGATTCTGTGACAAGGATAGATATGTTTTTCACTTTCGGTTTCGCCAAAAGTGTTACCAAATTTCGATTCTCAAATTGAACACCATATATTATTACATTTTCTGAATCCAATATACTACAAAGGTGATATTTCAAACGTAAAATTCTTTGATGATTTAATTTTCAGTTTTCCATTTAGGTGTGCCATGATGCTTCCAATTCATCGCACTTATAGGGGGATTAACTTCGCTAACTCGCGAGTTAAGGCATGTGTTGCCATGGTTACATACAATTTAAATATTAATTGTAATCGATGCATTGTTGTATTGCCAATAAGGTTTTTCATATCCATAGAAAAGTGCGTGCATTTCGGTATTTTATTTGTGTTTTGTGATCTTGTTTCTTTTTAGTTGGCTAATAATAGAATTGACATCAATTTATTTGAATCAATGTGATAAATATGTATGCATATTATTATTTTTGATAATATTAAGATGTAGCTAATGAATAATTATTTGCGTTTAGTGACATAGGTCATGATGTATGTTTATATTATTAATAGGTTATGTATGCTCTTATTATTTGGATTATTGAGTATGTTACATCATTTTAGTTTTGTTATATATTATATATTGTAATATATAGATATTGCATATGACCAAATGTGTTTTCATCGTGATTATAAGTGCTATTTTATTACCAGGCATGAATTAATTCCCTATTAATAGTACTATTGAATAATAAGACGGTACCAATAAGGTTCCATTCGAAAAAAAATTAGTTTTACCGCAAAATCGATGACTATGAACTTTATTTGCTAAACGCAATTTATATTTCAGTCGATAGGTAGTTTCAGATAGAACAAGGTCGGAAGTTAATGAAACTCTAGGATGTTGTTCAGGGATGGTTATACAACATTTTCTCAAGTTTTGAACCTTGAGCACCCTGTGTGTAAAAATATAGATGGGAAAACTACGAAATTTTCGAGCTCTCTCCGATTTTTTCTTGATTACTTTTAAAACATATCCATACTTTTTTGTAGAGCGTTAAATTTTCTACAATTTTGACGATTTTGAGTGAAAACATATTTGTATGTGAATTCGCGACCGAGATGTGGCGCGTCGAAGACAAGGTCATGTTTCAAAATTCGCTAAAAAATGCCAATTCATTTGTTATACCCGAATTATGATCAGATGTTGTTGTACTTATGGTTCTTGGTTGAAGTCATCAACACCCTACTCCTGCTCCTTCCCCCATCCAACCCCAATCCCAGATAGCACATGACGTCCCCGGGACGTCCATTTTAGGTCCCCATTTGGTCCGAACGTCCTGGCTATTGATAGGACGTCCTCACCCCAGGACGTCCATTTGTATTCGTCCTCAGGACATCTTTTCAAGGTTTCAAGAGATTTTTTTATACTTATAGTTGTTTTGGATCATTCAGTGCCTCCGAAAGTAAGAACCTGTATTATATATACCCATATATTTTATGTGCATGAGAACTTTCTGAATATCAACTCGGTACGTTATTATTTGTGGAGGTTTGACAAATATTTTCGGCAACAGTATTCGCATTCTATTTTCTTTCTCCTTCATGTTATTGTGAAATACATATGTATATCAACTAGAGATGATATCTACCTTTTCAAAATATGATGCATTTAATCATTAATGCATTGGATAGAAGTGGATCATAATTATTGACATCGAGTCTACTGATTTTAATTCAATTTTGAGGACTAAAAATATGCCGAATTGACAGCCAGGAACACTAATGGCCTATTGAGTAATATAAATTGTTGAAAATAATTGTTGTTCGACTCACACTGGAGTAATCCAAGTAATAACAAGTCGGAATAGCGAGCATACAATAAGGAATTAAGTTCAATCACAGAAGTCAAGCAATCAAAGTCGCGGAGGGTTTGGATGGGTGACTTCGTGATAGCGTTTATTTTATTTTTTTTATTTTATATTAATTTTCAAGTATTCTCACAACATTCGGAGAATAACAATAGCTCTGTGAAAAAGTCACAGAAGGTTTTTATGTTGAATTGTCCTGTTCAGACCTGATGAGGCCCTAATTCGTACGTCCTGGGGACCTCCGATTTTGTAACATCGTATGTCCCCGAAACGTCCTGAGGACGTACGCCGTATCTAAATAGGACATCCTCGGGACGTCGTTGAGGTCTGACGTGAACGGTTTGAGGACGTCTTCGGGACGTACTTGTGCTATCTGGGATTCTCAAAAACCATATACCTATTCACTTCATTTTGGTATTGATATCAGTTATTTTTCGGATCGATATCCCCCTCCTCCCTACATAATTATCCCAGGGCAGGTAGAAAAAAAAACTTATTCCTTTCGTGGAAAAAATATTTTATTTATCAAAGTGACTCTATAGAGTACCCGAATTCGATTCTAATAGAATTATCTGAAAAGCGACGATGCGTGGAGACTGGGGAAAACAACAGAAAAACACATCAGCCAGTTGCAAAATTTGGACATTGATTTAGTCGCCGTAAATGCTGAGTATCATCGAGAGTGCCTTATTGCAGAAAAGAGGATTCCGCCCATCGCCGAGTGTTGACGAAACCATGATATTTTCATACATCGACGAGAATAGTGATGAATGCCAGTTTTCCATTCAGCAGCTGATTGAGGAAGATAGTCGACCACACAGCAAAACTGTAAAAATCGTCTCCAGATGAAATATGGAGACCAAATCATCATTTCAGAATCAAGGAGAGGGCCTATTGTCAGTCGAAAGGGAGTTGGTGACAAAATTCTGTACGATAACTGGTACTCCACCGAAAGCAAAGGAGATGCACATGAAGAAAGACGTCGAATTGTAGAGTCAGCTGGAAAAATAATTTCAGAGGACATCCGCTCCAGAGTGTTCAACACAGTTGAGTATCCTCCGATTGACAACTTCTTGGATAATGCGCGTACTGCGGTCCCGGATTTTGACCAATAAACGACAAATATTGAACTATTGGAAAACGAAATGCCTCGCTCTGGCTGATGCAATCATGATAGCAGTGCGCCCCAAATATTTTCTATCCTCCATCATGACTGATGCTGTGTCCGTGTTTGTTTACAAGAAGTATGGCTCTATAAACATCTCCTGAATTTTCTATCTTCCATGGGATTATCATTGTCTAACGAAGAAGCAAACAGGCTAGAAGGGTCGTACGTGATGAAATGACAGTACAAAAGGGTACCCACTATGATAGGCACCTTTCTATAATATCTTCATTCCTCTATATAATATATGCCTTGAGAATAACGTAACGAAAGGACTTATTTTTTCTACCTGACCTGGGATAACTATGTAGGGGTGAGGGGGATATCGATCTGAAAAATAACTGAAATCAATACCAACATGATGTGAATAGGTATGGTTGGTTTTCATCAGAAAGTTAGCTTTCAAGACTTGGGGTTCGGGGGGGAAGCAGGAGTGGGATGTCCAAAGTTGATGACTTCAACCAAGAACCATAATTACAACATTTTATCATAATCCGGGTATAATAGATGAAATGAGGTGGAATTTTGCTTTTTTTGTAATTTTTTTAAACATGACCTATTTTCGACGAGCCATATCTCGGTAGCAAATTTACAAACAAACATGTCTTGTTCGTCAAAATTGTAGGAAAATTTGACGCTTCACAAAAGTGTATGGATATGTTTTTGCCGCAGGTGGTAAGAGAAAAAAGTATTCAATCGAGGAAAAATCGGAGAGAGGTCGAAAATGTTGTAGTTTTCCACCCACTATTTTTTTCGCACTGTGTCCTCGAGGTCCAAAACTTGAGAAAATGTTAATTAACCATCCCTGAACAACATTCTAGAGTTGCATTAACTTCCGACCTTTTTCCACCTAACCCCACTTCTTTCAACCTGTCGAATGAACCATTAGTATTTTTACAGAATTTCGATTTTTCTACCATTAGACGGGTCGAATCGGAACCATCATGGCATACCTAAATGGAAAACTGAAAATTAAATAATCCAAAATTTTGACGTTGAAATGTCTCATATGTGGTATCATTGGATTCATAAAATTATGCAAATTTCAGAAATGAATATACATTTGACAACCTAAAGTTGGTATCACTTCCGGCGAAAACGGAAGTGAAAAACAAATCATTTGTAGGTCAAAAAGTGCCGCTTATTTTGTATATGGCATATCCCAAATTTCAATCAATTACCTTCAAAACTAACGCCGGAGATACTGAGGGTGTACCATGATCCTGTCACACATGGTATACTAGAGAATTCCGAATGCGAGAAATAGCGAGCGTGAGAAACCTGACACGGCCGTCCGTCAAGCGGTATACGACTGTGCGAGTCATTAATGTATGAGTCGAGTTTCAGGCATAAAATACTTATTCCTTTCAGTTTGTCAGTAGAAATGTCTTCCTTCTTTTGAGTTTCTGCCAGTTGGTATATATAAATAAATTTCATCATTTCCTCTGACGTCCAATATCGCTTTACGTACGGTCGTGTTATTGCTGCACTACCGCATCTTAATATTTACATCTGATACTGACTTTTCTGAAGTCCTCGCCAATACAAGTCGTTATGAAATATTCACTTTCTGTACCTTGTTATTGAATGAAAATATGAAACACACAAGGGGCGAGTATTTTTTACTCAGTCAAGAGTGAAATCTTTACATCTCCAGTAAATCATAATGAAATATCGATCAAACAACAGAGAAATAAACTTGAATTGACCGAAGTTATTGAAGGAAAACTAAGAGGAGAACCCCATGTTGTTGTTGTTAAATATATAAAAAAGTGTATATACTTATACGGGACTCAGGACACCCTGTATAGTTTTGATGGATTCAGATGCTTGTACTCGAATTTACTCTAAATCCATTTTCTTATAGACTTCCTGAAAAGGATTGAAGAAATATTCGAATATAACTGGTTCTTGAAGATAAATATTCCATTTTTACGTTATACTGATATCAACTTATTTGTGGATTGGGAATGATTGCTTCATACTCTGCCTTCTCGCTACCTAACGATCCATTTTGTTCTAAGCCATCCGTCTTACTGGAATTCTCCTGTTCGGCCAACGTCAAATAAAATTTCCGCTATATATCTCATCCATTGTTCGTGGTCGAAATATTTTTTCACTCCACAGATATTGGTTCTATCTCGATAAAATGTTGGAACTGTTTTCGCCGAGTTTATATCTGAAGTAATTACCTATAAATGCAGTCCACCCCTCCGTAAAATGTGACATGAATCACTGATTTGTAAAATACTGAAAATATTCTCAGAATTCAGTGTATCACTGAATTATTCGATGATTCTATTCAAAGTCTAAAACAGTGGTCCTTACGACGGACGAGTCCAAATTTTGTGTACACATACTCGGATTCAGCCTTCTCCACTGTAAGTGAACTATCTTGTTACCAAAACGAATTCTACAGAAGATTCTGAGCATATTATTATGATATAGCATTTCTTACAGCTATATCTCACTGTTTTCGACATATCAATTAATTTCAAACTCTACACGGCAAGAACAGCATCATTATAATGTGATATTTGTCTAGCTTGTACTGAAGAAAAGCTGCAACTACTACAGCGGCTTCCCAAAATATAGGAGTTCAATACATTTCAACACATTTTGAACTAATATTTTACAGAATATGAAAAAAGTTGAGTCAAACTGCGGTACCAATAAACTTGAAAAAGTATTTTTTTGCAAATGAAACACTCTGTATTTTCTATTACCCTTGATTGATTATCACTCTATCTCAAGATTGTGAGATGTAGGTGAAAAATGAAAAAATTTGTCACATTAATCGTGTCTGACTTATGCAATAGAATAAACACGAAAATAGTTATAATGATTTAACACAGAAAGAAAGAACTTGGTAAATATTATATAAAACACTTTACTCAGTAGAAAAATTTCTTTCGCTATAGCGCCAATAGAAGATTTTGTTATTACTAGAATCAATTTCTTTCAAATGTCCAAGTTGGATTCTTTAACATGAAGACATATTTCTGTACTTATGAAATGAGATTCTTTCTTTGTGAAAACATTTGTTGCAACAGATAGTTCTTCACAATTGATAGAAGATTCCTCTCGAATTCAGTAACATGAAATGAATGTTTAATTGATATTCATAAAGAATATATTTTTCTATGTTACAGAATGCGTTCCTTCAAATATAACGAAAGTTTTTTTTATGAGTGGAAGAATGGTTCTGTCAAATTTTGTAACATCAAGAAAGGTATGAAAGTGAATAATTCAATAAAAATATGGAAAACTAAAGAATATTTCTACCAATGGTAAAGAATAGTTTCATCATGGAGAAAAACCTCAATTGAAAGAACTGTTCATGTTTCTTTCGCTCACTCATTTCAGTTCTGATTCAAATTGAAAATTGGAGGGAATAGAAGAAAATCATAGATATAAGAAAATGCATCATTTAATAAAAAAAACATACAAATGAAAACTTCAAAAATACATTTCAGATACCTAAAAACCATTACTATTCCTATTCAACTAGAGATGAGTTTCTGGATGTCCAAGAATAATTATTTTCCTAGTTAATGTCGGGTTTATTCCAGGAGGAACGAAATGGTATATACCCAAATACAACTTTCTTCGACTGTATTTCGGTCATGTAAATAACTCTTTTTTAGGGACACAAAATATTATTTTCGATGAACGACGATTTTATAATGTTCTCTCAATATAAGATAAAACTAAGAAATATTTTCTTTAGTATTCAAACAATATTTTATGGACCAAACTGAAGAAATAATGTTTCATAAATGTTAAGAATGAAAAAAATGTTGTTGATAAAGAAGTAACATCAAGTACATCAAATGGAAGAGTACAGAACAAACTCTAGTGTTGACAGTACTTTATTTATTCTTGTATAGGGTGTTTCTATAAATATTGAAGAATATTATGTGCATCATATAGAAATGATATTTGATCTAAAAGATCTACTTGATGACATTAACAGAAATTTCTTACTATTCTGTATTTTTCTTGACATTGTTTCTGTTCAGAATAGAGAATTTTTATCATATAAAAATATTTTTTTGTTAAATCACTTACAGAACCATTTATGTTACTGCTATCAAAATATTGCTCTCTGTGTAGTCTTACTGTGCCTCCCTGCTCGCAGAACCTTTAGCACTACTTTTCAACCTGTCAATAAAATATCAACAGTCATACCTGATACAATATATTAAGAAAATAATGTGAAAACAGTTAGAGGTTCTCAAGATAACAGCAAGGGATCAATATAACTATATGAAAGCTGCTAATTATGCATGAGATAAATAAACAATAGTAGATTTTGTTCAGTACATTCATTTGATCAACTTTAGGAAAGGAACCTACAAAATGAACAATTAGGTAGAAATTATATACTTTTTTTAAGTACTAATATCTTGATATTTTTGTCGGTTGATCATTGAGGAAACATTTAAAAAACTACGATTCCAATAAAGTTCGCCTAACAAGATGAAAACTTTCTCATAATTATCAAGAGGATAGAAGTCAGACGTTCCTCAATGATTTACTGCAGATATTTTCAAAAACAAATTTCCAGATTCTCCACCATCCAAACTTTCTCATGAAGTTTTCACATTCAGTTTACTGTCTAGTTTAAAAAGTAGGCAGCACTTTGAATATTCCACTAGGAATTAGGAAGATGCTGCTATCAGATATGAAATATAGATGAACATCTGCATCAAGTGATGAATATTTGAATCATTCGAGTATGAAAGTATTTCACTCTTGAGCTGATTATGTTCATGATGAATTCATCTATATGACACCTTGGATACCAATTGAAATCATTGAGGAACCTTCATCTTACCATTTTCAGGTAAACTCACCTGGTATGAATCATCTTTGTTCTAGCCGATTTTCAATCTAATTTATAACAGCAACATGCTCTTTGACTATCATAGTATTTTAATCACCTCAAAATTCAAAATTCTTGGAGATACATCTACTAAGTATTCGAAGGCTATTTCAATCAATTCCTGAAATTTCAAATAAGGGACATGAATGTTGTTTTTGACACAGAACTATCTATTGAGAAGGAAACTATTATAATGTGACAAAGGGAAGTGAGTGATATTGTTCATCAAATCTCTGAAGCTATGAACTACAAAAGAAGACGCTGACATAACATCCAGGATCACAGATTCAGTGGATTGAGAATACTTAGACAATACAATAATTCGAGTAAGTAGGTCAATCGGGTCCGCAATAATGCCAAATTCCGAAATCATGGACAACCCATTAAACTGAGCTAATATGAAAGGAATGGAATATCATATTGTTCGTGGAAATGAATGTACATTCCAGAAAATTCTTCTAGTGAAAGGAGATTTCTTTCGATATATAACCATGAAAGATGAAAAACTACAGGGTAAGCTATGAAAGAATGAGAGCATTTCAGAAAACATGCTGCAAAGATTCATGTTCAGTAGTCGGGGAACTTTCAGAGTTGAATTGAGCCATAGAATTTTTCCCTCTCGATAAATTTCTTCATTAACCCCTAATATTTCCATCATCAATTCCATTGGAATAACTTATATTAGATAATATTGGCCAATATTGGTAATAAGAGCAATTTATCCGATGAGAAAGAGCTCTTGTGTTTTTAACAACCAAAAACTCTCGATTTGAATGAAAATAGATACAAATTGAAAAATCGAAATTGTATCTTATATCAAATATCCGATTCTAGTCACTTTTCGGCAAACAGTTCAAAAATATGCTGGAAAATATCTGAAAAACTACATTTTTTGACCTTCCACAATGATTGAAAGGGTTTGCCCGTTTTTCAAAGTACTCGAGAAAATAATTTGTTATTTTTTTCTTCTTCGTATGTATTTGATGAATATTTGCATTATTTCCGTTTTATGTCGAGTAAATCATTAGAGAAATGGAAAGAAAGACTTGAATTTTGAATTGAAATTCTTTGACATACCTCCATATCCACATTTGCCCATGTGGAACAATATGATTCTTCTGATGTTCAGACTGTTGAAAAATGTAGGAATGAAGAGGTCCTTGAAGATGATAATGAGGAATAAAGGTGCGTGTTTAAAAAAACAATGAGTTTATAGCAAGGACCCCAAGAAAACTAAATTGATAACACGAAGTGAAACACCCAAAAAGGAATTGAAATATCATCCGATTTATGTTAACATTGTGATGATTCCAACTAGAAATTCACTACTATATGTAGAAGTTGCATGGTGGGTAATCATTTTTATCCTCAAATTATTTTCACTGCATCCGCGAACTCTTTTAAACTGTTTTTTAAAAAAATATGCGTTATCACTATGAAGTTGTGAACATCTCAGTCAGAATGGTATCAATTGTAATACCTCAGACCAATAAAATACCTACCAACTATATCAGGATATAAAAAACGTTCCAGGTTCTTTGATGCAATTTTATTCCTAGTGAACAAATGTCATTTCAAAAAAAAGTTAATAGGAAATACAGGAACAGATGATAAGTACTGTGCCACATAATGGCAGTCTATCCTACTCACTATTTGACTACATTTTTATAAAAAAATTACGTGAACAATAGTGATAGGAATATTCGTTGAAAAATATGTTCCTGCTAGGACGACTATGCTACTGACCGATCCAACCTGCTTGAACATAATATTGTTCTTGATCTAGTTATTAGTGGAAGTAAACGACTCGCTGACGTTTTACTCGATTCAGAACCATTTCAATCCACTCTAGCCGAGTGACTTCAGAAAGTGATTCGCAACCCTCTTGATTTGATGTACCTACTTACGTGATTTGATGTTGATTGTTTTGAGGTGCTGAATTCTTCATGGCGTTTAAACACGCATAAACAAACTGTTGCTGCCAATTCCGAGATATAACATTTTGATATTTTGATATCCAGAAATGTTACTGCATTCATTTGCTCTCACTCTTTACTCATCCTTTGTACCGAGTGTGACTCAAGTTTTTTAGTTGGGTTCGAAGAAAACGTATTTATTGGTATTGGGGAAATATAAAAGACACGTAGAAGTCATTTCAGCTCATCAAATTCATTAGAAGTATCTGAAATAATTCTTAGATAATCTATAGCCAGGTCGCAAATTCCAAAAAAAAAATATGGCGTGGATGAAATTCTACCAGCAGAATTTCTTTCAGTGGAGAATGACTATGATGAGTGAATAGGTACATTAGAACCCACCAGAATAGTTTTGTGTGGAATTTCTAAGAGTTATAGAAAACGTACAAAATATATCAGGAGGCAATATGTCTTCAAATCTGATCCTTGTAGGATAGTTTCCTGCAAAGGACTACCAAAGTTTGATAAACAACTATAGAGTTACAAAAAAGCTTGGTACCTCAATCAAAGGAAACTCACAATACCTAGAGCATTTGGAGCAAGTAATACAAAGGCAGAGTAGGCTTCGAAAAATGTTTGGTTATTCTAAATCAATTGGCTTTGAAGGGGCAATATTCGAAATATTTGTCAGAGTTTGATATCCAGTTATCTGTTAAGTTGATATTTTTTTCACAGACCCTTAAGTGCTCGGAAACCTAGGTACAAGATTTAAAACGAAGAAGATGATCTTCTCATTATTTTCTTATTGTTACCACCAATCATTCTTCCTGTATTGGAAAAGGAACGAACTCACGAATGTACAACAACAAGTTGGATCCTCATATAAAAGGAATGTTGAGAAAGATAAACTGGACCTAGTCTGATCCAGTAGTATCCGACGATCTTCAACTTCAAGGCAGAAACTCCGAAATCAAATTTGAAAGTGAAATTATCCTTCTCAATTGGTTTCGAGACGAGATGAACGTCATATTGGCATTTGGAATCGAAAGTGCTAGTATGGGTGCTATTTGCCAGGCTCTCACTATTTTGCTTGGTGAGAAAGGGAGGAAAAAGAAACCTTCATTTAATAGAACTGATGGTGACTGTCAGAAAAATCTTTTGAGGAAACAGAGACAAGACAAGCTTTGCTTGCTCCTAACGTAGACCAAAGATTGAGCAAAACATTGGATATTCCTTGTGATTCGTTTCCTGTTGGGAATCAATTAAAAAAGTGTTTGAAATGTGTTTTTAACCGCCAACTTAGTTGCAAAGCAACCCTCGTAAATCTAGGACTTGTATGAGTAAGGAAGTCGGGGACCTTAGTCATCCGACGAACTACTCGGCTGGTTACCGTTGAGAGTCCCAAAGATTGAAATCTAGGTACCAAGAATGTTCGGTTGGTCACCTATCTCCCGCTAAAAGATACTATAGAAATGAATAAATATTTCCAATAGCCGCCGGGATTTGAACCGCGGACCCTCTGGCCCATAGACCAGCGATTTGCGCACTCGACCACCATCCCAGTTAAACCCAAATAAATATACTCTGATGCTAATCCAGTTGGGAAGCCTTTCAGTTCAGGTGAATGTCATGTATTACTATTATTAGGAACCAATGATTTTCAGTGGGAGAATAAGAAAATTGTCATTTCGTAAAATTATATTATGACCTGTTTAGATCTGCAAGATGCATACCTGCCTGGATCTATACCTGCTTGAAGATAAGGCAGAAAATATTTGAGATTTCGCTTCAATGGCTCCTTATTTGAGTTCACGTGTATGCCTTTTGGACTTTCCACCAGGAATTTTAAAACTCAAAAACTGTCATTTACCTTAATGATAATCACCTGATATATCATATATCCGAGAAACGTTCGCACATTACCAACAAGCTAATTCCACAAAGGGAGTGTGCATTTATTTTTAGGGTTTCAGTTTAATTCAAACGCTACGATTGTTAAACTCTCTCCACCATCAAGGAAAAGGAGGAAGGCACTAAGATCACTACAAATGTTTGCAAACAGTAATTCTTGTATAATAAGAGATTTTTGCAGATTTTGTGGGTGTTCTGGTTTACTTCTCACTAGGAGTGAGTGAGTCTATCTGGAGCGTTTTGAGAGGGTGAAAAGGTTGGCACTGTATAAAGTAAGGCAGGAATATTTGAATTCCTGTAGAGTTGTCAGAGAATTGTGAATATTTGAAAGTAAAAATAATTAATTTCATCCCAGCAAACAATTTCAGTAGGCACAGTACGGGGCTAATACCTGCTTACCAGAAGTTGCCGCTACGGCAAAACAGTGGCAAATGACGTCGGACCAACATCAATAGGACACTCTGGCCGCCGGCAGGACCAATGCCTGTGCGCCATAATGAATACTATATTGGCCCACTTCAGGACCAATGCCTATAATACGAAGATAATCAAGTTATAATCTCGCCCAACGTTGCTTTACCTTCGTTATTGTATCATATTCCGAATAGTAATGTAGCTATTGTCTTCTTATTAATTAATTATTATAAATTAGTGGGATTTGAACAACAATAATTCAATTATCTTTATATTTTTAGATGTCAATTTGACATTTTCATCCTCCAAGTTGACATTTGAAATTTCTTTCGATGATAGAATTGGTGAATGCAGAGGATTTCGAATATCGCGACTTCGAAGATGGGAATAACCCCTCCATGAGTATCAAGATCTATCCAGGGTGGAGGAAAGCGAGACTAAGTGCATATACTGGAATCCGAACCACTTCTATTGGAGTGACGGATTCTAATAGAATTTTTAATGGTGTATATTTCTTGGACATGAGGGTGTTTCGGGCATTGATATGACATATTTTTAATGCCTCAAATTGATATGAAATTTGAATTTGAATTTGCTAACTTTTCATATGAGCGGGATTGAGAAAAACAAAACCAACATTTAATATTCAGGAACCTATATATAAATACTTTTCAACATAGGTGATTTCAAATGATCAGCTCCTGAAGCAAAATGTTTCTCAACTGTTCAATGACACTTGAAACAGGCCATCATCCGGATGATATCGGTCGAAAGATACCCTTTTGATGGAATTGGCCCATTGCTGGTTGGATTATAGATAGGTACCCGATTACAATATGCCATATATTGGGCCGACATTTTGCCGATGTAGCTTTGCCATTGCCAGCATGTACCCGACCAATCATGCGTTGGGCCAGAGAGCGGCCAGAGATTCATTGTTTGCTGGGATATACTTCTTATTAGACAGTATCAATTCAAAATTGATGCATCTACTATACGAAGTGGGTGGCTTTTTGTGAAGGTGTTGGTGCATATGGTCACTGGCCAAATTCAGAGATGAAGAATGACATTCATTGTTGACAGTTTTATTGTCCCTGAAATGGATTGTCACATTGTCAGAGAATCTAAGATTTTGAAAGGACCGACAATACCAATGCCATATGTCACATAAATTGCTTTTGGTATTCAGAATACTGAGCTAAATAGCTGGGTCGTAGGATTTGGCAGTGATACAAAGAAAGAGATGATTGGATATATGCTTCATATATATAAAATAATCAGACAATTCTGAAGCAGATTATTGATCTAGAAGATTACCTGAGGGAACTGAATGAAAACTTCTCAACAATGTTTCTTAGAACTGATGAACTTATTCGGAGAACCAGCAATTGATATATTTACTATCACAAAGGACTAGGCTAGGGTAAGTCCGGGAGAGATTGACAATTAGTTGAGCATCCTACACGTTAACAGAACCTGACACAACAGTGTAAATTCACAAATTAGGTTTGAAAGTTGATAACTTCAAAGGTTTTTGACTGATTCACTCTGTTTTGAAGAACGGGTTATTTTATTTGAATTGTTTCAATGCTGGTTGATGAAATGCACACTACAACATTACCTCAAAAGTGTAGGGTTTTCTCATTTTTTCTTCGGTGAACAAGGTAGTTGATCTCTTCCGTAACTTTGGTAGCGTAACGACCACATCAATACGGGAGAGAGCAACAACGAGAATTGGGTTTCAGGTATAATAATAAATATGAAATATTAATACATAAATAAAATTATATGCGATTTGAAGCAAATCATTGATACATTGAATAAAAACCAATTAACACACTTTGTCGTATCAGATCATAACTTATAATTTATGTTCTATTCTAAACCTTTGAAGTGACAGGTTGTAGGTTGAATTCGTTTCGTGTGTGGAATGTCAACTGGTGCAAGACAGTCTGTTTCGGCTGTCACTTCATACCCTTGCCCTGTGTGATAACACACTATCCTTCTCTCCTCTTTTTGTTTGTCTTGTGGTGAACCAGTCGGGCGCCGTAGGTTACAGTGACTCTATGTCACTGTTACGTAGGTGTAGTAACAGAGACATCTGTACTCCTGCGTCGTTACCCGAAAGGCACGTTCTGTTGAGTGCCAGTAGGTGGCACTGTACCAAACATCTGTATTCCTCACTGTTGAAGACTACATTGTGGTCTTCAAATAGTGACCGTCCCATGTGTGGAGTGTCAACTGGCCTAGTGCAACTGATGAGGCTTGGCGAGCCGAAACAGACTGTCTTGCACCTTCAACCTACAACCTGTCACTTTATAATATACAGGTATATAACGGTAAGAGATAGAGGGTTGGTTAAATGGGGGCAAAGTAGCATATTTCAGAGGTTAATTATATGGATGAAAAAAATCTGACCTAGCTTCTTCAGTTCTGGAGTTATACAGGAAAAATTATTATTTTTTTAAATTTTACTGGTTATAGTTCAATATTTCCAAAACACTCTGTAATTCAGATAAAAATACAACGTCAATATGAAACATGACTCTTGGCATTCAAAAAAATGCAATAAGATTATTGCAGAGTATTTGTAAATTAAGGGTTGAGGGTGGCCCAATGTATCCGATACCCTGTATATAATTGTTATTCAGATATTTGGAAAGGCTACAAAAAGGTGCTATGGCAAGGTGGCAAAATTAAAAAAAAATCTTAAAATTAAAAGATATAGGCAAAAGAAGAATTTCGAAATTTTCGATTTTTCCTGTATAACTTCAGAACTGAAGAAGCTAGGTCAGATTTTTTTTATCCATATAATTAACCTCTGAATTACGCCACTTTGCCCCCATTTAACCAACCCACTATGTCTTACCGTTATCGAAATCCCCATGCATAGACTCGAATTTGAATAGCCCTGTATATATCAAACATCAAAAAAGTTACTTTTTTTTTCAAAATGTGGTCGCACTCTATCACAACAACAACTTGTTATTCTTACAGCTTTTGTAACAGGAGAGTTCAAAAACAACTCTGATAGAAGTGAAAAATTCGAAAGGGAATCGAAACTTCTGATGGAAATAAGATTCAACCTTGTCTTGTTTTTGCATATTTTCGAAGAGCAGCCAGAATTATGTGTTACGAAAACCATGTTGACATAATTATACAGTAGAAAAAACAAAAATTATGAGGGTAATGGATACTGAACAATCAATTTTCACTCTTCAGAAACCATAGAGCCCAACATCTAGTTGAGATCTCCATAAGAAAAGTGTAGTCGACACCGAGATATTCACAGCACATTGAGGCATGCGGTTAAAATAACGGTAGAAAGACTGTAGGGTGCAATAATTCAGATCCAAATGAGTACAAGCATTGCGATTGAAATCCACCAATCAGAACTATCATTTTTTCAATCAAAATTTCCTTCTCCATATTTTTAAATTACTGAATTAATGAACCCTGCCTTCATTGATAGGTTAGTGAGTTTAGTTAATTCCTCCTTTATCGATTCGAACCTTCCACCAAAACGGAAATGGTTGTGATTGGTGGATTCGAATAGCAATGCTTGAACTCATGTGGATCTGAATTATTGCCTGCAGGGTGGTTTTGTTCGATTTCATTATAGGCCACTATGGAATCAGTCAAAACAGTACGTCTCAAAACGTCCAAATCAAGGCCCTGAACGTTTGGACCCAAAATAGCCATAAAATGGACATCTTCGGGACGTCCAGTGCTATATGGGTGAGTATATCTTTGTCAGGGTGATTTGAGGAACGGTGAAATCAAATTTGTATTCAAAATCGTATTGCTAAAATCGAAAATTATTTTTTCCTGTACGGAATTTGAGAAAAAGTTGATGAGCTGGACACATCAAGGATTGTAAGATGATTCGCTTTATTGGAACACCCTGTATGTTTCAGAACTTTTTTCAGCACATTTTTAATGGGAGATCCAGTAAATAACACTTTGACATCACTTTGATACTTTGATAATGTGTGTCTGTCACAAAAAACCACAAGAAGTTACTTTGAATCCATTTAATATGTGAGTTCATTCAACCGAGTTCGTTATTATGCCGACTCAGTTTGGAACAGGCTGTATAGACAACACTCCATATACATGCTTGTGATACTGGTTGCGTGTATTAACGACTTGTAAGCTTTTATAATAACGTTTTTAATACCATTGTATAAGTCCTTGTACAATGGTACTACTACTTTTTACAATAGCTAGTATGGCTACATTGAACGATTCATTCATTACAAACTCACAATTCATGGGGGACCGAAGAAAACAAAGACAAGGTTTCTCACAGTCACAGTTATTGAATTCGCCATCGGTATCATGACACAAAATGAAAGAACTTATAGGAAGATATAAGGAAATAAAGCAAAGATGAACCTAATTATAGGTTATCCTTTCGTGTAGTCAAAAAAAAGTTACTTAGGTGTGAGTTCATTCTTCATTGAGAGCGCTTTTCCACTACATTTTCTGCTGAGATTTTCCGTTGATTTCCATCCAACAAGCGGAAATAAGGTCAACGATTCAGAGTTGATTTTATTATTGAAGAAATATCGGGTAAGATCTTCCAGCTTTATTTTCGTGATGGTCTTTGATTTGGTTTCATCGGAGGGATGGGTGAAACAGTCACCAGATATTTCAAGGAAAAGCAACGACTCTTCCAGTAATTTGGCTGCGAACGGGTACAGAAGTTATTATAAATGGAGCACAATAATATATCCATATCAGGAACAGTTAACTCAGCTAATTCCGCAAAAATACGCGATGTTGATATAGTCAGTAATAAGTGTGTCATCCTGTTGCAATCAGATTAGAAATTATTCATGTACCTACGCATCATTTCATTAAAATAAATGTCATTTCAGTGTACGAGAAAATGGAGAAATTCGCAAATCACAAAACCAATCAATTCATCCTTGTCCAATTTAATAAACCAGTTTTCTTTATATTTTCGTTCATGGCCCAATGGGGCAATCAATAGCATTGAATGTTAGAGAAAATCGTCTATACACCTTATTAGGTAGTTCTACATTTTGTAACTTTCCCAAGTTTGATAAGTCACAATCAAGTTATGTAGGTAATTCAAGTGCTTTGAGTATCAGTTTTCACTATTTTTGTGATTTTGAATACATAAGGTTAAAACGTAACTAGAATGCCATGAGGCAACATGATTCCATCGATAACTACAGGATGTCTAGATTAAATACATTCAGATGCTCGAATATGATATCTGCTCAGATATTCAGTTTATTATTTGTTATCTAAATTCTGTATGTTATTTCTAACTGAATCCCAGCCAACCATCCTGTCACATCAATATCCATGTAATGTAACAATGAAACACCAACGCATTTTTCCGGTGTTATATCTATGAGATACAGATTAGACATCAAAGTCACAAGGATACAGTACAATCAGGGCACAATACGATATTGCAACAGCACTGAGAAAATTACCTGACATATTCTTCACAATTAGCAATTGGATTGATTATTAAAAATATTTTTTAGATTTAGTATTGCTCAAGGCAATATGGAAGAAGAGGGTTACAATCCAATCGCTGGTTGAATTCTGCCACTATATGGTATTTTTCTATAGTATTGCTGTTCTATCTTTCTGTATTATTTATAATATACAAATGCTTGCTTATTATTTATTATTCATTTATTACCATCATTAGTATTATATATACTAAAATAATATCACACATAATTGACTATAGTCTTCAAATATCCTGAGAAGCAGATCATTTAGAACTGGAGATTTTCAAGGTATCAATAATTACTGGAATCGGAAAATTTTCATTCGTAATCATCCTTTCTGTTTTACGTTTTCCCTAACTACAATTTACAGAGATAGGTAATTAACAACAATTGAGAAGTTCGATTGAATCTTCTAAAGCACCTTCAAAATGATTTACAGTGTGTTCTTGATATTTTGATGAATCATTCAATGTATTTCTTATATTCGAAAAAGATCATAATAACATCAGGGTATTGCCAAAGGAAATTCTTCAACATTTGCCTCGAAAACAGTGAGCCAATATCAGAAAAAAATTTGTTATTATATATATTCATTTCCTGAAGATTCTGCATCGATCATATACTTGGGTCAGTTTGTAGCATTAAATATATGTCACTATGTGATGTCAAACGTAGATATGTACATCAGATGATATGTTCATTGTGATGTCGAATTTCATGTTTCAACGATGTCACAATGATATTTCTGGTGGTGGACATTTTCACATCGCCACAATGTATCGGTTAAATGTTTGTGACTTTTGTGGCTTAAATATCGAAAAACTTTCCTTGGTTGACAAAATACATAAACATGACTTGATACCTCTCCATAAATGTTATGTGCAATTACATCTTGAAATGAACGGCCCCTATGAAACTCATATGGTTACTTAGATATATATTGAATTGTAATACCATACAAATTGCATTGAATCACAAACAGGGTGGTTCAGAATTCAGAGTTCTGAACCACCCTGTATTTGTCTCATTTGAATACCAATTGATATTTTTATTTTTCCCTACAATTCCGAGTTGCCACTCGAAAAATTATTGAATTCCCAGTTGCAACTCGGAAAATTGTTAGATTCCGAGTTGCAATTCGGAAAAGCACTAAATTCCGAGTTGCAACTCGGAAAATTATATGAAGTAACGAATGTGGAAAGTGACATATGTGATACTGTGAATGCATATAGCAGGTGTGTCTTTCTTCCTAAGACGTGAAAAATTCCACTGCGTGGTATTTGCCAGGAAAATAGTTGTTTTTTGCTCGTGGCCTACCAGCCAATCAAACTGAGTTTGATATTCAACTGGACAAGACGAGATATGTGTTCTTTCAATTTTGATACTTCGTCCAATTTAATGACTTTTTCATTTTGATTCCATCAAGTCTATTTCACCCGAGATTTCACCGCACGAAGCCGCGTTTCAAGAGACAGTTGGAATTAGCGACACCATGCGGCGAAAGAATTAAACACTACAGAAAAACTCCGAAAACAAATGTCCAATGTCACAGAAAATGTGAGGCTGATAACTCGATCATACTGATAAATGAAAATTAAATAAGCCATGAAAAGTGAACTGTGAATCGTTGCATGGACTACGAGCAGATGTAATTCAATGTTCTGCGTGGGATTTGCCACGAAAGTTGTTTTCTGCTCGTAGTCTACCATAAACTCAACTTCAAACTATGTTCGATATTTTTAATTGGATAGACTATTTTTCCTTTCAGCATCAACTTATATTTGTCAATATGTCGCCTATTTTCGGATAGCTTTTGAACATGCCCGAAATTCCTTATTAGAAATCAAGTGAAATACTTCTTTTCAGCTTCATATCATAGTACAATATGTAATCAAACATAATATAACAACCAGGGAATTTATTGTGAATAGAATTCGAGATTAAAAAATGATAATCAAATTTAAACACTTTTTACTTTTTGAAAAATGGTCTCCTTATTTCGGATAGGATGATGTTCTTATTCCAGATATCTGAAATTAGGATCTCTGGCCATGGGTAATACAAGAAAACTTTTCATCTGGCTCATTTATGTGGTACTGGACCATTGGCGAGATTATCTGATTCAGTTGGATACTGTTGGGTTAGTTTTCTAATAAAATTCTTAATTCGTGTTTATTTCTAATTCCAACATGTGGACATAATGCAATAGATAGTAAAAATACGTATGATGAATTCGGTTGAGAATATTTCTTACCATTGAAAAGTACAATCGAATAGTACACGAACAAAACTATGAATCACATCATACACATATATACAGTGTCACACATAAAGTTCGCGACATATGGAAGGTTTTTTAATTAATATAGATATAAAGAAAATTTTACTACGCATTTAGTTTGTGCTTGAAAAATGAGTAAAATACAGCATCTTTGCTTTTTTCATGTGCTACTCTAAACCTGTCAAATTTGAAATTTTTTTCGAAAACCCTCAAAAAATCAGTATTTCTTTGGAAATTTCGAAAAATGTCAGAGAAATAAAAAGTTGCTCAATTTCCAATTTTAAACATTTGTTCCAAATTTGGACTCTCTACTGTCACTTCGACTTTTTTCAATTTTTTTTAATTTTTCGAATCTTTCGCTCTATCGATTCGAACGAAACATGATTCAGATTTCATAATTTTGATGAGTATGAGACTTCAATATCATATCTTCCCCAGGAAATACCCACATTGGCATGTTACCAGAAAATGAAAAGGATTCATCTCCAGAAATTCGTCTTTGTTGTTGCAAAGTTCATCTAGTTTTTTCATTTCATTGTTAAACTGATGTGGATTTTCAATGTATGGACGTTAATATGTCAGTAATCGAATAAACGAATATCTCTTCATTCTTATTACACTTGTATTTCTTTTTTTAATAGATTTTTATCCAGTTTGATTGTTTTTCTGAACAATAATTCACAAACAAACCCGAAATATCATACTTTTCTGTAAACTAAACAATCTACAGTTTCATAACAATTCAAAAGACTTTCGTTCTAGCGATTTGTACTAGACATGATATAAAATTTCGTGATTTTAAACAATACAAGACTAATGCAACATCTGGGGAGGAAAATAGTAGGTACTGATCAAATCGAAATAAAATTTTCACTTAGTATTAGTCGAAGTGCCAGTAGAGAGTCCAAATTTGAAACAAATGTGTAAAATTGGAAACTGATCAACTTTTTTCTCTGGCATTTTTCGAATTTAAAAAAAAACTGATTTTTTTAGGATTTCCGAAAAAATGTCAAATTTGAAAGGTTTGGAGTAGCACATGAAAAAAGGAAAGATGCCGTATTTCACTCATTTTTCAAGCACAAACTAACTGCGAAGTAAAATTTTCTTTATATCTATTAATAAAAAAACTAATGTCGCGAACTTTATGTGTGACACTGTATATATAATTTCAAATAGTTTAGGAGAAACGTCACTATCCGAAATAAGGCACCTATCCGAAAATGGGCAACCTCCCTCTACTGAAAATCTACCGAATTCTATTTGAATTGGTAGGTATCTTTATTTTTCCTTCCATTGTTTTTTCTGATTATGTATGTTATATGTATCGTTGATATCAGTATTATCAAAACGTTACCCTGATTTTATATTGACTATACGACTAAAAAACGGCGGATTGTATTTTCCAGCTCCTGAAATACCGAATACAATGGAGTTATTTTTCCTGGTATTTTTCTCGATGAATGAAAGTTATTCCCTCAGCTCTTTATTTTCTGCATCTAGAGACTTCATTGATATTAAATATTTCAACCAATTTCATCCAACCGTGCCGACCGTATATTCGTAGTCTTTATAGAACAGGAATTGATGAATTCGTGATGATGTTTCCTATGGGAATAATTAATAATATACGGTGAAGCTGAAAACATACCTGTTCGTTATACCTGTAGGTATATGTATGAAAGATCATGAATCAATATGTAGGGGAAAGTGGATCAATTGCAGACTGCTGCAGAATAGTCGACCAGGTTCGAATTCTGACGACGGTGGACATTTTTCCAAGGGAACGAGAAGTGGTTCTGGACCGCATCATAATAGGTGAAGTCCCTTGAAACAATAGATACTGGAATATATACAGCACTGTTATTATCAATATCACCTGGAGTATTCGTATCAGTGTGCCATCGATTGATTGATAATTAGGACATTGAGATACTGATATATATCAATAATTCACTTTTTATCGCTGTCTTGAGTTCACTGATTAAGTCTATACCTATACCTCAAATACCCTGAAAGTGAAATACTTCTTCATATGGATTTCACCATCGAAAACAAGACCTCAGCATAGTCATTTGTAGCATACGAGGTCTCAGCAAAATCATGAATGATGTCTGAGACGCATCAGGTTAACTCCATCCACCAACACAACAGCTCTGCTCTGGATACGAATTCTCCACACTCGTTTCAGATTCAGGGAAGCAGAAAATAAAACTGAAAAATTTTATAAGACGGGGTTCATGCTCCATGACCATGCCAAAACAGCGAAATAATCTATATAAGGTGAATTCTGACTACACCCTCATTTCTGCGACATTTCTCATACAAATTGAAAGATCTGTTCAAAGTGACCTTCTGTTCTGTTGTCCACAGTTTTGCGTATGATAGTACACTACATACTGCCTTCTTATCTGAAGTCACTATATCGTCCAATGAGGCCACATGTACACGGCAGAGACTTAGCTAGAATTTCGAGACTGTGATGTGTTTGAAAAGTATATTTAACCGCCAACTTAGTTGCAAAGCAACCCTCGAAGTCTCATTGAGACTTGTATGAGTAAGGAAGACGGGGACCTTAGCTTTTCAAGTGTCATCCGAAGCACTGTGATTATCTATATCTAGAGTTTGATGCAATTAAAAATCGAGTTCGTATTTTCCCCAAGAAGGCGGACCTCAAAATATCAATATGATGAATTCAGGTACGTTGTTTTCTTTTTCATATCAAGAGCTACTTAATACCTCAACAATTTCAATCCACGAAGCACAGAAGTATTTTTAACATGTTTGGAGTTCAGCTCCCAAACATATGCTGATGGTCCTAGATTATATCTAGAGAAGAGTCATTCACTTGGTTGATGAAACTCATCGGAAATCATGTATATACCAGGCAGAGCAGACTGGCCACGCTTCACTTGTCGAGCTCGACCTGCCGAACTTCTCTCTATCATAAATCTTTGTTCTATCGAACAGCGAGATCGTTGCCTAGTTATGTCTTTTCAAACCTCTACTGGCTCGCAAAATGTTCCACAAACGTTAAATTGTTTTGTGCAGTCAAAATAAATAAATATACAGAGTGTCCACCTCAAGGACTCACCACCCCTGTAAAATCGTTTTTATATTCGATCGATTTAGAAAAACTTTTTTTTTGTTGAATTTTTTCTTCAATATTTCATCAAAAAAATTACTATCGTATTTTTGAGAAGAATCAATGACAAATTTTATATAGGATTACTTCGAACCTATCTGTACCAATTTTTATCAGTAAAATATACAATTTGTCTGAGGAAAAGAAATAAAGTAGTGAACAGAAATCACCATAAAGGTATTTTTTTTGTGAAATATTGAAAAAAAAAGTTCGGACATCCTGTGTTTTATGATTATGAAAATCGGTGAAGGCATGTTTCAAGTAATCCTGATTAAGAACCAATCATCATTTTTTGTGAAAAAAAAATCCCTAATAGTACTTTAGGAAAAATGGGTCAATAAAAAATATAATCACTCTATTATTGGATATACATTTCAAATACATACACAACAAAAAAGTTTTTCAAAATTGATCAAATAACGATTTTACTGTGGTGTTAACTTCTTAAGGTGGACACACTGTATAGGATTGCAGATATATCTCACGTGAGGATAAAACTGAGCTCAAAAGTCGTTCGACAAAAGAAATATCTCTGAAGAAATATATTTATTGTGTTTCGGCATATAAAAATATTCACTGTTGATAATAATTTTCAGCTATAATTTCATACTTTCCCTATGTTCCTACATTCCAATATCACCTTGTATATTGTGAAATTCTCTCGCCGGCATACCCGAGTTTGAACTTGGCATAATGACATGTTTTATATCCATATTGGTTAGTTATACATTACCATTACATAATACTCAGATATTCCTGTCGAGCAACACATTCCATTTCATATTCATGAAACCGAATGTACAGACAGTTGCACGGAGATATTACAGATTTTAACAAATAAGAGACAACCATTAAATATTCATGTTATGCTGCTATAGGAATGGAAATATAGCAGATATTTCCATCGAAGCTATATTATTCCATTGATGCATGAATATACTAAAGTGGCTCTCTTCTGGATTTCTGGATTCACGTTATCTTTCGAATAAAAAGTCATAAATATATCGACTTATTCTGTTCTCATATTATAATATTCATGTTCTTTGGATATTTGTATTCTAATTCTAGTGATGAGATAGGTCTCAGAAAATATGCTCAGAATCTTCTGTGAAATCCGAAAATCTGATAATATATAGGGGGTTTCATTTGAAATTTCTAAGTTGGTTTTCGTAACGCTAGATCTGGCAATAGTGCAGAAGTGAAAATATTATAAAAGAATAGTATACCCAGCATTTCATAGTCGTACATGAAATTTCAAAGATATTTTTATTCTGTTTTCTATATACCCCTAATGAGCCAGTATCCTGTATACGTAATAGAATATTCACCTATTATTTGAAACCCATTTTTTCACTTGAATATGGAGTATTGTCAACAGTGACAGAAAATCCAAATATTCCAGTCTTATTGGAATCGAATATTTAATTAAAAAAATAATTAATATGACCACAAATCTGAATCTCATCAGCATTATTTGGAAATAGGTGATCAACAAAGAAGAATAAATGTTTTGATACATTATTGTTAGAACACAAAAAATTTAAAACAATTTTCTGGAGTGATGAAGCAAATGTATCCATAACAGTGTATTCCAAAGCAACCAACCAAAATTCCTGGTGATTTTGTGTATCATTCAACTCAATATTACCCTTGAATACATAAAACCAATTTGACGAGTTGACATAACCAGTTGACACATTGAACTAAACCTAACTTAAATCTATATAAATGAAATAATTACACTAATAGGATAATTGAACAAAAACCAAATATATAAAATTTCGAATGTTGATGGCATATTTATATTAAATCATATTATTATTGCTCAAATCACACAGAATTACTCGAAATCTGAATAAAAAAACAGTAAACATCGAGAAAAAGTATTAAAGTTCACAAAATTGAACTACATCTTCGTTTTATGAATGCAATATCAGAAAACAAGTTAATCTATCACTATAATTTCATTGTAGCGTAGCTATATTCACTATGATTCAATTCAATGTCAGTTTGTAGGCAGTAAAACGTAAACAAGTTTCGAGTTTTGTTTTTTTGGTGAATGTAGTTGAGAAGTCATACTGCAGATGAATATTCCATCATTGATATGACCAATGCACAATACAATAAATATTTTGCATTTTGTTGTTTGAATCGAAAAATCATAAGATAGCCGAATGATGAAGCTCAATAGTTATAATCTAATCTAATTATTAGTATAAAAAGTCAATTTGGAATCGAATGTAACATCCAGGTCTTCCACATCATTGACAATATTGATAAACCATATTTTATTCGAGAGGAATTGAATGCGTTATTTATATTCTTCGTCAAATTAGAATCGAGTGACTTCTTAGATAGACATTCACCTAGCGGGAAGAAGACAGAGCTCCGACACCTTACTTAAATCTTTGAAATTTCTTATGCATGGGACACAAACAAATGCAAGACATAACAAAGAAGCAATGTAAAATCGAATAACAGAATGATTACGAAACATTCCAGAAGATATGGTATTTCAAGTCATTTGCCTCGGGAGAACGAATGAATGAGATTATTTTGATCCAATATTTCAGATCATGCATCTCCAACATGCTAATGGTATTTTAACTTATAATAATTGACTGTTGAAAGTTTTGAAGGATTTCTTTCTCACTTCGATGTCTTGAAGTTCTTCCAAATTGTCTCGTTTGAGTATATCTTGTACCACTATTGATATGATAAACATTTCGATGCGGGATTTTATGAATAGTTAATGAATAGGTACATGATTTATACTTGTTTGCAAATATTTTAAAATTTTTGCAAAAACTTCGAACCTAACATGTGGTACTCATGATGCAACCTTGCATCAGATTCGAATAGATTGAGAACTGATATGAAAACCTTAGTGACAACAGATCTCAATTCCTCAATTTTGTATTCCTTGATTTCTTCGACTCGAAGTCCTGAGAATCAGTGCAAATAATATTCTTTTGACGTTTCAGCTGAAGACCATCCTTCAATGGATTACGAACAGTCAACAACAGTCAACCATCTTTTGTTTTATTTGCTAGGGTAGCTGATTTCAAATTAATCATCGCTGTTTGATTTTTTGTTTGTATGCATTCGTGAAATGTGAAAATGCTGCTTTATCTTTTTAACGAGTTAATCTCTTTCGGTTGTGAAACTCGGACAGTTCGATTATGTATTATTTTTTCTTTTTTTTTTTTCGAAAAAAGTGATTTTCCCCCAACACCTTACAAGATATGACGACATCGACTTTTATTTCGAATCGAAAGGGTACATATTTTTATCAGAATTTCAGAGCCCATCATATTTTTCTTAGTTCAACCGTAGGTACGACATATGGACATATGTAACTCAAGTTAAATAAGTAAAAAGGAAACGGATGTTCATCTTTCTCAACATTCATTTTATTATTTATTTTGCGATGAGTAGTAAAAATAAACAAATAACTTTTTCGATGATGAATGGTGGTTGCTTTATAATTATGAACACTTCTCAGAAGATTTTTGTATATTTGGTATTGAACAGAATATGTATCAATTTTTATATGAACGTATCTCTGGAAATTTGAGGTTCAATAATTCGAATCGATGAAATTATTGATCTATCTGCTGATTCGATTTCAATCATCTCTTTTGATAAAGTGCTTAATATCAATGAAGATTATGTCATATTGGTACGCTATCACAACAGTGGATCCAAACTAGAAGGGCCACTGGTAGTTATATAGAATTTCAGTAGCAGTTAACCGAGTAAATATTATTTTCTGTACTCAGGGTAAAAGTTAAAAATAAAAGTAGCATTAGTAGCATTGGCCTTGACCTCAAGGAACTCCTGAAAATGTCCTGAGAATGGATATTCGGGCCACACGGCACCGTTAGACATACATAAATTGCTAAGCGATTTCATTGACCTTATGCAATGCAGGCTCGGCTTTGGAATTTGCACATCACCAACATAACTGAGTATAGGTTGTAGGTTATATTACAGTTAGTTCGATAAATCTGGTAAATATTATCAGTTACCAGAACGTTCAGTGAAAGTGTTCATTATACATCTAGCAGTGAATGATCGATTGATTGTGTGATGAAAACAAACAATTATCTTTCAATTCAGTTCTCATTTCAACCTCTCGAATAATTTTTATTATTTCATTTCGTTTTCAGCAAAACTCATATTTTTATACAATCAAATCTTCATAACTTTAGACAATGAAAGTCCGAAACTCGACTTCACAACTCGAGACATTTTCAGCTACTTTCAAACAAAACTTGACTGATTATTGAACTACATCTTTGATAGTCTCAATTCAGTTTTTGCATTTGTTTGTTGCTTGATGACTTTTATGTTTGTCCCATCCCTAACCTTGTGTTAGATTATAACTGAAACAAAAAAAAGTTTTTCATCGTCCTTCGTCTATAATTGATATAAAATTACACTTGTAAAAAAATGTCCAGTACTTAAGCTGCGAAATGGTGAAAGGTTTACAAAAAGAGAAGAAGTGGGGTAAAGTCGAAAGGTATTGAGCATGAGAAAATTCAAAAAATATACTAATTTACATAAAGATAAGACTCACTTATCAACTGACTCATCCGAATTAGTTAGTTTCAGATGGAGAATTTTGTAGAAAATATAGACAGTCATATAAAAATGGCAAATGAAACAATGTTTTGAACTGTTACAAAAGTTGATTGATTTGAGTTGAAAGCCCAGGTTAGCCGTCAATGGAAATATTGGGATTATTTATAATTCAAACTTTCAATATGATTATCGATATTATTCCTTTATTCCTTAAATTATTTATATTATTTAATTCGTACACCCTCTAACAGCCGAAGCCAGGTACATGATGAAAAATAAACAGCATTTATTTAATTTACTTAATTACACTAAATCAAAGAGAAATATAGACACTCTGATCGATTGATCTCTTAGTGGCAACCCAGGAACATGTACATTTATGCGAGACAGTAAGTTTAAAAAAAAAAACATTTATCCAGGAATCATTAAGGACTGTCATGTCATTCAGGGGTAACATCTCCCATTTGTCAATTTCTGTGGTTCAGTGTCAGTGGTTATTTTATATTAAAAACAACACTACCACAGACAATAACCTTAACGTCCATAACCTATAAAATCATCCCAAAATTCAACACTTCGAACGCATGCGCAAATATGATCAGTTTTAAGTCATAAGAGATGAAAGTTGGCCAACTCTCTTACGACTTGAAACTTCTGACTTGCAACTTAAAACTTATCTCAAAGTTTATAAATGGAAACACCGAAAACCAATGATAGAACTTCTTACGGATTATAATTAAATTCATCATTGAGTAGCTATTATAAAGAAAAACAACACCGCTCAGTGTGGGAGTATCGAGGAACCATTGGGGCGGTATCAAACTTTCCCAAAAGTGTCAATTTGGTTATACCATTTTTATTAGTTCCAAACCAAAGATGCTTTATAAATGTTCCTTGGATATTTTCAATATTATATGGATATCATAACCGGGACACCAAACCACCGATGCATACATTGAAAATCAATTTCAGATCAGATATTCATTTTGTTTCGGGAATTCAGAGTTTTATATATGCTGCTGCAACAGTTTCAGATATGATCCACAAAAGTTAATTTTACATCGTATAGATAACACCCAAATCCATGAATTGTTAACATAATTTTATCTATAAAATCACCATCAATTACTCAATGACATGTTTCTCACGGGTAAATGACATATATATTGCACTTTTTTATATTCAGAGACAATAGATTGGACTTACACAAGATCTTCAGTATTTCAAGATAACTCTGAAAAATTGTGCAATCATGGAGACCATTGATGGGTTGATAAATCTATATGAAAATTTGAAATCACCCGATAAATTTCTGTTGAGAAGTACTCATACTTGAAAAAACCTATGTTACCACAATACCAATATGCAAGCACCGATGATAAGAAAGGACAAATATTTCGTGAAAAAAGTATCAAGATGATGTAGTTCGAGTTTATTAAATTGCCAAGTACCTAGTTCTGCTACGAACAATTCGATAAATGCCTATGATAAAGTAGATTAGAAAGCCATGAATGAATTGATCGATTTTTGTACTGCATGTAATAGACATGCAATGTCTCACTAGGCAGTTTCAACTGCTTTTTCACAACTTTCTTGTAGGAAAGCCGTCAATCTGCAACTTGACTCTGACGAATTACGTAACTAATTGCAACGAATTGAAGTCAGTAGGTTACGTAAATCTATCAATAATAGTTGCATTTTATGTCTATGAGGATTATTACTCGAAAAAAGATTAGGTGAAATTGACTCGAGCTTGCTAAAAGACTAACAGACACCATTCTCTTTTACTGTTAAATGTTTTTTACTTTGTTACTTGTAGATACAGTTCGTTCGGAAGCATTGCACATCATTGTTGGATAGATTGTTCTTAACGACTCTTTCCGTTATCGCGGATATAAAGAGTGCTGCATTTCAACTCTTCCAACATAATTCTCTCATAATCAATATGTGTTTATATCAACGACTCTCAGATAAAACCATAAAAACCGATTTCCTGATTTGTTATATATGTCTTCTGGTACCCAGTTTGATGTATTCTATCGAATAATACGCCATTAGAATCTTGTCACGTTGTGCAAAATTCAAATTTCTGAACACACGCTATCAGGAAACCGTTAACATCTAGTTTTAGCCTTGAAAAGTGAGGTCAACGAATCTGATGAATCGCGAATGGCCAACTCTTCTGGTTTCAAAGATATCACCTATAAAAATATTGGCTGTTTTGTGTAGACGAATACATAGACTAGAATCGTTCTTCATGTTATTATTTAATTCAAGCAGCTAATAGTTCTTCACATTGGAATTCAATTCCTCAATCCCTGATATGAACTGGTTCCTGCTCAAAGCATGAACGCTAGAAAATGAACACCAGCTGAACAAAAAATCAATGATCATTCCGTAAAAGGAAATGGTTAATTTATTTGCGAAGTATCAAGACCTCGATCAATACACTTGATCATTTCATCATTTTTTTCATCCAATTGCACAATCGTTCGAGAAAACCGATCAGAATATGAACTTAGAAGTTACAGAAAAACCCCGAGAAAAATAGATGACACAAACGAATGAACCAGGAAAAGCTTTGGTATGCATATGCACCCAGTCTGGTACACAAAATTCAAAAACAAATACCGTAGAAGAAGGACACAAGCACGTACAGAAAAGCTGCATGATATGTGAGTGAGAAAGAAACACAGTGGATTTTCGACTTCGTATCACATTGTACCTGATTACATCTTCATCGGTTATCAACGATATGATAAATGCTTTCCTGCAAAAAAAAAGAATGAGTAGATTACAGGGTTTCAAGATATACATTCATTCTCATTGATCGAAACCCTTATCGAAGAAACACAATGAATAGGTCGAGCAAAATAAACAGGATGGTAATCGATTGAAAATAGCATCTAAATTTCTAATTATCATCAAACTAACCATATTCGAATTCCTCTCCCTAGAACTTTACCTCATGATGGGGGTTTCAATGTTCACAATTCAGCTTTGCTGAAGTAATTTAACAAGACGGACGAAGCAGGTAAATGAATTCACCGATATCAACAATTTTTATGCTAATAATCTCGACTTATTACTCAATAATCCATAGATTGCTAAGAAGTTGAAGCCACTGCGAATCTGACATCAATACATTGATATCCAAGAACTGTCCCAATACCATTTTATGATCTAGTGTAACACTTCCACGCACCAGTTTGGCATTACAGCTCGGCCAACTTGGATGCTCTTCTTATGTTTTTCTCTGAGTTTCCTTGAAGAAGTGTATGTTTCGGCATTGTGCCGAAGATAAATCAGATATCATTATGCTGGGATTGAAATCTTACATAACGCATACCAACAAAATACAATCAAATTGTGAACCATGCTTCAATGAAACCTGTTCAAGGGCTGTTGGTTCAATAACCCATGCCTGGAGAAGAGAACAGAATATGTCGAAGCCATAAATACCTGCAATCGAAGAATATATGCATCAAAAAATGAATATGTTGTCAAGATAAGATCGAAGCCTATTGAATGTCCGAATGTTTTTCGATCCTTCTGGACCTTCGCCTAGGCAATTGGAAGAAACTTTACTTCCATGACATGCTGGGTAAAACATCACAGGAAAAAGCCAACCTCTTCGCTGGAATGTTTGCAGTAAATTCCTGCTGTAGCTGTACCTAATGTCTGAAATAGTATTTTGTCAACGCACCATTAGGTGATGAGTCTCGATACCAAAAACAGTATGGGATCAGATAGAATTTCTCAGATCGTCATCAAGAAATGTGCCCTGGAACTGACACCAATTATTTTCATGCCCTCTCTTATGAACCCAGTGCATTTCCCTCAAACTGGAAGACAGCTACAGTCACATACGACTAACATTTTGGAATTGGGATCTGAGAATCTTGTTGAATTCAATGCAACCAAAGCTCAAGCTTCTCCAAGAAGGCATACCTCACAGTGCCTAATATGATGACGTTTCTTCCTATCAAATCCTTAATATCCACGTTTCGTATTACCATCAACAATACCCTTATGTCATGCTCATGTAAGATCTATCACAAAAACTCGGTTTTAAGTTCCGTGCCAAGAGTTACTTCACACCTCAACAGCTCATCATGATACACAAAGTACATATTTGACCTGTCATGGAATGTTGTACACATGTTCGTTTACGAGATGTTCGTCTTGTTGCTGATCCTGCACTGAAAAACTCATTGATCTCTCAAGAACATCGCAGAAAATTAATCAATCTTTTCCTTTTCCATAGATACTTCCATGGTCGATGCTCATCGGAAATCAAGTCGAATATCATTCCACCACGAGCATTTCCAGAAGGCAGACCAAACGGACGCATACAACATTATTTTTTTCATAGAAATTGTACAACCCATTTCCTAGAGGGGTTTTTCCTGATACCCATTAGGTACAAACGTTCAAGAAAAATTCCAATGCTCATTTCCTCCCCCAATATCCTTCTAATGGTTTGTACAATGTGTCTTATATATAGGTTTTCTTCTCGTGCAGACAAAAGTTTTGAAAAAAACGGTATGCTAGTTTGGTAACTCGATGGACACCAGTGTTGTTCCAGGATCGTTTTTTTTCGTGCGTAATTTGTCAGTTGAAAAGTGCACTTCAGATGCCAATAGTGCACATTTTTTGTAATAGATTTATAGTACTATTTCAGGAACTTTCCACGCATACCCAGGGAAATTTACAGTGATGACAGTAATGACAGATAGTTTATCATCCTTGATGACAGATGACAGACTGCTTGAGGAAGGATATTATTATTTTATTAATTTATTTTGCCATAGAAATAGGTATGATTTATGATTATGATTTGCTAAAAATGTATGCTGATTCACTGTATTTCAATAATCATGCAACAAAAAGCAAATTCAAACAGAACTCAAGAAGAAACTGGATTTACACAAGCATATTCGAGAGCATATTGAAACAAATATCCAATCTTTTTCAGAATTTATGGTTTGTAGGAAATGTCGGGTAAAATTTCACATTTTATTACGCCATTCTAGTGACTCCTTATTACTATATATCTTATATAAACAAGATCAATGTGTAATTTGGTAGAATCCTTGGAGTCTTGAAGAATAGAGATAAAAAAATCATATACGAGTTGAAATGTGGTTGAAATTCACAACAAAACTGTCAATCGTAATCAAGCCACAGAACTAAAACAGAACTAAAACCGTGTTTAAGTTCTGTGCATCAAGCTGACATCAGTGACATCCTACAATCGAAATTTTTTGAATTTCTTCCACTTCTCAGTTCTCATCAATGACATTCAACCAATATTATTAATAGATCATTGCATTCAACAGATTTTAAGCAATATTTGGAAACCATTGTAGCAAATTTCAATAAAAATGAAAAGGTGCACTTTTTGAAGGAAATAAGGAAAGTGGTGCCGCAGGGCGCACTTAGTTGAAAAAGGGCGTCAAAGTGCACAATTGTGCAGCCAGGAACAACATTGAATTGGACACTGTACTTGCAATTGCGCGTTAGCATCTGCGCTGCTAGCCAATATCATGTTTGACCTTGAATGAGCCGAAGATTCGGGACTTTCTACAGATACTTATTATTGGATCGGGTTCTGCTGGTATCAGAGAGCCGTAGTATGACAGGGTATGACGCAAGAATTCGGAATGACTTGACTTCCAGATGAGCGCATGCCATCACCAATCTAATAAGCATAACACACGAAAAAAAAACTATGTCTCATTTCAAGATTTATAAAACAATCTAGTTCACTACATCAAACCGTTATTTCCTCAGAGCTTCGTGGATTTTTTGAAAAATTATTGAAATTTGCTATATTTTGAATCATCAAAAACGAACGGACATTATTTTTCAGCGAAAATTACCTAGCGATGACACGTCATCAATATCTGCTCTTTTCAGAGGGTGTCGATTTTTATTTCGAAAATATTGTAGGGACTGTTGATACAAGAAAGGTTATCTTGGAAAGTGTTCATTTTTTTTTCATCTCTTCAGTGCACGAGAGGAAAACCTATGATATTCGTGGGGGAACATCATGCACATTGGGAGGTTATATAGGTATGAGGAAAAACCTCTCTCCAGTTCCACAAATTCGCCATTAGGTGTTTACAATTTTCGGCATGTTTCGAGCTTTACAATGAAGCGGTGTCCACTCCATTTTCAGCATGACAGCATAATAGTTTGAATTTCTACCTTTGTTGATTTATTAGTAATGATCAACCATTCTTGAAATTCATCTAGCCAAAAATATTGATTCTGGTTCTGAATCACATGTTAGGTTAAGTATATCTATACTGGAATATGAATCAAGAAACGGAGGTACAAAGTCAACAGTATATATCTATGCTACATTTCCAGTTCACAAACACACCGAAGATCGTTCTACCTAATCCAGGTCATTCCGCATCACAAAAAATAAAGAAATATATGGTTTGAAATGGCACTCAAAGGTATAATACTATATAATTAGTTAATATTATGTTTTGTTGAGAGCTCACGAATAGACAAATATTTTGATGTATGTTCATTCAGTTTATAGTTTATTATCCTCAACCTCCCGGATACAGTTCGTTTCATATTTTCAATACCACACTCGTTTATGTTCCGGAATATTTTTACTTTTTTTATGTCATAACGGGAACGCATAACACCTTAATTTTTTTATAATCTAATCCACTCTGTGTCTAGGTCATGCCAAACTCGCGGCCAAAAATGTACATTTGGGACACGGAAATGCGGATTTTTTTTAAGAAAGCATTGACCTCGCCTCATCGTTTTGAAAGGCTCCTACCTACTGCGATTGAATCGCAAAATTCAATGTAGCGCTGTTTGGCTTTCAAATGATAGTGATTACTTTCTTTCCCAGAAGTTAATATTTCGATTCCACCTAATTTGAATTCATAGGAGTGCCATTAGTTCTGGAGAGTCATCAAAAAACGTCAGTTAGCCTCATCTATATTAGTGACGACAATCTGACTAATATCGATTGCATTTGAAGATACTTCCACTCACATAATTTTATTATTTTCTTTCTTTCTAGATATACGACATTTCCAAACTTTGAAGTCGCTAATTCTAATAGCCTAATAATTATAGGGCGAATCGTAATATGTTCATCAGAGGCGAATAAAAATTCAATTCTAGTCGCATTCCATAGTTATTATCAAAGATGAATAGTTATTTTCTTGTACCTGAGTAGCTTTTCCACTCTTTTCGAAATCACATATCTTTTCATAATAACCTTCGCTTTGTTTCAATATTGCCTAATTGGTTTGAAATTTGACCAGCAGTAAATCAATTGTTCGAATTGATAAAACTGTATATTTAATGTCAAAACAAAATGTATAACCACCTCTTATGCTAAGCGATGTATTCTCGAATTAGTCAGTGGACGTACTTGAAAACATAGTTTTTACAGTTTTCAATTGAGGAAAACCATGGTAACATATTTAATATGTCAAAAACTGGCAAATTTCGATTTTTTTTGATGGACCAATTAACGCGTAGGTAGAATATTATATGAGCGCTAAAATAAATAAGAAAATTACATTCGAAGCAAATGTTCAGACATACTGTTTTAACAGTTATAACATAGGCGATTGAATCAGGGTGGAAACACATCTTTCGTGAATTTCTTGAAGGATTGTGACCGAAATTATTGCGAGTGATTCATCATTTTGCTTTCTTCTGGGAGAAAGGCTAGATATGATAATACTCACGCATTTCAATTATAATTTCAGATTTCATAAAATCGTGAAATCGTGAAATATGGGTTGAAGAAAATTATTATTCAAGTCGGTGCTTCGTCCACAAAAAAATCAAGCATATTTTGGAATCTGCTCAGTTGAAAGTATCTGAAATTGTATGAAGCCACAATTTGCAGTCATATACATATTGGTCATAACATAATGATTGTAATTGAATCAACATGAGTATGAATTTTCGTTGAAACTGACAGTTATACTAATATAATATTTACCAGTTCCATGTAGGTGTATAAGTGCCAGTTCAAACTGAATCACTGGCGGATTCGAGAAGGGCTATGCCCCCCTAGAGTTCTTGATAATTGGTTTTCAACAAAAATAAAACACATAAGAATTATTCGTTACTCTGAATGTTTTGTCAAACTCTCATGCAAACCTCTCAAGTCCACAGGTTTTCAAATCATCATATGTAATTCGTCTGCAATGATATTTGAGCAATGAAGGACCTTTTATCATTTCCTCTGCGTCTTCCAAGAGGAATTATATCTTGAAATATATTCTTCAAGGCCAACTTGATCGTCCACTTAGTGAGACATGGTGGGTAGAGCGACATGCAGAGCTGCAATTTCGATTATTTCTGCCAAAATTATTCAATCATCCGACATAATATCGTCTTGCGGAGAAAGAGACTCTTCGAGTACGATACAAAACTATGCTCTTGCTCTGAGTCTAAAGAATATAGTTTCTTCATTGTAATTCCGTTTTGAACATCTGAACTTTTTCGTAACGGTACTGGTCAGCTACATACTGCTCCAGAAAATAAACTAATAATGCCGTCTTTAGTAGGTACACTGGTAGTTGAAAAAACACAATTTTCATGGACATTTTTACTGTCTATCGAAATGAGTCCAAATCAATAAGGAATATTTTCTGATACAGTATCAGACCAATAAAGCCCTTCCTATCTCCTTGTTTGAAAGCAAGATCTAACTATCTCTCTTTGTATCGGGAGAAAGGAGATGAGCGGGCGGTAATGTTGACCCTTATTGTTAACAGGCGTGCGAAATGAAATTTATAGAGGCAAATATTCCAGACGGAAAAAACCACAGATATATAACACGAATCGAATCTTTGAAACATATCATATTCATCATTGTTCTACATGAAGGACATCTCTAAAATACAATTTCGATCAACTGAAAATATTCATCATATCGAATAGAAAAAATATCCATGCATTATTCCAGATTATCCCATTTCCGAACTGAAATGACACTGTCAACACTATTTAATTCACGAATAAGTGAATTAATCGATAAAACGTACAAATCAACGTTTTGAGGACGATAATACGACAACACGAATGACCACGTCATCATGAATCGTGAATAATCTGAGAAACTCGTTCGAAATACGAAAACGGCGAGTTGGTCCGACGAGGCCCGAACGATAGATTCTTATCGTGGAAACAAGAAGGTTTGACAGTCGTGTTGGCATCATGAAAAGGATGGAAGATACCAGTCTATGTTTTTTATTCGTCTGGGGATACAACAGTACATACATTGAGTGGGATCAAATTTGATGAGTATTTGATGAAGAGGTTTCTTGAAACCAAATAGAGGTGTCTGAAAAACTTATTGCTGGTCATTCGAGAAAACGTCAATTTTTTATTATTTTTCAGATCATTCCGTATGTCATTTCAGCTTGAGATTCTAATTTCCATAATGACATGTTTTATATCATTTCATAGCTACCTAATATAAATAGGGCAAAATAATCGAATTTCTCCAAAAACCTACTTCTATTTCGGAACCAGACAATATCTAGCCATACATATTTTTTTGAGAAAATGGGATTATATATATGGTGTTCCATTAGAGAAAATAATGTTTAACATGTTCCCGTCTATCACAAAATATTTGAACGATCCTGTTTGATGTAGAACGATTTCCTTCGAGCTTAACTAATACACAGGACATTGGTAAAGTAAACCCATAAGTTCAGCTACGAATCCGAATACCTACCGCAGCAATAATCATATAATTGATGCTGTTTTGTCTAAAAAATAAGGAAATCAATTCAGTTCGTGAAAACCGCTGGAGATAGCTATAGGCTATTTTATTGCAAAAATAAAGGAAAAGCAATATTGGAGCGAAATAAACAACAAAATACAAGGGATCCCCCTCAGAATACCAAAGTTGTAGCTGCTTTTCAATATAAGTGGTAACGCCGTAACGCTGACAATATTTTAAATCAATAAAACAGAAGTAATTACTAAAGGAACCAAATTTGCTAAATGATCCTATGTCCCGTTCTCGAGAAAGGTCTAAGATCATCTAGTTTGCAACACCCTGTATCATATCTCGTAATAACAAGTCATCGATCATGTATTTTACACTGGAGTTAATATGAACGATGTACATAATTGTACTTTTTTCAGAAATTGCATAATTTGCGTATACGCCCATGTGAAAATATTAATTTTTCCATTTTGTCAGATAAGTCTGCGGTAGAAATAGTGGATAATGATCATTATTTAATTTATTTTAGAAATCAAGAAGTGAAAAGTTCCAATACAAGATTTTAAAAAACACTTCACTTCTTACAATATCTCTATAAGACACAAGAATTCGCGTCTGTAGTTCTGAGTTGATATCAGTTACGCCCTTCGAGTTCATCGGAGAAAGCAAATATTTCCTCACACACAGGTTGGTGTATCTGCCTTTTACGACCTTACGAGATAGATTTTGTATCGGATCCACCAGATACACCATTATGGTGAATATTCATTTACAATCATGCAACAATAAGTGTCTATGTATCTTGTTCACACAAATTTTATTTCTGAACCAATTCGAGATTTCAAACAATATTTTGTTTTATTTACATATTTATTTTACAATCGGTTATAGATATTTATCATAAATTAAACAATACCATGTTTGATATAGGGTTATGTCAAAAAGGACATTCTAATGATGTTGAAATGAATAATTGAATATATTTTATTTAGATTTTATTACATATCGTTGTTGATTATATTGAATGAATGATAAGTCTTGTTGATAAAAGTCAAGAAAAGTTTCCCTGCTTTTATTACTAAAATATTATTTCTGGAGTGGAATTCAAACTACAATTCAAAAAATGACATCGCTATTAGTAACTTCTATCATTTTCGAACTATGACATCAGTTAAATCTGTAAATTATTCGCATTTTTCCGCTAATTACAATGGCGAAAACAGAAAAACAATTCAGCATAAAGTTATCAATGAAAACTTTTTTTTCAGGCAACACCAATCCGCTAATTCATAGGTATACTATTGTGTATTTTATATAAGAAGATCTTAATTTCGATAGTTTGGATATATTTGGGAGTTGACAACAACTGCTTCTATTGAAAACCGACAAAGAAACATAGGAACTTTGTTTGAAAAATCGAGCTGTTTGAAATATTTAAAATCCTGCTGAAAAATGTATTAGAAGTATTTTTTGAAATTTCGAAACGTTCAGGAACAACCAGGTTTCAAAGGGATTAATGGTGATTTACCCTCTACATAGGAGAGGTCACCAAACACAAATACACCCTACATTAAATGTGAGTAATATTCGTAGATTTCTCAAAACACTTTTCAAATGCATCAACAATTATTTGGCGCACCTAAGTAAATTTGGCGAAGTAGAAACCGCTTTCACTATCAAAAAGTGAAATAAAGATATATTATCTATCGTCTTATCCAATTGAAAATATAAAACACATTTTTTTCCAATTGTCTTGGCCGTTACTTGACGAAAATCCATAGTTATTGTAAACAAACGAAAAACGATGAGATTTTCACGATAAATATATTTATATATATTTTTATCAACATGTTTCGCTAACACTGTAGCTTCATCAGGTATAAGTACACTAAACTAACTACTACGATAACAACCTTATTTATACCTAATTACACAGTTATAACAATATTTGTACCTGTAGGGATTAAAGAATGTTTATCCTCTTTATTGTGGTGAATAACAATAATGAAATGAATATCTAATTGAGCTATTTTTAGGAAAACAAATTCAACAAAGGAGAATTATTCAAATCTAATTGGTCATTAAGCAAAAGATTCGAATTCTTGAGTCTATTAATTTCGAGTGTTTCTAAATAGTTAAGTTTCACTCCTTTGTTTTCAACATGTAATATTTTGAATTCTTCATCAAAATCGTGATTTTCTTCTGAAAGGTGGTTGGAATATGTTGAATTTGTTTTCCTATTTACATAACTCATGTGGTGCGATTTCTGAAAGTTCTCCCAGTCTGACCAATGCATACCTTCGGGCAAGTTCCACAATTCAGTCTATATACTCCTGATTTTTCATATTTAGGAACTTTATTATTTTTTATAAACTTTCCCAAAGTATTATTTGTTCTATAAGCAATGTTAGTGTCTTGTTTATGCAAAAATGAAGCTACTTTTTCAGTTGCTTGTCCAAAATAGGTCAATGTTTTGTAATTTCGGTCGGTGTTTTTGTTGAAAGGAAAAACTTGATTAATAGCTCTTGAATGGAGTTTCTTTTTGAGAATATTTTCTATGATGTTAACTTTATATCCATTATTTACTGCAATTTGTTTTATAATGTTCAGTTCTTTATTAAAATTTTCTTCTGAAAGTGGAACATTAACCAATCTATGAATCATACTATGATAAGCTGCAACTTTATGTTGATAAGGATGATTTGAGTTAGAATGGATAGTGATATCAGTGTGGGAAGGTTTATGAAAAATTGAAAAATCATGTTTTTTGTTTAGTTTCATTATTGTCAAGTCCAAGAAATTGATTGAGTTCTCCGATTCTATTTCAATAGTGAATTTCATATTTTTGTGAAGTTTGTTGATACTATCATGGAAAGACACCAATTGTCTATTGGTACCCGTGAAACAAACTAAAATGTCATCCACATACCGATACCGATACAAAAAATGTTTCATAAATGGATGTTCATGAATGACCATCTCTAAGTTATTCATAAAAATTTCTGCAAGTAACGGACTCAAAGGATTGCCCATGATAAGCCCATCTGAAGGAGAATACATTTGGTTATCGAATTGAAAATAATTCTGTTTCAAACACAAAGATAGGAGATCTATGATCTTATATAAAACACAGTTTGAATGACTGGTAAACTATAAACAGAAGAAAACTACTTTCCTGGCAAATATCACGCACTTGAAAACTACATGGCTCCAAAACAATATGCATTGAAGGCATGTCATTGCTGTGTCCTTCTGACTTTATGCATCCACAGCGAAGAAATAGGTACGTGATCGAAATTTAGCTGCCCAAAGAATCTAGGTATGTTGGTAGGTGAAATACCTCTTAATATGGATTAATAAACTATGCTTTTGTGGGTTTGCTCGAGCTATTTTGGTGCATATCACATACTCAATTGAAAAATGCAAAGGCAAAGATAGATAAATCGAGCTTGGTTCATCGAACATCAAAACCTATCAGAAGTTGGGCAAAGTACAGATATACTGAAGTCCAAGTATGCAAGTATTACCTGTCGTGTTCAATGTTATGAAATAAGGAAAGTGACATTTATTTTTATTAATCAAACCGTGAGCTAGTTTTCGCGAATGGATAATCGAGTGTGCGAAAGTTGCACTGAATACTTCTTCAAATCATATACAGATTCTACTACTATTCCTTTTTATTTTTTAATTTCGTCAACCAATGGCGTAGTTAAGGTCGTATGTCGCCACATTTTTCTTCACATATTTTCTCAGACAGATGAAATGTCAAATTAATTTGTAACATCAGATGGTCTTATTAGTACTCAATCTGAGAGTAATGACATTCTACATGCCTTAATCACAGATTAGAAAACCTTATATGGGACAGTCATATCGAATAAAATTAGAGAGAGATGTCGAAAGCGCAAGATTTAAAGGTCCAGTCATAGATAAGCGCTGGCGCTAAAATATTGATCGCATGTTTTGTTTACATCGAATACATCGTTGTCATCATTTTGTTGATTATGTTACAAATGTTTTCGTTTTACACGATTCACGATCCAATATTTCGGATGGGTTCATCTTCTTACAATGTATAACATATTTTCCATAAACTATAATTCGAAAGGAAAAGTTATAAAGGTTTCGAGGATTACGACAGGACAGATCAAACAACCTGTGATAGGTATATACCTTCATTATCTAGAATGTGAATCAGGTACAATAATATGTTTATGTTCATTGGTAATCATCACTGTGTATATAAAGATTTGCAAATCATCTTCAAATAAATCGGGAAATATCAAATCACATTGTTTTCCGATCAAGGACGAAAAACTGATGTGAGTACTTTTATTGAGTGATATTATTGACTTCGTTCAAACTTTTCCAATTGATGAGAATATCACCATTTTTGCTATACCTTCACTGCTATATCACATTTCAAGTTGAAGAATTTAGATTAATAATTGAATCGTGTTTTATTTTCCCTGATGACAATAGATGGGCTACATTCAGAATATTCCAATTACATTGTGAAATTCATTCAGAATCCATCTTATTCCTGATATAAACTAATTTCTGATGACAACTTCTTCATAATAAATCACTCAGCTGTAGGTAACCCTTTTATCACAGATCTTTTCTATTGGTGTTGATTATGCATTACTATAAAATGGCAACATCAGTAGTTTCAGCGGTGACAACGACTATTCGGCAACTTCGATGCGCAAAATTTAAAGGTCCGAGGTCAATGAAAACGGATGTCGGTACATCAAACAAAATGGGTGGAGTGTCTCATCTGTGAGGTTCTCTAATCTGTGCCTAAATGTAGAGGTTTCTGTTAGATATTTGCGATAAACTAAAGATATGCCTTGAAGTAATGTAATTTTTTTACATCCTGCATATTATATAGACATAGACGCTGAGAGGAGGGGCAGGAGGAGGAAGGGGAAAGGAGGGAAAGCAAGGAGACACTCAACTTGAGTATGATTATTTCGTTATTCAAGGTATAAACCTAAAATGTTTTCTATTCATCTTGTTCTTTGGCGCTCCTCCTGAATTCCTTGTGCCCCCTCTTGATGTTTTTCTTGTGGCGCCCATGTGTAGATACATCATTTTGTGTGAATTTCGTCCTTTGATGACATTAACTAAAATACTCACAGGAATTAACCTAGTTTCTGGATCACCCAGTTTATGTCACCGACTTCAAAGTTTTTCAACTAGTATGAGAGTTTGCTGTGAGCATATACAATTAGTGATATCATTGAAATGCCACATTCAGGCATATCCATAATAATTAGTGAATTTCTAGAAATGTGTCAAAACTCCAAATGTACGGTCTAGAATTATTTCAGTTCGTTCTGCGCACGGACCCATTAAGTGAAATCATATTGTATGTTGTTGACTGATAGCGATAGCGATCTAACAAGCTGAGAGACGGCAAGAGTGTTTTCTCGTGTGTCACTCAATGAAACATGTTCACGGTCAAGTTCACATTCAACAGTGAGAAGCGGTGATAGTTATCACGCTCATTATCCAGAACTGAGTTAACTACCTTCATATTCGTATTCGACAGTGACAATCAGGTTGATTGGATGAATTATCGAAACGAATATAATTTCACATTTTTTCAAAAACAAAACAGTTGAACTATAAGGGAAATGGAAAACAGTTTCGAGTTTTATCATTACCATTTCTTATATTATATAGGTATATGTACGAGTGAATGGATGATTGGCTATGGATTTCACCAGCTGATATATTGAAAACGAAGAGATATTCGGGGTTTGGAAAAATTAAGATTAATGAGATGACGTTTCCCCTTTGAGATAATGTTTTCCACTTGATTTCATCCTATACAGGGGCTGGGTATTTCTCAAATGGAACCCCCTCTATATTATCAGATATTTTGAGACTGCTCGATTTCAAAAATACATTCCTTACTTTTCATATATTTCATGAAATAATTGAAGAAATATCAATAAAACTGAGTTTGGATGATGATAGTTATCGGATTATATATCAATTTTTCATTTTTTAATCTTCAGTACATTCTGATGCACAATGTGAAAATATTTCGAAAAAATCTGTAATGAGCAGAAACATTCCAAGATTTATATCAAGAATGAGAATTAAAGAATGTCAAGTATTAGAGGAAATGAGAGAATGTTCAGGTGAAACTATGAAAACGAATACTGAGAAGCGACCACATTTACGAATTATTAGGCTCCACTTGATGAATATTCATGTCGTCGGCCATCTCCAGTGGTTTTTTTTTCACGAAATATTTTGAACCAGTTTCGTATGTAATAATGAAGCCCATTAAATACCTCGTGAATTTTTTGTCTCTGAAAATCATCAAGAAAATTGTACCATCATCAAACTCCCAACAATTAAGTGGTCGCGTAAAATATACGAGCAATGCCGAATTTACCATAAAAATTGAATTTAAACTCCTCACGTCGTCTACTAAATATTTATCATTTATGCGATGTAATTTCATGACATGGTGAAGAAAGGAGGTACCCTCATTCAGATGGTACCTGCCATAAGCTGCTCATAATTTTTCATGGAGAAGTGCGGGCTGAAGTTGAAGGTATAGGTATTGTATTAGGTACGGAAAATTTTTGTAAATCTTTAAAAACTTTCTGAACAAACTGTTGCCGCGTAACACTAATAGACTAGCTGCAGTATGGTTTTCATACATTCTGTTGTCACCTCACCTGGGGGTATTAAATTCCTCTTATAAATTTCATAAAAGGAGCCGAGTCGTCTTTCTCTGCAGTGTCAAAAATTGTGTGTAGATATTACTAGAAAAAGTCGTTAATTGCAACCAATGCAATGACATTTTCGCCATGATGGTGATAATGAAGATGAACATCAAGAACAGGAAGAAAAAGTTCAATTTGAAATGAAAAATTACAAGACGATAAAAAATCATAAAACCCAAACTACGGTCAAGGTCAGTCGGTCCCAAACGTATCTTCAACACCTGTTCTTGAAAATAACGGCAGCTTATCTATCTCAAAGCGGTGCCAAGAAAATATTCAATCTTTCGGAATCAAATAATAATAGTGATAATGATGGGAAAAAGCGAAAGAAGCGAATTCCAACCTTCAGCCACCAAAAAGTGAATGCTGCAGTAAATGCTAGATCAACGAACAAAATGAAGAATATTTTATACATAAATTACAGAGAAGATGATAAATGGGTCAAAATTGCCAACGCAAAAATAGTTGAATCACATTTATGGGGGTATTGAAGAAGATACTATAATGTTGCGATTGCAGAATATACGTCTCTGCATGTCACTAGGCTCAAACCGACCATAAAAAAACTTATTTTAAAATAAAAAATATCAGTCCGAATATCTGGTATAGAGTTAGAGTTTTCAGCATGTATCATACAAATATTTGAAAAAAATAACACATGTGTTTCGCTATACTATAGCTTCCTCAGGTTGGGTATTAAACTCAGTTTAACATCGAACTAATGTACTACACAACAAAATTTTCACTATTTAAGGTTTATGAAGCACGAAGCGTGTACGATACAATAGCAAAGTTTAGTATTAAACTAGATTCAATACCCCACCTGAGAGTGGTGGAAAATATCGATATAATTGCCCGTTTTCTTGATGTCGAGTCCCAGATGAACGTTACATTTGAATGATGGTCTCCTGTCGATCTGTGGTTTCAAAAACAATGTTGACGATCTAAGACGTATAACAGTTATTTTGAGATGCAAGATCTCAAGGTGTTTACTGGAATATTGTCTTGGTCATTAGCATTCCTCTTGTCAAGATGTGTCATGTGTCACTGTTCGTTGAAACTTTACGAAACGAGGTTGGAGTTGTTGGAGATCATATCAGCGAATAAGTCAGCATTTTCTTTTGTACCAGCAGCTGTTGAACCATCATGGTGGAGATGAGGAGTATATGAAGTTTTTTCCCACATCGTTGGCAGACCCAAAGGTCCTCGTACCGCTGAAAATACAATAAATCACTTTCTATTCCTCGACTCAACATATTTCGTCTCAGTAATGATATTGTTACAGTTCTAGAAGCATCCTCAGGACTGAAGCTTACATCAGTTCAGAAAAATAATATAGAAGGAATCTGACGGGTTATCCCATTTAGCAATCTTTTAGTATCAGTTACATCTGGTCATGGTTTCTGAGATGGTGATCTAGATTCAGATGGTTTCTTCCACTATAACAACTTTGCGGTATTCTATGCCACGCTAGAAAAAACTCTTGTTATTATTATAATAAGCTGCAGGTTGCAGAGACTTGCGAGCATTATAATAAATGATTATCATAGTTAGTGCCTAACCCAAAAATATGGCACTGATGGGAGCTCGTCTACTGAAAATGAAATCATTACACTGAAGTTGGTTGGTCAGACACTCTCTTTTCAGGTCAACAATATACGCCTTTAAGTGAATCTCAAATCGCTTCGTTCGATATCGCTATAACGATCTGAATTAACATAAAGTGGGTTCTGGATGGTGTCCCGTTAGATAAACTGAACAATGAAGGCAAGGAACTGATAGTCCGTGACTCCAATCTATAAGATTCGATCATCAAATGATCATTATGTGGCCCCGTGTTGACCTAAAAAGATCAAACAGAATCATGTCTCCGTTATTAATTTCGCAGTAAAATCTTCATTTCCTTTCCCTATCCGATTTATTATGCAACTATATGAGTATACCTTTCTCTTTCTTTTGCGTTGTTTGTTTTCATGCCAATATTGAGGCATATGAACTGATTCTGGAATCAACATGTTCAAAGCAAACTACTTCAATTCTGTTAACGGTCCTCTAACAAATAACAAACCAGGTACTTCGTACTTATTTGGAATTCAACTCTGCTTGAACTGAAAACAGCGATCCATTTTCACGATTGCTTCTCTAGAAATATTCCATTTATTCCAAACATTTCGAAATAAATAAAGAAGAAATGGAAATTGTCCAATATGGAATCTTGGCATATCCATGTCGCCAAGGCATTCTCATAAATGCTGGGATCTATGTTCTCTTAGCAGATGTATTTTATATTATAGCAATTTCCTACGCTCCACAAAGCCAAAGTTTGATCGAAAAATGAACAATGTCTAGGTTTCTTACCCGCCGTGCGAGAGGTCCATAAAAGTATCCAATGTTTAGGAGAGGGAAACGTCAATCCCAACAGGAAAGATATTCTTTCAGGCAATCCCAATGAACCACGAAATTGAAAACAAGACAACAATAACTAATCTGATGGAAACTTATTAATCTTATCAAACTTCTCGATCCACATGAGGAATGGATCGGAATATTAAAAATGGAAATGAGAAATTTGCCATGGAATCCTACTGATAACTGAAGCAACAGTTCGAATTAGAGGCATCCTAGACAGACATCCCACATCATTGAATACCCGTGAAAGGGGAGAAAACTTCTTCTTGTGTCCAATTCAATTAAGTATCAATATTCACAAATCTAGGGAAATCAAGAATCAAGCAAAGTTGTATCAGTAAGTCGTCTAACACCTGTGTATAGTGTAGTGAACCTGAACTCTAGATACAAATTAGCCGGATGTTCAGCCTAGCGGTTAGCGGTCAAGTGAAAGGATTGGTGTGAAATGTCTGTTACATAATAGATGCAGTTCATTTGAATAAAAGTTGTTATGCTTATTTAATATCAATTTCATTGAAATAAGAAAATTAACTGAATAGAAAATACATGTACAGGGTTATTCAATCCATTTCAACGTTCTTGTAATAAGAGTTATTCAATTAATATTAATAGACATTAGTAAATATATTCAAAAACATACCAACTACTCCTATGGGTCTGGTGATATACAAATGGAAATGATTTTTTCAATGTTATAAGAAATCTGTTCGTCTTTGAGGTGGGTTGAAGGCTCCAATTGTTTTATTATTTCAAACATATCAACATCGAAATCAAGATCCTGGAGATGTCCTACTATGATGTGGAAGATATACGTCTATATTTGGAAAATCCACCTCTATTCGGGATGCTCCAAATAAGCTCTTCAAAAAGCCGTACAGACAACTCAATGTGACCAAAAGAAAGGTTTGAAATAATGTTATGCCATGTGAAAATATCCTAGTGTTGAAGATATTTCTGATTTATTCGAAGCTTCAAGATTTCACCTTTATAATATTTTCAGAAAATATTGATGGAATCGTACTTTTCTGTTTCTATTTTTTGATCTACTACATATAACAAAGGATTCAAGGGGATAGTTTAAATTTATAATGAAGACCCTTGAAGTACATCAGACGAGTTTGCTAGCTATGAATTGAATGAATGGATATTCGTGCACTTTTACTTGAAACACGTGGAGTTTGTCATCTCGTCAGGCTTTCATTCATTATTACCGTTTCGTGACCTCAAATAAACAGCAATCGAACCATAATACATTATATTCTCTTACTATTGAATATATGTTCGTCACTAGCTCTGTATCGAAAATGATAGAATGATATAGAGTATAGACAATATGGCGTTGCAACTTCTGATATTATTCCTCTGAGAAACAGGGATGGTCATAATAATTTTTTCACATTCATGACATTTTCCATGAAATAGATGTGTGTGTATTCGTTTTTATTTTGATATCGAAAACCCTAAGAGTGAAACATTCTATTTGGCTGCGAAGCGGAAATACGGTTGGAAATAAAAACACTTTAATGGGTGGATTCTAGATTAGGGGCAATGTTTTTCTCAGAAATTAAGACTTTTGAAATAACTAGACCGTTTTGAAACACAGAAAACATTTCAGCCATTGTTCATTGCTACATGGTTAACAGTTGTGAAGTGTAGGTAAATTATATGCATCAGTGATAATTGCACATTCACTATATAATCGTCAATTACACACGAAATCTAAATTTTCATTGCATATTCAATATGAATTTGAATCGTTCGAAGTGAAACAAATGGTTTTTGAAGCGAATGCCAAACTGAAGGGATCAGAGATACCAGATCTCACTAGTTTCTAGAGGAAAGCGGTAGTAGCAGCAAAAAAAAATGGAGAGAAAACAGAAAATAGTATAATCGGATGATAATCATTCGAATTATGTCAACATAATAACAGGTGTCCCTCAAGGAAGTACATTAGGCAATTTTTTTTTAATTACTCACAGGCTAGATGTTTTCAATTATATGGAATAACGTGAAGTATACAAGCATATGCCGATGGTACCCAAATATTCCTCACTTTTTCAAGAGTTAATCAATTTTCCAGAGGCATGGACAATAAAATGTGATTCATCCTTCAAATTATCTTCACTGGTACTTTTCTTCTTTTTTCATCGAATCATTTGAATGAAGACGATTCATTATTATCTCTGCTTTTACAATGTGGAGCAAGCAATTATGTTCTTTTCGGCTCCGCCTATACTAGCAAGAACAATCAGTCTACAACATTATGTAGTGAAGTGGAAATACAGTCCCACTGCCCACGTCGTGTTATTATTGTAACACATCATGTTTTCGTTGGTGAACACTGCGATCATTTAATACTGCGTCACTGATTTATTGAAAATATTTCCTCGTGGCACACATATATCAAATATTTAGGTTGTTGTTTCCATGTATATCATTCTTCGCAAAACGGTGGACAAAGTTCTAATGTGACCCTGACCCCGTCCATTTGATCGTGACAGTGCGACTTCGTATCAATGAATGTGAGGACTGATGGTTTTCTTACTTTTGAATTTCAATCAAGTATCCTTTTTCCCGTTATATTTGTGAGTCGAGAATATTTCTCAGACGTGTCGAGAAAGAAAGGGGTCAATGAGATACCTAGCGTTAATAATAATGATAATAATAATAACTTATTCTATGTGGATGACCTTAAACTCTATGCTTCCGGTGAGAGGGACTTAGACCAATCCCTCAGGGTGGTACAGGAGTATACACAGGCTATTGGGATGGAATTCGGGATGGACAAATGTGCACTGATGGTTCATCTTAAGAGAGGACGATGCGAGGACTACGACAAGGACGCGCAGCTAATGGACGGAAGCATCCTACACAACTTGGATGCCGGAGAGACGTACACCTACCTGGGTGGTGAAAGACGCTCTCCCTAACAAGTATCGGCAGCGACTTCGACAGATGTGGTCTTCGGAACTGTCAGGAAAGGATAAAGTCGCTGCTACTAACATGCTCCTACTATACTCCTTTGGAGAATTTAAGTGGACACTAGCTGAGCTGCGCCAACTTGACGTTAGTTTCACGGTTATATCTCCCAAGAGATCAGGAAGGCCGTGGACCGTGGACTCTCAAGTTTGGACTATCTCTATAACAGAATGGTTCTGGATAACGCCTGTAAAATCATCGGAGTTCGGATCCCCTTCTGCAAATGGTCGAATGCCATGAAGATGCAGGAGTTGGAGCATTTCTCTTCAAGGCAGCACACCGAGCAGCCGATGAGCTCTCTCTGATTTTCGATTCCGAGCGTGGAGCCCGTGACTCAGTCACTGAGCTCGACCACGCTCGGAGAAAAGCCCGCATAAAAGCTGCAGAAGTTGATAAAACTCTGCAGCTCCACATGGACAAACCTCTACATTCTGTCTTCTTCAACAACATTGAAGACATGGGTTTATCCAAAGAGCTGACTTTTGCATTCCTAAGGTCAGGCGGGCTTAAATCGGAAACAGAGGGGTTCATCATGGCATGCCAGGATGGAGTTTTCAATACGTTGCATTACCGAAGCCGAGTCATGGGTATGGAGGTCCCTGATGTGAGATGCAGGGCCTGCCGTATAAGGCGCCGGAAACGCTGATGCACCTGCTATCAGCATGCACGGTGTATGCAGTTTCGGCCTATATCCATATATAGACATAATGCGGCATTACGAGTGCTCTTTTACCATCTTAGGCACTCGTACGGTATCGACGAAACTCCAGTGCTGCCTTATGCTCCAGGCGATATTGAATCCTTGTGGAGAATGAGAAGGGTCGAAGCTAATAAGCTAATAAGCCTGATGTAGTCCTCCTCGATCATCAAACCAAAGCGATGTTCGTGATTGAATTTTCGACTCCACCCGAACATATTCGGTCCCAGTGATCACTTACCTCACGACGTGGGGAGTGGTCACTGGTTTCTCTCCAGCTCGACTCTGCGTGGTTTCGCTGGCCGCAGGGTAGTGACTGGAATTAATTTAATTCAATCTTTAATAATAGTAGAAATAATAACTAAAGGATAGAAATATTACAATTTAATGTTAAAGCTATTCTACTCAACCACCAGAGGGCGATTGTCCAAAAAAGATATACGAAAAAATATATAATGCGTCAGTTGTATTACACAAATATTATATAGAAACTCATTCAAGTTGAAGAATGAAATGAAAAATTGTACATAATAAAATGACTATAACAAAGAGAAGTTTAGACGTAAATCAGGTCGAGTCAATTTGTAATTTAAGTATTTTAAGTAATTGTTTTTTTAATTTATATTTGAATTGATTGATATAATATTTTTTCGAATTCATCAGGCATTTGATTGTACATTTGAATAGCATTGAATAAAAAAGACCTTTCAGGGTGGACCTCTTCCTAACATTCTTTGAATGTATTCTTGATGAAGGAATTAATTTTCATGTGAGAGCTTGTGGGTTGGGATCATTGAGAAGCTTATGTGTGAAAGTACCTAAGTGGAGCTGCCTCCTGTTTTCTAACTTGAGCCCCAGTCACATTCTTGGAGTTTATGAGAAATATGATCATATTTTCTGATACTATATACTGATACTATAATGAGTCTACAGCAGATGATTTGCACTTCCTTATTAAGCATGGACCCTAGAAGCAATCGCAATAATTGAAGTGGCTCAATACCAATGACTCACATAAGGTTCGCTTCATTTTGACACTTTAGAAAATGGCGAGCACTATAAATCAGTTTCAAAGATGCGAATGCTCTGCTTATAATATATTTGATATGAGGAGAGAAACGCATTTCTTCATCCAACACAAAGCCAAGATTTCTAGCTGAATCGCATACTTGTTACATCAAATTATCAATTTGGATAGACCATTTTTCAGAATTGAGTTTCAAGCTATGCTCAGCAGAGAGTTTTAATTTTGTTCAATTCATTATTTAAAATATTTTCGGTAGTTTTCCAACTATCTGTAATGAAGCTGATATATATTTTGTGTATCATCTGAAAAAGCTTGCACTTTACGGTTTTCCATATTTTTATAGACATCAGAAGTGTATATAATAAAAAGCATACGTGCTTTGGGATAAACATACCACAATGAGGAAACTTCAGTTAGGGCGTAATGGTGGAACGTCATTCTCCACGGAAATACTACACGTAATGTCTTCAACTCTTCATTACCAAAACGGTTATGTGACCTATGGTATGTTATCCCTCCTCGACCATCATATTAGTCATAAGTACACGTTTTTAATGCACATCCATACGCACTACTACTTTATCTTCAGTTCACGTAAACATCGTTGCTGACTCTTGATTATCACCTTTCAGAACTATTTGTAGAATCGAACGAAACATTTTACTTACTGAATAGCATTTATGAATAAATGCTTCTGGTACGTATGGTGTGGAACATTCTATAATTATTTCAATACACTTTAAACACGGTATCTTCGCTAAGCCTCTACTGATGAAGTTTCACGAAGTTTCACTTGTATCTCTGATGTCATGAGATTCTAATCGTGCTCAGAACATCAGATGTATGCTGTATCTTTATACATATTATCTGAAGAATCTCTCTCTCTCTCTCTCTCTTTGAGATTTCAAATCACCCAGAACAAACAATTACGTCGTATATTAAAAGTCGATATACTCAGACGTGTCGTGTCATCTCCCTTTTCGACCTTTTCTCATTTCCTTTCTTTTTTTCTCAACTGCTTTTTCATTTATAAGCTTGGTTGAGATAGGTTGAGAATAACATTGTTCAAAATGTACATATTTTGGCTTTGTAAAGTGTTGAGTAGGAGATCACTGAAATATTGAACTCCTCCTTGAGAATTACGAACTGCATCATTCTATTGCTGTATAACTAAGATTATATGAAAATCATTTTATGTATTTTGATCAACATTCATTATAATTGAAATCAGATCCATCAGCCACGACTCTGAAGGTGAATGAAAATCAGTAGCCACTAGTAGATGCCGTGAACCAAATATGATAACAGTACCCATTATCACATTGAGTAGACTCAATGATCTCAGGATAACGACTTTCCGTCCATCCTAGATTATATTCAATTAGCTTGCGTAGGTACACTACATCTGTATACCATCCTGAGAGATTAATCAGCAGTAATAAGTCTTGGTTAGGCAAATTATTATGGGACTGAGGAAATCCCAGTGAAAACCCCTGGCTCTGTTTGAACCTTCGAGTTACCTGATAATAAAGTAGAGTTGGTACTCCAAAGCGGCATCAGGTATTGTTACTAATGGGTCGAGATATTTGAGCCCTCTGAGGTATCACCTCGAAAAGATGGGTAGAGCAGAGAGTGATAGTTGCCGCTACTGCGGGAACTTCGCTGAAACTGCAGAACATTTGCTTTGCGAATGCCCAGCACTTTTTAGATTCCTCCGATATCAGGAACCTAGCTCCCAGGAAACTGATAAATTTTGCACGAAGTCTCGGAATCCCGGGCTTCGAATAGATTAAGGGTTATGCACAAAATATCTGATCGGTCGAAGCTACACAGCCTTAACGACCCCCACTACAATCTACAAACTACAATCTGAGCAAGTTGGCGAGTAATTCGTGCTATGTTGTTTCAAATAATAACGTATTTACGGGGGGTGGTACGTCCTTATAACGTGAAAACTGTTGGTTTTTTCGGGTTCAAACACGTGTACATTCTTCACTCAACATTGAATGAGGAATTTTAAAATTTATTTATGCTTCTGATTCCATAAGTGGCGGAAAATAGGGGAAACAAGGGATTGTGATACCCTCCTTGTTCGCCACTGGTGCATAAATCATTTATTGAATAAAAGATTACTCGAAATTTTATTATAAAATTTAAAAAGTTTTTTGGAGTAGGTATGCATGAAATATACTTTAAATTTTTCATATTGTTCGAGAAAACAGGTATGAGAGTCATATTAATTTTTTGAGAGTGATGTTTCGTTTCAATTTGTGACAATAGTTTCGGGACACTGAATCATATTTCATCAAGATTGAATATGACATGTTATGGCTAATATGTTTATTTTTTCAATAACATATTTTTGTTGCTTTTACTCTACTTTTCACAACAAGTGATGGAAAATTGAATGGAATTAATCCAACATCATGTCAAAAATGAATTGAGCGGGATATAAGTTTCGATACCTTGGCGAATATTTGAATATGGGAATCTCAAGATATTGTACTCTACATTAGTGCAATGTCTTGGAATTCTGGGTTAGGAAACTGTTGGAACACATTACAGAAATGTATATCAAGAATAATAAGATATCCATCATTATCCATCGTAAATAAGATTTGATTTGCCCCAATGGGTATAAATGTCTGTTACTATAAATGCTCCCCAAGACGAAATAATTTGTTAACACATTTCAGCATCAAGTACACCACCTGAACTTTCCCCTTCTACAATTTTAAGGTGTTCATTAGTGATAATTATATTTATCGATTCAGGATTGGCGGCACGTGAAGCGAATGAGATGGCTTTCGATTTATTTTGATTATTATGAGAGAGTTATTTGAGGCTACATTTATGAAAGCCTCAAGTTCCTCTATGATTCGGGTACAAGCATTTTCTACCATCGGTGTGGGAAAGCTATGTCACGTATACAAAATGGTAGTGATCTTAAAATGCAACCTTGTTGTACAAGTTAAGATTGAGATGTGAGAAATGAATCCATTTATACTTTCTGTTGTTGATTTTTCAGGAAGGATCGAATATGTATAGGCCAAGATTTTTAATGGCGAATTGAAATTGATGGAATCAAATGCACGAATGAAATCCAACAAAATCAAAATTGTGCAGTGGTGCAGCTGAAACCTTGACGAAACCCTTACTCTAGTACGGGCAATATGGAGAAATTATTGAGATCTTTTTTTTCAAGTTGAGTTTCTATAACATTCTCAAGTATTTTTGATTGGGTTGATGAAGGTTATTTGCTAATCACGCGAAGGTCTTTAGATTCAGAAAGATTTGATTTCTTCGGTAACACTTTTACATCTGATGCGCTTCTCCATCATGAAGGAAACGTGTTATTCATCAGGCGCAAATTCACTATGTGAGTGATGCATGTTATGATAATGAGACCATCACATCGCACTACCTACCCACTTTTCAAACAAATTTTGGAATTCTTTCGATTGATAGTGTGTTTGAAATATGTCCGCTTCGTTCTTTTGATGGCTTGATTGGTATAATTTCTAATGTCTTTAGAGAACTACTATGAATGAGCATAAGATTTTGTAAACCTGTACTGTTTATGAGCTTTATCTCCATAGTGAACATCTTATATTAGGTATATAGAAATAACTATTTTCTTCATCACGTGCCTTTGATGATTTCATGAATGAAAGAAATTCGAATCTATGTAACTATTGTTCATTCAAATTTGATAACTTTATTCCCATCACACGTCAAAGTTGTTCTGAAGATATAGCAGGAGGTCCAGGCACTTTTGATTTCAACGATTTCTCAATAAGTAAATATGTTTCCTCTCACTCAAGTTGCCTCCCAATAAATAAAAACATCCCGAAATTGGATCAGGAGAACGAACAAATATGGACAATCAAACTCGGTTAATGTATTTTGTATGTTATATCAGATTCTAGCAAAAAGTCAACCCATTTTCTGCCTGCAAATGTACTGTCGAGTACCTACTTTAGTTTTTTATCAAATTACCGAGATCTGGCCCAGACGCTTCGAAAATTCAGGTATTGAGTGCAAAAAACAACCATATTCAGTCAGTGCACGTTTGTAACATCTGTCCAAAAATAACCACATATATAAATTCGAAATGTAATGACGATTCGATTCTCCAGAAAATAAAAAGATGTCTGCCTCTTAATTGCGACGCTGAATTTTCATTGGCCCTACACAGAACAGGATTCGAAGCAAGGACGGTTCAAGAGTGTAATTCTGGGGTAATATTTCGGTATTATCTCCTAAATTTATATATTTGAAATTCCTTTGGTCGTTAACGGTTCAAGAAAAAATAAATCAGTACATTTATAAACTGCTTAAAATACTTACCTATTCAGCATGCCCTTTATTGAAATATAATACATTCAATAGAGGAACGCTCGTACTCTCTGAAAGCATCGTGAGTGTAAGAAAAAGTATTGGATCAATACTCCAGGGATAAATAAAACTTTCCATAATTTTTCCCAAATCACTTAGTATTTCATTCATCTTTTGACGATATTAATGAATGAATGTCTAAGAGGAGGCAATCTATGGTATCCCCTATCACCTGTTCATAGGACCGCCCTTGACGTATAACTACCGACAAAATCAACTGTCCTTGAACGTATCCACCAAAATACTGTCCATAGATCATCAAGAAAATGCTCAGTGCGTATGTAGTACCTTGAATTATTCATGCATTTTGCTTACTAATAACTCCCAGCCAAGAACGAATTGCCAAGATCAAATGAAATGGAGCCGGTTCAGATATTAAAAGTCATCTTCAAAAAACCCGATAGGCCCTGACAGCAGATTGAGTGGCAGAAAATATCATACATGGACACTGCCTTCTACTCGAATTACATTCAAATTCTCTGAAAATGTCGGTCCACGCGAAACGGTTTGATTGCTTGGTCCAAAATCACACAATATTGAGATGTTGAATATAAGCTACATTTGAAAATACTTCACCGATTATGAGTTTCGCTATGAGATGATGAGTGAAAATTTCAAATCAAGTCCCACTGCTAATCGGATTGTCAGTTTCTGAAAACACCCTTCATTTCATCTTGATTATGATTGAGGTCGGACTGGTAACCAATTGCCAGTCCTGGCGCTTGACATTTTTTTCTCTTCGCAAAAAATTCTATTCTATCTTTTTATACATTGACTGACACCATAGTATTCATTTTCATCTGAGATATGAGATTTCATTTCCCTCAATTGTAGTCTCCTTGAAGAAGGAAATCTTGGAAAAACTCATAAAGAGTACATTTACATTGCTGTATTTGTACTCTAATATTCGCAGTTCTATTCCTACTGGTCAGCGAAGACTTCCTCTTCGTCTATATGTATGTACATTCCGAAGCAAATGCATAGATAGACCAGGATTTTTGTATGAAACACGTTTGCTTTTTTTCTAATCTCGGTTAGAAATAGGCGAATGCCTTATCAGGGTCGAACTTAGGCTATGAGTCCATACTGAATTTCGAAATTGATCATTTTTTGGTAAGGAAGGAAGATTTCATAAACACACGATCCGTATTCTTAGAAAAATGTGATATTTGCAGGCATCCACATTATTTTAACTGATTCGAGTGTCGTTATTAGTCATTGAAATCTATAACTGAAAAGGGTGTTATTACTTTTGTGTTGAGAAGGTTTTTCACGAGAACTCAGCAACTCCGAAAATCTATTTATGAGGTATAAATCAGGTGGTAACTATCAGAGACAACGGAAAATATTTGCCTTTTTCCGAAATGTACCGACGTACATTTACTCTGATTCCAAAAATGTATTTGATCATTTATATAAATTATAATTTCTACGAAATATTGGCCAATGAAGAGGCTGTAGTGATTGATTCGTTACACAAGGAATAATGGAAACGACCATTGGAATTATTTTTTCAGCCTTTAGAACGGTCTATCACATATGAAACAACTTCGCACCCTCCTGATTATAGTGAACTATCAATCGAAGAATGGTTTTGCCCTAGTTTGAACATATCCAGTGAACTAGTCCGGCCCAAGTTGTTTACCTATGTGTTCTAGTATGTAAATTAACCCATATTGAAGAAACCATCTGGATTAGAATTATTCCAAACCGGTTTTTTATCATCCTATCTTGTTCAATTAAACGAGAGAAACATGCGATTTCAAACCTATTTTCTTCGTTTTTCACATTAATTGAGGAATTCAGATTACTCGGTATATGTAGATTGTATATCTAATAACTCCGTAGACCCACCAATAAGTGTAATATGCCGCTGCAGTTGCTCAACTTTTTATGGATCAATCAGGACTTTGCAATGGTTCACACGTAAACAAGAATTACTACATGGTGACCTCGGGTGGTTTTCAGTAGGAAATGAATAAATGCATAATGAAACGATATCTGAGGAGGCTAAGGACCAAGAGAAAAATTTTTTTCTGGTTAAAATTATACCCCCCAACTGCGCCACTAGATGAACCTTCTGATATGACTTCTCCTTCTGGAATTGATGATTTTCAAGTCTAATTCAGCCTTTCTAATTTGAATTTGTGAAAAAAAAACATTTTTATTTCTCAATTTTAACACCCTGCTGTGTATCGATTACTGAGCCCATGATATAGCCTTTTATATGTGCCTCTCATTATTCATCAAATCAAAACGTTGCAGGTCGAATTTTGGAATATAAATCTCATTTAATTTATTATTGTGATAATTTATTTCGATAGTGGAATCATTCAAATATTGATTAAATGATGAAATGTTTCATATTTAACCACACCGTAGGTATGACTACTTCCTGATTCACAAAGAGAGATCAATTTTGTGTTAGCCGATGAAATAATTCGGATTTGCTGCAAATTATTTCAATTTAAATTGAGCCTTTCGTCTATCTATGATAATATATGAGGTGAATTGAGAATGTAAAATCAAAAGTATGTGATATTTTTTTGATGACAAGTATTTAAAATGCGCACGAAGAACGATACAGGAATTTTCTCTGCATTTCGTGTCATGTTTTGAGTATTATTATTAATGAACTGTGCAAAAATAAGGGAAAAGTAAGAAATATACAGAACTATGGTTTAAATTTTTTCCTAACAATAAGTAAACATTTTAGCTACAAACCTTCATTTGAAATTTCAAAATATTTCACTATTTTTTCTATATAGGTATAAATGATAGACGGAGCATACACAATATACATAGTCCAATAGATTACAAAGCTCTAGACAGGTCAACTTTTGTTGATTCAAAATTGCTCTTTGAGTCACTTTTGATGGAACAGGAAGTAACCTCAAATTCCGATTTTTACTTCTTTTACTAAGTAAGTCCTAGACTTACGAGGGTTGCTTTGCTACTAAGTTGGCGGTTAAAAACACTTCTCAAACACTTTTCAAACACTTTTCAAACACTTTACTTTGCTTTTACGATCCTTCAGAGTACAGTCGTAGCGACATTTTTCGTTTCAAAAATAAAAAATATAGAATGTTAGTATATTATCAATTAGATGTATTATCAAACTGCTGTCAAAACTCAATTCATTGAGTGTATGATTTCCACGAAAATCGACATTGCTTATCATCAAACCTTTCCAAAAAAAAAAAAGATCAATACAGTAATTTTTCAACTATCAAGTGCGGTTGCCGACTTGTTTTATGAATGGTGATAATATTTCAAAATTTGTTGAATGATGAATAAGTGTCCAATGAGAATATGGACGTTGGAACTTTTTCGAATCAACAATATTCCCATTCAAAGACTCTACAGAAGATACAATCAGTTACCGAAATATTGTTTCAGATGTTTCAAAATCTGTAATCATTCTGTATATAAAGTGAAGATGAAAAAACGCCATAAAAACATCGACCTTATATCGTAGAAAATCTGACGCGAGTTGGATGTTAGTATGTTTACTCGAATGAATCTGAACGAGGTGAAACGACTATCATCCAACCTCCACCATAACATAATTTATGAATAGAAGAGTGAAAGTATACCGGTTTATATAGGGCTCCATGTATATACACCCTTTCATTAATGTATGAATCTTCACGTTAGGTTTCAGAATTGTACTGCTATTCACTATTTTCCTACTAGAATATTGGGAACGAAACATTGTGTTCACAATAGAAGTTGAGATGTGAAATAACTATTGGAAAAAAATCATCTATAATCTAAATTTTAACAAAAAATAATTACCATGAATATAGAGAACATGATGTTATTTCAGTACTTCTTGACAGTTTGAGGAGAGGTCGGCCAAGATTCATTAATCCTTTGGTAACCTCTTGGGATATGACCAATAAATTGCGACACTACACTGTGCCCTATCATCACTGTCTAGCGCTGAAGTCAAGATAGACATATGTCAAACATATTGCTTCCACGTCCAAAAAAATGCATTCATGTCAGATGCATTAGAATCTGTAAATACTGGAACTCACTTACTGATGAGAAAAAATATATATTGTTTCGATTGGAATAAACTTGAAATGGATTTAGATATTGAACGATGTATTCGGTTTATATAACATACAACCTGCATGATCATTTCATTCAACGACTAACCTAATAAAAGTAGATGACAGGCTTCGGAGAATCAGAGATTCACGGAATCACAGAACTGTCTTATATAAGGGTACCTATAGGGTAACCAACAGTGCTCATGAGTATCACAGAAGTGTGCAATATCAACAGAAAATATAAAAGAATGGATATATCATTAGAAATATCTCCTATATGACTAGCAAAAATACTTCATCGATCAAGGAGAAATAAATATGTAGGTACACTTACCGAAAGTGTCTAAGGAAACTAGAAGAATAAAAGAAGACTTAAGAAACATAAGAAACAGGAAGAGGTGATGTTGTCGAAGAAAAAATGTTAAAGAAGCATATACTATTTAAAATATATTCTGAAAAAAATAATTCATTTTCATCCCAATGACATCCCATAACATAACAATCAATCTGAAAATGGCGGCAAAGGTGATAATTTTATCGAAACTTTTTTATACCATTACGAAAAACAAAAGAAAATTAGGAACAACTCAGTAGTGTCAATGAAAATGGGTATTTTTACACTAACAGTAATTTTACTACAGCTTATCATAAAATCTTTGAGCTCAATGTTTTCTAAGTCATGAATGCAACTAGGAGCAGCCTTCAAAATATATTCAACTTATCATTGCACAAAAAAAATTAGACTCAACATCATTAGACTAGTCCATTTTAATGATTATTTGTTGATCCTTGTATTATTCATATAAATATTCTTCCTTATATTTCCAACTTCACTATAATTTTATGTATATATATACCAATATTTTTTAAAACTGTCGCTTTGTAGTTGGTCTAGGTCAGGACAAGGGTTGATGGCAACAATAGGTAGATAGGAATTCAAAAACGAAAGGTGGAATCTTAACATGCATGTAAAACCAGTTCGCTGTCGCTGTCTACCGTTGTCTACGGCACTATCAAAGCTATCGAATTTTTTATCAGAGTAGCTAAGACAGGTATATGATAGAGATGTTTCCAAATTATAAAAAAAGTTATCCATTCATTTATTATTTCTGATATTGATACGATATTTCCATTTGGGTTCGTGAATTTAAAACAATCAGTACAAAACTGAACAATTTTTTTCACTAATCACAAAATACAACTCAATAAATCACAACGATATTCGCTTTACAAATCTCAATGTCCACAACGAACATTCTTGGAACCTAGATTTCAATCCTTCGGACTCTCAACAGTCTCAACGATAACCAGCCGAGTAGTGCTTCGGATGACCCTTAAAAAGCTAAGGTTCCTTACTCATACAAGTCTCAATGAGACTTCGAGGGTTGCATTGCAACTAAGTTGGCGGTTAAAAACACTTTTCAAACAGACACTTTTTCAAACATACACAATACTAGCTTTCTTTCTAAACCGAACTGTCCGCGACACCGCAGTCTCATATAGGTAGAAAATATCATTCTCCAGAAATAACAAGAATTAACTGGAAGTATTTTTCGAGGTCGAAGTGAGCCTTCATTTTATTATTTGCCCATCTCAATCTCCTCCTACCAGATTCATGGATTCTGATCAAGCCATCCTGTAACTCATCTTCCTAATCTTGAACTTCTTTCTCTTCAGCACTTGATGACCCGAATACCAAATCACAGTGCAAACGAAGTCCTCTTCCGAAGACTATGCTGACTGGGGTGAGCTTTGTGGAGTCATGGACAGCTGCTCTATAGGCCATCAAGAATAGTGGAAGATGTTGATCCCAGTATTTCTGATGCTCCTCTACTACCTTGGAAATATGTTCTTCCATAGTCCGATTGAACCTTTCTACCATGACATCACTTCACAAACTTTCTTGAATAAGTTTGATTCGAAGTTTCTTCCTTGATCGGAATGTAGCTCCATTGGTACTCCGAATCGCGAGAACATGTTGTCCACCAGGGCTCTCGCAACTGTGGATGCTTCTTGATTAGGCATGGCACAAGCTTCAACCCATTTTTTGTAGAGCACCTACATTTTACTGTTTCATTTCAACTCTAGATTTTGTTTTAGGGTTTTAGCGCTTTTGCTCGCTTCATAAACTGGGCATCTTCTTTACCAACTTTCTACGTCATCGCGACATTAGACCCAATAGAACCTCTGTCTAACTTCATTCAAGGTCTTGTTAACTCCCAGATGACCACCTGATTTTCCTTAGTGAATCTCCTCCAACACTTCATTGATCCTTGTTCTGGGTACAACTAGTTGGGAAGTTGTTTTCTTACCATCAGATGACTCCCAAACTCGTTTAAGCAACCCAATCTCTACTATGAGAGAGTCCCATTGTGCCCACATGGCTTTGAATGTTGGTGCTCGATCGGAGATGTCCTTTCAGGTAGGCCTATCTGCTCCGCTATCCTTCCAGCGTAGAAAGTCTCCAATTTTAGGATCACTCTCTTGATCCTGTCTTATATGGGCTGCTATCCATTCATCGTCGGTTATCATTGTCACTTGTTCGATATCGGCACATAGTAGTATTTTTCATATTCGATTAACTTCGACGACAATGAATTATCCGCTAATTATAGAGCTACGTCGTAACAATATTATTCGTATTGGATCAAAATCTCTATCTGAGAATGAATTGACAGGTGGAGTAAATCATTTGAATTCCAAAAGTTGAGGTCATTACTGGTGCAACGATAAGTGGAATGCCTTTATTCATGAAATGATATGAATAACAGTCGAAGGATCTAAAATTTTTATTTTCCATTTCATTTTATGATCTAATGAAACATGAAAATTAAATAAATGAAAAGGATTATCAAAAAAGTTTTTTTCTTGATTACACTAATATGAATTCTAATTTGTATAAACTTCAATTATTTGTTTCGTTATTGTTCTCAGTGTTTCTTTCTTACCTATATATATATATATAGTAGAAACTAGTAAACTAGTGGGGTGTGCAGCAATTGCAAGAAGAAAAACTCTTTAAAGTTGTCCAAGCTTTCGGAAACCTATCTTACCTGTAAGTTTGTTTTACCCATAGTCTTCATGTTGTTTTACTCATAGTCTTCATGTTTCGTTTTTACCATACAATAACATCAATGTATACATCCTCACAAAGGTATGTCATTTATTTCAAACTAACATCAATGTAAAACTCACCTTGTAGTTCTCCCTGAAGATGGAAATATAGGTTTCCGAAAGCTTGGACAACTTTAAAGAGTTTTTCTTCTTGCAATTGCTGCACACCCCACTAGTTTACTAGTTTCTACTCTAACTGGTCAGCAACGACTTCCCTTCCTATAAATATATATATATATATATTTCTGAGACTTGACTCAGGAAGATCTTCACATAAATTTCCGAAATGATGAAGAAATATTTTATGAATTGAGGTGAATGATATATAGTGCGCCAATTAAACTAACACCTATTCATTTTCTTGAAATATGGTTTTGAAGCATTGAAGATGAGATATGAAAACTCAAATATATGAGAATACCTTCTTTGTGTCTGGACATTGAATGGCATCTGATAATTTTATAGCCTAGTAGCATTATTTCAATCTTCAGTTTGTGAGGTTGGTAGTGCGCCTGAACAAAATCATTGATGGTTGATAGGGTAAAATGAAAGCAATCACCTAATGTTTTCCAGCAGTGTTTCGCGATTACAAATCCTTTTTCAGAAATAATTTTTTGATTGACCTAGAACTTACCAATGGATTTCTCTACCTACTCTTATTCGTTCACAGAGTTTGAACTCGTGAGATTTATCTACTCAATAAAATCATAGTTGCACTTTTCGACCTTCGAAAACTGTCACATTTCCCAAGGGATTAGAAAAGCCATATAAGACATGTTGTCGGTCAAAAATAAAGCTCATATTTAAGAGGCCTAATGACCTTAGGAACGCAAAGATCAGTTCAGCTTTCTGGATGACACTCATATCCAAGAGGCCTGATGACCTTAGGAACGCAAAGATTAGTTCAGTTTTCTGGATGACCCTCATATCCAAGAGGCCTGATGACCTTAGGAATGCAAAGATCAGCTCAGTTTTCTGGATAAGCCTTGGTCTTCAATGTCGCTTAAGATAGAGGCTTAACCATGTGAAGCTGCAGAGTTTTTATAACTAAGCGTGATCTTGCTCAGTGACTGAGTAGCCAGTAGACGGGATATTGGTACAGAAAAGAGGTATTGGAATTTCTCTTCTCATCCAGAACCCTCTTGTTTTTTTTTTGGAGGTACAACCGTGGAACGGACGAAATCGGATACTCCAATTAGGTGCATCAATTTACGAGTACCTACTAACGTCAAGTTGGCGCAGCTTAGCTAGAGTCCACTTTATCACTCCGAAGGAGTGATTTATTCGCAGAAATAGGAGACAACAACAAGGTATATCCTTGTTTTTTTGGTTACATAAGTTACGTCATTATTTTATTTATAAAATTGGCCAGGAAATTTATTGGACATGTATATTTCAAGTTTAGAGGACCCAATATTTTTATTTTTCATTTTTAATTTCAAATGAAATTTGAATAAACAGGATCATCAACAATGAATTCAATAATAAATATCGAATTAGAAAATGTTTTCATCATGCTTTATTGTGATTTATTTGCAGAAATGAGAGACAACAAGTTATATATTCTTCTATTTGGGTTACATAGGTTACGTCATTAATTTATTTACACTATAAGCGAAGGAAATGTGTACATGAATAATACTAACTTCAAAATAACACTCATGTATCTTCTTTTAATTTTTCCAATCTTGAGCTGATTTATTTCGATATTTGAGAAAACTATATTCAATATCATCAGCTAATCCATCACGTTATTGGTTTTTATTTCGTGTATTCAACATATATAAAAAAAGGTGATAACATATAAGTGTTGTTGCTATTAAGATTATTCTGAACGCACCACTTATGTCTATCAATGCATTCCTTTGCTGTAAAAATCAAATTATGTTTTCCACCATCCTTTGTATGTACATTCTGGAACTGTTCGAAGAAGTAGGTAGTGTCTTATTTTTCTTATCTGAATAAAGGGTTCTCACAGCGAAGAGACAACAACTACCCACAGGCCCAGTGGTATGCATATAACTTGAAAGTCATGATAAACCAAAACACTGACCACATACAAAATAGGAGGAAGATATATCGTTTGTTGATGACAAGATTATTTTCAGGGCCGCCCAGATGGAACTTGAAAAATGGTTATTGTCTTTGAAGCTTTTAGTTCTCAGGTATTCATTATTACCGGGTGTAACTATTCAGACAGAATAATTTTTTTTTAAGTTTTACCAATTTTCCAACATGTTAACATCTTGCACCGTTAACTACATGAGAGAAATTTTAATGATAACAAATTTTGGAAAACATATGGTAGTATGTAGTAGTGGGTTACAAGTTTTATATTTCTCCTATATTTTTGAAGATGCAGCGTTGCCAGATGTACCTGAAGATTACAGCTACTCTATTATTTCAGGTGAATACAATAATCAGCTACATTAACAATGAACTGCATCTGAATTTCAGAATACATGGTGACTCAAATGTTTGTTTCTATAATCTATTATATGATAATCATACAGGTGTCTGCTCATAATCAGAACATTTGATGGTTCAAAGATAAAAGTCGAGGGGAGTCAGATCAGGAGAGATTGGATCCCTCAAACTCAAACCTAAACAAGATATACCTCATATATCTTGATTCAATCTTCCTGAAATTCTTGTTATTTGTCGACGGTAAAGCAGGGTATAATTGGTTAAATTTTCTACACATTCTATTGATATTTCAACTGTTTCTACCGTGTATGTGAAATAGATTCAGGACACTCATTCGTACAGGTATCCATCATTTACAATCATGCAAGTTACCCGTTGATTGACAGTGATAACAAATATGACAGACATTTTTTATTCATGTCAGAATTAGTTTCATTCTGTCTTGAGATGACGTTATGGACGGTTATCTTATTGAAGATAATTCCTTCAGATAATCATTTATGGTATTTGACTTGAAATTCATAAGGAATATATTATATAACAATATATCAGTCACAAGATAAAAATAAAACAAAATTGTTTGTATTTCATATTTTCTCATTACATGAAGTAATATTTTCCACCATGTGTAAATAGAATGTTGACGTGTTTCAATTTTCAAAACTTTTTCATGAATTTTGAACTTGTGCTTTTAGTTCTTGTGTAGTCTATAACCAGCTGAATTAATAAATGAGAAATCATGAAAATTTATCGAACGTTTTGAATACAGTTTTTTTATTCACTTATCGCTGCAGTCGAGCAGTTTATATCATATTGATTATGTTCTACATAGTTATATGGTTCCAGACAAATCAGCAGAATTTTCGCTATTGCATTGGTAATTATTATGAATGGTTTCAAATTACGTCGGAGTTATCCGAGTATTAATATTTATGTTTGACAATTTTACATCACACCATTAGTTACGAAAGCTATAGATAATTTGACGAAAACATCTCTGAATGAACATAAATGTCAATAGTATTTTAACACTATATAATGTTTCGCGCACTGCATTGTTTCTATTCAGTGTATCAAACGTTTCTAGTGGAATATCTCGAAAATGATAAGAAATTTCAAGATACACCCAAAACCGTCATGATATAACACTGGATGGCTCTCAAAGTTGTTATTTTTGAAATCACTCCAAAATAAATGGATATAATTTAGGAGATTATTGGATTCACTGAAAAATTAACAACATTTTATGACTTTGTTTGTCTATAACCCTCAAAACTGAAGAGCTTTACAATGAAAGTTAGAGTTGCCATTTGATCTTTCGAAGTGGGAGTTTCAACGTTCACTCACATGCCATTTTGTTTTCCAAAACGGTTTGGGTATTTTTTGAAATATTTTTCCCAATTTCCCAATTGCAAAGTACATGAAATGGCAACTTCATAAAATAAACACTTCAAGACGTTATATGAGTCAAAGAATCAAAAACAATATCGATACAAATCCAATTATTGTTATTGAATCGTATAAGGGCCATATGAATATATAAACTACTGGTCTCCTTTGAACTTGAACCAATTGAGCAGACTGAAATAAATCATTTGTGGCAACTGAAATTTCTGAACTGGGTCATGATCATCCATATGAAGGGTTATATAAAGTATGTCTTTTATCAATAATCCCCCACCTGTTAGTGTTTTCAGTAATCATCGTTGAATATTCAACTCGAATGGATTCTATTCAAACATTGTCAACTGGTTTTCAGTATAAACTTAATAATTGAAGTCAATCAGCGCAGAAACAATCAGAAATTATTGTTTATAAATACAATAATAATAATAATAATAATAATAATAATAATAATTTAATAATAATAATGAACAACAATAATCAATATAAAGTTTGATTCATCAAGGGTTAATTATTGTATTCATCAAATAAATGTGTAGGTTATATGTAGATATATATTCATTTTTTCATGTCATTCAGCAATTCAATACATAATAATTTATCTGCATCTTCAAATGTTTACATCAACAATTTGAAATTTTTGACTAATTAGCTTGACAATAATCGAAAATAATATAATTCTCCAACGGAATTATTGACTATTGACCGATTTATGATTATAGTGATCTTACATAAAATATTATTATTAACTACATTGAAGCGACGTTTGATTTGATAATGTATTTTATTGGCAGTCCAAATTTTACTCTTTTATTCTGCTAATTGAACATTGCATCTGTTATATTCTATTTAAAAAACATTTCCATTGTACATTCAATTTTTATATGCCTGATATGCTAAACTTCTCGATGTCAAGATTTGAGTGGGAATGAAACGTGAACTGCCTAATATCACGCAAGATTATCGAATACAGTGTGTCACATCAAAAAATAATTATCTACTCGAATGTTTAAAACAATATGGACCAAAAAAATCTAATAATCATCAGGACAATCTCCAAGCAACTCTGAAATGAAATATACAGTATGTTTCGTTGAAGAAGCTAGTTTAATTTCTATCAAAAATGGATCACCTTGTATCTGATATTTTTCGGAAAGATTTTGCCTATGGAGATGACGATTATATTTCATAATTTATCAAAATACTGTGGATCCATAAAATCATAACAATTTTAAAAGTTAGAATATTTATAACAATTAACACATTCATCAAAACAAAGTGAGAATATTCGTCGAATCGATTAACACGTCCATTAAAACACTACAATATTAGTTATTACTTTCATCAGATCGATGTACCGTCTTATGCATTGAAACAAAGTGAGAATATGCAGGTATCGAATGTACATAAATCACATTTCTCAATTGATGATTGCAATCACAAAGTCATGAATGAACATTCGTTGCATTGTCGATATTGTACTTTGGTTGAAAATTAATGAATTGATTCCAATATTTTTTCCATATATTATTACCATTATTATAATTTTCATTTTGATCAATAGGTGCCAGTCATAACAGAATGCATTCAGAGTAAGCCGTGCAAAAGTGAAATGAACTTCTGCATTGGCCCAGCTGAATTGTCGGCTTTCCGACAACCCAGATTTGTATTTCATGCAAAATATATTTTTCCAAAATCATAGCAAAGCGCTTTCGACTATTAAGTCATCAGCATTCTATTGTTACATCAATAGACTTTTGAATATACCTCTTTCCAAACATGATTACAACAGTGAGTTAAATCTTCTTAAACAAATAGCCTCCAACAACAACTACAATCCCAACATCATCAACACCTTAATTCATTAAAGATAAACAAGAAACGTAACCTAGCTTTTCCAAATATCAACACAATGGACAAATTTGTTTCACTTCCATTTATTAATGACAACATCTTGAATAAAATTACAAAATGTTTCATACATTTCCTTGCATAGAAGATAAATAACCATGAAGGATATTTCAATGATGAATCACTGAATCATTTTCTAGTTATGGTTCCATGTCAATCCAAATCACAAAATTTCTATTTCTATGCTGCTTCTCTATGGACGTTTGAACATTCATCAGGTGAAATTGGTTCAAATTTTAAATTTTTATGAACTTTATAACGGGTTTATATCTATTTTGGGAAAACCAAATATATTGATATTAATGTTAAAAGCATTTTGTACCAGATGTACTTTTATGATTTTATAGAAATCTTGTAACACCTGACAAGTTAGTATTGATTTACCTTCATACAAATGATGTTTTCAATCTTCTTCAGCTTTATCTACATTGATACAAAATCATACTTACTTTCAGGTATGCACTGATGATGACTTAACAGTCGAAAGCGCTTTACTACGATTTTGGAAAAATATGATTTGCATGAAACACAAATTTTGGTTGTTTGAATTACATCGATACATGCACACAGCCGATTAGATCTTTCACTACACCATATTAATAGACCTCCCAATCTGGATGACCAGTTTCAATGAGTGCGATCTGGAATCTGGATCACTGATATCATTCCTTGCCATACTGATTACTGTGTTTAGGTATATATTATTTTCAAATCCTGACACCACTGTGATACATACCAATTTATTCGAGATCAGTTTTCAGCACATAGAGAAATGATATTTATCTTCTATTGACGTTTGCAGGAATTGTTGATGTAAAAAAACTCAAATAAGTATCTACACTGATAAAAATGGGTGGAAAAAAACAATATATTTTCTGTAAAATATCGCATTATCCGTCATGCTTTTTCACCAAATCCAGCACTTTCACAACTAAAGAGTATATTTGTTGGGTGATAATATACTTTTCAGGTATTCATTATGTTTTTTTCACTTTACAAGGTGATTATCAGTGCGCGCATGACTAATACCGTGTAATTCTATAAAAGTACCTTGTGAATATCTATTTATCCTTCAAAAATATGTGAATATGCAGAAGTTTTGTAAAATTCAGGTACCGGTTCTGGAATACTTCGCGACAACTCGCGCTTATTTGCTCGGCTCGAACATAACCGCACTTATTCCATTCTGCAAGCTGCGTCTTGTTGCATCTAACAGTGTTTGATGGGTGTTCATTGTTGTTGTTAAGCATTGGTGATTTATTTATCAAAAGGGAAAGTGAGAACAATTTGGTTTTCACACAGTATCGTAAAGTATCAGGCATGTATATCTGTGAGACGTGTTGTTTCAAGTGTACAACTATAGACAAATACAGCATTCACCAGTATTTGCATAGGCAAAACCAGGGTGCCAAATATCGTTGTTTGTACGCCAACTGTGAGGTGGTTCACACAAATTACAAAACATTCAAGCAACATGTATTCAGGAACAATCGAACAAATTTGGCTTCCAAACCATCAGGTGTGTTCTGTGATTTGTGATTTCAGATTTTAAAGACACCAAAGAAGAACACTCTCATCAACATTTTGTCGACGGGAAAGGTTATGAAAGCTTTCTGACTGCGTTGCAAGTACTTTTTGCACTTTATTTTAATCTGAATATCAAATATCCAGGAGATATAGAATGTACATTAAAATTCATTCAGAGATATTTCCTATAAAGATAGGTACACCCCGGCCAGGGTATAGTAAGGCAAAGAAAGTCGTATATGATACAAGCTAGACAATTGAGAATGAGAGCAGTTGACATGTTGGAGTTGACAAATAGAATGACGGTTCTTAGGAACCAGATGAACTTCAGAACAAAGCTCGCCTTTGCATTGCAGATGCAGCATAATGGCTCTTCAACTACCAAGATCGATTTTACGAAATTTCATGTTCCACAGACGATTCACTGTTGAAATTGCTATAACTTTGCTCATTCAATTAACAATTACTTTCCGTAGTATTTCTTCGAATTATCTCACTGATGTAATAAGACACACTGTATCGAAAATCTCTCAAATTTCATAGTATCACAAGATCGAGTGCGAGTAGCGACAATTCGACCTTGGGTCGAAATCGAAACAAACGATTTTATTAATGAAGTAACATTGACCATCACAACCTGACCTCGTTACAGTCAGTAAATGCCATTATCCATGTTACATGGAATCTACAACATAAATTGTACTGGAAGTGACTAACTTTAATTTGTCTTGCATCAATAATTGGTTAGGTTAGGTTAGGTTAGGTTCTCAAATTTTGACGATTTTATGCAGTTGTTTTAAATCTTTCGACTGCACGAAAGAAAAACCTATAATAAGGCTTGTGAGGGAACATCGTGCAAGCCAATACGACAGGAAATAGGTATCGGAATTTTTCTCGAGAGTTTATTGGAGGTTATAGGCATCAGAAAAATTTTCACTTATGGTTGGTTCAAAGTTGTAAAATCTTATGCTTAATATTACAGTGAAAGAAAATCCACCACAACAACCCTTCACTTTTTTTAAACCTTAAAAAAAACTGATTTTTGATATATCATCTTAATATTTCTTTTGATTCATTACATTATTCAAAATTGACACAAAAACATTCTCATTTGTTCGAATTCGACGTTTTGACTTTGATGAAATACACCATGAAATACTGAGCAATGAAAAAATTCAAATAAGTTGTTAAAAAAATTAGTTTCTTTCTAAATTTTCGAATACCTCAAAAACTGAAAGAGCTGTCGTGAAAAAACATTGAATTGAAGACAAGCAGAACAATAGATTTTTTTGTAATTCAAAATCGAGTTGGTGAACTAGCACGAAAGATTGAAGAGAAGAATTTATGAAAAACTCATTGGACTGTAACTCAGTAATTTCAACTGAGTTTCCGAAAAACTTTCCGTATCAATTTTAAATACGTGTTATGCAATATTATCTTGGGGCCACGACAATGCAGTCTCATCAGATGTCTTGCCATTGCCAAAATACAAAGAAGGCAATCAGAATCTTCGACGGTCTCAGCTACAGAGATGACTGTTTCATCACTGTACATACTTCAATGTCTATTACTATTACATATGAGGAATAACATTGGTTTCTACGCTACCCATAGAGAAATCCATGACCACAATACTTGTCGAAGAGACAACATGTGTGTAAAATTTCATAGGATAGATAAGACGAAGACAGGAATCAACTTTTATGGCCCGAAAATGTACAACCTGTTACCACAAGAGATACAGACCTTCCAACAGAGTGAAAGTTCAAAGCAACTATAAAAAAACTATTTGATGGTTAAATCCTTTTACTCCATTGAAGAATATTTTCAAAATAATTCTTGAGATTTAAAATCAAATTGAAAATATATTTGAATTGTTGTTATTATTCAATTTCAAGTATTTTAAATATAACCTTTTAGAATGTAACATAATATCTTATGGATATCAATTTTTCCATTATTTTTTTTATTTTATCTTGTGTGTATACAATGTGAATTGTGTGTGTGTTTGTATCACCTGATTTTTGTTAAGTATATGAATTCCAGCTTGTAATGGAGTTGAATACACGAATTGAAAAGTGAAATAAGAAAAAATTGAAAGGTAGAAATGAATAAGAACGAGTATAGCCGAAAACGGGAAGTAGGTACCTACTTGTGTGTTGCGTAACACCTAATCTATATGCATACATCATCTACTATACGCACTAAAGCCTTGAAATATACATAACACATAAAATTCAACCGACTGAATTCAAAATGCGTACGAAGTTGATTCCCAAAACCAGTTTCACTGATGCCACTGAATGTAGTGGACTATCGAAAAATGTCACTTTCTGGAGTTCTGGTTGAGATTATTCTGTTTACGCTGATACAATAAAATTATTCCTGTTCCAAGAATTGATGATTCCACAACGTGAAGTTAAAATACTGTATAATCGAAAGCTTTCGTGATGGAATTTAGATCGGTTTACTTGAAGATTTATTGCATTGTTTTCTTGACAATTTTTCGAATTTTAGAACAACCATCTTTAGGGCTCTTTGAAAGAAAAGAGTTATGGTGGAAAACAAAATAAATGATGAAAAATATTCAAAAACGGTTGAAAAGATTTCTAGACTAGATTTTTATTTTTATTTCACTTTATTTCTTTTAATTCACCTGACTTCCTCTTTTTCAGGCTATTGACTATTTGAATTCCCCTTTAATTCTATATTTTTCTTGAACTTCATATACAGTGTCACACATAAAGTTCGCGAGATATGGAAGTTTTTTTTATTGATAGATATAAAGAAAATTTGACTTCGCAGTTAATTTGTGCATGAAAAATTAGTATAATACAGCATCTTTACTTTTTTCAGGTGCTACTCTAAACCTGTCAAATTTGACATTTTTTTAGAAAATCCTCAAAAAATCAGTTTTTTTTTTTAGATTTCGAAAAATGCCAGGGATAAAAGTTGCTCAGTTTCCAATTTTATACATTTGTTCCAAATTTGGACTCTCTTCTGTCACTTCGATTACTACTAAGTGAAAATTTTATTTCGATCCGGATAATAGGTCTATGGTACCTACTATTTCCATCCAGAGATGTTGCATTAATCTTGTATTGTTTAACATCACGAAATTTTATATCATGTCTAGTACAAATCGCTAAAACGAAAGTCTTTTGAATAGTTATGAAACTGTAGGTCATTGTTTAGTTTACAGAAAAGTATGATATTTCGGGTTTGTTTGTAACTGAATTATTGGTCAGAAAAATAATCAAACTGGATAAAAATCTATTATAAAAAGAAATACGAGTGTAATAAGGATGAAACAATGAAATAAAAAAACTAGATGAACTTTGCAACAACAAAGACGAATTTCTGGAGATGCATTTTTTTTATTTTCTGGTAACAGGCCAATGTGGGTATTTCCTGGGCAAGATATGATATTGAAGTCTCATATTCATCAAAATTATGAAATTTGAATCATGTTTCGTTCGAATCGCTATAGCGAAAGATTCGAGAAATTAAAAAAATGGAAAAAAGTCGAAGTGATAGTAGAGAGTCCAAATTTGGAACAAATGTATAAAATTAGAAAGTGAGCAACTTCTTTCTCTGGCATTTTAGGAAATTAAAAAAAACTGAATTTTTGAGGATTTTCGAAAAAATGTCAAATTTGACAGGTTTAGAGTAGCACCTGAAAAAAGTAAAGATGCTGTATTTTACTCATTTTTCAAGCACAAACTAACTGCGAAGACAAATTTTCTTTATATCTATTAATAAAAATAACTCCTATATGTCGCGAACTTTATGTGTGACACTGTATATACTATAAATAACCTATTTTATTTTACTTTCAAACAAGAATTTCCACATTGAGTACAAAAAAAATACTGAGATGAAATTCAACAAATAACTGTTTTTGAAACCTTATCATAATTTTTATATTATTATATATTTAGGAATTTCGAATCTAGAAACATCCTGTATTTGTTTCAATTAAATATCAATTAATGGGTAATAAAAAGTTCAGATAAGAACTTGTTAGCCATTTTGACCAACGAGAATTAATATAGAGCTATAGGATGTGAAAAACCAAGATATTTCAACTTCAGGAATTTTGGTTTCCACACCAAAATTCCTGAAGTTGAAATATCTTGGTTTTTCACATCCTATAGCTCTATATTGTCTATATTGATTCCCGCTATACCCGAAGTATCGCCATATACACGGAATCAGCTTTTCATTGAAAATTTGAAAATGCTATGATATACACAGGGTGTTGCATGTGGAATAAAAAAGTTAAGATTGACCATTGTTATATAATATATAACTAGTATAAAAAGTTTTTGTTGAAAAAATGAGAAACAAATACGCCCCCGTATTATTGAAATTCTCATCGTTGGCAAAGAAACAATAGCTTGTCTTGAATATTATATTATCATTGGCTTACCAGACTGATGGTACATTTCGGAGATATCCGAGAAAAACCGAAATTGGAGAATTTCGTTTTTATTTTCTCCTAGTTTTATTTTCAAAGGAAATGTAAAACAAATAGCACTTCGCCATGGCCACTCTTTAAGGACTACACGATGACATAAGCAGAATTTTTTCTGCGACGTTTCGTCTTTCAGAAAACATCATCAACTTTGTATTTTTATATGGGCCGAAACTAAAGTCTATCTTACCTATATCCATTTTGTGTGCGATATGATAAAAAAAACTTATTCCTCGTATATACATAACGCGTGGGTCATCTTCTTTGGAATGCCCTGTTCTGTATAGGGTTTGTAGTCGACCTTCACCGTGATCATTATTCAAAAAACTTACGTTACCAGTTCGTCCGTCAGGTTTATTTACTACTATTTACGATACGTACATTGTATCAAAGAACCTAAATTGAGTGTACCCTTTCTCATAGTCATACATACAGGGTTATTTGAAAATTTACCAGACCGGTGAATTATTTTCTAAACGACATGTGTGATGTCAACGAAATTTATCGCTTAGTGGTTATTAGATATGCCAGATTCAAAAATTGAATCGGCTAAATTACCAGATTTTTAAATTTTGAGTTGCGTGGCATAAATTATGCCTGCTGATACATTTTGTTTCGATGTCAACGGTGTTTGAAAATGAAGTTTCGGTCAACTGGTTTTCGGGAATAATTTTTCAGATGGAGAAAAATACGAAATAAATATTCAATAATCTATGGAAAGAACATTGAAAGTAAATTAATAAGCAGTTAAGGTAGTGTTGGGGAATAAGGCCCGGCGGTTAATAAACCCACCGGCTTTTTCCTTGAATACTTTTATTTGAATCTGGTAACAAAGTGAGTTGCATCATCTGAATAGTGAATCTGTACAAAAAAGTTCGTTGTGTTCAGTCCGCCATTAACATTGCGAGTTGGATGTGTAGTTCTTCACTCCGCAAATTGTAAATTCCCAATGAGGTAACACATTTCTTCAGTTCAAACTATATGTCTCTTGAAACAAATGAAAAGGGCTTCATCATTCATAGAACATAAGTACTATCTTTTGGAGTGAGTAAAAAATTAAAAGCATTGTATATGTTACGCTCAATACCCGAATTCGGGCAAGGACAAACCTTGACTTATACGAGGGATATTTTATCATGATGAGAACTTCGAATTCATGAGTAGGTACTCTCAATGCTTATTTAATTAAAAGTTAGTGAACAATAAACCAAAATAAACTTAAACTTATATATTTCACGCAGGGTGTATGTAAATACAACACCCAACGTAGGGCGTTAACAATATTCAATGAAATTATTATTTCATAAAGGCTTGAACGAGACACCATGTAATGCAAAACAATCAAAAAGTATGCAATAATTCAAAATCTAACTGTTCATAGTCATATCAGATTCAAATCAACATCATCAAAGTTGATTTTCATCAATTCTATAATGCAAAACCGAAATAAAAATCAATTTCTTTCAATCTTATTTTAATTATATGTACTCATTTGTTTGTCTCTATCTGTAAGTTTTGTGATGAATTATTGTATGCATATTGGGATTATTTCCTACTCAATGAAGATTCATTGATTCATTCATCAGCTTGCGATTCTGTTGTCTTAAACTCGATTAAATCGTCAAAACCCCATTTCAAAATGTTCGCAGTATCGACCTTTCACCTCTGGCTTCCTTTTATGGTAGACGGGTTCTGGAAAGAAAGACAGTTTTAAGTGTAATATAAACAATAAAACTATGAAAAAGGAAGATGATCAACTCCACCAACTTCGTGCCAAACTTGGTCAAATGCCAAAAAGTTATCCAATGCTACAGCCAGAGACTCTCCCGTGACGAAAGCCATATTGTCGGTCGTTTGACTCGTTGGCGATTCTAGATTTCTCCAGATATTGTATATGAGCTCAATGTTGATTGTCTTAGAGATGACATCGTTACCATGAATGATATTGCTTAACCATGGTTAAACGCTAGCTGTCTTCCAGTTCAAGTGTAACACACAGAGTTTAAAAAAAAACGGGCACATTCCTTGAGAACGACTGGAGGAATTGCGTCTGGTCCCATAGCCTGTTTGGTAACAAGATCAAGCAGAATGCTTCTGATTGTGAGTTGATGAAGACAATTTCTGACACACAGCATACGGCTATCGATGATAGCGATATCACGAGGATATATCCCATGTGGATCCACAGCAGGATGTTGACTTTTTCCAAACTACAAATGAAATGTTTCACAATAATTGTCTTGGCGAAGGTCCACATCGAACGGGCATTGATCTTATCTTAGAGTCATATTCCTATACCTATTCTGTTGACTTGCAAATATTTTTAGCTTCGACATATTCTGGACTTGTTCTGCAAAACACTCCTCTCCGTCTCAGTAGTCGATTCGCGTGGGTGCTAGACTTGTATTCGGACGTGATCCAATGCCAAACAATGCGTGAAGGAGATTCTGATTCGTGGAGCGGCATATAGGGACAGGTCAGAGATTCCCAGTAGTGCGCATACCTCCCTCATTGGAATCTGGATTGTTGGTTGGAAATAGTCGAGCGTATTGGCATAATGATGGTTGATATCAAAGATTCTTGTGGGTTTATTCATCATTCCTCAAGACCATCGCATAGGTAATGGCGAATATTTCAGCTTGTCATCCTCTGCTTCATCCGTCTTGTTAGAGAACTCCATCGAAGCGGAGTGGTGAACATTATTGCAATCTCCCATTATACTCATCTTGAGCTGTTGGATGATTTTGTGGCTGAGGTCATGTTTTACAGAATGGAATTCGGAGAGATTACCAGAAGCTGGTTATGCTGCCCCTTTTATCGTTCGGACATGTTCTATGTTAATCAGGTACCGAATTAGTCGATAGCACCAATCGATCACGGCCGCAACGTTGAGGTGTTCTGATCTGCGAGACAGCGGCTCATGGACCACGAATGCACCAAAACTCTGAACCACCCTGTATTTAGTTCAATGAAATATCAATCTGAAGTAAATAAAAAGTTGAAACAGGACATGCAAGCCGTTTTGGGCAATAATGAATACTTTCGACATAAAAGATTCCTATATCTCTGTAATCATTATTGCTAGACCCCATTCAGATTTTCAGGAAGAATCTGAAAATGTAACAAAATACAGGGGGTGCAATTTGAAATAACAAAGTTGTTGCTACCTTTCGATAGAAACAGCAACGTCGCAGAGCTGAAAATATTTTAGATCGATAGACCAAGAGCTACTATATGAGTAACAAAATTGTCATAATGATGCTATATGTTCCGTTATCCGTAAACGTCTAACCTACCATCGACCGTGACTGACCCTGTACATATATAGATCAAAATTACTTTTCAAATTATTCAATAACCTGTCTAATGAATATCAGTCTATTTACTTGTATTATTATTAGTAAGGTAGATGATACTCGATCTATTATATAATAAATAGAGCAATCTTATAGTTAGTGTCCCTGGAGCAAACATTTTCTTGGAGTTTTAATTTGTTTCCTTGTCCTACATAAAAGTTTAAGTTTCACCTGCCTTCATCAAACTTTAACCTATGGTTAGTGACTTTCCATGATCTCGGTGCAACCATTTTTCGATAATGAACTGATTTATTGGTAATATTGGAAGTTCAACTATCAGGTGGTGATTCTTGGGGTATATTTTTGCATGAAAAACTGATGACGATAAAATAAATCTGCGAAAAGTCGAAGTGATGGTATATGGTATAGAAGTAGACATGTAGTAGGTAAGCATATCGGGTTACGTATCGATAAAAATGCGAAGTTTGCGGCTGGACAATTAAACGACTAACAGTCTAGTCGATAAAGGAAGTACCTGGTTATCAATTTTCACGAATCAAGTCGTTCGTTTTGTTGAATGGCCAAAACATACCTGAGAATACACAATCTGCCTCGGGATTCGAATATAATCTATATGTTACACCAATCAAGACCCTTCAGATATATGGATAATTTTTATTGTAGGAAAGAAAACTTCATAGATCATGTTATCAAAGAATTGAAGAAGGTGATCTTCAAATTTCACACGAGAGATTTCTTAAATATATAAAAATATACCTCGAATATTTTATACAAGAAGTACTTACTTGATTTGGAGGAAGGATATTTGAATTATGGCGTAACATATTAATATTAGGAATAATTCTATGGTATTATCAATTGATGAATTGATAATAATAATAATAATAGTAATAATAATAGTTGTTCGATATATAGTGATATAAGAAGGTAATATTACATCAGACTAACAACTAACATATAATTCGACCATTGCAGCCCATTAAGACCATCAAGGTTGAGCATGGTCTACTCCGATCAGTAAAAAGGTTCTATTTACTATTGTGTATATAATGTTCGTTCTAGTTTAACAGTTTTCTTAGAATTCCAAAAATTTTATCGATGTCTTCAGCCACAATAGTTTCTATAAATATTTTTTTGAAGCGGTCTTCTAGAATTAAAGTGACTTTACTCTCCTTGTATATGTTTTATACATTTCTCGAAGGAAGATAAATAAGCTTGATGCTATAAATTGAAAGTAGCCATATAGTTTCTATAGTTTGACTTCGCTATGTTTGTTTGTATTAGTCTTTAGATTTATTTCTGGTTTGGTAATGAGTGTTCTCTCATAAATATAAAATGAAGCTCCCTGCTGAATTCTTTATTTTGAAGTGAATAGATTTTATGATCCAAAGGATTCAATCAATAATAGTAGTATGTAGTTTTATACGAAAAAAATAGCATGACCCAAAAACACTTATGGTGTCTTGGTACGGAATTGAAAGCGAATGTATCCGAATGTAACTATATTACATTATATTATATTGATATTATAATACCTTCACTGGATATTATTTTAATGAGACCAGGTTTGATGAGTGCCTAAAAAAGTTCTACAAAGGACTCCGCACTTTTTATAGGTGAAATGGTTCTCGGAAAAATTGTCTGAATTTGTAGTATTTGATGTACTGATTGAACGTGCGGAATCGCAAAGTTTGTTGACGGATAGATTTTAGATCTTAAAAATCAGTACTTTTAATTTAATTAATTTCTTGTGCCCACTGCATTTTGTTTCGCTCTTATTATCAACGTACCTTCATATTACTAATTAATGTAATTAATGATAGAATAAGAATAGTATATTGCACGCCAAAATAATTTTAGCAATTTTTCATTATTTCATCGAATTTTCAGACATTACTAAAATGTTTTTATTTTTCCACTCTGTACATAATGATATTATCTGCACCATATAAATGATATTTAGTAATATGAGTACGTTGATGATAAGAGCGAAAAAATAATGTAGTGGGCACTTTCAAATCCCGGGAAAATAATTAAATTAAAATTACTGATTTTTAACTTGAACCCTGTATTTCAAAATCTATCCATCAACAAACTAAGCGATTATGCACTGTCAATCAGTACATCGAATACTACAATATACTGCAAATTCAGACAATTTCTCCGAGAACCATATTTTATCTATAAAAAGTGCAGGGTCCAAATTAACAAGATAATTCACGAAAGCTGTGCAAGTTTTTCGAAAAACTTGTGATGCACGTTCTATACTAATCACCCTGTAAGTGAATTTATTTCGCATACGGTCGACGTGTATGACAGTTATGAATATGATATACGGTGTGATTTAGCTGTAACATACATGCACGAATTCCCAACTTGCATTTATAGAGAGTTTTGTATCTGACTGGATTTTGGCAAGAGATAATTTTCATTTGGAGTACATAATAAATACCAAGAAAAACAAAATGAACTGCGAACCAGGTTATTCATAGGAGCCAGGGGAATACTTGGGAACAGCGAGGAGAAAACAATCGATAAAAACATTGGAATAGCCCTTGTGGGGCCTTATACTATATCCTACACCAAGGTTCTTGCTTACCCAAGAGGACAAAAGCTGAAAGAAATAGATTTCAGTGAAACCAACAATATAAAATGTGCTAGAGATGAAACTGGACTATTTTGACAATAAAAAATTTCGGAAAATTATTTATGCTCAGTTCTGGCTCTATTTCAATATTCAGAAATGAATACCCCATAAGGCGTTATGCTCTCTCGCGACCACCATCATCATTAATCCTATTCGAAAATGTTATTATCCATAGGTTGAGTTTTTCTGCGAGTTGAACTCAACTCAACGAGGTCATGTTATTCATTACCAAAAGCAAATTAATTTGCTGATATTTTTCCGAAAATCATATCATCCTATAAATGCAAATAACTTTTCTGGTCAGCATAGAGATCTATTTTTTTATGTCCTGGTTCTCACGATAAGGAATATCCTGTAATGTTCAGAGAACATCGTGAGAACCAAGGGAAAGAAGGTAGGAGTTGGTGTTCTTCTTAAATTTCTGGAGATGGTATGCCTCGGGGAACACCTCCCTAGGCAATGAGTTCCAAAGTCTCGATGTTCGTTGGATGAGCGAGTCTTTGCAAAGGGACGTTCTACAGGACCACGAAAGGGTGTAAAGACTGAACTTGACGGGTTAATCTCGAAGAGACTGCTGATGGAGGGACGATTGTTGACATTTCAGAAGAGTATCGCCCATGAAAATATCTATAAAAAAGAGATATATCGCCAACTTTTCTACGGTGTTCTAGAAAAGTTAGCGAGACGAATCGCCCTTTTTTGGGCAGAATCCAATAGTTTCAGGATATGTTTAGGTGCCGCACTCCATATATGGGAACAGTATTCCAGGACAGGTCGGATCTGTGCCTCATAGATCATAAGCAGCTGACTGGGAGTGAAATAGCGCTTGGCTCGAAACAGAAATCCAAGTTTTTGTGATGCACTCAAAAAAGCTGACACCTCAACATCTAGAAACTTGTCTCACACAGTATATCTGTGATATATTCAACTTCGATAAACAGGAATACTAGATCACAAGTAAGTTACACCAGCTGTTACTTGATTTGCTCGATTTCTTACCGTCTTATTCAGTCCACCGATCTGTTTGTTGATTGTAGTGGACATAAATCTATAGATATACTTTTCACCCACTTATGTAGTCCCCCTGTGATCCGTGGAACCATCATTCTTCAACATCTTCATTAATAATATAACATCTGAAATTATTGCTGAGTTTTCATATAATATATTATGCAGATGATCTGAAGTTATTCACTAGAATCACAGACCGTAATTTCTGCAAGAATATTTGACGCAAATTAATGATTGGTGTACATGTGATGGCCCCTGTTGAATATTGATTCAGTGTGGTATCATTCTTTTTGAAAAAATCCATCACACATTTTGATATCAGTATTAAAAAAGCTGATTCGCCGATAACCTGTATCCTTGGCGTTAGGTTTGGTTTGACTAGATATTGTCTTTCAATGCCGTAGGACTTGTCACTCAGAATTTCTCCTCTTTCAGAGATATCATTACATATAAACTGTTTTTTTTTTCACATGCTAAATCAAAGCTAGAGTATGCATCTGTGGTTTGAACTCCACATCATATTAATTATATAGAAACCTTGGAAAGTGGACAGAGGAGATTTGGAAATGTGTTACTTTCAAGGAAGATGGGGTTTACCAATACATTGGATATCCCCAGAATGACCTTATTCAGAGGTTCACCATCAGATCAGGAAGCTGCAGAGCGTCAGAATGGTTGCCCAACATATATTTCTGTGAAAAATACTTGATTGATGGAATATTACATTGAAGTATTCTCAGTAAAATTGATTTCCTATAAGATCACAAAATATATTTCATTCCTTCCCGTTTCCATACTACGCTGAATATATAATGAAATTATCCAGTAACATGGAATCTTCCATTATATCACATTTTATATTATTCGTTATATTTTGTATAGGTAGGTATTTTGTTGTTTCTATAATCTCTTTAATTGAATATAATATATGTAGTGTAAATAAACAAAATTATCGGGTTGAGTAAATCTTATGTGAATAAGAGTGTTTTCTATAGAAGAAATGGATTCTTGATCTGCTATTGAGAATGTTTAAGGGAAAAAATGTAATTCCTCAAAAAATAAATGCGGATATTTAAAATAAATTTAATGAACGCAACACTATGTGTTTCTGGGAAAACAGGAAGATCAGTGAATCTGGAGAAGTTTTCAATTGTAGTTGTTTGAAATATCTCGAGATGGAAAGGAAATTATCAATTTCTGCGAGAGTCGCATAAAAGATCCGTATATTGCGCAATTTTCGTGAAATTCTCCCATGAATTCGTATATCCTACCGTTATCAAGATACCCATGCAGTTCAATCATCTCTTGACCACCCTGTATAGTGCAGGGCAAAACAAACGTAAGAATTATTTTCAATACTACTCAACATATTAATCTCATTTTATGAAGGCTCATAGAGTCATAGAGCCATAAAATATTCACAGTATGAAAATTATATTTCAACCAATATATTTATGCCATATGTGGTAAGCTTAATATTTACCAATATTCAGCTATTCCAAGTGTTGAGCGTCTACTAAAATATATCAAAAAGTATCCGGAATTGAATATAGTAGTAAGTTAATTCAAGTCCGATTTGATCAGTTTTTTTGTTCATGACTTAGATTAACCTCGAGATTAACTCAAAGAGTCTCAGACAAGGTTCAAATTTCAAGAAATTAGCCATATCTTCAAATTATACAGGGTGACACGAAGAGTGTATTTGGATTAGCATATCTTGCATACCCCTGTAGGGAACCACAATTAAAAAATCCAAAAAAATAAACGATATTCAATTTCAATTCATTTCAACATATCCTATCAGATCTTGATATTTTTGTTAATACCTATCCAAATATGGAGTAAAATAATATTACTATAGGGTAAGTAAGTGGCATCTCGTGCAAATCTGAAAATTCAAAATAAATACTGTGAATGTATGAATTGAAAATCAGATTTTCAAAAAATCAACGCTACAATCATTATAGGCTTATCGAAGCGTATGGCAAAAGTCACCTATGCTCTTTGACAATTGAAATTGAATTTGGACATGGAGCATTTGAGAATGGCGTATTTTGTTATGTTTAATAGCATACGAATGGTATAATTATATGGGACAATGTTTGTAATAGTGAAAAAATATTTATTGCTCAAAAGAAAGTTATTCGGATAATCACTTCAAGTCAATACAACGAGCACTGTAAACCGTTGTTTAAAAGGCTTAATATGCTACCCTTGCCGTGCTGTAAATTTCTGGATTGGCTTCTCTATATAAGAAATAAATGTGTACAATACAAGAAACAAACAGGATCTACGTCCCCCCTCATTCAGGCTGAAAAAAGTCATAAATCTCATAGATTTCAAAGTGTGAAAATGTACAATGCTCTGCCACTCGAATTCAAAGATAAAAAGTTGTCAGTGCATTCCTTCAAAAAAATATCCGTGAATACTTACTGCAGCACTGCTTCTGTTCCGTAGAAGATCATCTTCTACATGTGAATGAATGAAAATTCAGAGTAGCTGACATTATTTTATATATATGTGTATAACAAAACTACTAATATTGGGGCTTGCAGCAATGTCAGTGAGTTATTCTTTTATTTATTAATCCAAGGTTTCGAAAACGTTTATTTCCATCATCAGGAAGACTACAAAAGTTATTAGTGATAAAATAATTAAAATTCATATATGCACTTACATACAACAAATACGAGGTTGGCGACAAAATGATTGTTATAAACGTCAAAGTACAGTAAAACACATTGTAGAAAACACCGAACATGGAGATATTACATCATGATATATATGGATATAAATTGAAAAAGTTTATTGAATAACACTAAAGTTGCAACAAGTGTTTTTTTTTTCATCATTATGATGTGCACAAACGGCTCGGAATCTATTTATTCTAAGGTTAAGTGTTTTCTTCTTCCTCTCACTCCATTTTTTTCTGCTACGGTAGTTCTATATTGAAAAATCTAGTTTGAATTTATGGTCAAGATGTCACAAACTGCCTTAGCAAGAAAAAGGTGACTGAGTGCTCAAATTTGGAAAATAAGATCATTAATGAGTTAATGAAATTTGTGGTTGATAATTCCTCCGAGATTCACCATCCAACGTCAAAAGGTACGAGTTAATTTCACTTAAGTGTTTAATATCTATTTTCTTATTAATGCTATTTTCTTCCTGATAGATGAAGACATCATATATATTATATTCTGTGTGTTTTACTCATTTGTGATGTACCAATATTATGTTTCATTCTGTATACTTCTGACAAATGTACACAAGTTTTATTGTTAACATGAATAAATCTATCTATCTATAATTACTTGATCGTGTATCTACGGGTTTCACAATTGATCCACCCTGTATACCCGACCTCGAATACTCCAAACATTCAGAGTGACACCTCCAGTGGCTACCTTTTTCTTTCGAACCAACTCCTGCGAGCGTAGGGCACAAGCCCGCCCAAGCCGAATCGGGGCGGCCAGAGCCAATCTGAAAATCGCCCCCCATGGTGGGGTCGAAGGCGAAGTAGAGGGGGTCTGTCATTGGTCGCGCATCAGGTCTATCTTCAAGTGCTGGTCTAGTGGCACTGGCAGTCATAAAGAGGGTAGCGGACCGGCTGCTCGCATTGACCAGTCGTTGTTCTCTGCGGACATGCTCGCGATAGTATCGCTGTGTCTCGTGCTCTTGGCGTGCTGGCTGAGCAGAAGGGCCCGCAAGGGCGTATCGATGGGCACACCGCCTGGCCCTACGGCCCTGCCGATCGTCGGCAGCCTGCACCTCCTGGGACAGCACGGTACCCCGTTCGAGGCGTTTACGGCCCTCAGCAAGGTCTACGGGGACATCTTCAGCATCAGCCTCGGCTCGACGTTCTGCGTCGTCGTCAACAACTTCAGTCTCATCAAGGAGGTGCTCATCACGAAGGGCGGCGACTTCGGGGGCAGGCCCGACTTCCTGAGATTCCACAAGCTCTTCGGCGGCGACAGAAACAATTGTGAGTACCTAAACCTGCAGCGATTTTCGCGTTTCGTGTCTTCTCGACCATGATTTCTCCGAAGCTCTCCAAAATTTTCAGAGCGGAGCTTCGGCGATTCCACCCTCGAGAATACCTAAGTGCAGAGACCGCGGTCATTTTGCTTTTTATCGCCGGCGGGCTGCTCAACTTTCTATCATACTCGAAGCACCTGTTTCATTCATAAAATTGCCGCACTACCGTTCGTACTCGACCACCGTGAACTTGAACTTGAGATTCTAATGAAACTGAATCTGATCAACACAAACAGCGCTATTATCATTCCCAGTGATTTATCTTGTTCTGTGAACAATTAAAACGTGTCGAGTTCGTTACGAATTCATTTATGCGGATATTAATGAGTTTAATGGCACTTGGGGATTTCGTTGAGCGAACACGAAATATTCGAACGGAATGAAGAATATTAATGACAGAAACGTGTACTCCGATGGCAGACTGCATGGGTTGTGTGGCACAGGTGTATAAATTGTTTGGTCACGCGACTCAATGGCCATCTGTTCCGCGAAGCATTCTAACATGAGTTGACGCGTGCCGAGAATGGTTTAGTTGACCTTGACACTAGGCAGCATTTTTAATCTCTAACTCTCATCTTTTCGTTGCAGCTCTAGCCCTTTGCGACTGGTCTGAACTGCAGAGGACGAGACGTAGCATAGCGAGGACCTATTGCTCTCCTAGATTCACTTCTCTCCAGTTTGATAGCGTTAACTGCGTGGGAACCGAAGAAATCACCAGATTCATAACAGAAATACAGAAATTGCCAACCAACACCCCGGTCGACATCAAACCAATAGTTCTTCAAGCTTGCGCTAACATGTTCACCCAGTACATGTGCTCAACTAGCTTTTCTTACAACGACAAAGATTTCCAGAAAATTGTCAGGTCCTTCGACGAAATATTTTGGGAAATCAACCAAGGCTACGCTGTGGACTTCCTTCCTTGGCTGCTTCCTTTCTACCAGGGTCACATGAAGAAACTGTCAAACTGGTCAACAGACATACGTCAATTCATACTGAGCAGGATTATCGACCATCACAGAGCCACTCTGGACTTCAACTCACCTCCTAGAGATTTCACTGACGCCCTTCTGATGCATCTAGAAGAAGATCCGAATATGAATTGGGAACACATCATTTTCGAATTGGAAGATTTCATTGGAGGTCATTCGGCAATCGGGAACCTAGTTATGATAACTCTAGCTGCTATTGTTCAGCACCCAGAAGTCGGAGAAAGTATCAGGAAAGAAATAGATGCCATCACTGGAAACATAAGGATTCCTAACTTGTTCGATAGAGCTGCGATGCCTTACACCGAGTCTGTTCTATGGGAAACCTTGAGGAAGGCATCCTCGCCTATCGTTCCACACGTAGCGAGTGTTGACACAAAAATCTGTGATTTCTCGATTCCTAAAGGTACTCTGGTATTCATCAACAACTATGAGTTGAATGTAGGGAAAGAGTACTGGAACAAGCCTGAAGAATTCCTGCCAGAAAGATTCCTGTCCGTTGCTGGCAACATAATCAAACCCAAACACTTCATCCCTTTCAGCACAGGAAAGAGAACTTGTATCGGGCAGAGGTTGGTTCAATGCTTCAGCTTCATGATACTCACCACCCTTCTTCAGAAATTCGACATTAGTGGTGGAGAAGATGTCGCACCGAAACCAGGGTGTGTAGCGGTACCCCCAGATTGTTTCAAATTGATTCTGACCGAACGAAAGTCTCCTGTAATGACCTCGGAATGAGTTACATGAGTATTACGTTCCCTTCCGTCCAGCGGTTATTGAAAACCGAGCATCTAGGATGTGATACCACTTCGCTGAGTAGATTCAGCGGCACCCTGTGAATACCACCGATGCCTCTGGCTTTCAGGAAGAACAGAACCCAAGGTGGCCTTCCTGCTGCGGCTGACTACGAAAACGAGGCCGACAGGCTCTGTGCCAAACATCACCTGCGTTTCCATTTTTTATTACATTCTTGCATTGTATATATTTCATGTGAATTTATTGTAAAAAAGGTTCAATAAGTTATACTTAATGTAGTCTCTCCAGTGGTAGGTCTAATGTAATGAGACTGAATAAATTGTGTGTATTTTTATTTTATAAACCTACGTGTTTTATTATCATCCATTTTGTCACAACTCGAACATTTTGTTTTGGCCAATACTCCTTCTGAAAAGCATAGTATGTTCAGACAAGGTAGAATCAAGTCAAGGTTGAAATTTGGAACATGACAAATACATTCATGAGTTGTGAATTCCAATAAAAACAATTTTTGTGAATCTTTCCATAATAAAAGTGATAGGTATTATCCACCAATTAGGTATTTTCATCAGGAACAACAGTATACAGAGGTAAGTGATAAATCTCAAGAAATATGAAAAATATATTATGACCAGTTAACTTTTACAGGGTGAGTAAATAATTTGTTCACCTTCAATATTGGCCGAACTATTAGATGTATCAAAAAATCTTAATCACAAGAGTTGTAGAATGTTATTAGAATTATTACCCAAAATAAATTTTATCTATACAGGAAATTCCACGACATCGGCTCATGATGAGTTTGTATTATTCTGTTGAAAATTAATTTTATTGAATTGAAAAGGAATGACAAATGTTTCATCAAATGCTTGAGTATAAAGTGTTGACTTATCGAAAAGGATAGAGTTCTGGTAGAATTGAAGGTTTAATTTGAGTGTGTGACCGATAATATTAGTCAATCTCAAATTATTCAAGGGTTGTTATACCTAATACAGATGATAAAATCGTTCTATTGTGATGAGTTATACAGGGTAATTCATCATAAATGTCTCCCCCCTTTAACTTGGATATTTCTGAATCGAATCGAGATTTCAAAAGAGATTCTGAAATTATTTTCAAGTGACATTTTATACACTTCAAAAAATACAGGGTATCCGAAATAAACGAATTATTGGGTATAGTAGTTGATTTTTACAAACGAAACACCCCCTTTTTTCATTCTACAATCGGTTAAAATTAAAAAACAATAATAGAACTTCAATATCAGGTTTGAGGCGATTATGTCAAACGGTTATACAAACAGCATACAGGGTGTCTGTTTTTCGAGCTACACCATGGTAAGTAATCGCACTTATTATAAGAGATACGAGGTCGGTTGAATCTGACCAAAATTGTGCATTCTCATGTTTAAGATTTATCTGAAAGAAAATATGGCATTGGTCGTTTTTGAATTATTCTAAAAACATTAAAAAGCATGATGTTCTTTCTTTTTTTAAGGAAAGACCAAATGAACTAAATTTATAGAAAGACATATCTAGTTTTGTCCAATTCGAAACACAGTTTGAATGACTGGTAGACGAAGAGCAGAAAATAACTTCTTTCTATGCAAATACTACGCAGAACAATGAATTATATCTGATGCTCGTAGTCCATGCACGATTCACACTGTGAATACAGATCGCAAATGTTTCTTTATTCCTAACAGGTGACAAAGTTCACATCGAGACAGGTACGCTTGACAACCTATAGACCGGTTTCGGGCTCTTTGGCCCTCATCAGTGCAGGGTATTAAACCGAGTAGAGACCCTGGGATCTCCACTCGAAGCGGTGCCTGTCCCAATGCAATCTTCGCTCGCCTATTTCACCGCAGTGAGCCGAGTACCAAGAGACACTTGGAATTAGCGACACCATGCGACGGAAGAAAGAAACAATCCCGAAACAAATCTCCCATGTCACAAAACATGGGAGTCGCTGATAGCTGAATCAATGCAAAACAAAAAAGAAATGAAATTGTACAAAGTATCTGAATTGAAAGGAAGACATATGTCTAGTATTCTACAATTAAAAATCAAACACAGTTTGAATTACTGGTAGACCAGTAATTGGTTTATTTCGGACACCTTCTATGTTTAAGAGAAGTGTGTAAGAAATAGTTTCAAAATCTTTTTCCACATCGAATCAGCTCAGAAATGACCAAGTTATAGGAGGATATCTATGGTGACTCTCAGAAATAATTGAAGTTTAAAGGGGGTGGAGCATTCATGGTGAATCACCCTTAACTTGAAAAATGATGAACCAATGATGGAACTCTCTAGGAACATATCCGCTGACGGAGAATTCAAAAGCAAAGAACTTCTATAACAAATGAGTTTTGTGATGATTTGCGTTGCCGAAAAACTCTTCTCTCTTTTGGTTCTCTAATGAAGTTATGAAACGCAAATGCGTATCGTAATAGCCTATGTTTAGATTCGCGTTTTTTATTCTTCGGCAGTTGGTATAATCGAACTGTCTAATTAAAGTCAGAAGAGTTAGGTTAGGTTACTGTTAAGCGATTTTGGATTTGGTTATGCTAGAAAACAAAAACGCAATGTTGTTATTGATAAATTTTAATTCAGATTGTGATTTGATTTTAAATTGACCAATTACACCTTTTTCATCGCTGGTATCGCAAAAGCCAGAATTGACTTCAAGGTAATCCAAAATAGAAAAAATTATATATGACATACATTTTATAAGACACGTTGTCGCACTTATTCCCTTGAAGCACTCTTCGCTGTCGCTCGTCGTACTCCAAAGAACATGTGCTACAAAATAGCGTCTTATAAATCTTGTATCACAATATACTATTGTGGTATAATTTCAATTTCCCTCGTATGGTTTTTGGAGATTTTCATCCAGAAGTGCAAAATCGCTTGAATATGTATCTCCAATACCCTACCGACACCACTGAGCATATATCCTATCGAAAATGGGCACGATACTCAAAATAATTGACTCCCTACACCCTACAGTATGTTTGAGTTTAATTGCTTATTGACAAGAAATATATTTCTTGAAATCATTGAACCGCATCGAAGGAAAACCTATAATGTTGTTATAATCTAGGCCTAGCTCTCTTAGTTGTCCTCCAAGTCTGCAGTGGTCGCTTAGAAATTCTGATTGACATTTCTTCCTGAGATTGATCAATCAATATTGGATCTTCTTCAGATGAAATTCCCAAGGAGTCCATTGGATTACCGCAAACCTGGCAGTCTTTGCCATTGTTTACTTCTCAGTGCTTCATCCTATTTATCAGTGGTTTTCTTCCGATCATTGGTGTTGACGCTCCTTTCCGTGCCATTGCATCTGCCTGTTCATTACCCTCTGATACGTGCCGTGGTATCCAGAAAAGGATGACTCTATTGTTTCTTCCTGATTCATTCAGCTCTTGTAGGCAATTTCATACCATCTTCGAGTTAATATATGTGATGCGCTCAACGCTTTGATGGCTGCTTGGCTGTCAAACGTAATTGTTATATCTGTTATATATCCTTGTTTCTGCATATTTCCTGTCTAGGTTGAACTGGACGTACCGCTCAATGGCGTGTATTTCAGCTCGGAAGATGCTTGGGAATATGCCTAAGGGTTCGTAGTATTTGGTACTACGCCCGAAAAGGCCTGCTGCCGTTCTCTCCAGGTTTTGGACTCAGCATTTGTATACCATTCGATGGTATTAGGTTCGTATTAGGTACTTTCTAGCGATTCGATAGATTTTGGGTTTTTGTGTAGACAATCTCTGCTGAACAGATCTGCAGCCCAGTCGGTCCTTTCTCTAAAAATGTCCTGTCATTTCAGCGAACAATGCAAGTTCGAAATGATTTCCCGAAATGGTCTGGATAATGGAGTTGTTTCGCATTCAATTTCAATGTCAGGTTTTCATTTTTTAATTAAAACTAATTCCTACAAATCGCTTATCATTGATGACATTTCAGTTCATCAAGCTCAGATTACTGCTGTAAGAGCACGAATTGGTCGATAATCATTAGATGATGTCAAATGTATATCAATAACCAATTGATAATATATCAATAATCGATATCGGCTATACACCATCAAAATTCCATGATGATGAGATTCATTCCTCGTAAGTCTAGGACTTGTATGAGTAAGGAGGACGGGGATCTTAGCTTTTCAAGAGTCTGTTATGACTGATGATCTTTTCTTCAATATTTTTTTATGAGCTGTACACTGTTTTCCATGATGATGAGATTCATTGTCTGAAGTAACATGCACGTTTAGACGGTTGTCAAATCTTCATCCTTTTATTTACATTGAGAACCACAACAGTGTTCATGACTTTTGGCGACAAAATGTTGATAGTCCTAATTGTACTACATTGTGTAGCTTCGAAATGTCAAAACAAGAATATTTACACAAGGAGCTCGAATATTCAAAACTGAATAATAGTCTCGAGTTCGTAAATGTCATAGTGCATGAAAACGTACAGTGAGCACATTAAGGTTGAAATAAATTGTGCTTTTTACAGGGCCAAGATCGACATTTTCTCAAAATATAAACTCCCTTATTTGAAAAAATGCATGTCTCTGCATACCTACTACAATACGTTTTTGACATGGCATAATAAATGGAAAATATAATAATACATTGAATACTGATATCTACTAATTGAGTGAAATAAAAAAATAATCAAAATGATCAAGTGAAATGGAAACGATTGCTATTACTTCCAATTCATTTCGCAGAAAGGAAAGAAAAACGCAGAGAAAGAAGAAATACCCTCAAAATTTGATCAGTTCCCACTCGAGAATCTCGTTTATGCAGTTGAAAAACAGAACTACATCTTCAAACTAAGGTCAGAATTCTCCAATTAGATTTGTTGGTACATATCTCAAGAATTTCACGTTCAAGTTCGTTGTTCAAATTTTGTCGAAAATCATGTTCTTCAGAATTGGTCGGTACTTTCCAAGATAATCCTATCCCATCGAAGAAATTTGGCGCGGTAAAGTCCAGCTGGATATTCTATTGTTTCGCGTCCATACACCAATAATTCATCGATATGTTTTCAGCATCGCCAAAATAATCACGCGATGGTCGCCACTAATGCGGTGGTGCGCCATTTTGTAGAAACCCAGGAAAGTGCGTTCACCATTCTGGAAACAAATACAAAATAGGACACAAGTTTAATAACGCTATTTTATCGCACACGCGAGTACCACCAGCGAAGCGAGGAATGCTCAGTGCTCCAAGGCAAGAAGTCCGACAACTTGTCTTATAAAACGTGTATCATATCGTCCCCCTTATCACGTATGGGCGTAACTGAAATCTGCAAACTTTACAGGAGAGAGGAAAAACAGAATTGGTGACAATTGAATGGTTCTATAATTGCTATTTCATAAAGTGTAATTATCATATCTCATGACAACAACTCATCGATCATGTATTTTACGCTATTTTTAATATGAATGATGTACATAATTGCAGATTGCATAATTTGCAGATACGCCCATATGAAAATATCAATTCTGCGATTTTTTCAGATACGCCTGCGGTAGAAATAGTGAAGTAATGATCATTATTTGATTTGTTTTCAAAAACAAGAAATCAAAAGCTATAATAGGCATAATACAATATTAAAAACACTTTACTTTTTACAATATCTCAATAAGACACACGAATAATACGCGTCTATATAGTTCTGAGTTGATAATATAGTTACGCCCTTCAAGTTCATCGGAAAAAGCAAATATTTCCTCACAAACAGGGGTATATCTGCCTTTCACGTCAATAACTGATATATTTCGTATCGACTCCAGCACATACGCCATTATGGTGAATATTCATTGACAATCATGCAACTTTAAGATATACAGTTACGCAACTTCGAGGTGAAAAGAGCACTCAAAAGAAGCTTAGTACCGTCAATTTTCACTTTTTTTGTTAGGGGGGCGATATACAATGTTTTCTATTTTGGTGTCATTCGAAGTATTTTATTGGAGAAAATGGATTTAATATCGATAAATAGCTATTTCGAAAAGGATTTGTGTTTCCTAATGATTTCATTGTAGAACCAAAGTAATAAAATATATTCAATTTGTCAGTAACATGCAGCATCTTGAAATTCGCCAACCAAATTTGAATTTAAATGAAATCAATGATACGTCTCTGAAAGTTGCCGTAAAACCTGGGCAAAATGTGATACTAACTGCAGTTTTTTGATTTCTTATACAGCGTCCGTCATAAAGTTGGCTGAATTCGGAAAAAGATTTATTGAAATTTCTGTAGAACTATAAGGCTTACAAATAAAAAATGTGTTGTGGCGACTTACGTACCCTCACGGAACTTGAAAAAATTTGTCTGTTGTGCCGATATTTATATATATATATATATATATATATATATATATATATATATGCATTATTAACTTTTAATTACTGATATTAATTTGTTTTTGGGATTGAGTATATTGAATAAGCTCATTTGCATTAATATACAGGGCATGAATACAACTAGTGACAAGGCTAAATTGTGTTTTCATTATTAATCTCCCTCAAAATTTCTATATTTTATATTCAAAGCTGTTTTCAGATATAACAAGAATGTATAATGTTTCTTAGTTATTTGACCTATACAACTTGTTTTCAAATTCCCGTCAAATCTGAGGTCACGTGATAAAAGTGGCAACGGATTTTTTATTTGCAATTCATGCAGAAACGAACCGCCATTAGAGAGTTTTCTATACACATTTCAAAAACAATTTTCTCCAATATGTAGCCAACTTAATATAGATCTGTTTTTGCTCGGTTTTCTCCAGACGAATGTCTTCGCGGAGATGTCACATTGTCACTCTGTCATTTCTCTGTTCTTCCAGAATTCGGAAACTCAGGATTCATTTCAATGGAACTCGTTGAAATGCGATTACTGCCGGATAATAAGATGAAAGCCGATTCTTTCAGTTATCCCTTTCTCCCATGGGCTTCTTTGGTTATCATATTCGTCTCTTTCCATTATACTCGGTGATCTTGCGATTTGTCTGTTTTTTATGTATTCTGAGGGTATTCATAAATGCAGTATATGTATTTACCAAAATTTATGTGTATTAGTATTTCCAGTTTATGAATTGCCAATGCCTTGGTTGTACTTGAAACAAGTGTTCAATCACTTATCAAGATCTCTTTATTCACATGTCATTTCGTTTAGTCTTATATTGTTTTATATATTGTTTTAAATATTTCAATTTCCTGTTAATGATCTAACGTATGTGTGTGTGTGAATAAATAAATAAAATATATTGTATTTTCTTCCGTATTTTCAAGTTTAGTCCGTATGAGCAATCGTTTGTATTTGTAGTTCTGAATGGTATCATAACAATACTTTTCATCTTCTGAGTCTAAGACAGTAGATACGGATGGGTGAGTGTTTGATATGTCTTGGTGGTGTATTGGTTTAATCCTCGAACGAATTTCTATGAACTGTTTTGGATATGCATTAAAAGTGTTCAAAAGTGTTTTTAAAAGTGTTTTTAACCGCCAACTTAGTTGCAAAGCAACCCTCGTAAGTCTAGGACTTGTATGAGTAATAAGGAAGACGGGGACCTTAGCTTTTTAAGAGTCTGTTATGACTGATGATCTCTTCCTCAATATTTTTTATGAGCTGTACACTGTTTTCAATCGCTGATTCTTGTCTGTTTATATAATCGAGGAAATAATTTGATTCATTCGGACTGTTATTCCAGAAGGCGAAAATCTGGATACTGCTGACTTTTAATGGAAACTGGGTATGTGCCAATGATGTTTACCTGCAAAAGAATGGAGATGGCTCAAGCCTTATGCTCGAATGCTATATCAAATGTAATTCAAACAACTCAGATTTGTATTTCATGCAAAATATATTTTCTAAAATCATAGCAAAGTGCTTTCGACTGTTACGTCATCATCAGTGCATACTTGTCAGGTATTACAAGAATTCCATAAAATCATGAACGTATTCATTTGCTACAAATTGCTTTACATCAATAAAAAAATATTTGGTTTTCCCAACATTGAGATAGACCCGTTATGAAATTGAAAAAATTGAAAATTTGAAAATTGTCAACGAATATTACATGTTGACTGTTCAAAAGTCCACTCACTGTTGGGAAAACAAAATATTTTTTTATTGATTTGAAGCAATTTGTAGCAAATGAATACGTTTATGATTTTATGGAATTCTTGTAATACCTGACAAGTATGCACTGATGATGACGTAACAGTCGAAAGCGCTTTGCTATGATTTTAAAAAATATAATTTGCATGAAATACAAATCTGAGTTGTTTGAATAATGTTTATATAAGCTAATTGCGATGCATATCATTTTGCCAATCAGACAGTACTGATAAGGGGTGTAGGGTGTCCAGGATAACAGATTCAGTGCATTGAGCCATCCACTACAGTTGAATATTTTTGGTTTTGTATGCCTCCAATTTAAAATATGGATTCCCAGGGGCCCAATATCAAAAACTTGTATTGTGCCATTCAAACAGATAACACTATTCTAAAAGAGGGGTAGGTGATTCTGCAACTATTTTAATAAAAGATATTGAATTCAGTGAAAATGAGAAAAAACAAAATTCCAGCTGATGAAACAATATTCCCATTTCTCTGAAATAATATTGGGTCAATGCGTTACGACTCATATTCTTACTACTGTCTGGGATTATATTCGACACTCGGGCGAAAAAAAACAGCATCATGAAGTAACCTACATACATTTGAGACGTACCATTTAATCATTGTTTAATTCTGCTGTGAACGAGATGTAAACGTTATTTGATCGGCATCCATCAAATTATAGCATGCTGCTTATTATGCACTATAGGCGGCAATGAAATTCAGTCCAGCAAATGCACGTCTGTCTCCATAAAAGACGATTCATCTGAAAAAATCGTGTCTCTGTGTCACCTCATTGACACGTTCAATGATTGTTATTATATAATAATATTTCTCATCCATATGAATTATGTAATATGGTTTGCCTTTGACATTGAATTTAATAGGAAGATTTCTGATTATCTTCTCGTTTCTATATAAGGTATGTATGAAATACACTAATGATTCAGGTTAAACTCATCTACCTTCCTTGTTTGTGGAATGAAATTCAAAGACGGCGCATCCATATCAGTGCGATAATGTTCACACGATCATGCTCTCAATTTTTGCAAGAAAATATGACACCCTCTGAAAATGGTAGATATTGATGATGTACTTACCCCATAGAAAGAAAAAATGTCTGTAGGTAGCTGATAGAGCAAAAAACTTTTGGCAATCATTCGATGGTGCCAAATGTATATTCTTATGTTTGGTTTGAGACAATGAGATATAATAATAACGCTTTTATTGATAGATATGGGTGAACAAAAAATAATACAAGTCACATTATATGTACTTGTTCAGAAAAACAAAATCTATCAAACGGCAGAGTTAGCTCTTGATCTTTCCTAAGAAGGATAGAGGAAGTGCTTTCTTCCACTCAACCTATCGTTTACTACATAAGGAAGTATATAGTGAACTTAACGAAAATACCTGAATATTCTTCAATATCAATCATTTATCAGATTATTTAAACCGGAATTGAGTTTCATGATAACACAAACTATTTCATGAACATGACAACTGCGCCGATTTTCGTAAATAGAAGTTTGTGATAGTCGTGTAAAGAAATTGAAAAGAGAAATGGTCGGACAGTCCTAAATACAAAAGCTGTATCAAAATAATGTCATCATAAGCCATATTGTCGCTTCAGTCTGAAAAAAATGGAAAATAGATAATATGTCACGAAAGCATTTCCGCGTTTTTGATCATTCGAAATATGTCAGATTCGTGCCTTTAGCGTAATGGTGATAACAATTACCATATTTCCCAACTCTTGGATTGAACCTCAAAATCCAGACAAAGTCCAGAATGCTACAAGAACCTCTCAACCTGGGCTGGTGGTCGAGTGCGTTATAGTCTAGAAGGCCCGGGTTCAAATCCCGCGGCGGCTATCGGAAATATTTATTTATTTCTATAGTATCGTTTAACAGGAGGAGATAGGTGACAAACCGAACATTCTTGGTACCTAGATTTCAATCCTTCGGACTCTCAACGAGTGCTTCGGAGGGCACTTAAAAAACTAAGGTCACCGTCTTCCTTACTCATACAAGTCCTAGACGAGGGTTGCTTTGCAACTAAGTTGGCGGTTAAAAACACTTTTCAAACACTAAATACAATATCTGGAGATATCTAAAATCGTAAAAGAGCGACAATATGGCTTTCGTCCAGAGATCAACTGGAGATTGACTCACCTGTAACACACTTATTACAGACGTCCATCTGAAAACACTGGCTGTAGCATTGGATGTATCTAAAACATTTGACCTGATTTATTGCCCATCTTGGAAAAGTTCCATCATATGATTTGCCAACGCAAAACTGTGTCGTTTACTAGAAAGCTGTCTTTTGAATAAGTCACTCCATGTGGTCGTTTATGGCGTATCATCTGATAGATTGTCATCATCGACGGTGTTCTACAGGAATCTGTCTTGGCCCCAACTTTGTTTCAGCTAAAAATCAAGGACTTGTTAGATGTATTCACATCAGCTTGGTGGATGACAGAATACTTCATGATGCTTTCTCATCTCGAGCCCCTGTTTCATCAAGGTAAGCCAAAGGAGCAAGTCGGAGACAAATCGATACTGTTAATGAAGATTTGACTCTCACACTCTCACAGTGGTCAATTCATGAAATTGGCTTAGAGGTGAGGTGGATATATCCAGATGATCGAGATGAATATATGTTCATAAAGTTAAGGTATATCTAAGTATATGATGAAAATGCAGGCTTTTCAATCCTGAACACTGGAATTATTATTCGTAAACTTTGAATAACAAATAATAACAGAAAAGCAATGAATATCATTTTCAATAATTTTCGAATCCGTAACTGATCGTGGGAATGAATATATTCGAATCAACTTTCAAGCTACAGCCCCCATCTTTCAACCATCTTTCAAGTAGAAGTACATGCTATATAGAGATATATGCCCAGGTGTGTCTCTCAAGGGACACTCGAAGGGCAAAAATCTATGTTCTATACAAGCAGCGCAAAAAGCTCTGAACTCATACACTTGGGACTGTAAACAAACCCTGAGACAACTGGCAGCGAACAACCAGGTCACTTGATGTGGGTTCCAGGTCACAAGGGTGTTGAAGGAAACGAGGAAGCAGACTGTCTTGGCAAAGAAGGGGAAAATACACAATTTCTCGGCCCAGAACCCTTCTGTGGACTCTCCAATGCCCACTTGAAGGAAGAGGTTCGACGTTGGGGATAGGATGAAATGAAATCTCACTGGAATAAAGTGCCAGAACAAAGACAAGCGAAAAGGCTAGTGAGCCTTTTGCCAAGAAAAGCTAAACAGCTTCTCGAGTTGGACAAAAAATACTTGAAAATGGTAACGGGACTACTCACTGCCCTCTGAGGTATCACCTCAAAAAGATGGGTAAAACAAAGAGTGATAGTTGCCGCTACTGCGAGAACTTTGCTGAAACTGCAGAACATTTGCTTTGCGAATGCCCAGCACCCTTCTGCAAGAGGATCAATTTCCTGGAAGGGGCCTTCTTAGAGCCCTCCGATGTCAGGAACCTAGCTCCCAGGATACTGATAAACTTCGCAAGAAGCCTCGAAATCCCGGGCCTCGAATAGATTAAGGGTTATGCAAAAAAAATGCTCTAATATAGGTCGAGGTGCTTGAGAGGCTGCACAGCCTTAACTACCATCCCTACAATCTACAACTTCCGTAATCACACAGGTAGAATGATGAAACTGAAGAAATGCTGAAAATATACATCTCCGGCTTGATGATTTTGTCCTAAATGATACATTGCCCGCCAGTCGCGATGGAACTGCTCAAGGTGAATCATATTAGGAAGTATTCATATTCGAATTCGAATATCTATGGAGATTTCAAAAATTCAATATATTATAGGGTGTTCTTTTTGAAAATCGACCTGGAAAATGCCTCAAGAATGGAAATTTTCGATGCAAATAAATTCAATCATAATCGGAAAATTCCTCAAGAATGGATATTTTCGATCATAATCATAACTTTTCGAAAACTTTGTGTACCGAAATGTTAAGCAAGGCGTCCTCTGAGGGGGTTAGGGGGTAGATTCCCCTCCTTGACTTCTACAAAAAATTAATAATGGAGAGTTACCCTTATTATAAAATATAATTCCTTTCGTTTTTACGTTCAGAATGTTTTTCAGTTGCATATTCTCATATCTTATTTCATGTTCCTCCACGAACATTATAGGTTTTCCCGAAGGTTTTCCTCTCGTGCAGTCGAAAGATAAACAATATTAACATATTTTCTTCCTAAAAAAACACAGACTGAATAAATGACCTCCCTGATGAAAAGGAAACTTATTGAATGGGCGATTGAGTTTCTATCTCTCTACATATTTTTTATTTGGTATGGCACAATTATACCTTCTTTCGCTCTGTCGACTAAGTTCCATTGCCAGAAAAAGGAAAGACGATACTGTTTTTACAATAACTTACATAGAGATCAAGAATGTATGTGATAAATTGAAGCTTTAGGAATTTTTGCTTGGAAGCTGAGATACAAAAAAATATTTTAAACTATTGAAAGTTCCAATAACAAAGGGTAATAATTATGTTTTCTCTGTATTCAGTAAAAAATAAATATATGAACGGGATAACCGATTTCTAGAATTTTCCCTGGTCATCGAAGGTTGGTAACAACCTGTTAGTTTAATATACTAGTATTTTGACATTTATAAAAAAAGCAAATTCAGAAAACGAAACATTCGTGAATTTTTTTTGGGAGATAAAAGAATCAACGCTGATGCGATAAGCTCTCATTGGAACACATCTGTCACTCACGCTGTTCGAAAAATAATATAGTCTCTATCTCTTTCTCTCTCTCTCTCCCTTTATCTCTCTATATCTCCCTCTCTTTCTCTGTCTATCTCTCTTTTTCTTTCTTATATTTCTTTTCTTTCTTTATTTTTCTCTTTCTCCCTCTCTCCCTTTTCATTTTTTCCATCTCTCTCTACCTCGCTTTTGTTATCTTTCTTCCATATCACATTGTCGTTTTCGATTCTACTGCTCCCACTTCAAATTTATATGATGAATTGGATGAAGGACACAATGCGAAATAATGAATGTACTTTTTTGTAAATGGCCTATCTTCAACTAGATACGATTAGGTGATTTTCATCAGCTTCCAGAGCAGCATCTGTTCTGTTCACAATACTCGATTAATTCCGAAAGACGTATAGTTAGGAATTATATTTTGTAGTGAAGATGTAATTAGGATTACGAGAATAGTATCATATTCAAATGATAACCAGCGGCGTATCATGTGTGTTTATACCCGCAACCGAGTCGAGTATATGAAAACGAAACTTGGATGTGAGAAGCAACGAAACACAGGAGGAGAAGTAGTACCAAACTTGAAAATGGTGTAGGTTATGAATACTGATGGGTTTGGAGCGGGAGTATTCAGCAGAAAACCGAAGACTAACATTTCGTTCAGTCTTGGTAAATTTGTTATCGTCTTTCAGACAGAAGTTATTGTATAGAATGGTGTGCGTGAGATCTAACAATCGACTCTAAAAATCTTGTGAACAAAAATACAGCTTATTATCAGACAGTCCTGGCACTAAGCTCCAGCAAGATACACCCTAGAGTGAAGAATATCTATTGGTCTCCAAAAATATGTAAGGCTCTTTTTTCGGTAAAGAGCCCTACAATGGGCCTCAGGGCTTAGTTCTCTATTTACTTTAGAGCGGTTGCCTCGAGCGCTAGTTTTTTTTTGAAGTGGTATGCTCCACTTTCTTCCAGAACTAGGAGTTCTTTGGAAGGCCCTAGGGTAGCTACAGTGAAGAAGGGATACAGAGTAAATCCATACAATGCACCCCCTTGTGTAAACCAGAGGTCAGTTAGTTAGACCAGGATAACAATAAACTTCTAAGAAAATGTAGTCTTTAGTTACAGTTTCTTAATTTATACTGAAATACAAGCTACTTCAAATAGATGGTATTTTATTTTAAACTAAGTTTCGGTTTCAACAGGATTTATTTAAATTCACTAAATAGATAATAATCTACAGGCAAAATCAAATCAGAAATTCAATCAATAAAAATTCAGGGACGGTTCTATATTATTTATTACATAAACTTTAACTTTCCACACTTTGTCAGATTTTCAGGAAAATATAAAATAATATCAAACAGCCTTAACACAATAAAAAGAAATAAAACAGATAATACAGGAAATCCACCACTGAAGCAAAGGCAATGACAAATCGTTCGTTCTACTTTGATTCTATCGCGGATTTTATTATACAAGGCGGTTCGTGAGATCTGGGTCTTGACAAATCGGGAAAACAATTTATTAGAATTCAGGCGATATTCAATTTGAAACGGGTGTCAGGTAAAGTGCAATTCTGGTTTCTGGTTCAATGAAATTATATTCTGGGTTGTTATAGTAATTCTCTGTACTGAATTCGAATACGACAGTGAAAAATCTCAGGAATGTTTACACGAATCAATATAACTCAGGATTCTGACTTACAAGGTTTCTGGGTGGTACGCAACAAAATATACCACCGGTTCAGTTAATCCTTATTTTCAAGAACACTCTCACGATACAGGGTGTTTTACAGGTAACACTCTGCGGCACACAATTAATCGGAAACCCGGAAACAAAATCGAACACGGCTTCAAAAGCTTTAATCGCGGCTCACGTCTCGGCAATCACTTAATTCTCACGCACCCAGGTTCTAACTCACTCTCGTTCTCCAACTCACAAAACCTCATGCACTATTCGGTTTTCCAAAAAATCATCATAAAAACGGTACAGGTTGTCCTTGCTTGACATTGTTTGACATTGCGTGACCTCTAAAACGGAGCAAGAAATGAACCAAAATACACTCAGTGAAAAACAGGTAGTAGATTGTTGAAAAGAATATTGAAAAAAATCTCCGGAATATTATTTCTTCTAAATAGGATTGATATGATTATTTCCAATAAGGAACGTACCAAAATATCTGATTTTCTGGAAAATTATACATCTTATCATTGCCCATGCTTTTATACATTTTAACATATGAATCATGAAAACAAGAACGAAATATCAGATATAATATTTTACAACAGGTTTACCTAGCAAAATACTAAATGATTCGAATAATATACCGGGGGTTTTATACATCCGACCTGTAGTAATGAAGGTTGCTGAAAAACACTTCATTACAAATATACGATATATTATGGAAATTATACTGATAATAATTATATTGATACCATGATCAACAGAACATTTTCAGAGAAGTCACTAAATCTACATTGAGTTGAGAATACTTATTAGTACAAAACAAATTCATAAATAACATACAACTCGAATGAGATTTCAATATTTTGTTTCGAACTATTTGTTTATTTGTCATTATTAAATTTGAATCAAGAAACTTCAGAAATGGAGTAAAAGGCCTGCCTAACAAGTGCGTCCTTTCGACCGATCATTTCAATTGTTTCAGAATGAAATTCGTTCATGATATAGGAAGAGCAGATATTGTATATTTTTTATGTCCATCATTATGATTTTTTTAACGATGAGTACCTTATTTGCTGCCGTTGAAGATGATCACAATAATATCCAATATTGTAGTTGACTTTGAATTGATAATGAGTATGTAACTCTGAGAAATTCTTTTGATACTAGATTCCTCATACTTCTTGGGGCACAACGACTTCTGGAAAGATTCTTGTATAATTCAGTATACAATGTGTTTTCAAATTGGGTATCTTATCGATGTGCAATTCTAATAATCGTACACTCGTATAATTTCTTTAGTTTTATTCTCATTCAAACACAGTACATTATTGGCATATCAGATTCAGCTATCAAGTTGAGTTATTTTCGTGAATTATCAATATTCAGGGTGGCCAGTAAGTCTGGAAACACCTAAATATCTCCGGAATGTGGTTATATTGAAAATTTGTTTTCCAGTAGATTATATACCTAGCCTACAACTTCGTTATTTCAGATGAAACACCCCATATATTGTTACTGCATCCGATTCCTCATACCTCAAATACTATAACCCTTGACTATAACCCAGAAACACCAGATTACGGAAACGTATGTCATACTATAGTTATGGAAATCCAGCGTTATACTGGAAATATTTGAAAACACAGGAAGATTTTCGGAATAAATACTGACGTGATTTCTTCAAATTAATATATCTTGTGGTTGTTCAACCGGACGAACTCAACGATGTTGCCAGATCTTCAAAAAATGCTGGTTCGCCAAAATCATGACATTTATCCTTTTGAAGTTTCAGTGAATAAAGCACTAGAAATCGAATGCAGTGAAAACATATGGAAGTTGTATGATCTACAGAAAAACACGAACAACGACCTAAATATTATTTTCCGAAATCTTGCGTTTTCAGGTTGCAGTTTAAATATACGGGGTATTCTCTTCGAAAAATCAAAATTGTACAGCCATTAACAGTAAAACTCTACTGTTTGGCAACATCGTCAATAGGATTTTTAAGTTTGTCGGGGTGAACAACTCTTTGGTACAAAATATCAATTATATCACCTCCCGGAGATATTCAGGTCCTCAAGACTTTCGCGCCAACCTGTATAGTGCTATTTTATATTTACAAATATATTCTAATGAGAGATATCCTCAGTGGGACATTTGAGTGGCAAAAAATTGATATTTCTGTTAGCTTTTGTAAGATTTTGCAGATTCGTGAGTTGAGTCCCATACGAAAATAAAATACTGTAGGTAACCAATCAAAGGTGATTTTTTTTTGCTTGGGCTACATGTATAATATCTCACCCTAGCTACGCCAATGATGAGCACCCTGTACATAGACCAAGAGATAAGAAGAAGAGGCACTAAGCAGCATAATCACACTGGGACCGGCTAATGCATTTTACCGGCTCACCTTGCACTGACATTGAATAATGCAAGAAGCAATGTCTGCACTCTCATGAGCAGAATTACTGCTCATTGTGTGTGGTATTTGATAGTCTTTTTCGAACACACTTGCTCCTGCTTGTCTATGTAGGTCAGTGTAATGCATATAATCCAGTGGCCTTGATCGCAACTCGGAAGGATGGACTCTGAAGACGAGGCGAGCCATCCGACATCTGATTATGAGCAACCAAGACCAGTGGCGGATTAATCTGGCATAACGTTGAAGAAGAAGTCATCCTGATGCAGCCATCACAGAATGCCATCCACAACAATGACCCAGAGACGTCTCCGGGACATCCATTTCTGGTCCGAACGTCCTGGCTATATATAGGATGTCCCTAGGATGTTCATGAATGGACGTCCTCAGGACTTCATTTGTATTCATCCTCAGGACATCCTATTAAGTTTCGGCAATGAAAATAATATCTTTTTATACTTGGTTGAGTGCCTCCGAAAGTGAGAACCCATACTACATGAGAACTTACTGAGAAATAAGTCGCTACCTTCCTATAGATATTCATTTAACGTTTATTTTGGAGTTTAAATGAATACCCATTTTCTGCAACAGCATTTGCATTTCATTGCCCATTTTATTTATGTTTAAAACTATTTATATGAACTGGAATAACTGGAGATGATTATAGGTGATTCGTTAAATGCATATGATCAAAGTGGATCAAAATGATTGAGTTTGACAATTTCTGCATGACATAACCTTAAATCTTCTGGTGAATTTTCTGGACGAAAGAGCATTAAAGATAATATAAGGAAAGATCTTAAAATCCAAAGACTGAAAATATGCTGAATCGATACCCAGGAACTCAAATCATTTTTGTTCGAGTCACATTCAAGTGTAAAAATCAATATAAAGTTGGTATAACGGGAGTGAAGCAATGATAGTCGCGGTTAGGGTATGGATGGGTAACCGCATGATAGCGTTTTTTTATTTTTATTTTTTCATTTCTTATTAGTTTACAAATAACATTCTTATAGAATAACGACAACTCTGTAGGAAAGTCAGAAGGTTTTTGTTTTATCTGGGGTATAATGTACTGATAAGATCCTTGAATGGTCCTGTCCAGACCTGAGGAGGACCTAATTCGTACGTCCTGGGGACCTCCGATTTTGTGACATCGTATGTCCCCAAAACGTCCTGAGAACGTACGCCGTATCCAAAACGGACATCCTCGGGACGTCGTTAAGGTCAGACGTTTATGGTTTGAGGACGGGGATAAGTCCAAAATACATTTATTATAAAACTGAAAAAATTTTAGAGGACATTCATTTTTCAATACTATTTTACCTGAATTACTGATAATCTGGACATGTATCAATCCCTTAAATCTCGTTCGAATATAGGTGAAAAATTGTTCGCATATCTTGGATATCTCCTAGAACTAAAGTATGCATGCATAATCTTTAAAATGGTATTCAGTATAGTCGTTTTCGGTTCAGTCGACTTAGAAGATTATACTGAATTACTACTATATTATACTGAATTACTAACGGCCGTATTCGCCGTATACTTTTGAGCTAAGCTCATGATTTAATCTCGCTTAACAATACGAAATTGTATGCTTTTAAAATGACCTTGAAGTCAAGCTTAGCTTGAAAGTATATGGTGAATACGGCCGTAAACCCTCTCCAGCTAATCAGATGACCAGTAATTACGTTGAAAATATGTCATTTTTGGATCATTATTCGTCATATTGGTCATCCGTCAAAATGCCGAGATTTTTGTGACATCCCAATTACATAATGTTCATACGTCTGATAACCGTAATTTCTCTGGCAAAAAGGCAAAAGGTCGTGTCTCGTTTTTCTTAGAGAACTTTGTGTTCTATGAAGATATGTCTGGAAGGAAAAATAACCATCCCAAGAAACATTTCAAACGCCTAATGGCATCAATAAGACTTTAAGGAGATAAAGAATAAAAGCATATTATGATAGTTCTAATGTTTTATGAATATCCTGAACAAAGCTTATTAGGTTCTCTTTAATTCCGAATGATTTTATCAAGAGGTCTTAAGATACTCTGACAAAACCACTGCATAGGACTTTTTGACATTCACGCAACCTTACTTTCAAAAAATATTCATGAGAGTAATTTATTTTCTTCAATAAAACTAATGACTCATAACAACCCTCTTTAAATACTCAAGATTTATCAGTGTCTTGGATTTTACTAAGAGGTTTTGAAGAAGTTATATAGAAGATCTGATATTTTTTGTTGTGCTGATTAAGTTCTAGCTGGGTAAATGATGTAGGCAATATTCAGGAATATATATTGAATTCATCCAAGTCTGTTCTGAATCCTACATTATTAAGGAATTTTGCGAGACCCTATGAAACTGTAGTTGTAAATGTTGTGTATTCTAGCTCATCTGATGAAAATACATCCACAAGCAAATAAACGGTGTACGGTTGTGAAATAAGATAATTTGAAGCTGGAGAATGAAAAGAGAGATGGGAGAATTAATAATGAACCACTGGCAACTATATACAATGGATCAAAATCTAAATTTCCCTTGCAAGTAGATACCACGAACAATAGAAATATAGTTTCTACAAAATGATTTGTTAGCCATAAGGAAAGAAAAAATGTAAAATGCACAACGACCCTACAACTGCTTTGCAATTTTTCAATCTTTACTTTTTCAATTTCTGATTTTCCCCCATGAAACCCACATCCTCCTTGAAATTTTAACCGATTGTTTACGATCCTGTTGGCTTCAGATGGCCATCTCGAAGATAAGTTCGGAGGGGACTTTGTCCCAGGAAACAAAATACGACGTTGACATCAGCATGAAGAGAGCATCTCTGAGTTCGTCCTTACGAGGATTAACATCAGCCTACTGGGGATTGGTGCCAGTGCGGTGACAGTCTTGTGCCTGTAATTGTTTTTCACACCTATTTGTTTATTTTATGTTCATCTATTTATTCGAATATTCTATTGAAAATATTCGTTAGGAATAAAGAAGTAAGTTGAATAATTAATATTCTTAAATAAAGTCAAATCAATCATATCAGCTTGTGAAACGTGCATGACAATTTTTCTCAAGGAATGGTATGTTTTATGAATGAATTCTTCTACAAAATTAATGAAAATATAGATCAGAGAAGTGTACTAGAGCCATTGACAGATTTGCTAAGAAAATTCACATCAAAAAGTAAATAATTCAAAGTTGCCAATGGTCAATTGAAAGAGTGCCCAAATTTGTCACTTTTCTACCCCAATGAAACTATTATCGTCATCTCAGATGCATTCGTTTGGAATAATTGGATGCTGTCTTAGAGTAACTATAGTAATAATATCAGATACCATATTGTTGCGTTATTCTTCAGGCTCTTTGTGGAATCCCGCTATGCACAAATTGAAAAAGAAGCCCTAGGGTAACTGGCAGCAGAAAACTTTTCTGAATAAAGTCATCACGGAAATGAGCAATTCAATATTTGAGTCTGACCATAAGCCTTAGTTACAAATAATGCAGACGAAAAATTCAGATGACCTCTCGCCAAGACCAATCTACACTTTTGAGAACAATTAATTCATCCATGATATCCTAGGTAGGAATAACCTAGTGAAAAACTCATGTACAAAAGAAGATGTAACTTTCTATTTCTATATCTATTATTCCAATTTTCCTTTCAAAAAATTATCTTATGAAATTTTTCTCGTAGATTGCATATATGTGAACAGAAAAACAGCTGAAGATCTTAAAGAAAGTTATAGGTATCAAATATATCTGTTCAATGGAACACTCTATATATTTTGTCACAATTAGATAAGGTATTTTTTTCTCTTTTCGAATATACATACATATATAATGTTATCTCTAATAGATTTCGAGATATTCGACTTTGAAATTGAGATTTTATACCGATTATTTCCGCTAATTAGGACATAAATGGTCGGGGTAGCTATGGAAATAATTGAAATATATGTTGTCAAATTGATGAATGCTATAATATGTCATGAATTTCGAGATATTTGAAGTTGAAATTCAGATTTCATCCAGATTCTCTCTCGGATTAGGAAAAAAAATTCTGCATAATTTTTCTTATTTCTCCAGCGAAAAGACCCAGCTCCCTTGAGGCATGCGCTATAGAATTCGTTTTATGTTCCTGGAAATCGACTTTCGTCATTTTGAATATTTCTTCATTTGGGAGAATTTGTTTCATTCAAGAAGGTATCAATATTTTTGGAAGTATTCGTAGGAGGGATAACTCGGTTGCCTTATATTATAATACTACAAATTCCCGTTGTGCGGCTTTGGCATTTTATTTTTTTTTTTCCAATGAAAGTTTCACACCTAATTTTCGACCAATCAAAAGTCTATATTTTGTACCGTTACCATCATTACCATAATTACCATAGCAACAAAAACATACGTGACCTTGAAAAAAATTATCGGTAATGATTCTGCTGCTAGGGAGATTATAGGTGATAGGATATCATATTTTTGCCTGTTACTAAAACTCGTTATGATGAATTTCCTCACAAATAACTTGTGTATTAAAGTATTCATCAATTTGAAAACAGATATTTCAATTAATTCCATAGTTACCCCGACCATCTATGTCCTAATTAGCTATAGAAGAATCCAGATAAAATCTGAATTTCAACGTCAAATATCTCGAAATCCATTGGGGATGACATGATATGTATGTATATTTGAAATCAGAAAAAATGTCACACACACACACACACACACACACACACACACACACACACACACACACACACACACACACACACACACACACACACACACACACACACACACACACACACACACACACACACACACACACACACACACACACACACACACACACACACACACACACACACACACACACACACACACACACACACACACACACACACACACACACACACACACACACACACACACACACACACACACACACACACACACACACACACACACACACACACACACACACACACACACACACACACACACACACACACACACACACACACACACACACACACACACACACACACACACACACACACACACACACACACACACACACACACACACACACACACACACACACACACACACACACACACACACACACACACACACACACACACACACACACACACACACACACACACACACACACACACACACACACACACACACACACACACACACACACACACACACACACACACACACACACACACACACACACACACACACACACACACACACACACACACACACACACACACACACACACACACACACACACACACACACACACACACACACACACACACACACACACACACACACACACACACACACACACACACACACACACACACACACACACACACACACACACACACACACACACACACACACACACACACACACACACACACACACACACACACACACACACACACACACACACACACACACACACACACACACACACACACACACACACACACACACACACACACACACACACACACACACACACACACACACACACACACACACACATTCATTGTGCCCCAAGAACGTCCTGATTAAAAACGTCTAGTTCTCTTCGTTCCCGCTTGAAACACTAAAAACGAAACCTACAAATTTCCTTTCTTCCCAATAGTTCGAAAACGAAAAATGATGCATGAAATTTTCTTCTACATAATTATTCAGCATGAAAATGCGTAGCTTTGCCCCAATTTCACCGACCTCGTATCTCTTTTGATAACTACTGAGATCCCCATGGTGGAGTATAGAAATACGGGCACCGCACCCTGTATATACAAAAACTGTAGTAACAAAAAAAATGTTGAAAAGCTTTCAGAAAGTTATAGAATAGGAAAGTGAAATACATTTGCTTATAACTGAACTGGTGCAAAAGTAGACAAAATAATAATTCCCCAGTGTTTATAATTTCAAAACTATTTACTTTCGAAATACAATACCATACATCTTCATGTCCTTATTTTTCGAGCAAAAAACCTATGGCTTCAATTGAGTATTTATTATTGCACTATTTGAATTCGTAAAAAGCTGATTTTTTTTAATTGATTCACTTAATCATATTCAATGAAACTCGCGTTATCCATTATACAAGGTCCTTCAATAGTGATACAAAAATGGTATAAAAAGCATTTTTTCAAATGGAATGGAAGATGATTGGATATCCTGAAAGGCAATTGCAGTTCTATAGTATCGTTCAGCGGGAGGAGATAGGTGACCAACCGAACATTCTTGGTACCTAGATTTCAATCCTTCGGACTCTCAACGATAACCAGCCGAGTAGAGCTTCGGATAACACTTAAAAAGCTAAGGTCCCCGTCTTCCTTACTCATACAAGTCTCAATGAGACTTCGAGGGTTGCTTTGCAACTAAGTTGGCGGTTAAAAACACTTTTCAAACACTTTTTCAATGTCTTGGAATATGTCACCATGAAAATTCAACAATTAGTTAATGTATCATCATCAATCATCAATCATAAACATACAAAGACTTTTATTCAAAATATCGAAGTTGTTCCTACGTTTCAATAAGAGCGGCAACGCCGCAGCGCTGAAAATATTTTAGTTCCCATCCTCCAGAAACGTGCGTTATAGTCCATCGAATTTGAAACCACCTGTATATCTGAAGTTCGCCCTTATGATGTTCTAAACGACTTTTGTGAGAGTTAGTTTCGAGGAGAGTGAAAGTGCAGAAAGAAACTTTATTAAAGGTGATAAAGATAAATCATATCCCCCAGGAATTTGTCAATGTATGGCTATATGACTTCAGGGAGCACCCAGAGCATTTTATGGTGTGACTCCCTCTAGATCCCAATAAATGTACAGGATAAGTCACGAGTAACGGGGTATTCTAAATATTTATTTTATTTTCACCACTTTAAAATTTCGTTAATACATCATCCTGTATTTGCTTTGGAATCGTTCTATAATGAAGTTCTGAATCTGGTCGAACAGAAATCGACGAAAATTTCCTGAAATCGCCGCTACATGGCGCATTCACTCTGGGAAAAATTCGATTTTCTTGGAAATTGTTGAAAGACAAGGACGATATTTTTCAACTGTGATTAATCGAAATCGAATTTTCATTTATTTTATTTTATTATGTTCATTTGAAAAACGATCTAGTCTTTCAAAAATAAAACTTCAGTATATTTTGTTGATGCGGTTTAGTATTTTGAAAGGCTTCACATGTTCGTTTAATATCAAGATAGCATTTGGATCAGTTAGCATTTCGTATGAATTGTGGGAATATTAGACTGAAATAAACAGGGCCGGATTATCCATAAGGCGGATTAGGCAACTGCCTAAGGGCCCCGCACCGACTAGGAGCCCACGGGGACATAGTCGATGTTGAACGCACCAAGAAAAAAACGTTTCATTCGGTTTCATTCGTGACATTTCCGATTATTAACATCCGGTAATATCACCATGGAAAAAATGATGGATGCGGGGACAGATAACATCGTTTGGATTGATTTTTGATAATATGGTACAATCAACTTTTCCGAATGTAATGACATCATTGCAAATATATAGAAGTCCGATGATATCAAACGCCACAGATAAACGAAATTTTTCAAAATAAATTCAATAAAAAACTGTCTTCGTTCAACAATAGAACCGTTTAAATTCATTGTCGATAATGATGTGTTGAAATAGGTCAACTTCCAAGATGATTTTAACGATTTAGTATCTAAAAAGTTACAAGAATTGCTATTTAAACTTATATTGTACCTACTTCACAAAAATATTTCCTTGGTTGTGAAAATATTTTTGTAATCAAAATCATTTCATTCAATGAAAGCAAAAAGCAGGAGTCGATCAGATCCACTCGACTTTTGTAATATATTATAAAATATATTTTGAAAAGTAAGAAAACCGTAAAGGAAATAAGGGGCCCCGAGAATTGCATTGCCTAGGGGCCCCGATAGGGTTAATCCGGTCCTGCCTACTGGAGATAAGTAGGTACTGACACCTCAATCTTGGACACTCTGGAAATGAACTATTTGAACTATATAAAAGGGTAAATCAACAAAATACAAAATCAACAAACCACCAAACAATAACCAAAACTTTGTAACCATTTTTTGTCGAAACCACTTGTCCGATTTGGACGTTTATTACTCAAATAACGGTTGTCCTTTACAAAATATTGGTTTACTGTGTAATGATGTTTTATTTATAAAATTTGTAATACCCTGTAGAGCTGAACAGTTGCGATATCAAGTTAGAATTGAATTCAAACTTTAAACTCTTTTTTTTTGCGTACCATTTATTCCACTATATTTCTTATTACACGTAATAATTGTCCAATACTGATACTTATTGTAAGTGTCAGTTCCTTTATCGATGAATATTGTGCATCTTACTCACGAAGAATGTGTCCAAGCATCAATGTTGTTTGAGGAAGGTTGGAGCTACCCACGGAGCTACCGAAGAATTGGTGAACGATTTAAAGTACCTCACACAAACATTTTAAAACGATATAGAGAAACTGGAAGTAATGGTCGCAGGCCAGGACTAGGAAGCTAACCCACGGCCCTCTCTAAACAGGCCTGGAACAAGAAAAGGCAACACCGCAAAGTGCTGTAGCGGTAGTCCGGTCCTACCGTGGCACACGTTCGCCCGTGCACACAGCGACGACCGTCATTGGAATCATATAATATTGATTTATTTATTACAAAAAAATAAGTTGAATAGGTAAATAAAGGGTATATATCACCGTTTATATCGATGGTAACTCTGGGAAACTACGAGGGATAATCTGCTTAGCCATTCAAATAACCAAAAAAGATTTACGATCAAACAAAACATAATCGTATTATGGCTTGTTTATTCGCTACACATCAAAATCGGATATTTGAAAGTTCAGCAAAACCAACGAGAAGGTGCAGAGTTTACGCCACCCTAATTCGATAATATGAAAGTCAATAGTATTGACTTACAGAAAATCGAATCAGTATACGTATTTTTGCCAGGATGGGAGAGGTTAACAGATAAGGAAGTTTTGATAGGGGAAAGATTCTATGAAACTGAGTTCATTGCCCTCTACAAAAATCTTGATATTGAGGTCATTATCTATGATGAGTTGATTTTCAATTTTCAAATGAGCATTTTCAGAATTCAATGTGAAGAAACGATCTTTGTACCGATTATTTTAATGTTCCAGGAATCAGATATTGTCAACTTTACGGAATAACTGTTCAATAAATCATCAATACTATCGATCATGTCAGATGTTTCAAAATTTCGCACTAATAATTCATTCTCATGGATTTGATTTTGTCGTCTGCATTCCGGATTTTTACGATGAACGGATTTTGTTGTTGATAAATAATGTGGCAAATTTGGAAAAATTGAAGGGACAGCATTTTCTTTCAAGGTCGGTACACAAGGAGTGTCATTCAAGGTACCTTCTGGAGAAACAGTTTTTACAAATTTTATAATATCACCCTGTTCGAAATGTACGCTACATACTACAGAATATTTGGTCGGTTGCCAATCTTTTCTAGGAATGGCTTTCAACCATTTTTTCCTTAAATATTCATTTTTAGGAAAGGAGAAAGTACTCTTCGCTTTCTCCCTTTTCAGAGTAGAATCGTAATTTGTCTTACATTCAGGAACGCAACATTTCCTAGGCATTTTATTTCACTACTTAACCTCACTATGAACAAACACTCATCAACCTCGCTCACAATTGAAACAAAACACTAGTTTTACGGTAATTTCCGCACGGATTATTATATCAACACTTCCTTCTATACAATACCATTAATATCCATCAATATTGAACCGAATTTCAGACGATTATATCAATTATTCGACCGATAAACACGAGGTAAACAAACATCCCTACGCGAATATGCATATACTGAATGATACATCTGCTTGCATCTGCGTTCGCGGCCAGCCTGCTGCTACGTTGCCAGGTCAATCACTTCCAGGCCTGTTTAGAGAGGGTCGTGGCTAACCCAAAACCACTCCGATTCAGGGACAGAAACGATTTTCAATGGTTTACAAGTTTGTGCAGAAACTGTTCGTCAGCGATTTTATGCCACTTCCACAGGTGGTGGCAAATTTTTAAGTAAAAACTTTGCCATCAAGCAACTTCGCAACGACGTCTATTCGAGATAATCACTATGTTAACATGAATTGGATGAGTGCCTTACTTCATGTTCCCAATGTGAGTAACCCTTTCATTCCTACATTTTTCAACAATTTATTGGTTTTGGGGTGTTTATAGAAGAAAGAAAGATACTATTTACGGATACAGCGTTTACAACGAAACTACACAATGAATTAACGTTCTTCACAGCGACAGGAATTCATTAAGAGTATAAAAACAATTTTCAGTCAAGAATGTTTTCAGGCTCAACTTGAACGAATTAAGGGTTTTGATGGATGTTACGCACTCTGGTAGTTTGTAAAAAATATCAAACCCATAAAGTTGTCTGCTGCCGAGATAACGAAAGTATAATCCTCTGCATATGAATAGAATAGAATAGTATAATGATTATCTCCAAAGGTCCTTAAATTGATCCCTGTGGTTAAAAGTTAGACTATCCGAGTTGAATTGTTGAATTTCATTATCTACATATGCTCGTATTGATACAAACTGTTTAAGGTTTTCTAGAAATGATGAAACCCAGGATAAGGATGCAACTCGCAAGCCATACAATTCCAATCTCACTAATAGTTTTTGGTGATTAACGCAGTCGAATGTTCTGCTCAAATCGCAAAATATCGCAGCAGGACACTCGCCTGCATCAATATATTTGACAATTTGTTTATAAAATGAAAACATGGCAATTGACGTCGAAAACCATGTTGTTTAGAGGTTAAAACATTAAATCGGTCTAAGAAACTCGTGAGCCTGTTAAGAAAAATGTACTCAAATATTTTTGTGAAACTGTTCGGAATTGTAATAGGTGTAATTGAGTGTGATCATTTTTCTTGAACAATGGTAAGACTTTTCCGGTTTTGATTTTCTTCGGAAAAGAACCAGTCTCAAATGATTTATTTATCAAAAAAGCTAGGGGCTTAGATATCGTTGCGAGGACCTTTTTCAAGAGGAATCCTGGAACATCATCATCCCCTGCAGAGTATTTATTTTTCATTTTCGCATTGAGGATACTCAAAAGTTTGCTTTCATAAACTGGATTCGAGAACATGGTTTTGTTATTGAAGCCTATCGAATTCACTGAATAATTGACTTTTTTCATCTCATTCACCAAGTCAGTGGGTCCATTTATAAAAAATTTATTGAATTCAGATTCCACAATTTTTGGGTTGTTTAAAATCTGTCCGACTTTTTGAATAGCAATTTCATTAGCATTTTTCTTCTTTTCATTTGTTGATTCCCTCACGACATTCCACGAAGAAGGAATAATATTATCAGAGTTCATTACACGTCGTTGATGAAAACTCTTCTTTTTTGCTTTAAAATGATGATTTTTTTGCTTTAAAATGATGATTTTTGTAAGAGTCAAAATTATTAAAATCACCACACCACACAGAGTAATTAATTAAGCAAACAATTAACACGAAAAAAATATAAGTATCTTTCAAATCAATATACTTTAACTGTAGATATCCTTCAGCACAGGTAGGTAGACAATATAACAATTATATGAAATGAAATACTTGATATTTCATTACACCATTCGATCAAATTGTATTTATAGGAAAATGAAACTTTGTGTTACTTCTGTTTTCAACTAATGAATGTTGGTGAATTAGTAGCGCAGAAACTGTTGAGACCTTTCGAAATCAAATGTAAAATTCAAATGTGAATATACAATACAAATAATTATTGTGCATACGATTTTGCTCGTTTTTGATGATTTTGTTGAAAAATATAACATCAATATTTTCCTCATAATTATTCAGATCAGTTAATTATGTCATGAAATAGTAGATACTTTATTGAAAATATGTATATAATTGAATTGTACCAGAATTGGTCGAGTGCGTTGAATAGCTGGCTTATTATAGTCTAGAGAGCCCGGGTTCAAATCCCGCGGCGGCAATTGGAAATATTTATTTTTAGCGGGAGGAGATAGGTGACCAACCGAACATTCTTGGTACCTAGATATCAATCCTTCGGACTCTCAACGATAACCAGCCGACTGCCGAGTAGTGCTTCGGGTGACACTTAAAAAGCTAAGGTCAAAGACTAAGGTCTTCCTTAATCATACAATTCCTAGACTTACGAGGGTTGCTTCGCAACTAAGTTGGCGGTTAAAAACACATTTCACAAACACTTTTGTTACATTTTGAATACATTCTTCTTGTTAATGATCTGCAATAAAATCATGTTCTCTCATGAAATGTTGTTTCTCGTGTAATAAGAAAGTTAACGGAGTGAACAAAAAAACAGAATGTATAAAAAAAGGCTGAAGTGTGATTTCAGCTCTAACTTATTGTAACTGTTCAACTCTACATCATCATGGCAGATGCTGATGCTACACCCAGTATTCGTAACAAAGAGATTTCTATCGGAATACAGTTCGTATATCAAACATTGTGGAAATATTGACTTATTAAAATACTTCGAAATCGGATTGTTTGTTCAGACAAAAAAGTATTTGACTTTTGGTTATTTTTTGGTGGTGCGTTAATTTTTTGGAGATACGTAGATACGTAAGTGGCCCCTTTGACCCCGCAAATGTGGTTTTTGAAAGCGTATGAAAACATGTAAGCCCATAAAACTAAAGTAGGGGGTCTTTACGTATATTTTGAACCCTCCCTTAACTTTTCCATTAATTGTTCAATTTTTGTATCATATGTGAACAGACAAATAGTTGAAGATCTGAAAAAAAGTTATGGGCAGCAAATATATTTTTTTTGGTGGAATAGGTACCGCCCTATATATTTTGTTACTATCAGATAGAGTATATGTTTCTGGTTTCGAATATATACACATAAATTATGTTATCTCTAATAGATTTCGAGATAGTTGACGTTGAAATTCAGATTTTATCCGGATTCTCTCTCGATTGAAGAAAAATATACCCAGCTATTACTTGAGGCATGCGCTATAGATTTCGTTTTATGTTCCTGGAAATTAAACTTCGTTATCGTCATTCGTCAAATATCTATAGAATTTAATAGAATTTTATTCGTCACTGAAATTCACATACACATATAAAACAATATATACATGCAGAAATCTAAAGTAACAAAATATATATAGGATGATGTTCTATTTAAGAACATTTTTTGAACAAATTAATTGAACAATAGATAAAAAAGGTTAAGTAGGGGTTCAAAATATACGTGAAGACCCTGTACTTGTTTTGCGTTCTCTAATCGATCAAGCAATAACACCATTTTAAATATTTTTGGGTATTTTTACTTTCTCAAAATGTTAATAAAAAATTGACAAATTACGACTCAAAAGTGAATCCGGTCTGTGTGAGTGTATGGTGAAAAGGTCTTATTTCCATCATGTTGAAAACATTATATGGAATGTATGTTACTTTGTTCACCTTTATGTGAAATTTGATATTTTTGGAGCGCCATCTATTGGTTTGTAATTTTCTCGAATAGTTCAGTTTAAAGGACATTCAGAAGATGCGCTACTATCGTTCTATTTCTATCACCAAAAAAATTAATTGAAGCTTTCATTCGTCGAAAAGTTAGCAAGAACATAATAAATATCAGTCAAGCATCAGTGATGAAATTGGAATATTGAATTAGAATACTGTAAGTGGCGCCATCCCATAATCAGCGATTGATTTTTTGACCCATCCCATGCTTGAACTACAGTGACTCTATACGCTTGAACTACAGACAGCTTGAACATGATTGATTCTCAATCTGAGTAACCGTGTTTAAAAGTGTTTACAGTGTGTTGACTTAAGGTCCTCGAGGATAACTAAATCAACATGATTTTTGCGTATTGGGACAAATTGACGGAAGAAATCAGCATTTGCTACAGTGAATACAATATTTCGAGAGATCGCACTACTTTTGTACTTCTGCAACAGATAACGCCACATTCGCTTCCATATACGTTTGCGTTATCCTCATGTAAGAATTTTTAAATAAATTTTATTTGAAAGATTATTTAATCACCTATGTGTATAGTATTTCCAAAGAATGGTTTATTTCCTTCTGGCACATATAATTGGCAACGACGATTAGTGTTGTACCTGAAAAATATTATCATAATATTATATGAAGGGAAATGCAAATAAACAATATTATAATAGGTATAGTAATGCTAGTAGTTTTATGTAGGTATTGTAGATTCAGTTTTTACCAAGCAAAAAATCATAGATTCATACCACGCTGATGTTAACTCTGTAGCTGCGTGAATATCAAGGAAGGATAGTTGGTATAATGGTTCATGATGATAATTTTCAGTGGTGAGTATATAATTTATAAGTTTTAAAAAGTTCGTTATGTCGCATTCATTAAATGTACTTAATACAGATTTCCGATACCTCAAGACCGGTTAGATCCGACAAACTCCTTACCATTATACTTCTTTCAAAGAATAATATTAGGTATTTATTGCCATCAGTGTCATGTTCTGATGATTTTTCATCATCAGTTATTGTTTATATAATTCCTAAACTTGCTCAACTTTAATGTTCAGTGTGCTTGCCTTCAGGTATAATCATATCCATCATGAATATAAATATCATAAATTAGAAGACAGTATAAAGCAGTACTTTGTATTCACTGAAAGTCAGTTGAAGATATTTGAAACTCATGTGGATGATATAGTACAACAAGCTGAAAATGGAAAATTGAAACAATTAACTGTAGATCGTGCACCATTGAGGAACAAGTGAGTAACCTAACTTGATTTTTTTATCAGTACATAAATATTTATCTTAGTTTTCTTCCTTTACATACAGAGAACAGCATTTTGTATTGTATCTCAAAAGTAAACTTGAATCAAATGCCTAAATGTTCTCTCTCATAACTGCCCAGAAAAATTAAAATATGTTTCAGGTATTTCTTTGGAGAACGCTATACATATGGAACAAAATCGACCCATTCTGGTCTAGGAACAGAAAGATTATACCCAAAACATTATGTAGATGCAATACCAAATTGGATAACAAAATCAATAATAAACCCTCTCACTGAAGCTAAAATCATCCCAAGAAACTTTGTGAACAGTGTTGTTATCAATGACTACCAACCAGGTGGTTGTATAGTATCTCATATTGATCCACCACAAATATTTGACAGACCATTAATTTCGTTGAACCTGTTCAGTGATAGTGCTTTATGTTTTGGCTGCAAATTCGAATTCAAACCCATAAGATGTTCAGAACCAATTTTCAAGTGTAATTTACCAAGAGGTGTTGTCACATCTTTGAGGTATTTGAATTTGAAATGAGCATGAGCGATAATATTTTCTGTCTTGTTTTCAGTGGATATGCAGCAAATGAAATAACACACTGTGTGAGACCACAGGATGTTGTACAAAGGAGAGCTGTAGTTATGTTACGTAGAGTTCATCCATTTTCTCCTAGGTTATCACTACCTAATCATGAAATGGAAAAATTCCACAATGAAAAAATTAAAAATCAATTCAATATTGAATTGTCAATGAAGGAATTTACTACCCTATATCAAAATAGGCAACAGTTGTTAAAATCTTACATTATATCTGGAAGGATCCCTAAGAGAACATTAAGAAAAAAAAGTATTAGAGGTAAACGATTCAGTGAACAATCATACACATTGATTTGATTCACATTGTGATTTACTTATTGAAGAAATAAATTATATCTTTATAATGATCAACTTTCACTTCAATCAATGACCTTCAACAATGAAGTTTTTCAAACAGACTGGCTCAGTTCCATAATTTTATTATAAATCTAAAAATATGATCTTCATATGAAATATACAAAATGACAATAAATATGGAAAACAAAACAATATTTCAAATATAGAACTATGCAACAACTCTTGATCTAGATGCTAGAGCAAAATAAGCAACAACTAATGACAATATGGTGGCAATAAATTCAGACTGCAACCATGGACCACTGAAGGCACCTGGATGGCTCACAATTACATTGAAAAGGGATGGTACAGCGGAAATGTCTTCATTATTGCGACTAGCTCTGCGATAGGTAGTATAACCATCTTCATTCAGGAGGCGTATTTCTCTGTCTCCTTTGCGGGCAGATTTTGATTCTTCAGTCCAGCTCACCTATAGAAAATGTTTTGAAATTCAAATCAACCTGTGGTTCACAATTTTTTTTTAATTTTAATTGATAGGTATAATTTTTACGAGAATTTTTATAAATTTTTCTAGTAGTAATAGCTATGACAACAAGTGAGCTACTGCCCAAAAAATTGTAAACCTAGAACATCAATGGAGTTTCATCAATACATTCAATTACATGAAATGATTTTGAAACTTATGCTACCTCCTTAATGAGTTCATAAATTGATTCACAATATGTTTAATGATCTTACTTGGAAAGTGTTTGGTCCAACGATTGAAACAGGTGAAACATTCCCATCTAATTCAGCATAAAGATTTCCAACTTCACCAGAGCCACATTTCACAGAGAATTCAGATATATAAGCAACATTGGACACTATAGTGGCATCAAGAGTAGTGAAGGATTTTGAGGTTACTTCGGGATTGGAACAGCAGGAACACTGACTGATGCATAAAATTGCAAAATAAAGTGCCACTGAATACATGAATTGTTTCATTTTTGTTTGATGTTTGCAAGAAACCTGTTTCAATTCAAAATAAACAGGAGAACAGTCTCCAATTCACTAGCCAAGTAGCCACGTATAAATTCGTATGTGTATGAATGAAATGAAATCTCCCAAAGTGCTCCCAAACAACTTGGGAGAATATTCTTTATGACCTGCTGACGTAAGATGACAACACATCAGCACATCACACATCCACGAATCAAAAATGTTGTCTTGTCGACAGGGTCGACATGGTCGACGTGCAAGTCGACCACTGAACTCAAACAAAGTCGACACGATCCATAGATCTTATTGCTTACGCTAGATCCGGTATCCAGGTTATTTGGTGTAGGTCCGGGGAGGTTGAATGTACTAGGCCATTGATTGGTCGTTTTTATTTTTGTCCATACATGTGTTGATCATGTAGTACCTAACAGACCTAAACTAAAAATTACTACAGGATGCCGGATCTAGCGTTGGCAATAAGATCTATGATCATTGGCCGACACCATAGACCTTATTGCTCACGCTAGATCCGGCATCGGTTTGCAAGAAAGTAGGTACTACATGATCACGTGGTACAACACATGTACAGTGAACTCTATACCGTACGTCTATACGAACGTGAAAAAGACCAATCAATGGCTTATATAGTACTTTCAACCCCCCCGGAACTACAATTAAAACAAGTAACCTGGATACCGGATCTAGCGTAAGCAATAAGATCCATGGTCGAGTCCGACACACTCTAATTTGGAGCGGATGGCCGGATTCGCCGATTTTAACATCCTGTCAATGCCGTCTGCGCGATGACTTCGTCTGAGATGCTATTCGTCCAAGAACACGAAGACGGAAACGCGGTGATGTTAAGTTCAATGTCGTGGGGGAATCATTTCACAAGTAGATATAAAAAAAACTGGAGAAAAATCTCTGAGAACTGAATTCTTCAATCCTATCATTTGATAAAAAAGTCATTACAATAATTGCATCATTGATTTGAATTGAGTTTATTTTGTTAATTTAGTGCCATCTATTGAATCGAACAATCAACTCATGAAACGCCTCTGCGTGGCACGAAGTCATAAGATAATAATGTCAAATGAATTTTCTGTGATTTTTTCCAAGATGTGCTCAATTCCAAATTGCACTCATAAATACGGAGAATAGAGAGTATTAATCATCAATAACGATAGTACCGCTATTTCCAAACGATGAAACGATCCGTAATCCGTACCTACACTCAATGTTCATGAAAAACACTATCAATGAAAGATTCCATCCAAAAAAAAATACCGAGCGTCGGAAGCGGTTTGAAGGCGACAATATTTTTATTTCAAATTTTGTTAGAGCGTTATCTAGGGAGAACAATTGGGCGGTACGGCGGCAGTCAAATTTTTTTTGAAGACCACGTCACCACCCAAGGTGGATATAGGATGGTGAAACAGCTTCCAATTAACAAGCACTAGAAAAAAACTGCAGACTTTAGCCACACTCTATGCTTTAGCCGTCTTTAGCCTACTTGATTTCGAACCGTAGTAATATTTCCTGAAGTTACTATAAATAGCGACATACTTAAAAAAAATGGCGACATACTTAAAAACAGAAACTGTGCATCTGTCATCTGTTATAACAATAAATATTCCAGATTTAATGAAAATATAGCGTTTTAATGCAGTGTTTTAAAATATAGATGCGAACCACAGAAATACAACAGAAACAGAAATCTTCCTTGGTAATCGATCCTCCTGCCATCATTCATTCAAGTCGGGGAAATACTACTATACCCTTATTCTCAAACAGTCTACAAGAACGCTACAAGTTTTTCGATGTCAGAGTGTTTATGATGACTAAGAATTGGTGTTTTCATTGGGAAAAAAAGTAACCGTTCGTCGAGGGTGGGCTGGCCTGTGTTATGTGTGGCAGGATATTTAATAAAAATATTATTACTGGGGTCAGCCTGCCCCCGACGCTCGGTAATTTTTTTGTTCTCGATGGAATCTTTGATATTAGTGTCCATCATTATGACTTTGACGAATTATGATGGTGGTGAGGGTAGCGTCTTCAATAAAAATAATTATTACTGCCTCTCGATGACATGACATTATACTCATTGTTCCTTCTCAATAACGCTCTGACATATTTTTTAGATGGCAGAGTGTATAATGTATGTATGTATAGGCCTCCAAACCTACCACTGCCAAATTTTTTATCATCCTTCGAAGATACTTTATCTGTCATCTGTCCTAGATTCGAAAATATAATTTGCGCAGGAGATCTTAATATTGACTACGCAGATCCCACAAACAGCTCTTGTGTTCAGCTGAATGAAATAATTGCTTCTTTTAGCCTGAATCAAATTGTTGATCAGCATACTCGATATTCTTCAACTAGCTGCAAGATAATAGATCTCATAATTTGTTCAGAAACACTGAGTGTAACTGACTGTACTACGCTTGATTGTTCCTCTTTTTCAGATCATTTTCTTGTATCGTGCAAAGTAGGTTTGATAAAAACATTGAACGATAATTTTATATACACTTTCAGAGATTTCAGAAAATTTAACAAGGAATTATTTCTCGCAGATTTGCATGCCATTAATTTTGATATCATTTATGAGCCAGATATTATTGATGATAAAGTCGTTTTATTCACTAATTTGGTTCTCAAACTTTTTGATAAACATTCGCCTATAAAAACCGTTAAAATTACCAAGAAAAAAGCACCTTGGATAACGGATAATTTGAAGCTTATGTTCAAACTAAGAGACAAAGCTCTCACGAGATTTAAAAGAACAAAGGCTCCACATAATTGGAATTATTATAAAGAAATAAGAAATCTTACAAATCGAACCATAAATCTTGAAAAAAGGGCTTACCTAGATTTTCGTTTGAAAGGAAGCAGGCAATTATGGAAAGAACTGGCTGATATGAACGTTCACAACAAAAAATCACGAAACTCTATCCCAGAGCACCTGATAAATGCTGAGGAAATAAACAATTTCTTCGGAAGTGTATCAAATAATGACTCTATACCTGATGATGAAACGATCCGTTTCTATTCTGGTAATACAGTAAATAATCATAATAATTTCTCTTTTCATGATACTAATGATCATGAAGTATATAAGACTATACTAAGTATAAAATCAAACGCTGTTGGACACGATAAGGTAAGTATTCAGATGTTACTACATTGCTGTCCCCTGATATTGCCACATATATCCCATCTATTCAATTTCTGCATACAGAAAAATGTTTATCCAGCAAGTTGGAAACGTTCGCATATTCTTCCATTAGCAAAAGTCACCAATGCAGAAGATATGAGTGACCTTCGCCCAATAAGCATTTTGTGTGCAATTTCGAAAGCTTTCGAAAAGATATTGAATGCTCAGATGCGTATATACTTGAATAAATTTGACATATTACCATCCTGCCAATCAGGCTTTAGATCTGACCATAGTTGTACCACGGCTCTTCTCAAAGTGATAGATGATATACACATATCTATTGATAACAATGAATTGTGTCTACTAGTATTGCTCGACTATTCTAAGGCTTTTGATCGAATTAATCACCAACTTCTTTTATCAATTCTTAGTTACCTGGGGTTCACTATGAATGCATTATCTCTACTCAAAAATTACCTTCTCAACCGAACTCAAAGCGTTATTATAAACAATGAAAAATCTAAATCTCTAGAAATAAAGAATGGTGTTCCCCAGGGATCAATTTTGGGCCCTCTTCTTTTTGTTCTCTACACATCTCAATTCTCAAAGTCCTTACGTTACGCTTCAATGCACTGTTATGCTGATGACACGCAGATGTATTTAAATTTCGAAGAAAACTCCTTCAACCTAGCGCTTGACCAAATGAATCATGATTTGCATACTCTCATAACCGTATCAAATAAATACTGCCTCACTGTGAATAAATCTAAATCATACGTTATGCTATTCGGAAGGACAGCAGCAAGAAATCGCTGCAAGAATTTATTGAATATACGTGTTGACGGAGTCCCCCTACCCACCGCAGATACAACAAAAAATTTGGGATTGTACCTTGATAATGCATTACGCTTCACTTCACATGTATCTCATATTTTAAGAAAGGGTTACATGAATCTAAGAACGATCTATTCAAACAGAAATATTTTGAATAAAAAAAGTAAAATGATACTCTGTGATGCATTAGTGTTATCACATGCTAACTATGCAGACGTGGTGTATGGACCAGGACTGATGAAATCTGACAAAACGAGACTTCAAAAATTGCAGAATTCATGTGTGAGATTTATTACAGGCATACGAAAGCGGGAACATGTTACACAACATTTAAGGAATCTTGGTTGGCTGAACATGGAGGCTAGGCGTACTCTACACTCCAGTACGATTTTTCATAAGATAATAACAACTGGGAAACCCCCATATCTATTCAAGAAACTGACTTTCAGAACTGACATACATAATCTCAACTTAAGATTTCGAAATAATTTAGCTACGCCTAAACACAAAACCTCGTTTTTTCGTGGCTCTTTCTCATTTCAGATCGCTCACCTCTACAATCGGTTACCCAATGATTTCAAATTATTACAACTGAAAAAATTTAGAAAAAATATGAAGCAATATTTATTTGATAACAATTTTCCAAATGTATAAGTATAATATAATAATTATTATAATGACAAATTTGTATGGGCACATCACTTTTTCTCCACTTATATGTACACTGATCACTGTATTTTGATATTTGTTTTCTTTAGTAATGGTATTTTCTTTTGTTATATATTTATGGTTATTCTTTGATTTTTCTGGGAGCAATTGAATAGTCTACCATATTATATTGTATGTACTTTATAATATTATTAATTATGAGTTTATTATGATAAGTTACTCGACTGGTTGGATGGAAGAGCAATTCCTGCCATGAGCAATCATGTGCAGGCATTGAATCCTGCCTTTTGTTAGGATATAAGCTACTGCTGTACCTGCAATAAAAGCATTTATTATTATTATTATTATTATTATTATTATTATAATAAGAATATTGCCGCCGTTAAATCGTATAACCAGAGCTTTTCTAGGTTCTATATATATCAGATGAAACATTATTGGAAACATTTGAAAATGAATTCCTATTTATTCCTAGTAAATAATTCGTAATTCGTACTACGGTTAATCGAAAGAAATAAGTCACTAAATTTATCCGATTCGACATTGAATATAGTTAATATTTCTATCATAATGAGATTTATAACATTTGATTTTTTCTCAATATAATGCGGACAAAAGTTTCTGATTCTTCCCCCTTATCACATATATTACTATAAATCATACATCCTAGATGATGTCAAATCGACATATCTTTCATCAGTTTCATCCTACAAATTGACATGGAAACCTGGGTTTATTGTATATCCTGTCTTCGAAGATGGGAACTCCCCATGAGTAGAAGTAGTAGGACTTGGAATAGGATCCATGCGGGGTGGAGAAAAGCGGGACTAAGCACACGCATACTGGAATACGACCAACTCGTAGGAGTGACGGACCTAACAGGATTTTTAATGGTATAGGTATACATTTCTTGGACATCAGGGTGCTTCGGGTATTAATTTTATATATCTTTCATGTCTCATATGGATATGGAATTTGATTCTGCAATTTTTTTGCATAATCGCTAAGTTTGAATTTCAGAACTTTTCATGAGAGCGGGATGGAGAAAAACGAAACCAACATCAAATATTCAGGAATCCGAAACATTTTCTGGCAAATGATCAGCTCCTGAACCGAAATGTTTCTCAACTGTTCAATCACACTTGAAACGGGCCGAGAAACGGGCTATCAATCGAATTATGTCGGTCGAATGATATCCTTTTGATGGTTATTCTGCTATTTAGTCAACACAGACAAAAAATCATCTTTCACAATGACAAAACTGAGTATAATGTCCTACATTAATATTATTCTTGTTTGAGAAGTTTTTTCTTTCTGTGTTATATTATACCTACACCTATTCCCAATTTCTCTGATTATGTTTCGCTGATGTCCCTTGCAGATCATCTTTCATCTTTGCCATGGTACAATGAGGCCATCCTTGCTATGTCACAGTAGAGATGTTTCCTATATGTCGAATAAACGTCGCCACGATAATAACTTGAGTGTGACGAAAGTAAATCTCTGGAACTTAACAGCAACATCTTGACGTCTTGAACTGGGATATCGCAGAGATATCTCAGAGATGAAACTTTGTCAGCTGGTAGTAGTATCTGCAAACTGATGGATTGAATTACTGATATTATGTCGAACATTCCAAATGATTTTGAACTCAAAAAGTTAATGAGTGGGATCGGTTTATATACCTATCGTCCCCCTTATCACGTATTGGCGTAACTGAAATCTGCAAACTTCACAGGAGAGAGGAAAAAGAAAATTGGGTGACAATTGAATGGTCTATATAATTGCCCTTTTATAATGTGTCATTATCATATCTCGTGATAACAACTCATCGATCATGTATTTTATATACGAATGATTCGCAGATACGCCCATATGAAAATATCAATTTTGCCATTTTGTCAAGATTAAATTGATTAAAAACACTTCACGTTTTACAATAACTCTGTAAGACACAAGTATACGCTTCTATAGTTCTGAGTTGATATCAGTTACGACCATCGATTTCATCGGAAAAGCGGATATTTTCTCACACAAACAGGCGTATCTGCCTTTTACGCCCATCAGTGATATATTTTGTATCGAATCCAGCAGATACGCCATGATATGGTGAATATTCATCGACATGCAACTATAAGAGATACAGTTACGCCACTTCGTGGCTACGGGTTTGAGGTTGGTAAAACCTGTTTCTGTAGGTACTTCATTCAATGTCTAGTCAATGCCATTCATATGTTATAGTGTGTGATAATAAATAGAAGAGTCGAGATTTTACAAATACGTGGGTTCTTTTTTCTGCGTTTTCTCTGCTAGTCGGATTGAAATTCATCATTCTCATTTCATTAATCGAATGTGTTGGTATATGACCAATGCGGAAGAGGTTCTATCATATATTCGATAATGAGTATAAAAATGCAATTATTACTTACATTGGTAATAATTGAATCATTGTGTTCAACTATCAATACTCAAGGTGAGTACTAAGCAAAAATTAATAGATGTGTTTACCTACTGTGTTTCACAATAATTACAACATGCTGATTTTTGATTCACATACCTAATTATATATTTTCATTGATTAATAAAATCACTGATTGTGATTGCATGGTAAATACTTTTGAACCGATGTATGCAAGACACAAACTTTCGATCATATAGGTACCATGTACAGGGTGTCCCAAAAACATATACTGACATTTTCTGAGGGGAATTATATGGAGGACATCCATTACAAATATTTTTTGTTTAGAAAACATAATTATGTCCGTATAAAATGAGCCATTTTAATTCCTAATTAATTCTTGATTTAGTTGGCCACCATAATTTCTTTCGTAACCGACATATACGCAACGTCAATACGTACGGGCGCCAATATATCTGAACCAGTGATTATCCCGCCGATGGTCTGGCCTGCGCCATTTTCCGATCTGAATCCACTGGATTTTTTCTTTTGGGGTTATTTGCCCAAGTACATTTTGGCGACGATAACCAAAATTGTAAAAATCAACTTAGCAGTGAGAATTTCTTCACTAGAATTGTAAACGTATTCGTTGGATCATATCTTTGGAACCAACTTTTTATTATACTATGTCAGCAGGGACATATTGTTGACCAAAATCCCCTCATAAAAAGGATATATTATATCTGAAAAAGAAAAACTTGAACGATCCTAACCTAACCTGAAAGTTTCATTAATAAGATAAAAAATGCATTTCATTTTCCCCACGAATAGATACGTTACCAGAAATGAAGAAGTCCTTTGAAAACGGTTTTGAATGTAAAATTAAGCAAACACTGCCTATTATTACAGGAAAAAAAGTGTGATGAAGAAACTTCCAGGCACAAGCCTACATGAGGACAGAGAGTTTGAAGAGCTTTAGTTTACTTGAGAACAAATGCTGAAAGCTGAAAACAGATATATTTTCGAAGGACACCACTGATGACAGCTGAATGACACGGAGAGGGATGTTACAAAATGTGGAGGTGTGTTTGTTCCTTGGACTGCGTCGTACTTTGGCAGATTAACCTTGAAAGTTTTTTTTCTCAGTTATCTGATTGCCTAAGTCGTTTTTGCGCCTATAATACTCTTATACCTCTTTCACACGAGGATACTGTATGTGAGATACGCGTATCCGAGATACAGGTTTAACATACATTTAATTGAACCTATTCACAGGTCTCTCCATGTAGTGGTCGATGGAGTTTCATCTGATACTCTACTCATAAATGCTGGTGTTCCACAGGGATAAATTTTAGCACCAACACTATTTCTACTTCACATCAACGATTTGTTGGAAGCAACTTCGATCATGTCCTATACGACACAGCTTCGCGGATGATAGTACCCTCCATACCGCTTTCTCTTCCAGGGTTCCTATATCGGCCCGTCAAACCAAAAATGAACGAGGAAGAAATGTTAACAAAATAATTATGGACTTATGGCAACAATTCTCGAGTAGGGATCTAATAACCTGGTAGAATTCAATGCAAACAAAACACAAGCATGTCTTTTCTCTAGAAAAGCCAATCTCACTGTGCCCAACATAATTCAGCCAGGAGTAACCATACCATTGAAGTCATCCATTTCGATGCTTGGCGTTACTATCAGCAATAACCTTTCTTGGGAAAATCACGTGAGGTCCATTGCCAAAAATGCATCCCAAGAACTTGGATTTCTGTTTCGAGCCAAGAGCTACTTCACTCCCAGTCAGCTGCTTATGATCTATAAGGCACAGATCCGAATTGTCCTGGAATACTGTTCTCATATTTGTAGTGCGGCACCTAAATACATATCCTAAAACTATTGGATTCTGTCCAAAAAAGTGCAATTCGTCTCGTCGGTGATGCCTCACTTACAAACTCGCTCACTTCTCTGGAACACCGTAGAAAAGTTGTCGATTTATCTCTATTTTATAGATATTTTCATAGGCGATGCTCTTCTGAAATATCAAAAATCGTTCCTCCATTAGCAGTCTCTTCGAGATTAACCCGTCAAGTTCAGTCTTCACACCCTTTCGTGGTCACTTTAGAGACCTGCAGAACGTCCCTTTCCAAAGACTCGTTCATCCAACGAACATCGAGACTTTGGAACTCATTGCCTAGGGAGGTGTTCCCCGAGGCATACTATCCCCAGAAATTTAAGGAGAACGCCAACTCCTACCTTATTTCCCTTGGTTCTCACGATTTTCTCTGAACATTACAGGATATCCCTTTTCTTGGGAACCAGAACATAAAAAAAACACGGCGAGTCAACTCGACGCGTGAATAGGTCCATGAGAATAATAAAGATATTAGCGATGGAAAAGATTTCATTACAACAGTTATCAAGAGTGCTTATACCGACCAATCACATACTTTTATCTGCTTTATACTACACATCTACCGCAGGTGGCCTATCCAAAATTAGCTCAGTGCTGATATATTAACCTGAATTGCAGTTTCAAAATTAAAAAAAAAGGTGTTGAAATGCCACCCTCGAATGAAAAAACGTCGTATTACAAATTATATACGACCAAGTTAGAGAGCACGAAAAACAGCAGCAAGATTGCAAGAAAGTGTCTTCCTCTTTTTCTTATTTATTAAAATTAAGACAAAAAATTTAAAATTCAAACATTATGTTTTTCAAAATATATCGAAAACCGAAAAACTTTCAACTATTTCTTCGCGGCATATTATTGATACATGTTGATCGTTACCGAGTTCCCCTTGTTGGCCTGCGAATTTGGGACACCCAGTACACCAAGGAGTCGAATTGCACTAACTCCTATGCTATAACTCGTACAAGTTTCAAGTAAACTTTTAAGGGTTTGTAATGCAACTAACAAGCGAGGTGATGAATTATTATTGATACAAATTGAAAACTCCATACTTTGTCAAAACACTTGTTTGTATATCTTCACTTAAAAGGAAGCTATTGGCGTGAATCAAAAACCAATGTGTGAAGAGGGGAACACACTTCAATCCAAAACATAATGAAGCTGAGTTAAAAGTCAATGTGGCTATTTTTTTTTCTGGTCTGTTTTTTTTGACGGTGAGTGTAATTGATTAGTTTGTTGTGTATCTGTGTTTTGCATTTGTCCACTAACGATATAGTCTGACAGTTTTGTACTGTACTTTTTACAGGACAAATAAACTGAATTGAATTTGACAATTTTTTAATTTTTCAAGTTGGTGAGGCATGTATGTTGAAGGGAACCAACCAAAATGGAACGTGCCAAATAATGTCGCGATGTCCATTTGTTTTGAATCAAACTAAAAATGGTGTGAATGCAACATTATGTGGATTTCAAGAAGAAGACACTCCTATAGTATGTTGCCCGGGTGAGTTAATTTCTACTATTTCCTACGAGTCACTATAATTTATACCTATTGGTGTTTTAGTTATCAATAACAGAGCATCTACTACTTCAAGTTTAAGTGTACAAAGTGAGCCCTGATAAGGACTCAGCAAGGTCAAATTATAACATACGTGTTTTTAGAATGTGAAGAATACAGTAAACCCATGACGGAACTTCACCATTTAATTTCCTTGGATGCATTAGATCCCAAAGTACTAAATGTAACTACAGCTAAAGTCACTAATAATCAGGGTCCACTGATAGTAGGAGGACAACTAGCAGAACTCGGAGAATTTCCATTTATGGTAGCAACAATTTCCATGATGATATATATTAACTCAGTGACAAACACATAATGTGAGAGTATTCATTTCTGAACTTTGATAGGAAATTCTGCAAAGAAATTCAATTTTTTATACGATGTTCTCTGAACATTACAGGATATCCCTTTTCGTGAGAAACAGAACATAAAAAAAACGATCGAAGCTATTACACCTCCTAAAGGTGGACGTATCAATTTGAAAAATATTTCCAGCAATTTTTATTGGTCAATTTCCTCTGAAGGATTTTTCCCCAATAAACTTCTACGACTATTATAGTTACTGAAATTCAATTCCAAATATATTTCAACGCTTGTTTTCGCCAATAGTTTGAATAACCTCTATATTCCATAATTTATAGGCACTGGTTGGCTTCAACACTACAGATTCACCATGGAAATGTGGAGGAACATTAATAAGTGAAAGATACATCCTCACTGCTGCTCACTGTACTTTCTGGTTCAATAAGTGCGTATGCATGCATGAATCATAATTTATTCACCAAAATCATCCAAGCGACTCTGCCTATTCGTAATGGAATGTTTCCCGCATTTTTCAGTGGCCCAACAAAGGTAAGGTTAGGAGAGCTAGATCTATCAACTAATGGGGAGCAGCGTATGGACTACTCAGTCTCATCTATAATCGTCCATCCAGCTTATGCCTGGCCGAAGAAATACAACGATATAGCGCTACTACAAACCCAAACCGCAGTCATATTCACAAAATTCATTCGGCCAGCTTGTCTGGCAACTGATCCTCTTTTGGAATCTGGAAATCCATTGGCGACTGGGTGGGGAAAAACTGGTTTCGCAGAACCGTCCAGTGATAAACTTCTCAAGGTGCATCTTGACATTTTCGATATCGGGATATGCAACCGGTACTACAAGAATCAAGATGACCTGCCTAATGGAATGACATCTAGTATGTTATGTGTGGGAGAATCAATAAATTCAACAAAGAGGAGAGACACTTGCCCTGTAAGAGTCATTCAAAGATATTCACCGAAGACACCTATTTTTTTGTCATACCACTACTTATTGGCATCTCAAAAAATAGACAATATTTTAGTGAACAATGAAAGGATGTTTCCAAATCGGAAAAACCGTTTTAAAGGTATACGGTGAAATTCGTACCGGTTATGAAGTCGAAAGCAATTTTCCAGAAGCCGATTTTCACCTATCCAGTGGCCATATGTGACCAGTGGCGTTGGATTTTTTAATGACAATTATTGGAATCCGAATATCGCCATGCATCACGTGGAAAAATATACATAGATCATTAAGAAACTTCTGAAAAGAGTTCACAAATCCGACTCTTTGAAATTTACAGAAAAAAAATCTCCATAAGGAATTGATCAAGAATAATACCTATGCTTTATTTACAGTCCGTCTAAGTGGTGGTTGCCATCAAAACATTGAAAAAATCGTATAAACCCTCTTGAAAAGTTTAGCCAAGTTGAGATTTGTTACAGACATTATTGAATAGGTCTGGAATATTGTGTTACGAGATGAATTATTTGCAAACCGTCTAAGTGGTAGTCACGTACCGAACCCTTCAACTCGTAAAATAATATTTCAGATCTATTCAATAATGCTTGTACTCAATCTCAACTTGGAAAAACGTTTACGATGATTTTTTCAATGTTTCGATGGGAGACCACTATGAGGCTACCTAAATGCAATTCGTTACATCGGTATTATTCTAGATCAATTCATATTCTCATGACGATTTTTTTTCTGTAAATTTAAAGTGTCGAATGTATTATTAGAACGTTCTTAATGATCTATGTATCTACATTTTCCCACGTGTATGGCTTTTCGGATTCCAATAATTGTCATAGTTATCATAGCATAGGTGCCATAAAAATAGTTATTTAGGAAAAAAAAACACCGTTCAGAAATAATGCAAATTGTATATGCACATCAATACCTGTGTTACAGTCTGAATCATCCCAAAATAGGATTTTCCTAATTGCTATCTGATGAATTTTAAATCTTGATCAAATCTCATCTGTTTATAGGGTGATTCTGGTGGACCTTTGCTAGTGACAACAAATTCGAATGTGAGGAAATTCTACGTTATTGGGATAACTTCGTTTGGAAAAGCATGTGGAGTGAGCACAATCCCAGCAGTATATACCAGGGTGTCGAAATATATATCATGGATAGAAGAACAGGTTTGGTAGCTGTTGAGTACCTACCTATTGATGAAAATAAGGTTTGCAATAGATTTTTTGTATAAATTGAGGAAATGTATGATAGATATTTGTGATTAAAATTAATCAAAATTTCTTATCGAAAAACAATTTTTGTCTTCCGAAACCATTTTATCTATTCCAGTACACCGAAACAGGTGGCATTATCAACGATCAAAACTTATTATGAATATAATAGGAGTAGGGCACTCAAGTTATCCTTGCCCAACTTAATCTTGATGGGGAGCGAACTTGAGATGCGGTTGCCTTCACGGGATGATCTTGTAACCCAATGTCAACTTGAAAGCTGACGTGTGAAAGAAGTGACATTCCTAGACGTAATATTTGATTCTGATAAAGGTTTTTCTGTTGCCTAAAATCTCCAAACATTCAAGAGGAATTTTAGAAAATATTCGATGATGTAATATAAAAAACAGCAAAAAGAAATCTAATTTAATATTATTTTCGCTATTGAAGACTTACACATCAAAATCGAACCGACATATTATGATTCTTCTTTTTGAAGAAAGGAAAGAATTGCATTACAACCAAACCATAGCCACCACCTATGATGAAAAAAAATCAGGTAAATACTCGAAAGTTATTACCTTGTAACTCTACCAACAACCATGTTATTCACATGTCGAAAAATCGAACATTTGAACTCGAAAACAAAAAACACTAGCAAATTGTTTGAGAAACCGCGTATATGACTGAAAAAAATATATTAACCGATGATTGTATTTCAGGTTTGGGACCATGCAGAACTTTTTATAAAGGGGGTCTTTTTTTCGTAAAAACAATAATAGAAACATTTTTCATATGGTGCGAACTTTAGCAGACATACTATATATTCCTGGAGATCATTTTATTCAGAAAAAGAAAAAATATAAGTTTATGTCACATAGTTTCAACCAAGGTTCCACCTTAGATATCGATGCGCGGTGTTGGAAATAGATTTTAAACGATAATCGAGCTCGTAACATCTAGGTCAGTTTTTTCTAACTCTCCATCATCGACTGGTGTTCTAGGAAATTTTGAGAGGAAGAAACCTATTGAAAATGGAGATAAGAACTGTAATGTTATGGGAGATAATTAAAGGAAATTTTTATGCAACGAACCGGTTCTTTATGGTGATTAAGGACTGCCTATGGAATGAGTCGAATTTCTGAAAGTCACTGTACCGGGCGTCCACGAAAAATGTACCGCCCTGTAACTTTTGGAGTATCGAATACTGCGATCATTGACAACACTTTCTAAGAATGCATCCTTCCGTTTGAACAGGTTTCACCGGAAACTACATCAATGTAATACTCAAACGGGACTCTGTATTATTTCACATAATACCTCATCGATATGTTTATTCAGAAATGGTTCTATTCCGGTTCCAATTGGAAAAATTCGAATTGATATCATTTTCTATCCCAAAATCGAGAAAATAATGTGTTCATGATTTCTCATAATTAGTAAGTTATTAATATACGGTTATATTCCGCTAATATAACACACATTGAGACCATCAACAATAACTACCCAACCAAGAAGAGCTATTGAACACCATTCGCTGGTCAACCCACTCTGTACTAGCGGCGAGCTGCGATTCTGCGAATGACTCTATAAGCAGAACAGAACTTTCAAAACCTCAAAATACTGTTTGTTTTAATTATTTACAATTCTCATGGCCACCCGGTATATGTTTATGTGAAAACAACAAAATAACTCGATGTATAATTAATGACGATATCACATCATAGTAAACCAGTGAGTAGCAAGTTCTTGGTTGAGTGGAATGGAGCAAGAATTGCTTGTGCCCCGCTAGATCGTTTACTGTGCATGTTGTTGTATTCAATTCTTATCTGAAGATAGTTTCTGGGAATTGCGTGAAAGGTTACGCCTCTGGTAAATCAGACAGGTTCTTATTCGGATGATTTGATATGGACAGTGATAGCCTTCAGTGTTTACCTTCAGAACGGATATGTTAGTTCCATCAACGAACAGACAAGTGTCGATCAATGCCAATACTTCGGGATTCATGCGTTTTTTGGTACCATGTTGACATCGGTTTCAATTCTGTTTTTAACTTATTTTTCAGTATTCGCGGAAGGTAAGCTGATCCTTGCAATTTAATAGTAATATTTTAAGTACCTACATCGTTCAAAAATTGACGTTCCATTGAACCAGCTACCAAATGATCCATTCAAGACGCCTATTTCCATTTTTATGTAAACCTATAATGTTCGTGGGTATTAGAAATAAACCAGAAAATATATCAAATCGATTTTTTGGTATGTTTCCAAAAAAATTTGACTTCAAAAATATCATACCCAGGGTACTTATTCATATTTTTTATTAATTCGTACTTTGATCTCTTCTATTTTAACCTTATACTTTAAGAAGGAAGTAACTTTGAATACGAATGATAACACAACAGTAGATGCATTTCGAAAACCGCTGCAAGGATATTCATGATAAGCGAACGTAAATAGCAGGCTCTCAACATTTTTGACGGCAAGCAGATACCTACTTATCATTTCTTCATATTTACCTTAAATTCCGATTTTGTAAGGTAGGCCATAATTAGTGGCAGAAAATGATTATTCCAATGTAATTTTAATGAATTCTTGAATTATACAACAATGTCAGGAAGAGCAAATAACACCATTAGATATAGAGAATAAGTCTCACAGGTATTCAAATGAGGACTATTTGAAAAAAAATAGTTTCATGTTTCATGGCGGAAAAGGGGGAACACTAATAATAGGTATATAATTTTGAATGATAAATTAGATGAAAATAAGTATTTATTATTTTATATGAGACGCTTGAAAGTGAGGTCAAATATTAGAAATTAGGATTTTCGAATTTTCACCCTCGAAATTCATACCGTATATATAGGTACTCTACGTGTGTCCCAAAGTGAATAAGTTGGTCTACAATAAGTAAAATAAAGTGATATTTCGATTTCACAAACTTGGCCAATGAATATAAATTCAAATAAGTTCTTATAAGGTTACACTTTATATACTTGTATGTAAGTAGGTATTCTTAACGCATTTCCACAAATTACAAATTTCTCAGTTTGGCGATTTGAATCTTGGAAAGGTGCCACAAGAAAATACTGCGCCATCTATGTACTGCGCGTAGGATTCTTTTAGGGAGTGTCTAGAGGTCCGGGCGCCCGGATTCGAGATACAAATATTCATTTGACCGGGCGCTCGGTAGTAGGCGAGATCACTCATTATTTCTGGAAAAAATACCAAATGTTTCTTATTTCCTAAGACATGACAAAGTTCACATCGAGACAGGCACGCTTTTCAAACTACATACCGGTTTCGGGCTTATTGGCCCTCTGCAATAATCTGCATTCACAGTGTGAATCGTTGCATGGACTACGAGCAGATATGAATCAATGTTCTGCGTGATATTTGCCAAAATAGTGGTTGTTTTCTGCTCGTGTTAGGCATGCTTTACCAGACATTCAAATTCAAACTGTGTTTGATATTTTAAATTGGATAATACTATTTTTCTTTTATTTCTTCACAAGTTCACGATATGAGTAGAACGAAAAACAAATGACATAGCACCAGTATACATACCTACATGTCATTCAAGATCAACGGAATAAACACGAAGTGTGAATATGAAAAAGGCCGAAACAAGTTGTTTTATTCATGGGATGGAATTGAATAGCATTTCCTCATAAGTTTCGAAAAATATTGGAACTGGTATCACAAGAATATGTTTTTCCAGAAAAACCAGGCGCCCGGTGAAAAAAATATTCGTGTTTGAAATCCGGGCTCCCGGACCTTTAGACACTCCCATTTTTCAATAGTTTTTCAAATCCAAGTATTATTATTTTTCAGTTAACGACAGATGTATTGAGAATCATTCAAATAGACGTGGTGTATGTAAAATTATAATAGATTGTCCAGTAGCAGAAGAACAAGCTAAGAATGGCATAGAAACAACATTATGTGGATTTTATCAGTTAACTGTGCCGATAGTATGTTGCGTGGGTGAGTATATACTTAATTCATACATCATAAACTCGGCTTTCTCTCTCTGTAACTTTCTCTTTTGTACTTTTGACTATTATAAGTTAAATTATTATGAAGAAAAGTTTCGGACTTCCATTGTCTAAAGGTATGAAGATTTGAATCCTGAGAAAAGAAAAGATGAGTTATGCTGAAAAAACGAAATAAGTGATGAATAAAAAATTAACTATTTTATCGAATCAAGAAGATTCGAGTATCAATAAATCAGGTTAGTATTAGTGTTAGTATATATGAAGTCGAAAATTGTAGATTTAAATGGGAGTTTAACTAGTCGATGAGCCTGAAAATAAGAAAAAATTGAATTAGAAATCAATAGCCTGAAAAAGAAAAGTTGAATTAGAAATCAATAGCCTGAAAAAAGGAAAGTTGAATTAGAAATCAATAGCCTGAAAAAAGAAAAGTTGAATTAAAAATTAAAATAAAATGAATGAATAAAGAATTAAAATTATGAGAAAGATTCAAATCGAGTTTGTTTATTCATCACTTATTTCGTTTTTTCAGCATAACTCATCTTTTCTTTTCTCAGGATTCAAATCTTCATACCTTTAGACAATGGAAGTCCGAAACTTTTCTTCACAACTCGAGACATTGTCAGCCACCTTCAAACAAAAGTTAAATTATTATATTATGAATTCTTTGATAAAAATATTAACAGCCATATTCGGTTCGTTTCAATTCAAGTATCTTTTTCAGATGTTTCAAAAATCATTTATAATTTAAAAAAAACGAGATACCAGTCGAGAATTACCGGTAACTTTGCACTTATCATGCGATGTATATTTTGATGAACATTTTTGTTGGTACTTACGTATTTTGACCTGAAAAACACGAATTTCATAATATTATCTTGAACATATCTCTACTTTTCGAGATAATCGATGCGAAAGTTCAAAATTTCACCTTCTTTGTATGGCAACTTCTGGGCAAGTATTGTAGGTATCTCCTTAGATCCCAGGACATACTACATGCATTTACCATGGGTTAATTATTATTTTTGTGTAAGAAAAACATCGTAAATATGTAATTTTTCCGTATTTTTCCTATTATTTCTTAAACTAGGCTACATAAACAACGGCCATTTTGAAAACCTCAGTGCGAATCTTGAGCGAATAAAGGTGGATTCATAGCTGCCTTATAGCAACAGGAGCCAGTGATATGTGTTCTCTCTCTTCAATACATGTCAAAAAGAAAGATGGATATCTGTAAAAGAAAGTGAAATTTCGAATTTTGGCAACGATTATCTCGAAGACTAGAGATATGTTCACGATAATATTATGAAATTCGTGTTTTTCAGGTCAAAATACGTAAGTACCAACAAAAATTTTCATCAAAATATAGATCGCATAATAAGTGCAAAATTACCGAATTATATACCGACCGTCAATTTGAATTGTTCCCAAACTAGGCAAACTTTGAAAAAATCACTGTTAAAAAAAGACCTCCGGCATATTCTACATATACTGAGTTGCGTGTATTTATAAATGTATAATATAGTTTCACCAGCTTCAATGTACGAAAACTGCAGATGCTGACAATATTACAGAATATCCACTTAGTTTGGGAAATATACCCTCTTATATAGAAATTTTATAACAAGATTAAAGGACAGACCCTCCGGAGAGCTGATCCCCTTTTCTGGATGCGCCACTGCTTGCGTATTGGTTCATTCATGTGCTTTTTTTTAAATTAATTCATTTGACTAACATTCTTTGACGCCGACTTATCATAACACCGCCAATTTTTGGTTTGTAAATCCTTTTCAATTTGACATTATCAACAAAGAGAACAAGACATATTCATTTATAATCTATTTATTACTCGTTTTGTCATAAAAATGCTCATTAAAAAATGTATACAACATATGAGTTATAATTAATGGCAAAAAAACTAGACATGCATAAATAGACAAAATACACTTCGAAGTTATTAGTCCTGAGTGCCATAATTGTTGTTCATTGTTAATAATAATTATATCCAATACGGGTTCAGCATAGAAACAAGGCAGTTTATTACATAGATTTAAATTGTTACTACACATTCGGTATTCATCAGAGGATGTCTATATAGTTGATGATAATTATAATTGTTTTTTTTATGAATCAATAAAGTGGACAATAAGATGTTAAGTTAAAGATTTGATGAGATGTTGATCCACAATGAGAAAGTATTGTGACGACATGCAAGTCTCTACGGAAAAATGAAATTCCGAGTTTTGAGTCTGATTATCGTGAAATTCATCAACTATTGAATACATAATCAAAATACCTTTCAAACGAGATGTCACAAAGCATACTTCTCCATTTAATTTTCTTCCTATATGACGTCACGTTTATGCGAATAAGTACCTTGAAAAGTAGTAATTATATGGTACCTACCACACAAGTGCAGTACATTTGAATGAAAAATATTGATCCGTTCTGAAGATGATATGTATAGAATCAATCAATTATTGTCCTTAAAACAATCCATTTTCCGTTTTCAGACAGCCATTCACTAGCACAACCGAACGTTGATGGACCTGATTTTATTTATCCGTCAGAAGTTAGTGGCGGAAGTGATTCAAAATTTAGTGGTGAACAAGGTGAGCATGGCATTCAAAGAATTTTCATACTTCATATTTTCTACATAACTCTATGGATTAATTGATTGATTTTTTGTTGAAGCTGAGAAGTACGGGTCGACTTCGCCCTTTGTTTTTCTCTAGTCTGCACCCAGATAAATTTTTGTTTTCAATAGCCATAGTCTCTGGGCTGGCGGTCGAATGCGTGTATCGTTGGCTTATAGTCTAGACTGGAGGTTCCGGGTTCGAATCCCGGCGGGGCTACTAGAAATTTTATTTATTTCTGTAGCATCGTTTAGCGGGATGAGATAGGTGACCAACCGAACATTCTTGGTACCTAGATATCAATCCTTCAGACTTTCAAAGATAGCCAGCCGAGTAGTGCTTCGGATGACACTTAAAAAGCTAAGGTCCCCGTTTTCCTTACTCATACAAGACTTCGAGGGTTGCTTTGCAACTAAGTTGGCGGTTAAAAACACTCTTCAAACACACACACTTTTCAATAGCCAGCTTCTCAACGCACTTGTTCACCAGCCCAGCCAGAGTGTTTCTCAAGTACGTGTAGAAAATTCAGGAGCATGTTTCTGACGTTAAAATAAGAAAAAAGTTTCTATATACATATGGCATGTTATTATTTTCTGATTTTCTCATATAAAGAGTGTCAACGTTGAATTCTCAATTTATAGGTTCCTTCACGAAAGAGACAAACTAACATAAAATTTGATTGTCTTTGAAAAATACTTGTAGATACTAAACTTATTTCGAATGTAACAATCATTTCGAAATCTATAAAAAAAAAACAAAAAATAAGAATTCAACTCTAATACTCATATCTGCATCTCATAAATGAATAACTTGTGGACATGAATGTCTCTTTTTGACGTCAACAATATGCTTCTATTTTCTTAATGTTTTCCTACTTAAGAAACACCCTGTAAATCTAGATATGCATTATAAACATGTTCAATGCCATCAATCTAATCCTAACTCGTACAAGTTTACCCAGTCAAGTTTTGAGGGTTGGTAAGGCAACTAGGATAGTGGTAAAAAAATTCACAGGGGGATTCAAAGAGTTGCGTCAAATCGAAAACATTGCGAAAAGGATATAAATATTGAGTAGATCAGTTGATTTATGATAGATATAAGTATGACAAGAAGATTTGAAAAAATATTTTTTTTCTAAGAAAAAAACACCTACAGCTTGGCAAATCTAGCTTGGCCTCTGAGGATGCGCGAAAACTAACAGGGAACGTATAATATGCCTCGTCTGGCCCCACTCCGAAGCTGTACATAGAGATGGATAGATATTGACTGGCGAATTCACTTCCTATCCTGTGACTGGTCCCAAATCTCTTGATTTCGCCTACTTCGATAAAAAGTGTCTAACGTGACATTACGTGGGTAAATCTCGCTAAGTGAAGCCGCGATTCCAAGCAAATTTACAGGTTACTGCAGGTGTCACTACAAAAGTGTAAATATTTGATTCTGAATGATGTCTAATCGTTTATAACAGTTTCATGTAGCCATTTTCAATTAGTTCAATGCGAATATGGATCGAAATTGATGTAATGTGAATTTTTCAAATATCTTTCGATGGTAGCGCCTCTATTGTTCTATGAGAGAACCCCACGTAACGAGCTGAAATTCAATTGTTTCAAATCAAGGATTTTTCTGCCGAAACAATTGAATAGTAGCACCACCAGGTCTTATTTTCATCATTCTGTACATATAAACAAAAACATCACAAAAACACATGTATGAGTGGAAAACAAACATTTTTTGCAACTTGAGAGGAAAATGTCGCCGTTGAGCAATTTGAGGTTTACTAGTTTTTCATGTTTTCACTATCGGAAGAAAGAACGTTAATTTCATCAGGAATCTATTAACGCCACTTCAAGAGCAAATAAATCAGCTTCAGCGTAACTTGTAAATTCAACTACTACATCCTAATAAATTGGAGATGAAAAGGAAATATAATGCGCGACAGCAAAGCCAGACAAAAAATTCGGGAAAGTAAATAATGCAATGTCTCCACATATAATTTGTTATTTGATACTTCTACAATTTTTTATCGCGTCTCGACTAAAGAAGGCTAAAGAAGTATCTGCGTATCGTATTGTAATTTTTACTATACATTTATATACATTATTTCAGATGGAAGTTTGAATGTTAAACCGAATAATAAATTCTTCTCAAATGAGGCAGATCTTTTATTTCCTGATACTCTTCCCATAAATAAAGGTTCCACCAATACTGACAATGCTGAAAATTTGAGATTAAGTGACCAGAGTAAGTACAGAATATAATTTTCGATCCATCGAGCACTCAATTGTTTTTATCGAACTTTTTTCGCCAATTTATAATTTCTGATGATGGTTGGCAAACTTGCACTCGACATTTTTTTTTTCAGAATGTGAAGAGTATACTAGACTAGTCACATCTGTAGTTCAAGTAATTCCGTTGGTAACAGATACAAAACCTATCAATATAAGTGTACCAAAATGTGAGTACACTGGTATTCCACTTATTGTTGGAGGAAAACCTGCTGCACCTGGTGAATTTCCATTCATGGTAATTTAAAAAAATCTTAGCACAACATTTTTCCACTGAATAAACTATGGAATGTGTTAAATAATCGCTAGTGTCACATCTCACAGATGACAAACCAAACGCCAACTCATAAGATCGTAATGATTAATAATCCTTTTGTTACCTATACTGCTTTCCAGATTTTCCAACTCACAGCTTTTCAATGCTTCAATTACTTTTCAGGCTGCTATTGGCTTCAATACCACTGATCAACCTTGGAGATGTGGTGGTACTCTTATAAGTGACAGATTCGTCCTAACTGCTGGCCACTGTACATACACTAGAGATGCGTGAGTAACAGAATAATCAAGAGTTTGTGATGATCTATTACTATCTAGAAGTAACACATTGAAATTTTTGAAATCGTTACATTTAGCGCGCCATATTCTCATTAAAACACGAAACTGCCATCAACCCACCAACAACCTTCAAAAGAATTTTTGACTGTAGAGGATGGATAAACCCGCTAAATTTGTTTTCTTGTGCGTAAAACACGCAGATCACACAATTAATTGCCCACTTGCTACACAGAGTGTAAGAGGATTATGGTACATCTTTGTGACCTTGGATACAACCCCCGTCATACCTTTAGTTTCAGATATATGTACAGTGTGTCTACCTTAACGAATTACCACCCCTGTCAGGTCGTTATTATTTGATCAATTTTGAAAAACTTTTTTTTATAGGTATTTGGAATGTCTATCCGAAAATAGAGTGAGAGAGTGAGTTTTGGGCTGTTGTCGTGGCCAAGTGTGACCAATTTTAATGACCCATTTTTCGAAAAGTACCATTAGGGAATTTTTTCACAAAAAATGAAGATGGATTCTGAATCAGGATCACTTGAAACATACCTGTACCGATTTTCATCATCATGAAATACAGGATGTCCGATTGTTTTTTCAATATTTCATCAAAAAAATGTACTATTGTGGTATTTTTGGCAAGAATCAATGACAAATTATAATTGAGGATTACTTCGAACATATTTGTACCAATTTTCATCATTAGAATATACAATGTGTGTGAGGAAAATAAATGAGGTAATGAACAAAAATCATCGATGTATTGAAAAGTGTATTGAAGAATTAGGTGGATCTTCCTAAATGATAATTTATCATAACTTCTTCCCAAAAATACCATAATAGTACATTTTTTTATGAAGTATTGAAAAAAAAAACAAAAATTTCGGACATACTGTTTTTTATGATGATGAAAATCGGTACAGGTATGTTTCAAGTAATCCTGATTCAGAATCCCTAATAAAACTTTTTGAAAAATTGGCCAATAAAATTGGTCGCATTGGGCTGCGATAACAGCCAAAATATAATCAAATATTGTCGGAAAGAAATTTCAAATACCTATTCAACAAAAAAAAGTTTTTCAAAATAGATCAATTATTAACGATTTTAAAGTGGTGGTAAGACCTTAAGGTGGTATGTCACGTTCTTACATATTTATGAGACTGGAAGTGATAGTAACTTCCGATATTCGAATGAAAAAGGAAACAACCTATATATTATAGCATTACTGCATAATTTTCTGAATCTAATGACACTACATAGAGTGGCATTTCAAACATCAAAATTTATTTTTATTTTCCATCTAATAGTGCGAATAATGTGTAGATTTACTCAGATTGGCCGGTTCTGTAATGCTAGAAAAACTTGAAGTACCGTCAAAAACGTCGAATTCCGTGACAACACCAAGTAGAGTTCATCAAAATGATTCTTGGGTCGAAACTGTGGCACCATTCGTTAGTACTCGAATAAGCAGTTCATTTAAGAAATGCCATATTGAAATTTGTGTTAGAAATTGGATAAAATAAATGTTTACTTGAAGGTACATATAATCTCTTGGATGTTAACTGTTATAGTAAACTATATCCTGCGGAAAGAAGAGTAGTAATAATACAAATAGCTATTACTAGCGCTGAGGAAGAAAATATTGAGGTTAATTAGTATTTTTAAACCATTTGAAACTGCCTAAATCAAGAGAAATGAAATATCAGTTTTACAAACAAGGACCAGAATTTATGAGCTAGAACAATGATTTTTTTAATCAAAATATTTGGATGGCATTTATGCTTTCCTACATAAGTAAATCAATGACATTAATAAAGAAAAGTTGGAATTTCCATTTTTTCGACTTGACAACATATATTATAGGTGTTTAATCAATTATTGTTTCTAATTTATCTTTTTTGAAAAGTTGTTTTATTGGATCAATTACAATTAATGTTATCCATACTCAGTGTGTTCATTTGAAAACATGCCACCCCCAATACTTTGGAAAGCAACAATTTGCCGAGACACGTAAATTTTTGTTTGAAGGGGAAACTTTTGTGCAACATGCCGTCTTGATCTATTAATCCCCTTAGCCCTCATTGACCACTCTTAAATTGAAGTACCTTAATTGTGATACACAATTAAAACTTCCTCAAATATAAACCAATTTCAAAAAGCCGCACACCGTTGCATTCGTAATGAATGGTAATGACACGATATTTAAACTGATGTATCGCGAATGGGGTACTTCCATTAAGGATTTTCAAGTTGGGGTTGCTGATGGCTAAGGGGATAAATAGATCAAGGCGACATGTAGTCATAAAAAGTTCCCTCTTCAAACTAAATTTGACATGTCACGACAAATTTTTGTGCTTTCCAAATTATTAAGGTGGTAAGTTTTCAAATAAACACCCTGTATACAATAACCTTGAAATTATTTTTAGAGGACCACCAACAATAATTCGACTGGGAGACTTAGACTTATCTAACGACCAAGATGGTTCAGAACAACAGACCTACTTAGTATCAAGAGTGATAACTCACCCAGAATACAAATACCCTCTGAAATACAACGATATCGCCCTTTTAAAGACGAACAAAATAATCAGATTCACAACGTATGTTAGACCAGCTTGTCTCTACACGAAAAGCAATATAGAATTCAAAGTAGGAATAGCGACAGGATGGGGTAAAACGGATTTTGCTGGTGAAAACAGTGATACATTGATGAAGGTCACTCTTAATATCTACAACAATCAACAGTGTTATAGGGTGTATCAGAACATTAATGATTTACCAAATGGGATAAATTCGAAAATGATATGTGCAGGAGAACTGAAAGGAGGTCGAGACACATGCCAAGTAAGTTGTGTCAAATGATTAAATGAAATGTCGAATTGAGAAATGGTAAATTACTACCCGGTTTGAAATGGTCTATAAATTTAACAGAAGAGATATGTTTATTCATGTTATTACACCGATTACTACCCAGCAAACACATCTGTAATATTCACGTGAATATTACATAAAATCAATGGAATATTCTTATGTAAAATAGTTATGTGAATATTACATCTCATTTCTAAGATACGTAAACTTCGTTTTTATGTAAATAGTTGACATAAATATGACATAGCTAATATATAAAAACTTGCTGTCAAAATGTTAAGCACATTATCAAGTAACTACTATGTAAAAATGTGAACCTCATCTTTATGTAAATAGTTTACATTAATATGACATGGCTGGAACATAAAAACTTGCTGTCAATATCAGAAGCACAGTTATTAAGTAAATACTATGTAAAAATTTGAACTTCATGTTTATGTGAATATTCGACATGAATAGGACATATTCAATATATAAAAACTTGCTGTCAATATTATAAACACAGTATTAAGTAACTACTATGTAAAAATGTGAACTTCATCTTTATGTGAATATTTGACATAAATATAATATATTTTATACATAAAAACTTGCTGTATTAATGTAACATTATTAATGTAACTCCTATGTGGAGGTGTTACTTATATGCTCTCATAGTTTCTCATTCGTTCGATTATATACAATATTATAAGATGTACGATGAGTCGATGAGGTGATAGTAGTGATAGTACGTTTCTTTGCTAAAAATGCGAAATAAATATATATGTCTGTATCATAAAAAACTTGTTAAATATTAAAGAGGTCTGGTATCTCAGTGGTAGAAGCGTCAGATTTGTAACCGCAGGGACCGAGGTTCGAATCCCGTCGAGGGCAGAGAATTTATCAAGGTAAGAAGTGATCTCGGATACTTATATAATAATAGGTAAGGTTCTCGTTATAATTACTATCGTTCAAGTTCAGCTAAGCAATTTCTAGGATAGTGGTAAGAAACAAAAAAGTGATATCTGAGTAATATATAATAAAATATTTTTTATATAAGTGTTTAAAAATTTTGTTTCAGTAGTTATATAAATGCTATGTAACGAAGAAGTGTTATTTGAGGCGGACATTTCTACGTAACTCTGATGTAAATATTATGTAACCTATTAACATGTATCATGTTGTGGCGGACATATAAAATTAATATAATATATATAAAGTAGTTACATCAATGTTATGTAAAAAGAAGGTGGTATCTGAGGTGGACATTTCGCCATATATGTAATGTAAATTTTACGCAACATTGTTACATAACATGTATCATCAGTTATGTAACATTTATGTCAATTTTACGTATTTGTGTTTGCTGGGTACAATCTGAATAAGAATTGTGATGCTTATTTAGATGGTCTCTTCTATTCTGATCATCTAACTTCATTAATGAATACTTCAGTAGTGAAATTCTGCAATGAAGAGCCTTTAATGTCTATACATAAATCAAGAAAAAAAACTACAGTTTCTTCTACTGAATATTTATGCATAAGGCTTACCTCAATTAGAGAAAAATGCTAAAAAATATATCCTTTAATTTTTTAATTTGCGAATGTTTTTAGGGAGACTCAGGAGGACCTCTCATCGTATCAAGACCTGAAAATAAGTGTAGTTTTTACGTAGTTGGTATAACTTCATTTGGAAAAGCATGTGCTCAAAGGAACACTCCAGCTATTTATACGAGGGTGTCTGAATATGTAACATGGATTGAACAAACAATATGGTAGGTGACACAGATATAGGATTTCCTCCACTCATGTTAACAGTTCACCAATAAATTGTGCCAATCATTTTTACTTGTGTTGTTTCAATTCACTGATCTAGATATTTATAAAAGGAGCGCATAAGTTCGCCAGTTTTTTAATTATTCAACTCCTGAAACTAGCACCTGCCTTGATCAGGTTTTTGCGAGGAAAACATTGGTTTTAACAAGTTAATTGCCTACTTCGCCTTTAGAAAACGCCTAGACTATTTGCGATAGAAAATAACACGTAGCACTATCATGGTAACAACTCGAACTTCTCAAAATGGTATTTGTTTTTGTATTTGTGACATTTCTGTCATTGTGATATTACCGACATTTGTGGCGCTGCCGCCAAAGAACTCTATAAAAACTGCGTGTTTTCACAAGTCACCGCTAGGTAGCGTATCGCTTAGCACCCATCGCGAATATACTGCGTTCTCTACGATCAAGTAGACCACATTTCAGTTCTATTGAAATAAATGACTTACCATATGAGAAACCAATTCCATGAATTCAGTCGAGCTCTCAGCCACTCCCACATGTTATTGATATGGAAACTTCATCCTAGAGTATGTCTTTCTTCCGCTGCTTGTCGATGCTGTTTCCAGTTGTGGCAGTAGAACATGTGATGGAAATTTCCCACAGCTATAGCAAGATAGTCCCCCGTCTTTCAATGGACGTCTGCCATATGTTGAATATTCTAAATCTCTCGAGATTTGAGGATGAGTTTGATATTAATGGCTTCATCTATTACATTCTGGTGTTGTAATTTGAACAAACATTTTATGAACGACTAGCAGAAAAAAAATTTCAACTTAACTAAGTACATTCACTTATAAAAATGTATCCCTATAATGGATTTAATATTGTATATTTTGGTTTAGATTTAGAAGAAATTGAATCATCAATAAAGCAGGGATTCAGTGGAAAGTTGGAGAATATGGTATTTCGGAGTGTGTGAAAAACATTATCAGTGATAAGAATCATTTATTTTATTGGTGAACATTGAAGAGTTGAAAAATGTTATTTTAATTCCATGATTTTATTTACACTTAGTTATCAAACACTGCCGGTGATTTCTTTAGAAATTCCAATGATAATGATTATTGAAATATGATAATTTTTGCATTATAGACAGATCAGTAAAGTAGGGATTCAGTGGAAAGTTGGAGAATATGGTATTTCGGAGTGTGTGAAAGAGATTATCAGTGATAAGAATCATTTATTTTATTGGTGAACATGGAAGAGTTAAAAAATGTAATTTTAATACCATGATTTTATTTACACTAAGTTATCAAACACTGCCGGTGATTTCTTTAGAAATTCCAATGAGAATGATTATTGAAATATGATAATTTTTGTATTATAGACAAATCAGTTACTTTGTAGAAATAAGGCAGCGATAGTTAATTAAATTCACAACATTGGAATGCATCAGGTAAAGTCACTCAATACAGTCTCATTTTTACATAATCTCAATGGTAAATCTTAGGTACTTTTGCTTGATTAGGAGAAACGACTAGAAGGTTTAAGGCCATTCATCAATTTGTTCATCATGAATGGTGTGCCAAGTAAGTCCATTACCGATAGGTTCATGAGCAGATGGTAACAACACATTTTTTAAGAAAGACCTGAAAAATATTCAACTGCAAATAAATCTTCCACAATGGTCACATAAATTGAATAGTTCTTTAGAACAATTCCCAAATTACAAGTCGAACAAGTGAATGCTATGCAAATTATATGATTTCGCATTTTCTTGCACGACTTTTGGCCGGATGCAATGCATTAGAATCTTCCCGATAATGAGAAAGAATACGTACCTTCCTTGGACTAAGCCCAGGAATATGAACCAGTTTTTTCTCCTCCCAAAATTATAAGGATTTCTGTATATTCTGCCCATTTCTTGTAGTCTAACTGTCTCTGCTTTGTTAATGTTTGCTTCAATACTGGTCTCACCTCTTCCTATCAGCTGGCTGTGCCAAAGTGATAATAGACCCAAAGCAACAAAAACGCCTAAAACATTATGGAACATATGAGATTCAATATACTTGAGAAACAAGTCGCAGTTTTTTCTTATTTTGAATTCGTATGAATTACTATTGGGGTCCGAAGTCGACATTAGTTTGGAAATTACTCTATTCGAAGTTCAGTTACTCCCTCTGTATGGCAATTTTTCTCGAAAAATCTTCCTTCAGATGCACATGACTACTCATTCCATTATTTGAAGGATAAGGGTAATTCTCAGATCTAGAAGGAAGAGAGGGTAGTGAGTGAGAGTAGAATTGTTTCAAATGTCTATAATAACCAAACTGCGAACTTTGGACCCCAATTCCGACAGGTTCCTTTAAAAGAAATCAACAATAATTATTGATTAATGATTATAAAGTTTGGAATTAAAATTGGTGTAGGAATTTTAACGAAAATGACTTATAACGTGGCAAATTGATTTATTGACACATTATGCAGTTTGAATTGAAAAGAAGTTTTAACTCACCACTATTGATTAGTGCCATGTAAACTACAGCCCTTCTTCTCCAAGGACTTATGTATTCTGAAACTGCATCTGCGTCTTCCAGAAGAAAACTATCCAAATATTGTGAATCAGTCTGAAAAATCACAAAATGATAGTATTTATAATAATTTTTCATGTCATTTATCATATTGTTTTGTCACTGTAAAATCTATTCCAAAAAATTGGCCCAAATACCCGTATATGTTCGATCAAATAGTTGTTAATATATATTGTTTGTGTTAACCAGAAATCACATATGTGAAAGAGTGAAAAGTGTTTTTGACCGCCAACTTGGTTGCAAAGCAACCCTCTCGAAGTCTCAACGCACTCGACCACCAACCTAGTTTAAATAACTTCCTACAAAATTTTCCACGTAACTGTCATTGACTAAACGTTCACATTGTAACAATTTTAATGAAATTCAATGACATGATTCTGAACATGGTAATGAAACACTCAATATCTCATCAAATTTGTATATACAGTGTCCGCAATAAAGTTGACTACATATGGGAAAAAAATTGTTACTGATATTTCTGAAAAACTATAATGGCGGTTCGTTTCTGCATGTCTGATATCTGAACAATCCGATGCGACTTAAATCACGTAACCTCAGATTTGGCGGGTATTTGAAGAAAAGTTGTCAGTGGTGCCAAAAAAAGGGTCAACTTGAAAAGATATCCAAAAATTTTATCAGATAAATGTGCTTGGAATCCAACGAGGAGAAAATTATTAGACAATTACTTCAACTTGTACACTGTTATAATTGAAATTATTTTTGTATTGTTCGTTTTCTGTTATATTTACAAGCTTGCTAATATTTGATCACCATAATATTTGAGGTATTTTCAGAGTATCTGGAAAAGTATATTAGTACATATTCAGCACTTAAATGCAGCGAATAATTCAAAATGTATTCAAATATGAAGAAGTTATAAATTAATCAACAACATATTGTTTCAATAGCTAATTTGTTTGAAAATAATCTTATTGCTATATTTTGTATATTCAAAACTATATTGTTCGCTCACGTTACTTTTTGTTAAATAAATTAAATCAATTCATTATAATATTTTGTTTTTCAATCATGGCACACTAGATTTTCAAAATTTCATCTAAAATATTTTGGAAACATTAATAAAACAGAAGTTTCAGAAGAGAGATTGCATGTATATGGATAGATAATTTCATTTCTAGAAATAATATGAAAGCATAAACAGGGTGGTCCATGAAAAAATGCAAGTTTATGTCATATAGCTTCAACACCAGTTCTTACAATATAAAAACTAGATAAGCCACTGGAACCTTATCAGAAAAGTGATTTGCGAATCTTTTTACAAAAACTAGTAATAATCAAAAATAAATAAGTTAATGGGGTGATCAATGATGCACCACCCTGTATCTTTTAAACGGTTCAAGATATCGATTTGCGGTGTTCGGAGTTTGATTTTCAACTAGAATTGGAAATTCGCGTTTCCTATCAAAAGTGTCCAATTAGAAGGACGTCCGCGCGTCCACGAAAACTGAACCTCCCTGTAAATTTTAGGTAAATTGGCAGGAATATGCAAATCATATCTCAAAAGAGTAGTCCCTATGGTTGGTGCACTATCGCTATACGATCGGTCGTGTTATTGCGGCACTACCGCATGTTAATATTCACATCTGACACTGACAGTTTTGAAGTCCACGACCTTTAACGTCACTTTGTTCGATTATGGAATATTCACTTTCTGTACCAGAACACATAAGGAGCAAGTGGTTTTCTCACTCAAGTGTGAGAATGATTATATAATATCAATGAAAAAATGAATTATTACATTCAGTACTGGTCATGGAGAAATCATGTTCTTTTTTGCAGAATATTTTTGCATCATATAAAACGAGATATAATATGCAAATGTAAATTCCACTAAATTCTTAGCTTTCATTCCTTAGTTTTATCCTTTTTGTCATATGAAAAAAGTTATGTTATTCCTACTGAGAGTAGGTTTGAATAAAAGTTCATATAATCAAGACATTTAATCTACAATTTCCGCATTGATAAGATATGCAAGTCAAGGGAGACTGAAGAAAGGTCAATAATGCTTTATTTTGCAAGATTTAATTAAATTAAATAAATTATAACAAATATATAGGAAGTTAGTTGAAATTATTCAAATAATATTTGTTCTACAGGATCAGCAGTTTGTGATATGTTAGGATTCAAAAGGTGAAGTAGAGTTGTGAAGAATCAAATATCTTGACACCTTACCCTTAAGATGTCAATGTAACATAGGGAAAATCCTAGTCTATGTCATAACAAGCATGCTCACATAAGATATTCAAGAATGAATTTAAAATGTACCATAGTACAATCTCAAACATGATTTGTATGAATTTCAAAATTGTTTTACAAAATGAATTATTAACTTACCACTGGAATCAGAGCACCACTTCTGTTAATCTTCACAGAATGTCCTTCCAATTCAGGTTCTTCAGAATCAGTAGGAGTGAGCATTATTACAGTGTATGCTAGTTCAAATCCACATAAAATCACAAAAAATACTCCTGCAACCATGTACACCATGTAAAGAAAAAAATATCGGTGGTTTCTGTATCCCACACAATTATTTAGCCATGCTGTAGATATAGTTAAGAAAATGAAAATATTTAATATTATCACCAATCAAGTGTACCTGCATGGTCCTGGTTATCAGGTAAGTTTGAATTTCTGGTTGATGCAAGAAAGTAGAAGTTCTACTCTATTGGATAGATTTAATAGGAGTAGTTGGAAGAACTGCAACTCACAAAACATGATTTTATCATTGGAGGTTCAAAACCAATAGGAAAGAACTAATTCTGAGAAAATGATATCATTGACCAAGATCCTCAAATCATAATAGGTTTGTTTTGGTTCTTCTCAGAACCGCTCTGAAACTATCCTGATCATGCCCATGTCTTCAAATTGTTCACCATTCTAGGATGGTTCTAGAATGGTTCTGATGGAAACCAAAACAAAGCTAAAATTTTTATTCAGTTTAACACATGTAACCAAAGGATACGACAGTGATGATCCATTTTTAGGATGCATCTATTACAAACTGAACAATGATGAGTTCTAGGTGGTTTGGGAGAAATACATTTTTTGCATATACTAACAGCTTCTGGAATCAATTCACCCTGAAAAGATTTAAAACTATTGACAAAACTTGCTAGTATCATGGATTTGGAAAAACTACCAGTGGTGGATAGCCAGCAGGTGTAACAACAGCCATATAATAGTGGAAACAAATGTTTGCCAACAGCCAATGTCCAATTAGGACTAGAATTATGCACACATAACAATTTCTGTTCCACCAGTATGGAATGCCTATCCAATAGGCTATTAAAACCACTGACATTGTGAGTCCAATGACAGCAATTACAAAGAACTGAAAAATTAGATGATTGAAGGTTGAACCTCAGGTGGAACATTTTTCTCTCATCTTCAAAGTACTTACAGGTCCTATTGCATATGTAAAGTTATCAACAAACCAGAACATTGGTTCCATACATACATCAGCTGCATAATTTTGATCCATGAAGTGATTGTAAGTGAGAGATCCACAAGTAATCCGACATTTATTAAAAAATGATTTAATCAGATGACTGAAAGCAATATAAAAGTATTGAAGCATAACAGTTCTATGACTACTCACTATATAGACTGGGGAAATCGGCGAAAGGCCCAGTGTATAGTGACCATTCTCATGTTTGCTCTTATTTTGGTCAAGATGTTTTCATGATATGTTATTGCAGTAGCTTCGTGGAAAATGATCTGTACATAACGATTATAGGAGAATATTTTTATGGCATTCTGATCCCTTCCAATACATTTTTTTTGGCTTCGAGGTTGCTACTGAATACTGAAAATGTATATTGCATATAAAATGAAAATACCGCAAAAATACGACACCAAACTGACAGACATAACAGAGTGACAGATACTTGAAACTTGAACTTGAAACTTGAACATAACCAAAAACAAAAACATATGAAACATGAAACGCATGAAGTCAGCGTCCAAGTCAACGTTGTTCTTGTCAGTACTAATGTTCTGCACCGGGCACCGCATAGACAAACTTGATGTAGTTTGTCTATGATGGGGAACTGCATCCAAATCCAAAACAACCCTCAAAAAAGTCAATTTGAAATAAGCGGTAAATTTTTTTACCTGTGTCATGTGGCTGTGTCAGTTCGGTGTGAACTAGCAGACTCAGCCAGCGGCTAAATTTTCCGATGACGCCCGAATGATCAGTGGCGTTTTCCCACAATTTTTCGGGCAATGGAAAAACGAATGCATTAAATAGAAAAATGATTTCCTTCTCACCCTCTGATACATCAAGTCCTAGACTTACTTGCTTCGGTGGGGTTTGCTCTGCAAGTAAGTTGGCATTTCAAAACGCTTTCTTACCCCATGGATTGGCTTTTGATTTGAGTGTTGAGTGGGTATATATACAATTTTGAACAAGAATGAATAGGTATAATTACACATCAGGAAACCTTCGTGCCAGGATAAAAATCACTTCATTTCTTTTTTCCTGCTTCCCTTTTAGCAATGTTTCCTAGAAATAATCACTATACCCAGCCCTGCTCTAAGTATTTTTCTTGCGATTTTCAGCCCTCATAAATATGAAAATCAATTTCGTGGTTCGGCTCAAGACTGTAAATATGATCCATAGTAGAAACCCTTGACTTTGACCCAAAGAACAAACAGGTACTTAGATGCCTTATACTATAGTAGGATAATTGAACTGAATAAAAAATCAAAAAATTGTAATCGAGATCAATACTCAAAAATTATGCATTCATCATGCTCAGGTCATGATAATAACAAAAAATGTATCTGTTCAACAGCCATCAGAACACTCAAAATCATCTGTATTATCCGCTGATAAACCGACGCACTCCTCTTTTGATACCATTTGCCGCATTCAGAACAAGTGTCTCATATGTGAGCTATTTTGTCCTCCCCATCGTGACCGTACCTACCTCGGGGAAAAAGTATTTTGCTGACCAGAATAGAATATTCCATTAGATTTCAGACTTCTACTGCGAATATCGGGCTCATAATACAAAACAGATATCTATGAAGAAATACCTTCTTGCCACCATAACAAAAATTTGAATACACCCCCATACGGGGGTAGTTTATACTTGTGATTTTTCTAAAAACATTGCTGACCGAGGGTTTCCAGTTGAAATATTCCACTGAAACATCATATTATGATTGTTCGATGCGGATACTTCGTGCCACCATAAAACAATCTGAATCAACCCCCTCACAAGGGTAGTTTATACTTGTGATTTTCCTTAAAACTGTGCTGACTGGGGTTTCTAGTGCAGATATTGCAGTGAAACAGTAGATTGTCATTGCTCAAACCATACTCTTCATGCCACCATGGTAAAAATTTGGATCAACCCCCTCGCAAGGGTAGTTTATACGTGTGATTTTCCTTAAAACTATGCTGACTGGGGTTTCTAGTGCAGATATTGCAGTGAAACAGTAGATTGTCATTGCTCAAACCATAATCTTCATGCCACCATGGTAAAAATTTGGATCAACCCCCTCGCAAGGGTAGTTTATACGTGTGATTTTCCTTAAAACCTTGCTGACAGGGGGTTTCTAGTGTGAATATTGCAGTGAAACAGTAGATTATGATTGCTCAAACCATACTCTTCATGCCACCATAGTGAAAATATGAATCAACCCCCTCGCAAGGGTATAGTTTATACGTGTGATTTTCCTTAAAACCTTGCTGACAGGGGGTTTCTAGTGTGAATATTGCAGTGAAACAGTAGATTGTGATTGCCCAAACTAAACTTTTCATGCCACCATAGTGAAAATACGAATCAACCCCCTCGCAAGGGTAGTTTATACGTGTGATTTTCCTTAAAACCTTGCTGACAGGGGGTTTCTAGTGTGAATATTGCAGTGAAACAGTAGATTATGATTGCTCAAACCATTTCTTTTGATTGGATATCTCCACTGAAAATCCCCAGTCAGTAGAATTTTTGAAGATTAACTTGTATAAACTAACCTTGCAGTGGGGTTGATCCAATTTTTCACTATGGTGGCATAAAGAGTATGTATTTAGCTATCATAATCTACTGTTTCAGTGGAATATCTTCACTGGATACCCCCGGTCAACAAAGTTTTAGGAAAAATTACAGGTATAAACTACCCTTGAGAAGGGGTTGATTCGGATTTTCACTATGGTGGCATGAAGAGTATGGTTTGAGCAATGGTAATCTATTGTTTCACTGCAATATTCACACTAGAAACCCCCTGTCAGCAAGGTTTTGAGGAAAATCACAGATATAAACTACCCTTGCGAGGGGGTTGATTCAGATTTCCACTATGGTGGCATAAAGAGTATGTATTTAGCAATCATAATCTACTGTTTCAATGAAATATCTTCACTGGATACCCCCGGTCAGTAAAGTTTTAAGAAAAATTACAAGTATAAACTACCCTTGCGAGGGGGTTGATTCGATATTTTCCTACGGTGGCACGAACACCTCATCAAACACAACTCAGATTTGGAGTTTCACTTGGTTATATATCTTCCAAGGTTCGGATTAGCAGGATTATTTTTGGGTCAGCAAATTATCCACACGCCCAACCTCGCCTAGTTCTGTTCAGTACCTTTACTATACTTTTGGGGGTTCAGGTCTCTTTTATCCCCTTGTATTTATCAATCCTAGCTAGGATTTGACATAGTGGCCCTTCAAGAAACCAAACAGAAAGGTAATGACATTGTAGAAATCGAGGATTACATTTATTTCAATAGTGGAGGAGAAAATAGAATACTAGGTACAGGCTTCATCATAAACAAATCACTGAAAACAGCAGTAGTGCAGTTTAATCCAATAAACGACAGATTATCCTGGCTGAGAATAAGAGGAACTTACCAGAAGATAACATTCATAAATGTACATGCACCATGCGAAGAACAGGACATAGACATAAAAGAGGAGTTTTATAGCAATCTAGATAAAGAATACGAAAGAGTACCTAAGTATGACCTCAAAATAATACTAGGAGATACAAATGCTAAGCTTGGCAGAGAGGACATTTTCAGCCCGACAATTGGTAGACACAGTAAGCATGAAATAACGAATGAAAATGGACAGTTACTGATAGATTTTGCTAAAGAAAAGGATATGCTGATAAAAAGTACATATTACGAGAAGAAAAATATATACAAAGGTACATGGAGATCACCAAATGGTGTTTACACAAACCAAATTGATCATGTTCTAATTGAACAAAAACAAGAAAAGTGTATAAAAGACGTGAGGAGTTACAGAGGCCCAGATGCAGACTCTGATCATTTCTTAGTAGGGATAAAAATGTCTCAGGAAATACCAATAGAAAAAAATAGGAAAAAGAAAATGAAGTCAAATAGGATACCTAGAACATTGAACGAGGAGGAAAGACCAGACTACAGAAATAAATTATGTAGGAAATTAGACACAATAAACAATAGTACTGGAATTGATCAACTATGGCAAGACATAAGTGAAAGCATAAAACAGGTAGCACAAGAATATGGTAACATGGACGTCAACAATAATAAAAATTGGTTCGACAGGGAGTGTGAAGAAGAGGTGTATAAAAGAAAGAAGCTTAGAGAAAAAATGCTGAAAGAAGGAACAGAACACACAAAAAAGGAATATATTTTGCAAAGAAGACACTGCAAGAAAATAGTGAGACAGAAAAAAAGAAAACATGCTGAAAAAATGATAGAGGACATACAAGATAATTATCGTGATAAGGAAACGAGAAAATTATACTTGGGTCTCAAAAGGGTGAAGAATACTGATATCACAAGAACACTATTCTACAAAGACAAAAACGGTGAGTTAGTAGGAAAGGAAGAAGATATATTAGAGCTTTGGAAAGATTATTTCAGTGAATTATTGAATCCTTGTACTGATGATGATTACAGGAACGTAGAGGAGGAAGTTTTGAATGAAGAATCTGAAAACGAGAACATGAACGAACCTCCAAGCGTAAAAGAAGTTGAAGAAATAATAAGAAATCTCAAAAATAACAAAAGCCCAGGAAATGATGAAATACCAGCAGAATTATTTAAGTATGGAGGAGAACAACTAGCAAGGCATCTTCAGCAATTGTTACAAAAAATTTGGCAGCAGGAACAATTATCCATCAATTGGAAAGAAGCAGTACTACTACCAATATATAAAAAAGGTGATAAGGCCATTTGTTCAAACTACAGAGGAATAGCACTACTAAATATATCATATAAAATAATGGCAATGTATCTGAAGAATAAGATAATATCGAAAGTAGAGAGAGAAATAGGAGAATATCAAGCCGGATTTAGGAGGAATAGATCGGTAGTGGACCAGATATTCACTCTGAGAGAGATTCAAGCTGAAAGTTATGACCACCAAAAGGAAACATACTTAGTCTTCATAGACTTCAAACAGGCCTTCGACAAAATCAAAAGAAAACAATTATATAAAGCACTCATGGAGTTAGGGATTGAGGGGAAGATGCTGAGATTAATAAAGTTAACCTTGAAAGAAACTGACAATAAAGTGAGAATAGGACACAATATATCAGAAAACTTCAGGGTACATGAGGGACTTAGGCAGGGAGACCCACTATCATCGGTACTTTTCAACTGCGCATTGGAATATGTCATGAGAAGAGCTGGAATAAATAGGTCAGGGCTGATATATCACAAGAGACACCAATGCTTAGCATTTGCCGATGACATAGTAATTCTAACAAGAAGTAAGGCAGAACTGAAAGCGACCATGCTAAAATTGGAAAATGAAGCACAAAAGATGGGACTACAGATAAATGAAGATAAAACAAAGTATATGACATGGACAAAAGATGAATATAATGTAAGGAACAAGCTGACAATAAACACTAATACAGGCAAAAGTTATGGGTTCCAGGAAGTTGAACGATTCACCTACTTAGAAGTCGAATTTCATAGAACACCAAAAACAAGAGAAGAAATCAAGAAGAGACTGATGGCAGGAAATCGCTGCATACATGCGCTCAAAAAAATAATGCATAGCAAAAACATCTCGAGAGGACTCAAACTGAGAATCTATAAAACAGTCATTCGGCCAATAACGATATTCGCAAGTGAAGTGTGGACAATTGGTGTAGCGGAACAAAAACTTCTTCAAGTCTGGGAAAGAAAAGTTCCAAGGAAAATATTCGGAGGAAAAAGAAATGGAGACACATGGGAAAGAAGAACTAACAGAGAGTTACAAGAACTATACAATGAGCCAGATATAGTGAGCATAATAAAAGGACAGAGACTGAGATGGATAGGTCACATTGCAAGAATGGATAACAACAGGATACCGAAGAAAATCATGGAAAGTGGAATGGGAGGCAAGAAGAGGCGTGGAAGACCGCGAGCAAGATGGAAAGATGAAGTAATGAGAGACATTCAGCAGTATAACATCACAAATTGGAAGTATAAGGCACAAGATAGAATAGAATATTATGGAGAAATATAATTAATCAAGTCATGGGCCATTCAGCCTTGCAGTACTAATATATATATATATATATATATATATATATATATATATATATATATATATATATATATATGTAATATATATGTAATCCGACCTTACCAAGCCCGAAACAGTATATTTGACATGTTTTACGAAGCCCGCGGAGAATTTAGGAAGCCCGAATCGGGCTTCCTAAAAATCTACGTGTATATGAGTCTATCATGACTAGCTGATGCCATCTGTTGTCATTTTAAAATTTTCCACCGGGCTTCCCAAGTTCGTATTATATCTCAAAACATACACCTTTAGTACGTCGAGGTTGCCACCAGGGGGGCCACTGCGGTTTCTGTATATAATTATATACAATATATGTATATATTTCACGCGATATTTCATGTATGATAGGAAGCCCGGTATATCTTGCGTATGTTAGGAAGCCCGATGTATCACTGATAGCTACGCACAGTAATGACTGAAATTAATTAGATTTGATCTGCAATAATAATAGTAATAATAGTAATGATATCAATTTCTCTGATTGAAAAGTAAAATTTTTATTCATGAATATGCATAATAACCGAAGATAGAGTCACATGAAAAATGTGTACTATAAAAAATATGTTTTGTCCTTCATTCGAATATTATTGAAAGCAAATAAAACGACTTTTTCTCAATAGAAAAAATGTCTTGTAGTAACATTACCATTATTACCTGAAGAACTACGACTGTCATCAAAAATGTCATTAGAATCACATACTTGTTATATGTATATACTAGGTATACAATTGAAAAGGGACAAACTTACGTCAAATATAGGTGAGGGTCATCGATGTGGTGTCAAAGAACCCATATTTGACGCATCCCTCTTTATTATAATCGAGATAGCTGTTTCATCTATTCTTTCCATTTATTTGGTTACCCATAATATTCACGGTTCAATCTGTAGATATTGTTTTGAATCTGGTACATATCTCGATAACTCTTTGAATTTATCGAAGCATTAACTGATAGAAATGTTTTGGTCTAGCTTGAAGAATAATTTACAAACCACTTTTTCCCCAAAACAACACTCTGTGTAGCCAACTTTGAGTTTTTATGCTTAGGTAAGAAGCAAATAGATTAGTAGTGAAAATAATGAAAAAGCTGATCACGATGGGGAAATGATCATACAATTTAAGCCACAGTGAAATTAGAAACGTAACGACTGATTTGTGAGGTATTAAAAATTTTCCGTTAATTCAATCTATCTTAATCAATATGAATAGAATTGGCTGAGTATTGGTAGGTATATATAAGCCACAACACCATCACTGCTGAAATGTTTGCAACTTGGCTCCACAAGTTCCTCCTGATATTGCTACCATCGATAGCCGTATGCCAGAAATAGTATTTCGTCAACCCATCACTATTATGGGACTAGATGGAATTCCTCCGATCTTTCTCGAGAAATGTGTCCTTTGATTAACAACAGTTCTTCGTAGAAGGTATACCCCTTTTCATGAACTCGTTGCGTTTCCTCAAACTGAAAGACTGCTAGAGTTCAACCAATCCAAAAAAAGGAGAGCAGATCATTTCTGGTTACTACAGATTCATTGCGCTACTATCACTTTGAGGTGATTAACATTGAGCTAATACATAATCTGGAGATATAAAGAATCATGAACGATCGACAATATGACTTTATAGTTAAGAGAGATCAACAGCAGAATTGCTCGCCTATACTTAACAGACATATAGCAGACGTCAATCTAAAATCAAGAAGACTTCCTTGCTGTAGCATTGGATATATTTAAGGCATTCGACCAGGTTTAGCACGAAGGCATTCTTGGAAAGATTCCGTTTTATGGTTTGTCGCCATAACTATGTTGTTCACAAACAAGCTTTATTTCGAATATGTCACTCCATGTAGTTGTTGATGGTGTTCCGTAGGGATCTGTTTTGCCACTCACTGTGTTCCTGCTATACATTGACGTCCTATTAGAGGTGACCTCATATCCGGCCAGAGCCCCCATATATTCCCATTCCCAAGAGGCCGATGGTGCAAGATAGAGACAGGTCGATACTCTCAATGTAAATGGAAAACTGATAATTTGGTGGGGTTCAATGCAACCAAAACTCAAGCTCAAATTTTCTCCAAGGAGGTGGACCTCACAATGCCTTATATGAGGCTTAACTGTTTCTATGAAATCCTCAATATCCATATTTGGTGTTACCAACAACAATACCCTATCATGGTTTGATGATATGGGGCCCATTACAAAACCTAGGTTTTCTGTTTTCACCTGTCATGTAGAATTGTTCACATGTTTGAACTTCAGCTGTCAAACATACGATGAGGCTCCTGAAATCAAATCCATTGATCTCTCTCTTATTTATGGATATTTTATGGTCGATATATGCTCATCAGAAATCATGTCTATTATTTCACCACGAGCGATTGCAAGCAAGTAGACCAGACGAACACAGACTGACATCCCTTATCATCGGACTTGAGACCTACATAACTTCTGTCTATCAGAATCCTTTTTTCATCCAGAGGCGAAGTTGTGGAACTTATTACAGAGAGAGATTTTTCCAGATGCTCAAAAATTCCATGCTTTCAAGAATTTCTTCTACTGGCATGCATGATGTCTCTCACACACATTATAGATTTTACTTTGAATCTTGAATTATTCAATCTCTATAATTCTAAATAATTGTTAGAAAAATTGTTAGAAAAAATAGTATGGAGTTAGTAATAAATTATGGTTCATAGAGGTCAAATACGGGTTCAATGGGATCACCCTCATCTACAATTGAAATTTATTCAAATAAAACACCCTGTACATGCCGGGCTTCTTATCATACGTATAGTACAACATGAGTATATAGCAATTCACACTGACTGAGAAGTGAGTAAACTCCAAATATCGAAAAGGAACAATGATATCCCTTGCCCCACCAACGTGGGCTTCCATTTGCCCGTGGTATTTAACTATATATATATATATATAGGTAAACCTGGTGAGTTTCTTGGGGAAAGCAGCAAGTAAAAAGTGTACTCTTTTAAGTTCCAAGCTTTCGGAAAATTTTAATTTCCATCTTCAGGGAAGCTACATGAAATTTACAAAAGTCAATATAAAGTAAAATAATTGGAATTCATACTCACAACTAAGTTGAGGATGATTACTGTTAAGATGTTAAAAATTTTTTTTTTTGTAAATGACATACTTTGGAACACATCAAATTACAGAAACAAAAATCATTACACAATATGACAAAACAGTTACAAGGATAAAAATTAATATTGTTAATTACATCACTCAGCGAATTTAAGTCATACTGGTGATGTAAGTCTAAGCAGTCTGAACAGATGTAAACATGTTACTAAGTGACAGATGTAGGTTAGGGTCAAGGTTAGGTTAAACTCATTAATCATGATCCTCCTCTTCCTCAGGTATATGATGATGACGTTTATCCATTGCTAACAAATACGAGTAAATTTCACTTAAGTGTTTGATGTCTGTTTTTTTATTTATACAGGCATCTTCCTGTGCGATAAAGGCCATTTCCAGAAAGGTCCTCCTAGCAGAGTTGGATTCACGAGCTAAGATTTTGGTATTCTGATAATCCATGTTATGGTCTAAATTGTTAACATGATATGCCAAAGCACATCTTTCTGGGTGGAGTCTGCTGTCACTTTTATGTGATGTAATTCTATTTGCGATTGACCTTTTAGATTGTCCTATGTATTTTTTGTTACAATCATTACATGAAATGCAATAAACTACATTAGAAATTTTCATTAAAGGGTCTTTATCTTTAACTTTAGTGAAGCATGTTCTGACAGAAAGAGCAGTTCTTTGGGCGATTTTAATATTTTTGAACTGGTTGAAAATCCTGACCAACTTGGGTGTAATTTCTCTGATGTAGGGTAGAGATGCATACATACAAGGGATGGGAGCTGTGTCAACATTTTCTGGGTTGATAGTCAAATTATGATTGTTTTCTGGTGGAGGAATTTCATTCAGATTTAGGTTATCGAATAGTAAGTATTTTGTCATGTTATGTGGATAACCATTGTCAATGAAGAGTTTTAGAATAATGTTCAAATTTTTATTATGGAAGGATGGATCTGAAATCTTTGTTATTCTTGTTCTCATTTGTTTAACTAGATTTACTTTCATATCATGTCTGTGATATGAGTGGTAGTTAAGGTATCTTCCTGAACTGCTCGTTTTTCTGTACCAATCAATTTGTACAGTATTATCCGTTCTGATAAACTTTGTATCTATGAACGGGATACTATGGTGTTCATCTTCAGTTTCTATGGTGAACTGTATGTAAGGATCATAACTATTGAAAGTTTCAATGATCTCATCGATTCCATCTGCAGGTAGAGACAAGATAATGTCATCCACATATTTTTTGATAAAAACTGGAGTGAAAGATAGCACAGGTATTACTGTGTCTAGAAGATTGAATGGGGGCTTCCATATCACCCATACTTGCAGCGTATGTAATGGATTGTTTGTTCATTGGTCAATTCCTACTAAAATGACTTTTCTGTCCACAGCTATAACATTTTCAGCAGCTGCAGTTGTCTTCTTGAACGTCTTGGTATTATCAAATTGAATATTCGCTTTAGCAGACATTAGTGCTACTAACTCTTCCTGACTTTCCGCTCGTTGATGCTTTCGACGATATTCATCAGAAGTCAGAACACCAATAAATATTTCAAGTGTTTGCTGATCTTCTGGTCTTGCCCACCATGCTTGTTGAAGTGACTCTCATATTCATCTCGTAAGGAGTGTTTGAAAAAAGTGAAAAAGTGTTTTTTTAACTATAGGACTTGTATGAGTAAGGGAGACGGGGACCATAGCTTTTTAAGTGTCATCCGAAGCATACTCGGCTGGTTATCGTTGAGAGTCCGAATGATTGATATCTAGGTACCAATAAGAATGTTCGGTTGGTCACCTATCTCCTCCCGCCAAACGATGCTACAGATATAAATAAAATTTCTAATAGCCCCGCCGGGATTCGAACCCGGAACCTCTAGACTATAAGCCAGCGATACACGCACTCGACCACCAGCCCAGTATCTAGTAATTTGACGACTCAGGTTTCACATTCAACTGTTGTATACGTAAAAGTAATCCTTCAAATTTTGCTACATGAGTGACCATAATATCATCAGTTGGATTCTTTCTGAAGCTGAAGAATTCCGCTTGAACAGGCTGCTTGTTTACTCTGCTGTTCAAAAACGTCCTATAAAGGTGGTAAGCGCATTACCTATGGCACCCATGCTCGTATCTGGTTTTGAATGACAGCATTGACAGCTAACCTTGTATCTCTTCTGAGAACAAGATGGTCTTATTTCCAGGTTCGGTTTGGGTGCCTCTACCAACTGGCAATTTATTATAAGTGAGTATTTCGCCATTAGGTTAGTACGAACTTCTTTATCCGGACCTATTTTCAATATATTTTCCCACATTGCTGCAATATCTGCATGTATTGCCTCACCCCCTTTTTGTGTCATAGTCTTTCCCCAAGACTTGTAGGACTTCTCTGCTTTCGCCTGAGATTTATTAAATTTCCTGAGGTTCTTCCCCTCAATAATTCAATTTCAATACTTATAGTTTATTTTTCGGCTATAATGGACAGTATAAGTTGGTATAACTATTCTGTACTCTTGCAGTCAAGCCAATAATTTTTATATGGAAAACTTGAGTAAAACTAGTAGTACTTCAAAGAGAAGAAGGAAACAAAAATTAGAAGTTGGTTGAGCACGTTCAAGGAAGTTATTTACAGAAAGATTTTGGAATTTAAAGATTTTGGAATTTATGTCCAAAGAAAAAATAACAATATAAGCAATTAAAGAAAAGTCTGTGGCAAAAAAACTGTTGTTTTGATGCCAAACCACAAAAAAAATTAGAAGTTGAGAAGTGTAAAATTTACCACGTTCTTTACGACTACTACTACTGTTTCGGATGATACAGTTAAATATGATTATGAATGTCCACCAAGTAGTAGCATTATGACGATTGAAACAGGAATGGATTTTGACTCTGCAATTTTTTCAATTTGCATTTTGATATATTTTTATACTCTACTCTCTCATCGATATTTTTCTATCATTAAAAGTCTGCAAAGTTCATAAAAATCAGGAATAATTGAAAAAAACACTGAAAACACAATTCTCTGCATAAGACCACATGCTTTGTTTGTCCCCCGATCAGCTGTTAACCGCTATGTTGTGTCGTCAGCTGACAGTGCTCTATTACGACGTTTTCCAAAACGCACGGCGTAGGACGCCCCATCTGAAACCGCACTTACAGCGTCGTCGTTGTCGAGCGTTATATAATAATATATTATTCATGAGATGAAATTGAATAAGATTTCGTCAGTAGTTCCGAAATATTGTTGAACTGTCAACACAGGAATATGTCTATCATATAGGACTTGTAACAGGTGTAACGTCACAAGAAGCGGTCATGATGATGTTGTTTGAATGTCTCGCTGAATTTGGATCATATCATCTACAAAAAACTATATATGAAAATTATATTTCACCACTATTATATTTCAACTGCAATTCGAGAATAATTAAACTATTAACGATATGCTTCGATTTTGTTCTATTTAGCTGACTTTTTGTAGCGAGTGCGCTCTCATGCTGTGCATTAGCTGCATGGTGCATTTCGTCCGGTCATGCAACATGCAAGAGATACTCAGTTAATTTGGTAATTATGTCCATAGAAAGTGACCTTACGGATTGTAACCCTTTAGACTAGTTGGTTGTATATTTTTTCGAAAAAGGCAAGAAAAGAGTGCTCACAATAATTCATTCAGTTTGTTTGTGATATGTAACATTTTTATTGTTTTGTCAGTTTTGTTATTGCTCTGCTTCTTTTCACATTCTTCGTTGATACTTGATGTTTAAGACTTGTCAGGTATTCTAAATGATTTGAGGATGAGTTGTCAGGTATCATGTTGTATTATTAGAGCTTTCGAAAGTACTCATTTCCTTTATTTGCAAATATCAAATGATATTGAAATGATGATTTATCGGTATATAAATTAACACACATCTATTTCATTTCAATCATCTCCCAACCGAACTAAAAGAAAAGCACACTCTCAAACAATTCAAGGCTGGACTCACCAAATGGCTACTAATAAATTACCCATTCATGCTCTTATAAATTTGTAGGAAAATTCAATGTGTAATATTTTCTTGCCAATGCTATAACTTCTTTTTTTAATATTTTTAAATGTTATTTTTTGCATCGTTTCCTATTTCGTTGTTTCTACTAAATTCACAGAATAATCTCAGCATATTTATTTTAAAATTATGTTTTTGATGTAATTGATTCTTTTAATTTCACTTTTAGATATTCTTTTTGCATCATAACTTTTGATATTTTCAATCATAAAGCATATATAAAGGTTAAACTTTATTGCTTAAGGACAGTGAGACCCACGAGCAACGAACATTTTGTGGATGTTCGTTTGTTTTTGCACAATCATTAACTTTTTAAAAATAAACTATTATTATTATTATTGAGTAATAGCGATTATTTAAATTTTCTCTGTACCTACTCATATGATGTATCGGTATCAAAAATAAATACAGGGTGTCCCACTTATCATGCTCACCATGGGTATCTCCGTAACGGTGAGAGATACGAAGTCGGTTAAATTACACCAAATTTAGAGTTCATCAAGGCCAACTATAATGTGAAAAGATAATTCGAAAAAATTCAATCGCTTTTGTTTTATACGCAGAAAACCGATTTTGGTAATTTTCATCTGCTCTTTATAACTTCTTTATTTGTGGAAATTTCCGAATATCGTTTTCACATCCTGATAGCAGTTTTTCAAGAGGATTCCTGAAAAAAGGACGAATTTATACCAACTCTTTTAGATTTTGAGATATCAGCACCAACTTCTGTTTTTCAAATACAGGTCAAAGCTTGCCATGACTTAGTTGAAAAGATCTTTTTTTCTCTTTCAGACGATATAACACAATGATAGTTTATTTTTGATCTCAACGGAATTATTGCCACTTGAAAAAATTAAAAGAAATATTAATGCATTTTCATTTAATTTCTCGAAACTTTAATAATTGAGGAACGATCCAACAGGTAATCCTTAATTTTTCATAACTTTGATGCATTTTCGGACACTTTTCTGTAAAAGATTTAACTGGAATTTAGTATTTTTATTATATCAAGTAGGCTTCAGAAACAAAGTGGCTTATTTTGACAGTCTATGTTTTGACTAATGTCAAATTACAAATAAAGATTTTATTGTGTAGTCACGTGTGTTGTAGTTGGTGTTTTGAACCCTGGTCGTTTGAAAATGAATGATTTCAGTAATGAGGAAAGATATGATATGATTGCCTGTTACATTAGAAATTCGAGAAATTCAAGAAATGCTGCGAGGGAATATTCAGATCGATTTCCAGAACGTCATCAGCCACACGAGACAATTTTTCGCAGACTTGAAGTTAATTTGAGAACATATGGATCATTTTTGAAGAAAAATAAAGAACCAAGGAATGTTAATGGTGTGGATGAGGTTTTGAATCAAGTTCAGCAAAATCCCGAGACTTCCACACGAGAAATCGAAAGAAATTCAGGGATCTCGAAATCGAAAGTGAGTCGAATATTGAGAAAAAGAAAATATCACCCATATAAATTACACGTTAGCCAAGGACTACGACCAGGTGACACTGAGAGACGATTGAATTATTGTAACTGGTACATCGATCAGTGCAACAACAACGAATATCGTGAAGAATTTCCGTTTCGCGTATTGTGGACCGATGAATCGCGATTTACAAACAATGGAATGTTCAATCGACATAATCGACACTATTGGTCAATTGAAAATCCACGTATTAATGTTGAAGTTAGAAAACAGCATCGTTTCGGCTTCAATGTATGGTCCGGAATTCTTGGAGGACGGATATTAGGACCAATCATATTTGAGGGCAATTTGAACAGACATAGTTATTTGAATTTGCTTCGAGTGGATTTGGAAAGATATTTAGAAAACATTCCTATCAACTTGGATGAACGAATGTGGTTCCAGCAAGATGGGTGCCCAGCACACAACGCTGATATAATATCGAATTATTTGAGAGAGAGGTTTCCAGGACGATGGATTGCTAATAGAGGTCATTGTTTATGGCCTGCCAGATCTCCTGATCTCACTCCGATGGATTTCTTCCTCTGGGGGTACATGAAGAATAAGGTATATCAGAGAACCTATAACAATATTGAGGAATTAAGAGAGGCAGTTCTTCGGGCGTTTAGAGGAATTGGCCACAATACTTTGAGAAACGTTTTGAGGGCAAGTGTTCGAAGATGCCTCAAGTGCATAGAAAATGATGGAGGTCTTTTTGAGTACCAGTTATAGTAGTTCAATTATCAATAAATTATCATTGATGTTACCAAATTAAATGAAAATGCATTAATATTTCTTTAAATTTTTTTAAGTGGCAATAATTCCGTTGAGATCAAAAATAAACTATCATTGTGTTATATCGTCTGAAAGAGAAAAAAAAGATCTTTTCAACTAAGTCATGGCAAGCTTTGACCTGTATTTGAAAAACAAAAGTTGGTGCTGATATCTCAAAATCTAAAAGAGTTGGTATAAATTCGTCCTTTTTTCAGGAATCCTCTTGAAAAACTGCTATCAGGATGTGAAAACGATATTCGGAAATTTCCACAAATAAAGAAGTTATAAAGAGCAGATGAAAATTACCAAAATCGGTTTTCTGCATATAAAACAAAAGCGATTGAATTTTTTCGAATTATCTTTTCACATTATAGTTGGCCTTGATGAACTCTACATTTGGTGTTATTTAACCGACTTCGTATCTCTCACCGTTACGGAGATACCCATGGTGAGCATGATAAGTGGGACAGCCTGTATATATAAGTATGAGCAGGTATTTCAATTTTATCTATGTGTACCCACCCATGTATAGAATTTTTAATAAAAAAGGTAAATATAAAGGTGCAAAATTCGTAGAAGAGACCATTGAACTGTACTAAGAAAAAGAATGCAAAGATCAAAACGAAAAATATGGATATTAGCTCCAACTCATCGTCCTCTTCAAGTTCAGGTGAAGAAGAAGGGTTCTTGAATATCGTGTTGCCGGAAGTCCTCAAAAACCATCCCAAAAATGTTGGATTCGTAGAAGAGACCATTGAACTGTACTAAGAAAAATAATACAAAGATCATTTTTGGCATGTCTATTTATTGCGTTGAATATTTGCCATATTTATTTTCAATGTTATCTTAGGTTGTCCAAATCTGTTGTAAATTCTATAGCTAATCAATTTGAGCGGAGATTTGAGGAGTCAGAATTTCATCATTCATTTCAATATTATCATTTGACATTTCCCTTGGCAATCAGTTCCCATAACTTTTCATAGTTTTGATATGACCAAAAGCAACTTTGGGCTTGTTATGTTTATATAAATTAACCAAAAGCAATGTTTCCTCTCTATCAAAGTAATTATTTCATCATCCTTCGGCCCCCCATAATAAGTCATAAAAATTATTATTTTCCCCTGAAAGAAGAAATGTTCTCATTTTATATATGATAAAAATGCACGAAATCATGAATTCCACAGCCCTATGACATAATCCAAAATCACGATCAAAAAAGCGTTTTCGTTTATGAGTTGTCAGGAGTCAGGACTGTCCAAGAACTATCCCACATTCAATTTATTGCGCATCTGGTTGTGCGCAATCCTAGAACGATATCCAAATTTCGGAAAGCGAACAAACCTACTGTACCACATCGGCTGGTAATTACCCGCTGACGCTAGCGGGCGGCGAGATTTCTCAGATGTCGAAAAATGAGCGAGTGGAGTGTTATGACACCCTGCTTTATTCAAGTTGGCCTATACAGGGTGATAACAATATTACTTCTTTAACTGGGTTCGTGAATATTTAAGCAGGAGAAAGAATAGTGGGTGTAGACATAAATACACTCATCTCAGAGTACAAATATCTAATTAGCATTTGAATCAATTAGACAGGCAAAGTCGGCGATAAAAATAAGATTTCTTACATGTTTGGTGGTTGATCACAATCATAGTAACTTTCGAGATGTTTTCCTGAACTATAGAACTTACGTGAATTGAACTGAATACCGGCACAACAAGATGACTTTTATCACATGAACCAAAACCGAACTGTCTGTTGGAAATCCATCTTTCACTGGTCTGCTAATTCACGTTCACTTGTAAAACACTTTACGAGGGTGGCACTGACATTACGAACTGAGGAACATTGTCTGGACTTGAGAGCTTAACTGTTGGATCTTGGAACTGCTCTGACTTCTGATTCTAGTTTCAGAGAATTTATAGGAACTTTTCATGAGAAAATTATTGGAACCTCCCATCCCCACTGATTACTCTTAGTCGTAGTTCATGTCAATTTTGCCTAATGTAAACTACTCTAAAAGCGTGGTCTTGTTAGGAATATTTAATATAAACTATTTCAGCTAAAAATAGCATATTTCCTCGCTTCTGAGTTCAAGATAATGTAAATATAAGTTGGTTGAAGGTAACTGGAGTAATTAGTTTTCAGAATTGGGGCCTCATGCCCATAAATTATACACGAGCGAATTTGAAGTGTAAATAAAACTAACGTTCCTATTGGTGCCCTAATTTCCTCTCCTCAAAAGATCCTCCCTTCAATGACTTCGAGAGACTTTATTCAGAGTGTTTTGCTCAGTTCAAATGAGTATCACTACTGGTAAGTCCATCCTATAGTCATCGTATTGTGCTTTGGTATTTACAAAATTTTTATTATGAACGTTCATATATGATATTCATTCTTGTAATAATATAACTAGACTTGTTCTTAAAATAATCATCAAACCTTGGTATTCTTCCTCATAAGTATAAATATAGCTTGGTACTTATAGGAAGAGAATATCACCGGAGAACATAAAATCTGTTTATATTTCGAGCCGACCGACCTAGCGACCCATATGAATATTAAAAACAGGTGGCCACTTAAACGAAGATTTGTTGGTACCTGATATCGAACTCGTTACGATTTATTCATTAGTTTTTCAGGACGATAAAATATATTGACAAAATTTGGCATCATTACATGGAGTGACACTTACCCCCGCGAAGTCTGTACTTTTGCCACAAGGGTATGTACCTACTCGAGAACACGAATTCGCTGTAGGTACGGAAATTGCAGTCCACGACCACAGCACTCGGCAGTCGGCAGTCGTTCATCGAAATTCTTGGCTAGCGGTCTCAGACCAGCGGAACAGTTCGATTGTACCGGCGTGACTCGCGCCTCGCGCCGCAAGTCCGATTCGTGATTGACGAGAGGTTAGGTTGGATATTGCATCAGCCTTCGCGATATGGAGACGGCGGAACTCCAGGCAGAAGTTCAGGTCGATGATATCAAGTGTTTGTGGGTGTTCGCGTACGGTTCCCTTTGCTGGAGGCCAGGCTTCGAGTTCCACAAAGCCGTCACAGGATGTGTCAGGGGATTCCAGAGGAGGTTTTGGCAGGGGAATACCACACATCGCGGGACAGTTGATAGGGTAAGCTTTTATTTTTTTTTTGTGACGAGCATCGTGTTGATTCTCTCGGATGAGACACCCTGACCCAGAAAGCACGATGTCGTTCGTGGGATCCTACGAGGATATTTGAATGTCCTCAGAACATTCTCACAACATGATTGAACTATTCTAGGCATGTTAGATGCATATTCGGTATGGACGATTCTAAATATTCTTAGAATATTTTTCTAATGTACCTAGACTGTGTTTCCATGAATGTTCATAGGATATTCTTTCATCAGATCATTGAAACATTCTGAGAATGTCGTGTGAACATTTAAAGACTAAGAAATAAAGGAGAAAACTTTCAGTGACATCAGGCCGAGCATCAGGCAGTCGCAAGTCCAAACCCTAAATAGGCAACAAAGAGAGATTATCCTCAATTGAACAAAGATATCTGAATTGTATAAATTTAATTAATGCTGTGCAGTACAATAATGTGCCAAACGGACTAAATAGATACCTTGATTTAGTTATTAGTAATTGTTCGATCTGTTTGGAAAAAAGTGATATGCCACTTGTGGAAGAGAATTAACACCATCCATCATTTTTTTTCACTTGAAAGGGAACCCTAGAAGTCAAAATAACCAACCAAATAAGAATTTCAATCCTAAACTCAATTTTAAAAAAGCTGATTTTACAAAATTGTTTGATATATTGAAAGAAGTATGTTGGGATGAGATGGAAAGTAATAATCTCGGTAATAATATGGATATAAATTCTTTAGTACAAAAGTTTTATATTTTTTATAGAATCTTACAGGATTGCGTTCCTGTGGCAAAAAAAATAAAAAAAATTTATCCACAGTGTTTTTCAAGAGGAATAGTAAAGGATTTAAAAAGGAAAGATGAATTTCTTAAAAAATATAAAAAATTTAACAATATTTTGGATTATCAAAATTTTATATATCTGAGAACAAAAACAAAACAGGAAATAAAAAATGCTCATAGGGTGTATCTGCACCAAATTGAAAACAGCATATCTAGTGACTCTTCAAATTTTTGGTCATATATGTTGCAAAAAATAAATCAATCTCAAGTTCCTTGACCGAAACCATGGTGTACAGGGGGAAAACAATAAAAGGTCGTCAGAATATTGCAGAAGCTTTTGCAGATAATTTCTTGAACGTATATTCAAAAAATCAAGCGGATTATAACACAGAAAATCTTGAGGGATTCTTTTTAACGAACTCTTTTTTAGATATAGATTCTGTTAATGACGAGGTTAATGATGAAGATATTCTAAGAGCCGCAAAAAAACTTAAGCCAAAAAAATCTTGTGGCCCAGATATGAATACTAAAGAAGCTAGCAAAGCCACACACGAATTTCGACTCGGGATAGATCACATAATATTAGGCTCATTTTAGGCTAATTTATTACCCTATTCCCAAATTTTTTGCTCTTCTCTTTGACAGAAAAAACTGTGGCTTCGCTAGCTTCTGCCGAACTCAGCAGAGCCATTTTTGAAAAACAATAATTTTGGTGTTTTGAAATAGCCAAATTGTAGAGCTTATTTTAGGCTAATTTATTACCCTATTCCCATTTTTTTTGCTCCCTCCCTTAATAGAAAAACTTGTGGCTTTGCTAGCTTCGGGCGAACTCAGCAAAGCCATTTTTGAAAATTCACTTTTTTTTGCGATTCAATATAACGATATCCAAGTACTAATTTTAGGCTAATTAATTACCCTAATTTGATTTTTTTTGCTCCACGCATTACAGAAAAAAACAAGATTTTTCGTTTTTCGCCAAGTCGATGATGCAATCATCCAGCGATGAGTATCATCGGTTTGACAAGTTAAATCGTCAAAAAATTATAATTTGAAATGATTGCATCATCGACTTGGCGAAAATCGAAAAATCTTGTTTTTTTCTGTAATGCGTGGAGCAAAAAAAATCAAATTAGCGTAATTAATTAGCCTAAAATTAGTCTTAAAATGTCCAAATATCAAATGACAGAAAAATAATGTTTTTGAAAAAATTGCTCTGCTGAGTTCGCCCGAAGCCAGCAAAGCCACAGGTTTTTTTAAAAAAACGTCGAATAAAACATTCCAACATGGACATTTCATTGATCCAGCGATGGGTATCATCGGTTTGACAAGTTGATTCGTCAAAAAATTATAATTTGAAATGATTGCATCATCATCGACTTGGCGAAAATCGAAAAATCTTGTTTTTTTCTGTAATGCGTGGAGCAAAAAAAATCAAAATAGGGTAATTAATTAGCCTAAAATTAGTACTTGGATATCGTTATATTGAATCGCAAAAAAAAGTGAATTTTCAAAAATGGCTTTGCTGAGTTCGCCCGAAGCTAGCAAAGCCACAAGTTTTTCTATTAAGGGAGGGAACAAAAAAAATGGGAATAGGGTAATAAATTAGCCTAAAATAATCTCTACAATTTGGCTATTTCAAAACACCAAAATTATTGTTTTTCAAAAATGGCTCTGCTGAGTTCGGCCGAAGCTAGCGAAGCCACAGTTTTTACTGTCAAAGAGAAGAGCAAAAAATTTGGGAATAGGGAAATAAATTAGCCTAAAATGAGCATAAAATTATGTGATCTATCCCGAGTCGAAATTCGTGTGTGGCTTTGCTAGCTTCTTTAGTATCAGATATGATACCCTCTTATATAGTTAAAGGATGCATACAACTCTTGATCAAGCCCCTCAAAATAATGTATAATTTAATTTTGCAAACTAAACTTACCCTATACTATGGAAACGCTCAAAAGTGTGCCCAATATTTAAAAATGGCATAAGGGAGGATATACAAAACCTCGTACAAAACTATCGGCCAGTAGCACTGATTTGTGCACCCAGTAAGCTTTTCGAATCGATCATCCATGAAAAAAATTTAAATCACGTTTATCCATGTCTAAGCGAAAAGCAACATGGGTTCTTACCGAGGTTCTTACCTAAGAGGTCCACGATAACTAACCTAACATGTTTTATACAAGAGGCAAATCGAGTTGTCAAAAATAATAATCAACTAGATATTATTTTCACAGATTTTAGTAAGGCCTTTGACAAGGTTGATCACGAGGTTATGTTAAAAAAACTATACACTTTTGGGTATGTAGTTTATAAAGGAGGGGAATCAGGAGATTTCTTCACAAGATCTGGTGTACCCCAAGGGTCCAATCTAGGACCCCTATTCTTTTTATTACTAATAGATGATCTGCCAGAGGTAGTTCAGGACTCGCAATGTGCACTTTTCGCGGATGATTTTAAATTATTCAAGGAAATCAAAAGTCAAGAAGATGTGATTCTGCTACAAAATGACGTTGATAGAGTTTACGAGTGGTCCGAGGAGTGGTCCCTGGCAAATCGCCTATCATTTAATGTTGACAAATGCTTTAGTATGTCAATTACTAGGAAAAAACAACGAAATGATTTTCAGTATAAAATAAATAATGAATATTTAACCAAGAAGGCTGAATGTAAGGATTTGGGAGTTACGCTGGATGAAAAACTCAACTTTGAGCAACATGTGACCAACATTGGTCACACTTAACGTAATATATAAAGTTTCGCGTACATTGCAAACTCAGACAGGAAATAACGCTGTTCGCTCGTTGGCTCGTTGCAGTTTAAAGCCAAATTTCAAACTCAAACATAAACAAAATCCTCCTCGAAATCCTCGATAAAATCAGATTTGTTTGAGTTTACACAATTCATGTTATTATGTTACGTATTCGATCGAATAATAGTTATTTATGGTACTAGTGTGTTATGTTGAAAATAAATCACGCGAGAAAAATGTATACCACGAGACTTGACGAGACCGTCAGTCTCTCAAGTGACTTAGGACATACGAGTGGCAAGCAATGCAGTGGCCAACGAGTGGAAGAAATCCGAAGAAATCGTTTTTTTATGAGATAATAATTAATAAGTTTCGTGATCAAAGCTACTTGCGTCTACCTATAAATGCTCGTATAAATGTCAGGATGACATTTTTACATTTATTGGTCAAATGACTTCAAATTCCAATAAACCATTAGCGTTTTCCTTTAATTTCAATATCAATGTGAATTCTGCTTGTAATAGCGTTTATAAATAGAGTACTACTTTAAATGTGAACGTGAGTTAATTATTGATAGTTTACGTGTCTAAAATGACATTAATAATTACAGTATTAACTGTCATGTGTTGGATAAATGCTGTTATTGCGTACTCTAATTTGAAAAATATATTATTTTCGAAAAATTCAGTTTCCTCGTAGAGTAAAAATATAATAATAAACAAATAAAAAACAATATGACTGTTTTTTTTATCATTATAAATTTTGTTTGACAATGTTGTTTGTTGCTTTATCTTTTTTCATCTTTTGAGTTTTGAGGCTTTTCGGCGCCTTTTCGCCCATCACCTTTGGTGTACATCAAGTTTGCAACTTCTAAAGATCTGTGCTTACGAGTGTGCCGAGGAGTGTGCTAACTTCGTAGCACTTGAAAAACTGCAAAATTTTCGTAGTTGTTTCGGTTTTTCCGGTTTTTTCACTTTATCTCCTGAACTATCTGTTTTGAATATTATCTGTTATTTGAATTTTCTAAGGAGAATGAATTTGCTACTACAAATTGAGATGAAATCCAGCTCTCTAGGTACAGTAGTAGAAACACCCCTACTAAAATTGTAAATTATTTTCAAAAAAGTGAAATTCTAAGATTTGGTCAACTTTCGTCGTCAAAATCAGAACAACTTTGCCCCAATTTAACCCGACCTCGTATTTCTTGATTAGGTTGGAAAAACGGGCACCCTGTACATATAAATATCAATAAATAATAATGTTGAATCAGTAACATTGTACATACATTATTATTGTGGATGTAACTACCCTCAAACCTGAAGTAACTATCAGGCATACAGACATACAGACGTCGTTGTGTGCCCATATTGAAGCTAATTAGCTAATTACATTCGCTACAACACGAGCTACAACATTTCTTCCGAGATTTTCTCCCATGACTTTACCTGTAAAATGTGTATTTTTCCTGATTTTGGGAACGAAAGTTGACCAAACATTAGAATTCCATTATTTTAGAAGAAAAATAGAATTTTTGGTAGGCTGTATAGTAAATCACTAGTAAATACTGTACCTAAAGATTGTAGACCCCAATAAACCTAGCAGAACCATTTTCGAATTTCAAAATCGTAATAGTGTGGTAACTTATTAATAATTTATTAGTAGTTTAATTTATTACCCTTCATTAAGGCAAAAAAACCAACGGTTCTGCTAGCTTTATATAAACCTAGCAGAACCACACCTTCGAACATATTTTTTTTTAGTTGACATAGGGCATGATTTGTTAATCTTTTATTACTTATTTATTACCACATTCTCGAATTTTTTATTCTCCGTTTCAAGAAAAAAAATCATCAATTATGATATTTCGATATCAACCTATAGCAGAATCCGAGGCAGTACCTAAACTAAACTCCAAGAATCCGTGAATGGAAATTTCATGCAGTCCATAGTTTATTACTAACCCATCACCACATTGAAGAATTTATTACCCTTCACGAAGACAAAAAAAATACGGCTCTGCTAGCTTTATACAGGGTGGGTCACGGTCGGACGTTTACGGAGAACGGGAGATAGGATAATTCTTTGAATTTGGAGTTTCTTGGGTCCTTGGGTGATCAGTTTTGTCTATCGATCTAAAATATTTTTATCAGCACTGCGGCGTTGCCGCTTCTATCGAAAAGTAGCAACAGCTTTGTTATTTCAAATAGCACCCTCTGTATTTTGTAACATTTTCAGGTACTCCCGAAAGAGCTGATTTCGTCGATCTATAATATTGGGGTCTAACCAGAATGATTACAGAGGTATAGGATGTGAAAAATCGATATTTTTCGACTTTGGGAATTTTTTGTGTCGAAACTATTCATTATTGCTCAAAACGGCTTGCATGTCTTAACCTTCCATTAACTGTCTACTGACATCAAATTGAAACAAAACAGGGTGGTGCAAAACTCAAAATTCTGAACCAACATTGAACAGACTAAATAGTCACGAAAGCCATTAACTACAATGTAATTTCGACGTGGTCATCGAAAATAACATGGGAAACGCCTGCTAGATTCGAAAGAGATTCGAAAAGTACAATCTCTAGACAATTCTGTTGTCGACAGGAAACTCGAAATAAAGTAGCCTATACCCTTCGAATAATATTCTAATAGTGCAGTATCTTTAATCAGATCATTTCTCAATGACCGTCAACAAATCGTCTCTATTGATGGAAATCACTCACGATATTTAAATCTACGTTGTGGAGTTCCCCAAGGTTCTATTTTGGGACCCCTGCTATTCGCCATTTATACTTCGCAGTTCATGAAATGCCTTCAGTTTTGTAATATCCATCTGTATGCAGACGATACACAGTTGTATTATAGTTTTTCCTCAGACTTGGTAGATGATGCTTGCAATAGAATAAATAGTGACTTGAATTCATTTGTGGAGAAAGCCTCTGAACATTGTCTGATGATAAACAATAGTAAATCTAAAGTCATTGTTTTTGGTCCCAAGCGTACAAGAAATACTGTTCGATCCCACACTAACATAAAGATAAATGAAGAGCAACTGGAGGTAGTACATGAAGCAAAGAGCTTAGGGGTAATATTAGATGAAGACTTGAGATTTGAAAAGCATGTAGCTCAACTTGTCAATCGTGCATATTATTCACTTAAAGTTATTTATATGGCAACAAGAATTTTTTACCACCTAAAGTGAGGACAACATTATGTGAAGCCTTGGTGCTGTCCGTTTTCAATTATGCTGATGTATTGTATGGCCCATGTTTAACCGTTCAATTCAAACAAAAAATCCAAAAAGTTCAGAACTCCTGTCTACGATTTATTTTTGGTATCCGAAAGAGAGAGAGAATATCTCACAAATTGAAAGCTATCGGATGGTTAGACATGGGAAATAGGATGAAACTACATGCTGCCACTTTATTCCACAAAATAATCATGGAAAAAGAACCTCCTTACTTATATGAAAAAATTTCCTTCAGGACTGACGTGCATAATCTCAATATAAGGCACAAAGGCCGACTTACCCCTCCAATATTTCGTTTGGAGATTTTTAGAAGATGTTTCACGTACCAGATATATGCAATGTATAACGGCATTCCTGATTCGATCAAACAGAAAAATCTATATCGATTCAAAAATGATTTCACTGAATTTCTTTTGCGGTAACTGATTCTGACATTCAAACCACCTATCCCATCTCTATGTTAAGATCAACCCTAATCATAACTATCTGCGATTATATGGTTTAATTATTTTTTTTTTAATTTTTTTATTTACCAATTGGAAATAAATGATCACTTTCATATTCTTTATAAGCGATTTGTTCAAGGTTGAGTGGAAGAGCAATTTCCATGGTGATTCGTCATTATTGAAATTGAACTCCGCCTTTAATTTTCTTCCAAAAATAAATATGTTATATATTTTATTATTAGTCAAATGACTGTACCGTTGAAAAGGAAGAAAATAATAAAGACGATATTATTATTATTATTATTATTATTATTATTATTAATTCTGCACTAATTATGGATAAAATAAATATACAATCTCGAATGCAATCAGTAAAGTTTCAACTTTCAATCCTTTACTACGATCGAAAAAATTCTTAATTATGTGATATAATAGACTTCGCTTTATTTCTTATGGAATAATATTGACTAGGTATTCATTTTCTAATATGATAACCTTCGAGTAAACCCATAACTACGAAGACCTGGAAGGGACAGTCAAAATAAAATATTCGCTTTCGTCAAAATTTTTGAAATTCCGCGTTATAACTCGTATTTTACGTCAAAATTCCGACATATCTCGAAATATAAAATTCCGAGTTATAACTCGCAAATTTAATCTTCCAGATATAAGTCGGAAATTTGATATAATATAAACTTCCGAGATATAAGTCGGAAGTTTGATGTAAAATTCCGAGATTTAACTCGGAATTTTAAACTTCCAGATATAAGTCGGAATTTTGACGTAAAATTTCGAGTTATAACTCAGAATTTTAGAAAAAGCGAATATTTTATTTTGACTGTTCCTTCAAGGGCTTCGTACATAACCGAGCACATAACAAATACTTGAATTTTAAATGTGGGCTTCCGCAATACCACTGCAATAACCATACTCAACGACCATACTTATACCCTTGCTTATACCCGAACGAATACCCGAGCTTATAATACCCCAGACTAATCTCTGATACCAGGTGTCCACGGATGGTAGCTCGCCCCTATAACTTTCTTGTTTTCGGAGATAATGGAATGACATTTGGTGGATTTGTTAAATGCATAAAACTGCATTTATTGACTAGTAACTTAACTTCATGCATATTCCGGATCCACCGGAAGTGACATAAACTTTCAGTGTTTAAATGGGACACGACCTGGTATATTTTAAGTTTTTTTGTCTCCATATGATATTTAGAATACAATCATTTACTTTTCGTATCCGTTTTTTTTTCGAAATGAATTTTTGAGTTCTAACCGGCTCTAACCGAGTTTTAACGTAATATTTTCAATTTTTTAACCAAAAGTTTTCTTACAACCTAATAGAGTGCGGTATCAATATCATCGTAGTAAAATGCACTTACCCGACGAGCCACCATCATGTTGTCATTTGAATGAAAATAGTAATAAAAATTTTGAAATCAAACATAGCTGAAACATTTTGATCGAAAACAGTGAAGTTGTATTTTTACCTCCAAATTTCATTCCGTTATCTCCAAAAACAAAAATGTTATAAGGGCGAGCCATCTTTCGTGAACACCCGGTATAGGGTTTTTTTTTTCAGAGGTGGTTGAAATCCTTTATGGACATCATATGGGTCAAATTCCCCATATGATAGTGTGGGACTCCCTGATCTCAGCCAGGTCTACCCACTAAAAACTCCACCCCCTACGTAGGCTCGTCCGACCGAAGTCTCCGATGACACTTAGGCCTAATGGCCCATTGTATCTTGGGTATAAGGACATTCATTTAGGCAGAATGGTAGGGGGTTATAGCATCATTCTGCCTAAATGAATGTCCTTGGCTCAAAACGGATTTGCGCATTTCTTGATATTATTTTACGTTACCCTGATATTCGTTCTACTGATATAACTTCAAAATTTGAGACATTCTATTATGAATCTATATTGAAGTTTATCAAACTGAGCTTACTATATGGTCACGTTCAATGTTTTGTTTAGGTTGTTTCATGTTTTTAGGTATAAGTAACGACTTCCGTCAAACGTCGTGAACTCATTGTTATCAGCATGTCTCTCTAGCCTAAACTGGATGATTGTGTTTTGTTTGACATTGTGATCTGGAAGTTCTTCCAAAAATGACCGCTTCTCGTCTGGTGCAAACAATATGAGTTTTCAAGGTGTTTTATAGCAACGCGAATCCTGGGTAGTGTAACAGTAATTCGAGCAGTAATTATTGTTCATGAATAAAACAACTTGTGCGTTCTGAACTTTATTGAACGAAATTTTACAATAAAATTAAAGAACATTTCAAAAAAAGAGCATGTGGAAGTCTGCTTAAACACAAGTTTGCCATACAGGTTGTTTCTTTGATAATTGGAAATATTCAACTGTAGAATCCTCGATAGAAACCTGGTCTCAAAATGTCTCAAAATTTTTAACCCGAAAATTTTGCTCTTTGGCTACTGAGATTCAGGGTTTCATCGGTGTTTTGCTGTAGAGATTGAAAGATGATTTACCCCATTACTCAAAAACTGATAAAACAATTTTGAAGTATCAGTATCATGTTTGACAGGAAGTGTAGAACACTGTTAAAAACAAAAGTTTCACGTGCGTGATAGATGATGCAATCACATGACAAACTGACATAATCAATACATCAATACACATTAAACTCCGAGTTGAACTCGAAACAATTATGCAACTTTATTTTCTCTTAAAACTCGTAAACTCGACTTCAAATATTTAGAAATATAGGTAATGACTTTATCGCTACGAATGTATAGTAACTTTTTTATTTAAATACAAATACAATGTAGCGAGGTTTACAAAAAAAGTAATTCACCTATAAACATCAGAGATGTTTAAATTGGTAGAAAACGAGCAGAAAACAACTACTTTCCTGGCCAATACTACGCAAAACATTGAATTATTTTTACCCGGAGTCTATATAGGCATCGATTCACTAAGTAGATGTAGTAAATGTTTCTGTCCTCTGAGATTCGCATACGTTACTACATCATCTCTGGTGAAGGACTCGATTATTTATAATGACAGTAAATTGCATCACCTTTCAAGTGGTATAACAAATATAAATTCATTGTAACATTTTCGCTCGCATTTTCGGAGGGCTATGAAATTTTTATTACTCGATAGAACATACTGAAATGTACATGAATTTTATGACGATTTTTTCAATTTTCAATCTTCTTGACAAAGAAGCAATAATACCCTTGAAATCTCGCTTGAAACGTTCGAATGCCCGATAATTGTTTTGCTTTTTATTTTCTCCTGAAAATGTTTGATTTATTTTTTGTTTCAGCCAGGACGTGTTGCAACGTTAGTCGAGGACAAACAGGTGAGTATTTTTCAAGTATTTTTTCGTTCATTTCACATTCCATATTCCATATTTTGAGAATAGCGAGGAGAATATAGTCAGATCAAATAAGATAAACTATATCATAAAAATCTGTTTGAATCAATATAAATCTTTCATTTAAATATTTAGAAGAGTGGGGATATTTGTGAAATAAAATTTATCAAAATCGAGATCAAAATTCGTTTCATTGAATTGCTTTATTGTTTGAGAATAACAAATTCTTGATGACAAAGTTCAACTAGAATTATATAGAAATCCTATTGGCTAGGACATACATACAATAAATGAAAATAACCAGAAATCAATTCAGATATCAATAATCATTATTTCAGTGAGAAAGTTTTCCATGTAAAAAAAAGATCAGAGATGGTTATGTGATGCAATAAGAAATCGCATATTTTTACATCAACTACCTATGTTATATATTTATGCAATACTGAAATTACCGAGGAAATTACATTGAAAAATCTCTAGGTACTGGTTATATGTAAAGTTTCATGAATATTATACATCACCCAAGTATACAATGAGTCGATTTTCAAAGTTGCATACTTCTGGGGGAGAAGAATCTACCATTTCATCGTCGGATGACATTGCAGCAAAGAAAACTGAACAAATTATACGATTCGGTACCCAGATACTTGACACTATAATGTTATGAATTCGTTTGTAGATGTCATTGTCACAGCTACTATTGTCACGCACTAGTGCGAAATATCTTATTTTGTGTACTAGTTTACAGTGCGAAATGATCGATACGTATTTCAGGAAGGTCGTCGGAAAATATCATTATTTCACTTGCAACTATTCGAATTGACATTGTATTTCCTGCACAAACGCCGAGAACATAAAGTCACTTCACATTGGTTTTATTTCATATTGAAATTTCACTATGTTTTTACACTTACTCCACATTCATGGATCTTTCAAATTACATTTATGTATCTTGAATTTCCACGTGTGATCGATCTATCATCATAGTTTTTTAGTTATTCTACACGGTTTGTATTAGCTGAATGGAGTAAATTCAATGCTGAATAAACATGGTCCTGTTTGAAAAAACTCTCGGACACGTCGAAAGGTATTTTTAAAAGCTCATTTTTTCCAATACAATCTTTTTATACGGGGTGTGTCATGTAACAGTGGTAAATACGAACCGAGATACCAACTATCACTATCACTACCTATTTTTTTATAATTCCATTCTTGTTCAGCACTTCTACATCATTTTTCCAAGCTTACTCGACGAAATTCAACACCGTTTGAATAAGATTGCCTAATTAATATATGCTATGACAGTTAATAATATAACAATTCATTTATATTTATTATAGGTACCTCCTCGGGTATCTTCATAGATCAATAAATAGCGATATATAAGAATAAGTGGAATTTTTTAATCACCTGGTTCAAAATTCACGATTATCAATTTCAGAAAAATACCCATAAAATAATATGTGAATAATACAAAATGAATATTGATGATTATTTTCTCTTTTAAATGTCAAAGGGGGCGCAAAAATTGTAGATACTGCATATACGGGTGAAATATACCTTGATTTGCCACATTATTGAACTCATTTTGTGAATGGCTTTCAAAAAGTGTTTTCTATGAACTCTAGGTGTCCCATTTTGAATTCAATATTTGTTGTCACAATGGAAACTGAAGACTGAGGGTTCATTAGTAGTAATCCCGTTTTAATATGTTATCGGTTGTTCACTTTATCTAAAATATACATCAGTATGTATGTGTGACACAATAATCGTACGATTTTCATTTGTTAGTAATCGTATAAAAAACTTCGTTGACAATAAATTTGTTGATCAAACCCATCATCAGTAATAATCATCTTTCCTCGTTATTTTTTGAGGATTGAGATTGAGGTCAAGTTAAGTTTCATTATCCTTCTGACGCTCAATGAATCAAAATCTTGATAAAGCACCATTGAAACAACGTAGTTTAATAAAACATAGCTTTAAGGAAGTAGGTTATTTTTAGTTAACTGGAACTGATATTTTATTTGAGTTTACTGAACTTTGAAGATTAATACAGTTCGTATTATCCATCGACTTATTTCAATGGTTGGATACATTCGTCTTAAAAATTTTGTACTCGATTTTGTAGCATTGCGAGTGATATATTCGACATTTTCTTACCTGAAGTAGTATAGAGTTCACAAAATATCAATTATGAAACTTGTAATTTGGTATTCTGGATTTAGTGAATTAAAATGGAATTGAACTTTTTAGTTTTTTTTTGTTCAGTTGGTCAACTACAACGAAAAATAATAACTAAAAGAAGAGAAGGGTCCAATTAAAAAACTGTAGATGACGTCATCTATCAATATCACCATATATATCCAACTATACCTATACTATATAGTACTCAAGAAGTTTTTTCAGCTGAAAATAAAATCATGTATATGTCCACGTCCTATTTTAATCTTCAAATTATCATATAAAATGTACCTTTATTCATTTTTTAGAGGACACTCCAACGGAAATTGGCATCGTTATTTTTTTAAGCTTGCTATTTCAGACGCAATTGCCCATAGCATGGCTGCGTGATATCTACAAATATTTATAGAATGTTTAACTAGACACAGATGAATTGTTATAGGTTAATACGATCTTGATTTTCATTTTGTTTCGTGAACGATCAGAATATTTTATTCAACGTGATCGCCGTTAATTTTGCTTGTTTGTAAAAAGTTTCGCATATCACTTGAAGAAGTGAACATGAAAGTAGACAAAAAAACTATTTTTTCACAGTTATTGCTAGATAAAATTCAAAACACTGTTAACTTACATCACAGTATGGTGTATAAAGTTTTCCTATACTAATAAAAATTTTCTGATAAACAAGGTGCTTTTTTCTCTGTTGCTTGACAACAAACGAGACACCTATTAGAAAACAGATGAGAATAATACGGGATGGTTATAAAACTTGTGATAGTTTTTTGAGAAACAATAAAGACTATTTCAAATTCTCAAATAGGTATTCGTTTTATCACATACTAATTGTTTCCGAATATTTTTATTCTATAGTTTATTCATGTGACGAAATATGGTTGTATTTGAGTATTTCGAACTACCCCCTTTTCTCGATATGAGACCATTATATTCTCTGAATGTGGAAACAATTACAGTTTCCATTTATCCCACAGTTCTTTTTGCAGCAACAGCAATCGTAATTTTGCGATACGTTGATGGCTTCCACAAAGTATCCCAGCAGACCTGAGTTGCCCTATATAAACATTGACTGACCTATTTTAACAACTTTAGAAAAAAATATTAAATTATACAATAAGCAATCATCATTTCTTAAGAAAATATAATCACTCGAGTAATCACTGATTAACCTTGAAAATAAATATAATCGAGGCTATTTAGTCAACGTGTACAGCGTGTTACAAAAGTAAGGACATTCTCACTTACTTATCTTACAGATACATTTTGGTCGAAAACAGTTGAGTTAGGACTTGAACGTATCCTTAGCCCGCTGAAATTAAACATGTCATATGGAGACAAAAAACTGAAAATATACCAGGTGGTCCATTTGAAAACTTTTTTTTGTTGGATAGTTATTTGAAATGTCTATCCAAAAATAGAGTGATTATATATTTTTGCTGTTATAGTGGCCAACTGATGCGAGCAATTTATTGACCCATATTTCAAAAAGTACTATTAGGTTTTTTTCACAATAAATGAAGATGGATTTCGAAACAGGATCACTTGAAACATTCCTGTACCCTCGCCTGTACCGATTTTCATCATCATAAAACACAGGATGTCCGAAAAAATTTTTTCAATATTTAATCAAAAAATGTACTATTGTTGTATCTTTGGGAAGGATCAATGACAAATTATCATTTAGGATTGATTGAACATATCTGTACCAATTTTTATCATTGAAATATACAATTTTTCTGAGGAAAATGAATAAAGTAGTGAACAAAAGTCGTCGAACAAATTGAAAAGTGTATTTGAGAATTAGGTGGATAATCCACAATAATAATTTATCATTAATCGTGCTCAAAAATAACATAATAGTACCTTTTTTTATTAAATATATCGAAAAAAGAATCGGACCTCTTGTGTTTTATGATGATGAAAATCGGTACAGGTATGTAAAAATTGATCCCGATTCAGATTTTTTGTGTAAAAAAATCCATAATAGTACTTTTCTAAAAATGGGTCAATAAAATTGGTCGCAGTTGGCCACGATAACAGCCCGAAAATATAATCACTCTATTGTCGGATAGACATTTCAAATACTTATTCAACAAAAAAAAGTTTTTGAAAAACGATCAAATAATAACGATTTTACAGGAGTAGTAAGTCCTTAAGCTGAACACACTCTATATATACATATATTGATAGACCTTCTATAATAATATCTGTTCAAACGAGATATCAATTTCCAGAGGAACCTGAAAAATACTATAAGTATGTCAGGTGAAATCTTATACACCTGAGGAACATGAACTCACCTCAAACAGAATAGAACTGAACATATCTTTTGTCCTTTCATCAACATACGAATTCTTGGAATGTCAATTTTCAATCATTAATGTTTCATCAATGATCGTTTTATAATGTGATGATACTTTCTTATGTTTTTTTTAACGAATATATTAAGAACGCATCATCAATGTGCGTATAATAACTCGAAACACTTGATGATATTCTCAATAATATCCATTTTCATTTTATACTGATAGTTCAGTTGAACATTTAAAACTTTTCATATCGATACCTATATAAAGAGTATTGTGTTTCACAAAACACTTCATTCTAAAAACAGTCTGATCCGTAAAAAATAATAGGAAACATTTTGTCACCCTATAATATATTATTTGAATATCTCCTTCATGGACCTCACAGCTCACTCCTAAATACACTCAAAACTTTTTTCAATAACTATTTTGATGTGTCTAAACTCGTTTCTGAATTATTGTCAAGTTTGTGACAAGATAAACTGTGATCAAGTGGGGAATTGTGGGCAAATGAAAATATACCTAACCCTCGACCAAACCCAAAAAAACACAAAATGTTTCAGAAAAACCAAATACGTATATCGTAGTATTCTTTTTTGGTTTTCTCAAATATTTTGTGGTTTTTGAGTTATATTTTCATTTGCTGTACATTTTATATATGTTACTTATAAACTTACTTGTATTCTGAAACTATGTAGGTATTTAATTTGGTACTCAGTGCATTGCATTCTATTTTATTTTCTGTGTCTCGATAAATTACATTGTTCACTGATAAAAATGAGGCGGAAGTTCAAGATAAAATAAATGGCCATTTTCCACCTTCTGTACGTGTTTAAGTGTTGAATCTTTGTTTATAAATCCCGAGATAGATCCCAAAAAAACACAAAAACCACCAAGTTGATCTTCCATACTTCTCTATAACCTGCCGAAGCTGTATGTATCAATGATACCAAAGTAGAGACACAGATTAGAGAAGATTATCTATAATCTGTGGGAGAGACTCGCCAAAGTACTATTGCACATTTCTAGGTATTATAAACATATACTCCAATATCGGCCCATCTTGCTGAGAATGGCCAAATTGAATTTTTTAATCATGTCGTTAATTGTGTTTTTTTTTTCGTTTTTATTTTTTGACTGTACCAAAGGAAAAGCTATCATAATGTTCGAGTTCAAGGAACAACGTGCAAAAATTTGGCACCAGCCACTTGAATAATGATGAGAGGAGATAAGCATGTGGTAGTCATCGGAGTAGACTTAATTATAATAATAATATCGTTTATCGTCTGCCAAAGAAAAAAAATACATTTTCTAGGACTCACATACAGAATATAAAGAGTGGCAAACTTACCATACTTCCCTGAGTACTTGCCGGTTTGGTCAGTATGTTCCGGCGTCTCGGCCAGTTTTACAAATTGTTCCGGTATTTATTAAAAAAAAAAAGTGATTTGATAACCGATTTCGCAATTCCCAACTTCGATGCTTCGAAAAAACAACATTCACAGACGAAAATAGTTGTAGAATTGAATTCATACTGTGTCTTCTTTGAACCTCAACGCCAGTAGGGAGATATGTTTTCTCGCTATTTTGAAGAATATTTTTATTCGGTGTCTGAACTGACTATACATCAGATTGTAATGATAATCTCGAGGGGTTGACCACATGGGAATTCTGGTGTACAATTGATAGGAATTCCGAGGAATTCCGTTTGTTTTTTCGCCAAGAAAAATACGAAATTCGTGTTCTTTATTGCTGAACACACCAATAAAATCTGAGAAATATTAACCAAGAATGTCCTCGATGTCACCTTGCACCAATGTTTCTATTTCAATCAAAGCCATTGTTCCAAAAAAAATTACGATCTATTTATTGCACCTGGTATTATTACTCTCTACAATATTATTTGTTGTTTGGTGACAAAACGAAGAAACGCCCTTGATTGCGGAAGCGAGACTATATCATAATTGGCTATTGGCAGACAAAACAGAGGGTTATCTCCGAGGTTATCTCTATACTTGGCTATTTCCCTTTTCCCCTATACAGGGTGGCTCATGACTAGCGCGACAGAGATTTACTGCTGAACGATTTCATTGATCTATTAAACTTGGGGTCTTTTTGGAACGATTACAGAGATTAGAATGTGAAAAATGTACATTTTCAACTTTAGGAATTTTTTTTGGCGAAATTATTCATTATTGATTAAAACGGCTCACATGTCCCTATCAGTTATAGATATTTAAATGAAACAAATTCAGGGTGGTTCATAATTCTGAATTCTGAACCACCCTTTATGTGATTCAGTTAAATGTCATTAGATAGTTAATCAAAAGTTATGATAGGGGCATGCTAGCCGTTTTGACCTTTAACGAATAGTTTCAACAAAAAATTCCTAAAGTTGAAAAATCTGGATTTTTCACAACCTTAACTTCCCGCTAGACCCCAACTGTGATCGATTGATGAAATTAGTTTCAGGAAGAATACAACAATGCAATAAAATACAGTGAGTTCCATAAGAAAAAATATCTTTATATAACCACATCCTGTAATATTTCAAAATACTTTCTGAAGTGAGAAAAAACTTTGAAATTCTTGCCGTTTCGCTTTAAAACTCGCGCTTTTAGTAAACCACCCTATATTTATATGATGAAGCAAAATTGAATCATTTGTTCCAAGGATATGAAGATTTACAATTCACTCCCTAGATTTGACGAGGGTACATCTTTGCTGACTTTTTTCTCAATGAAAGCATGTGTCCCGGATTCTCGTTCTAACTGATTTAGAACTTCATTCTATAAGAAAAAAAGAAGTAGAGGAAAAGGTCCGAATATGGGCACCCCTTTCGTTTTTTTCGTAATAAAAAATAAACAATAGGTTTCAGAGCATTCACAACAATGCCAAATCATTCTCAATATATCTCGCGAATAGACGCTTTTTTGATAATATGAATATGAAGGATCGTCAGTTTTTGCAATTACTGCAGAATGAGAACAACGATGGAAAAGGGCTAGTCGTCACATAAGTATCTCAACAATATGATCTACCATGCAGCGCACTGTAAATCAAAGAATATAACTGAAAATCAAGCTGATCAAATTACCCCGAAAAAGTTTTGTACCACTTCACAAACGAACGATTTCAATTTTGTAATAATACAGTGACCAATGATCGCAGGTGGTGAAATAAATACATATCGGCTGTGTGGTTTAGCCGAGGGTCTAGCCTATGAATAATCTGTTATACGAAAGATCATAGCGCTGTATAGAGAAACTAGGGGAGCCCATATTAAATAAAGGGCCCCGAACCATTTCCCCTAGTAAACAAAAAAAACTATTGATGGAGTATATATATGTGCCTTCAATTCTTTCTCTCTACCGCTTCAACAATTTGAATTGAAAGGACAAGCACATAACATAATTCCTGTTCACTCTTTGATATTACAAATCAATTTTAATATAAAAATACTTCAAATCTGGTAACAACCCCTTTATGATCAATTTCTGTCTTAATTTTTTGTTCATCTTGAGTCCCAACTACATTTAGGAATACGATTAGACAAGCATTACAAGTACCTATTTGACTAAATAGTATAATAGAATAGAACTTATATTACTGAATAAAATTGAGTGAAATTCAATTTCACAAAATGCATTTATGAAAATAGCATCACTGCCAAAAACGAATGAAACGACGATGAACCATAGTACTATTGTCATCGATTTTAACGAATCAAAACTATCTTCTGATACCTGATTGATTATCCATTAAGATTAATTATTTCCGTTGTGTTGAACACTAACCCATAATGAACATCCATATGAAAGCGTCCAGTAATGAAAAATCCATTGTTTCAGGGAATGGTTCCCGGTGTGGCATTTGCTATCAGCGGAGAGGCAACTATCCCCTACCTTTCGAAAAGAGAATGTCAACTAGGAGGCTACACCTCTGAGTTCACCACGTTCCATCCAAAACAGGGCGAGCCATTCAAAGTTTTAGTCTATTTAGCCAAATCCTCCAACGCCCTCTGGATGGGCGATGACGATGAGAAAACGATAGCCAGACAAGTAGTGGACAGCAGCGGAGCTAGCGGCCATAATGTGGAGTATGTGATTAGGTTGGCGGAATTCATGAGGCACAATTTTTCTTCGCACCACGATGCTCACCTGTTCGAGTTAGAGAAGGAGGTGCTAGCATTGGTCCGTAGCAGGAAGATGTGCCTGGACTCGTTGATGGGAAATGGAGAGGGTTGCATCGCCTTCGTCAGAAAGGACGCCCAAAGACCTGCGTCTAATGCACAAGAGGAGGAACAAGAAAGGGATGATACATCTCAATTTTCAGCAAGAATCCAAGTGAAGAAACTTCGCTGTGTAAACCCATGAGATAGGTTGACGGCGATGAAAACTACGATTTTGTTGGTCCCATGAATGCCTCGAGAACGGGTTGATGCTAAAATCTAAATTAATTCACGAGAATTGTGAGATTGTGACATTCTTATGTGCCTTCAATTCTTTCTCTCTACCGCTTCAACAATTTGAATTGAACATTGCATAACATAACATACATAACATAATTCCTGTTCACTCTTTGATATTACAAATCAATTTTAATATAAAAATACTTCAAATCTGGTAACAACCCCTTCATGATAAATTTCTGTCTTAATTTTTTGTTCATCTTGAGTCCCAACTACATTTAGGAATACGATTAGACAAGCATTACAAGTACCTATTTGACTAAATAGTATAATAGAATAGAACTTATATTACTGAATAAAATTGAGTGAAATTCAATTTCACAAAATGCATTTATGAAAATAGCATCACTGCCAAAAACGAATGAAACGACGATAAACCATAGTACTGATATATTAATTATTAATACTTATTACTGTTCTATTGTCATCGATTTTAACGAATCAAAACTATCTTCTGATACCTGATTGATTATCCATTAAGATTAATTATTCTTGTGAATTTACAAGATTTCCTTTTATGTCAAGGTTTCTCTGAAGAAAAGATTTATTTTTGTACATTAATCGTGTTTTCAAATGTCAATTATAAAGTTCTGGTACTACGACAAAAAGGTATCACGGTTGAAAAATATTTCTGAGAAACCATAAGTTAGTGACAACTTTGTTTTTATTTCACCTTGACAAACTGTCATCTTTGTTATCAAGAATTGTGACACGAAATTACATCGTATCAATCTTTGCGATTATTTTGTTAACAAAAAAATTACATAAACTTTATGTGTAAGAAAATGTGTAAGAATGCGCAGCATGGGGATCTTGAAGAGAAAAAGCTCCAAAGAAATTCGGTGAATTTTTAAAAACTTCTGAAAGCAAATCGTTTTTACGGTAGGTAGGTAGGTACCCATACTGTTGTATTCCTTTCTTGGACACAGTGTATAATTTTTAATTGAGGAATTTTTAAACGTATCCTAACTGAATGTTTTATTTATCAAAATACGAAATACAGGATGTCAAGAATATCACCCTTGTATAATTTCAAAAAGGGATCAACCTTGTAAGTTAAAGCCAAAAATAATCAAATAATGATCTCTGAAGGCCTCAAAATGGCATAGTAGTTTTCTGAATTATGGGATTTTTCAATATTGCTACTGTATTTTAATGTTTTTGATATACCGTTCAACGATACCTAATATAAACTTCCCCAAAAAATTAACACTTAAAAAAGAAATTTCTATCGGAATACCAACATTGTGGATATAATTTCTTGTTATTTGAAAAAAAAAGTCTACATTGAACAAGTCGTTTGGACAAAAATTATTTTATACTTTTGATTAATTTTTTAGTGGTGCGTTAATTTCTTGGAGAAGTGTATGTTTTTAAATGAACTGTAGCTTCATATATGTTCGATAGCTCCTACAGCGCAGTTGTCAAACGCAAGAATGATAATTTTTCTGCTTCAATCCACCAATCTAACCAACTTTTGAGATCAGGTGGTTGTTTCAACATCCTGTATATGGGACGATCATTAATTGTGATTATTTTGTGCACTTTTTTCTACCATTTTCCTTAGTTCGTAATGTCTGCATTATTTTAAAAACCTAGTAAGTAAGTAGAAGATGTGAAAGGCAGCTGAACCTGTAATTTAAAATGCTGATTTAGCTACCTCATTATTGTCTAGAAGCAAATCTGTGATGTTGATCGAGTGATTGTAAAATATATTATTTTACTTACTCTGTAGTTCCGTTTATTCAACTCAAATGATGCATCAGAAATCATACTGAGTTATATTAAAACCCACCCCTTATATGTTTTTATTCCAGAAAAATACCCGATGCGTTCATAACGAATATTATGTAAGATAGCCTGTGATACAAAAAATTCACCTGGCATACCTACTTAAAACTAGATGATCATGAAAAAATATGTACCCTCCTACCTCCTACTTGTATCTATCCAATGCACAGGGAAAATTACAATCAAAACCCTGACTTCCTTCTCTAATCTCGATACAATTGACACAGTTCATTAGCCGTTCATATAATTGCATTAACTGAAACAACACATTTCCAATAATACTGATGATAACCCTTATCAGGCAATAAATAGAACCATCATATGTTCTCATCAGAAAATTATGGTTAGATAATCGAAATCAAATCGAAAACATTGTTTGATAATTATCGTTTTCCTTGGTTCTGTTTTTATTTTTATGAACATTTCGGGAACATTGGTTATTAAAAAACTATGGATACCATTTATTTCGAAGTTTGAAGCTATAAACATCCGTAAAGACCTAGGTAATGAGCTCCACAATTTCTCAGTTCGATATAAAAAAAAATTTGATGAGGGAAAGTTCGGTAGGTCTTGAGAAGTGGTCAACATGAGTTCGTCTGATCTGCCTGCTCGGAATCGCACGTTATAGAACATTAGACGCGATTTCCGATTATCATCACCCTAGAAATTATATATTAGTGTAGATAGTGGTCCGGTTGTGGTAGCAATAATTAACCATTCACTAGTCCATTGATGATTCGAAGTTTTCAGTCTTGTTTTTGTTATAACTCTCAGGACATATATAGCGATTTGGGCCAAGTACTTACTCATGAAATAGGAACTCGTTACTTGACGTAAATAACTTTTGTCGCAATGGTCCAGTGGCGTAGAAACAATGAGGTTGTTTCACTTTACTGGATATTTTTTAGAATTTTCTGTTCGGTTTAGAAAAAAAAATCTTGTGAAATTTTGATTCGAGCTCCGTTTACTCTGTAGTTGAGAGTTCAAAACACTCCTAGCTGTAAACACTGAATATTATCTAAAAATTGGGCTAATACTAAAAATATATTATGAGGTAAATATATTTTTACAAAGCTCAATGTATTCATGTATCAAATATTGAAAAATATACGGGATGTTTCATTTAAAAAACATTACTTTTGGTTATATCTCAAAATAATGACAGCTCATTCCAAAAATCTGAGTACGCCACTGGATTCTACGTAAAAATATATATAAATATCAGTTTTTACTTCTGCCAGTTCTACCATAAGTTGAATGGAATTGGGGGTAGCCAATGGCTGGGTTGCCTCATACCTGAGAAATAGGGTGCAGATAGTTATTGAAATTAGTACCTGTCGTCGATGCAATGGCTGTTCTCATAACACTGGCTCCTTTATTTTTCATAATTCAACTCAGCTATTTTACGATGATAGTCAAATAATAGCAAAGAATAACCTTCCACATCCAGTCTCTTAAGATGCTGCAAACAAAACTGCGGATGAATTCTCACACTGATATTGTGAAAATAATAGCCTACTAGTTATAAATTGAACGAAACATAATAAATTTCTATTTTATTCTGGTTGCCATTGTAACCTCAGCAGAAAATATATTGAGCTACATTGAAAATGGATATTGTTCGATGTTTTTCGTGGCATTAGCTAGGGAAGTTTTTTTATTTCTGTTCGTTCTCTACCACGTCATTCGAACATATTTGGATTGGAATGATACGAGATTTTTCCCCATGTACTGAGTGGTCCGATTAAGTGTTCTTATCTGTATTCAATACCTGTATGAAACTATCAATGATGAATAAATTTCTATTCTATTCTGGTAGCCATTGCATTGAGCCTATTGTTTTTCTCGGATGGGATACAACATAGCGTTTTACAGCAGTAAAACCTGAACTCAGCAATGATGAGCCTTTCTAGAGGAAGTCGATTTTTATTTTGAAAATTGAAATGTTAACTTTTGAGAATGAAATGAAAGTTTTGGAATAAATAATACTTCGAATTATTCTTGAGATATTTTATTGATGAAAAAATTGCTAAAAAAAGTCTTCATAAGAGATTAATTTGAAGGTTTCATATCAAACTGAAGAATAATAGTGTCGAGAAGATTTTCGTCTCAGAAGCTTTGGGTCATCATTGACTCTTGAATTCAAACTAGAGCTCTGTTCCATAGGATTCTCCAAGATACCTTGGAAGATGATATTATGCGAATCTTTATGATAGATGAAAAACACGAAAGGTCTATCAGCTATTACTGCGAGGGATCCCATAAGAGGGACTATATTAGCGCTAGTAGATGCTGCGGCCACTGTCCCATGTTCATCAACTTCTACCTTAGTTTTGTGTACTAGTTTGTTTACTAGAACATTGCCTTCTTCGAAAATTCCAGATAAATTGGCGTTGGACCCGAAAACTTCTCTCACCTTCAACTGAAAATTGAATGAATAAATTTCAGAAACATATCTACAGTTAGATAAATATATGGGTAGGTACTCTTACCATTTTGAGATAATCTATCATATCAGCGGAATATTCGAAGCTGAATTTGGGTATCTCTAGAATAATATCTGTACTTTTCAATTTCTGCAAAATTCCTGAGAGTCTGTGATGTGGCAGATCTCTAATTAGTGTTCTGACGTTAGCACCTTCAGATGGTAGCAGAATCAACATTGAGAATTTGCCCTGAAATATTTTACAAGTGCAAGGTTAGTGATAATAGTTTAGACTGAGGTAATATAATATTCTGTCTTATATTATCACCTAGGTACTATATGTAGGTGATTTTTTGAAAATATAGGCATGCTATTTGTATTGTTTTGTTTAATTTATATATATTTAGGTTGATTGTAATTGTGAACCACGTTCGAGTAGTCGCCCTTCTGTAGATTTTATTTTATTCATATATGTGAATACATCGGAATAATATAAGGAGTTACGTGGATTTCAACAAACTATAACAGTCTGGAAGATTTATTTTTCATCATTTTATAATAAAGCGAATATCTGCAAAAACTATTAAGAAATTAATAATAGGCATAATTTGATACATCTGGAGGTTGATGTAACTTGGACAGAAGTCCATCATTGTTTATATTCTATGACAATTTTCACACACGCACAAACTGACCATGCAATGTTACAAATTATTGCTACATTATTAAGTGCGGCTTGCTAATATGGCATGACAATATTGCATAAGGTTTCTCGTAATGTTATATTACGAATCATAACAGAAAAACCTCTAATATCAAATAGTTTGTAAATTACAAAACTAACTTTTGATCGAGTTTCAATTACAACATTCTATGAACAATCTATAAACAATTTTATAGCAAGTTATGAATTTAATTTTTGATTCAATTTCAATTGTAATATTGCCTATACCTTGTGACTTCATTACATTTGCAACATCACATGAACCATCCATCAACAAATGTATTGCAAGTTACAATTTATATTTTGTATTACCCGCCCCAGATATCGGTGGTCTTAGTGGCCCATTTCTCGGTCACTCGTATTGTATCGGGTGGGATCGGGGTTTGATCATTGCATCAGAGATCTCGCATCGGCAGTAAGCCATTGTTGTTTCATCAAGTTCTTTGTTTTTTGTGTATCGGCAATCGGAATTACATATTTGCAATTCACAAGACTATTGTTTACTTTTAAACGACATTGGAGTAAGTAATAAAGTGTACTCTTTCGTAAAAAAAATCAGCTGTTGATAGTTCGAAGGTAAGGTGAATTGTTTATTTTATTGTGATATTGAATGTAAGGTTTTTAGGAACAAAATCATCGTAAGAAATTTTCGCAAATGTCAATAAAATGTTTGCTTGAATTAGTATACTGGTTTTGATAGAGTCAAAGGATAGAAAAGAAAAGGTGATTTCCGAGGTGATTTCCATATACTCAGAGTTCATTTACGATTAGATCTGCTGTTTTTTGTTTCAGTTTCCTACTGTATATTGGACTGCCACCCCAAGAAGTATATTTGTAGATGTTGATTTTAGTTCATTACTTATTATATATTTTTGGCAATACAGTGTATTTTCGTTTATTTTGTCAATTATAGTTTTATGCTTGAAATTTGTGCTTTTATTTTTTATTTTCAAGATTTCAATAGGCTTCACACACACTTTTCTATCAAGTAGTCACTACCATATTGCAACAAGTTGGTAGTAGGAATATTCAATATGTAGTTTTCATATACTTCACATGTTATATTGCAGTAACCTTACCGGAAACATTACATTCACAATATAAAAAAATAACTTTCATTCAATTTATATGTAATGTTCCAATAACCTTGCTAGAATGTGTTATCAAGAAATATTGAATTTTTTATATTACTGAACGTCCGTTTCAGCGGTTGCTGCAATATTGCAGTAAGGTAGCGACAAACCTTAAAACCTTGATTGTTGGGTTGCTGTAATGTTGAATAAATATCACATTGATCAGTGGACTGTAACTGTTTGTTAGCAAAATATTTCTCTCAAAACAATGAAAATACTTTCTCTCATTCTCTCTCTCATAATATGAGTCAGACATCATGAATATAAATGCAGAAACAAGATAGGTATATGAAGCAGATCACCGACAGTGTATCGCCAAATTCCAAAATAAAGTGGTCATCGCATTTACTAACTGATAATAACCATTCAATGATTCAACTGATCTGACATCACCGTGGTCCGAATTGCGCTTTGAATTGTCACTGCTGTTCCGAATCAGTTTGTACAGCAGGCACAGCTTTGATTCGGACCACCTTCGAACGCACTTATTATGAAAAATTCTGAAAAATCAGTTTTTCACAATATATGCAGATAATTTATCGTTAATTATCTCAAATCCGTTAGCGATAAATATTGGAACAGATATTACAAATCTATTAGAAAATACACGTGAGTGGTTTGATGAACATCAATTATTTTTCAATGCCGAAAAAACTCAATTAGCGACATTTCATAACCGACAAAAAGTATGTGATCCACTGAATATATCTATTAACAACTGTATGGTACGAGACAGTGTAGAGGCGATCAGTTTTTTGGGAATGAAGATAGATCCAACTCTCACTTGGAAACCACATTGTGAAACATTGATTTCAAAACTTAATTCAATCCATTACCTTTTCAATAATGTTAAATGTGTTCTAACTAGAGGACAAATGATGAATTTATATTATGCACAAGTAGAATCCCGCATTAGATTTGGTATTTGTCTTTGGGGTAACTCCACTCTAGCAGCAAATGTGTTTATTTCACAAAAGCGCATCATCCGATGTATTGCTGGAGTGAAATATAATCATTCTTGTAGAAACATTTTTACAGAGTTTAGGGTATTAACGCTCACTTCTTTATATATTTTAGAATCGTCTATACACATTTTTAAAAATAAAAATAGCTTCAAACTGAATAAAGATATGCATCCAATGAATACCAGAAATAAAAATGATTTTAGTGTGCCATTTGCAAAAATGGGTTTAAGCTATAACTCACCCGAATACATGGGGTTGCGTATTTTTAATAAGTTACCTGAAACGATTAAAAATATTGTCAGATTTACGGAATTCAGGAAAACTCTCAAGGAATTTTTGATAGATAAGTGCTTCTACCATCTGTCTGAGTACTTTGAATAATTTGTCAATTTGTCTTTAATATTACCCAGTATTTATATACTTAGTTTGTGATATATTTATTATTTTTTAAATCTACATGTGTTAGTATTTGTTTATATATGTATGTATACATCTTTTTGTGTATATTTGACTATTGCTATATTACTAAACTGTAATCTTTGGCAAAATAAATGATATCTATCTATCTATCTATCTATCTATCTATCTATCTAGTTGCTCCTTTATACTCTACAGAGGAATTCAAAACGCATTTCAGGTAGGTATGAAAATTTCTTTCAATGAGATCAACTTTGTACCTTCATTGTAGAATATATCCTGAAACATTCGAATATTGTTCACCCTTTTCATCTGATCAATGCCAGAAATGGGTGCCATAATATGACTGTTGGTGACAGCGCTCAGTCTGCTTCACCTCGAAACTGTGAGCACTCTGAGCGTGAGAAGTGATGTCATCCATGACGTCATAGTAAAACACAGTGCCATACGACGTTCTAAGCGCCACTCGGAGCGCGCTCAGAGCACTTTAAGTGCATTGACAAGTTCAGCCAGCTTTGAGAGATAAAAAATATGTCTTTGTCATCAAGATTACAACTTAAAATAACGAAAATGTTATGATTGCGACGTAAAAAAAGAGAAGAAATCTAATAACACATTCATAATGTATTTGGAATCATTCAACAATTATAAGCTAACAATGCTAACAAAATATTATAAATAATCGGAATAACGAACACAAACTACAAGAAAAACAAACCAATTATATACAGGTTATATAAGTCTTCTTCTCTTTTACGGCCCAATCATAACATTTTTATTATTTTAAGTTGCAATCTTGTCGACGAAGACAACACTAGGGCAGACATATTTTTTCTCTCTCAAAGCTAGCTGAACTTGTCAATTCGGACCACGGTGTATATCTTACATATATCGTACCTGGTAGGGTATTTCAACTGCATGAGTTCTCAAACTGCTTATGTAGTCATAATTGAAATCGTCAGACATGTGCATCATGGGTGCTGTGACACAGCCCTTCGCAGTATGGAAACATTTATTCACCGTGTTGATTGTGTTGAATGCATTTTGCCAGGCACCCTTGAAATATACTGCATTTGCAATCACCAACTTGCTGTTCGCGTCAAATGTTTCTGAAAGAAATCAAAAATAAGATCAGTGGTGGCAAAAATTCAACCGCATTGAATATTACTCCCTTCATATACAAATACTATGGCGATGGAAAAAGTGAGCTACATATTATACAGGGTTTCCCTAAATTGTGTTTACAAAAACCAACCACATATTCTTCAGGACAATATAACTCGATACAAGCAAACTCACCTATGTACGAAGTTGATGAGTTTGGGCGCTAGACGGCTCTAGAGTTACCATTTTCAAATCGTTCTACTCAAATTTGGTAGGTACGTTGGCATAACTTTATTGTGCAATAAAATCCATATTATATAAGCATTTTGAATATTACTCCATAATCGTAGAACTTGAAATTTTCAGTATTCAATCAATACGCAAATAAAAAAAATCTGTTCGAGAGTATGAATCTGGATGGCACAAATACAAAAGAGGTACTCTTGATAAAATTCGATTAATCATGGTTTCGAAAAAATTTTAATCTTAGTGATTTTGAGCATAATCAAATATTACAACGATTAACATACATGTTTTGAAAACTGTTCGAAATGTTCACCATTTCACGTATACAAAGATTTATACGACGCAAAATGTTGAAATCTACTTTCTGCATACCTTCTTCAGAGAATAAGTAGGTAGAACACCTATATATGGCAACGTATCCAACAATAAAAAAATAATCTACTACAGGCGATTTGAATATCGAAAGAAAAGTCTTATCCAATTAAAAATATCAAACTTAGTTTGGATTTGAATGACTGGTAATACACGAGCAGAAAACAACTACTTTCCTAGCAAATACCCCGCAGAACACTGAATTATATCTACTTGTCGTACATGCAAAGATTCACACAATGAATGCAAATTGCACAAGTTTCTTCCTTCCTAAGACGTGACAAAAGTTCACAACCAGTTTCGGGCTTATTGGCCATCATCGGTGTAGGGTCGTCACCGAGAAGAGATATCCTGAGATCTCCAACTCGAAGCGGTGCCTGTCCTTGCATATTCCACCGCGCTGAGCCGCGTTTTTAGAGACACTTGAATGCGTGGTATTCTTCAGGAAAGTAGTTGATTTCTTCTCGTGGTCTATCAGTCATTCAAATTCAACTATGTTCAATTGGATAAAAAGTTTTCTTTCAATTTCGATACTCGTCCAATTCATGGATTTTTCATTTTGCATTAACTTAGTCGAGCTATCAGCCACTCCCATATTTTATGACATGGGAACTCTGGAGTGTTTCTTTTTTTCATCGCATGTTGTCGCTATAATGATTTGTGGATAGAAAACCCATGAAAAATGGAAAAGCCAGAAATTGGACAAAAATGTTTGAAAGAGGAAATAGTCTATCCAATTTAGATATCAAACATAGTTTGAAATGAATGTCTGGTAGACTACGTCTTAGGAAGAAAGAAATATTTGCGATCTGCATTCACAGTGTGAATCGTTGCATGGACTACGAGCAGATATAATTCAATGTTCTGCGTGGTATTTACCAGGAAAGTAGTTGTTTTCTGCCCGTAGTCTACCAGACTATGATTTCAAACTATGTTTGATATCTAAATTGGATAGACTATTTTCTCTTTCAAAAAATTAACAGTCATACTCCTCTGTCACTTTGACAAGCTTATACTTTGTAGACCCGAGAATGTAAATATAGCATCGGAGCTAGGCGCCAAAGAACGCTTTTCCAATCAGAATAAAGCGTTACAATCGGTAGTGTCATTTCATCATAGTCGTATGGCAATAAGAGACACCTGCCAACAGAACACTATTATTCAAAATGTTTGGTTCCGAAATAAATATTCTATTTTGGTTCTAGAGTGAAGTCATTATGAAACACAAATGCGTACCTATCCAATTAGCCTCTGTGTTGATACGCATTTTTTATTATTCGTAGGTTGGTACAATCGAAGAGTTAGGCCCAGCTCTCTTCTGAGCGATTTTTGATTTGGTGCTACTAGCAGTGAAAATATCAGTGTCTTTATTGGTAAATTCCAATTCAGAGGGTGATTTGATTTAAATCGACCAATGAAAATAATATTAACATTGCATTTTTCCCCGCTAGTATCGCAGAAATCAAAATCGTTCACCTTTAAAAACAATTAATGTTCCTAGACTGGAACTATGTGGAGCCTTAGTACTCGCCAAGTTGGTAGCAAAGGTGGAAGAATCGATGAAAATCGACTTTTCGTCCACGACATTTTGGTCAGATTCTCCTGTCGTCTCGAATTGGATTTCAATATCACCTAGTAGTTTGCAAACTCTTGTTGGAAACAGAGTCTGACAAATTCAAAATTTATGTGAAACAGAATCATGATTCCCTGTGAGATCCGAAGATAATCCTGCAGACTTATTATCACGAATTCAGACTTAATATCGCGTGTAATTTGGTGGAAAGGGCCATGTTGGCTATCTTGTCCTCAAGATTCTTGGCCAGATCCAAAGTGAACTAAATTGGAAAATATTCCCGACTTAAAAGAGGCCCAGTAAACTGGTTTTGTGCGTCAGATTTTATATATTTCAATGTCATCATTGTTACCAATCGAGGATGTTTCTGTTATTTATCGATATTAAATCAATTTTGTTGAACATAAAACTTCAAATTAATGCAAAATAGAGAAAATTGTATATGACACATGTTTTATAAGACACTTTGTCACACTTGTTTCCTTGGAGCACTCCTCGCTTCGCGTGCGACGAAATAGCGTCTCATACACTTCTCATTTGATTCTTCTCTTGACCAGTTTTGATAGGCCACAAATTCACAAACACCAACATTAGTGTCACTTTCATCCCCATATAATGTATACCTTATGATATTATTTCTAGTAAATGGTAGGTATGGTCAATATATTTAAACAATTGTGTTAGCCTTACGTGGTGATACAATTTCTCTAATGGCTCCGTGTGTTGAATCAGACACCCATTGGTTAATTTTGTTGACAGCTGAAGCAATATTATCGAAATCGACCATCTCGAAAACTGCGCCATAAAACCGCCTGACAGCATCCTTGTATTTTTCCAATACAGAATGTTTCTCTGAATTGAATATGGCGTTATGACTTTCGATGAATGTCTCGCCACTTCTTTCCTAATTAAATGAACAGAGTGATATAATCTGACAAGTGTACCTATTAGTTATTGATTGTGGATACTCACATTCATATTATTCATTAGACCAGTCATAACGTCTCTCACTGCTTGCTGGTTTACGTCTGGTATTCTGAGGGCCTCTCTGATTTCAAGCGCACTTTTTCCCGTAGCTCCTTCCAAGATCATAGCCAATGTTGTTTTGATACCAGCAGGAGATATGAAAACGTTCGTCGTTGAATCAGAGAATGCCTGAAAAAATCATCCAATAGAGAACAGGCCAAAAAGAAGTTTAGAAGTTTGTATCAACTCAATTATATAGTCGTTGAAACTGCTTCCAGATCAGAATCATCTGAATTATTCCGTAGTCAGTCTCAAAAATATATCGTTTGCTCAAATAGTTGATAAAAAATCGAAATATTTGAAGCACCGGTGTTGTTCGAGCCTTTATGAAATATCCCTCACCGACCATGGAATAGAGATATACAGATCCATAACATTCTGAATGAACAATATTATACGTACTCAAAATAAGATTCGAGATCATTATTTTCACCTACATTGAGTAGTTCAATATCGAACAAACTGAAACTGTCTGATACTTCTTCCATGCTTGCATCATCTGTTATGTAGTCCAAATTTGGTGACAAATTCGGAGAAAATCCTGAAATATTTTGTTGCGGTCTGATTTCTTGTACAGACGATTCTATCATGAACTGCCCATGTTGTGCGTTAGCTGGTTGAATCTCTGAAAAAATGAATTGATTGGAGGATCAGCAAATCATTGTAGCCAACTTTAACCAACCTTCCTAATACTCTAATTGGAGTATAATTTGCATTAGGCCTCGAAATAATTGATAAATCGGGCATATTGAAAGTTAAATAATTCCAAATCATAAAACATAGATATTTATTGGTGAATTGTTATGACGTTGACCTTTCTCATTTCGTATCAACTTTTACATGATGCAAATTTTTTAATTGAAAGTGCACACAACCGATTGAATCTTTAACATAGTTTCGAACCTAGGTATACACCCATAAATGAATGCATGTAATCTTTGACACGATAGTTATAGGTAGGTTTAGGTACATGAGCACATTTTTAATTACCACACGCCAAAATGTCATTTTTGTCACCTCGATACGTGTCTCTCTAACAATGTGAGAATCTTCAGAAGAGGAGTCAGCTTTTCTCTCTTTTCCTTTCAGGTGTACTGAAGATGGCAACTTGGTTAACGAGATATGTATTTAGTTTTCTAAATATTATGAGATGCAACCGCAGGTACAAAGTTAATAGGTACTTATATAGGAGCTTTAGGTACCTACCCTAATAGCACAAGATGTCCATTGGACATGCGTTTTGTGTACAGTATATGTCCAAGGTGTCCATGGATATATTTTGGACATCCATAGGATATACACATGAAGATATCCAATGGACGTCCAGACAAGGTAGTCCATTTGGTGTCCATTTAATGACCTCTTCTTCAAAATATCGATAGCCATTGCCCAATCGATGTCCACATGGAGATGTCCATTGAACATATATTTAAGGTATAGTCCATATGGCTTACAATTTTAGACTATATGTTGTCCATTTTAGGCCCAAATTGAGACGTTTATTGGATATTCAGAACATATGGCGTACATTCAATGTCCCCACGTTCACATTTTGAATTTTTTCCACACATATACATACATACCATTGCATTCATAAAAAGTATTCAAAATTGACACCGAAAGAAACCCTCATGTTCAAGTAATATAAACCAATGGGAATTCTGTTAAATTACTTTACTCCTATAGAAGTGGTTCGGATTACAGTATCAGCTGTTGGTCTCGCTTCTCTCCACCATGCACGAATTTGGCTAATTGGGCTCTCACAACATAGAAGTAGAGATATCAAAATACCACACATTGTCTACTCCATCATCGTACAATACCTAAATTTTCTCTAAAATGAAAAATATGTCAGATTGACATGCAAGAATCAACACTAATGGAGTAGTTTGAATCATTCTCATTATTGGCCAAATTTCATGGATTTAATAATATAAATTAGAAGACAGCAGCAGCCACCATGCAAGGAAGGATGAATCACAGAGGTAAAGCAACGATAAGCGAAGTTAGAGTTTGGATGGGTGACCGCGCTTGAATGCTAGTAGCTTTTTTCATTTATTCGTCATAAAATGGACATCCTATGGATATTCCATGGATGTCCAAAGCGGTGGAAAGTGAATGATCAATGGCCTATATTTGTCCATACATGTTACCATATTGATGTCCATGATGGATACCGTATGGATAGTCAAAAAGTTGGAAATGCGACATCCTATGGATGTCCATACGTTATCCGGTGTACAAAAACTGGATGTCCAGTGGATGTCTGAGATGTCCTGAGGAGGACATCCATTGAACATCCATTGGACTGAGTTGTGCTATTAGGGTAAGGTGTAATAATTATTCTTCATATCTCCGTCCTCCTTTGGTTGGTGATAGATTCCATTAATTTATACCTCTACTGCACATCTTTAAAGATAAACAGTTTTTTCCCCATTAATAGGAAAAAACCGAACTATGTATCATCTGATATCGCCTCGCTCACGCCACCGATGATTCAGTCTTTTATTTTGTGCCTCTACGAACACAAGTGTTTAGTAAGCTCGTGAAAATGCCGAAATATACGAGGAAGAGGAAATTTCTTCGAGAATTAGAGGATCTAAAAAGGAAATTTGCTCGATTAGAAAAGCAGATTAGCGATGGTTCGTCAAGCGAAAGTAAGTCGAAAATTTAATTTCATTTTTAGTGGGAAGAAAGCTGACAGAGAATATGGTGGGTCAGGAGAGTATACCCATACAGGGTGAGGTCTCAATTCTGAGTTTACCAACATCCCTTGATATCACTTGATATCAATAGTTGAAAATGTTTCCTATTACCTACTCGACCCTATTCAAGAAGAAATGCATATACCGGGTGAGGTCTCACTTCTGAGTTTACCAAAATCCCGTGATATCACTCGATATCGAATTCAGAATAGCAGTGAATGCCTGATGCCAATTTCATCCACAAATTCTTTTCCTTTTTTGTTGTGGTTGCTGTTTTAGCACTGTTTTTCCTTGTACTATAGGTTCGGAGGGGTCCAGGGGATCATCCGAGTCAGACGATCCGCCAGAAGGTCCTGAACCTGATAGAAGACCAGTAGAAATAACCGCAGCACAGGTACTTGTCGATGCAGATCCACCTCAAGAGGGTGATTTGACTGAGCTTCTGGGAAAAAACCCCTCTAAAGAAACGACATGCGGCGTACCAATTCATGCAGAGATTGTCACGAGGTGGACCACATATTTGAGAGAGGGCGTTCCTCCTGAGACACGGAAAGAATTACAACAAAAATATCCTTTTCCAGAAAATTGTCCTGCTCTTGGTGCTCCTAAATTGAACGAGGAAATGATACATATCATACCGGAACAGATACAGAAAAGGGAAAAATTCATAAGTAACCTGCAGGACCAGATGGGGGCAGGTTTGAGTGCCTTAAGTGGAATCCTCGACTCAAAATTACAGGAGCCCAACTCGGACGTGGTTCTCACCAAGGAGAAGTGTCAGGTGGTGGCAGAAGCTGCCCAAATGTTCGCCAATGTGCACCACGCTCTGTCAGTCCATAGAAGAACCAACATCATACCTTTCATAAACGCAGATACTAGGGCTGTCTCTCTCCAGAGCCCAATAGATGATTACTTATTTGGGTCAGAATTCATGGAAAAAATTAAATCCCATCAATCTGCACGTAAGGCCTGTCAGGAAATCAAGATCCACACGAAGAAGGAAACCACAAGGCCTCTTCCGAATAAGAATTCTTTAAACTTCAAGCGCCCACAACAGAAATTCAAGATGAAACAGGGAAGGGGGGAGACCGAAGCGTTTCATCGGAGTCGGAAGGAGTCCAGTCGTTCAACAACACGACAGGATCAGCCGTCCCGATACAAATATCAGCAACGCAGAACTCAGAGCCACAGATATTGAAAGGACCACAACAGGTGAATAAAGCATATGCGGGCAGATTAACAGAATTTGTATCAAACTGGGGGGGGGCTAACAGACAATCGAGTGATTCTTGATTGGATTCGGGGGTTGAAGATATATTTTTTGGAAACACCCCATCAACGGTATCACCCTGTGGTGAAAATATTTGAATCAGAAGTCCCCCATTATGAATCTGAAATAATATCCTTATTGAAAAAGGGAGCTATTTCTCAATGTTCTCATGTAAAGGGTGAATTCATTTCGTCCTATTTCTTGATTCCAAAACGAAATGGCAAGTACAGATTCATTCTAAATCTGAAAAAACTCAATTCCTTCATAGCAGCACCCCATTTCAAATTGGAAAACTATAAAACAGTTATCCAATTATTATGTAAAAACTATTTCATGGCTAAGTTAGATTTGACAGATGCATATTTTTTGATAAGTATCAACAAAAAATATAGAAAATATTTCAGATTCATATACAAGGATCATCTCTATGAATTCAATTGCTTACCTTTCGGTTTGAACTTGGCACCGTTTTTATTCACCAAATTACTAAAACCAGTAATTAGGTACCTACGTGAGCAGGGTTGTCATCTTGTAGTTTATTTAGATGATATCCTGATATTAGGACAGACTCAAAAGATCTGCCAACAATACTTTCAATTAACAAGGAATGTGTTGGAAAATCTGGGTTTCATCATAAATTGGGAAAAAAGTATTTGTACTCCAACACAAAAAATTGAATTCTTGGGGTTTGTTTTCGATTCAGTACGGATGACAATAGGTTTATCTCACGAGAAACGAACTAATGTCGGAAAACTTTTGAGAATATTCGCAAGAAAAAATACGTGTACAACACGATTTCTGGCGAAAATAATTGGAAAATTAGTTTCGATTGCCCCTGTTATGAAATACAATTGGCTTCACATAAAAGAGTTCGAAATTTACAAAATCAGATCCTTGAGAATCAACAAAAATTTTAACTATAAAATAAAAATTCCCTTGTCGTTGAAATGTGAAATAGATTGGTGGTTAACCAATTTACAGGATTGTACAAACAATATAAACCCCCATACATTTGCTCTAGAGATTTTTTCAGACGCCTCGACGAGGGGTTGGGGGGCATGTTGCGGGGACAAAAGAGCATATGGTTTTTGGAATAATAAAGAATCAAATCTTCATATTAATATTTTAGAACTGAAGGCAGCACTGTTTGGGCTTAAATGCTTTGCAAAAGACGTGGGAAATTGTAATATTTTATTACGCATCGATAATATTACAGCAGTCGCCTGCGTTAGAAAGATGGGGAGTACAAGATCAGGACAACAGAATGCCATCACGAGAGAAATCTGGAAATGGTGTGAAGAAAGAGATATTTTTCTTAGGGCTACTTATATCAGTTCTGCGGAAAATCGCGACGCAGACGAACTCTCGCGAAGAAAATCGGTAGACACCGAGTTCGAGTTGGATGATGAGATTTTCGGGATAATCAAAAACAAGTTTGGAAAACCAGAAATGGACCTCTTTGCATCGCGAATAAATACGAAATGTGAATTTTACATATCGTGGGGTCCTGACCCGAACGCGGTATCTACTGATGCCTTTACTATCAGTTGGAAAAATATTTTCTTCTATGCTTTTCCGCCATTCGCTATGATTGGCAGAGTTTTAGAAAAAATTGTGAGAGACAGAGCGGTAGGAATTCTTGTAGTACCAAACTGGTCTACCCAAGCATGGTACCCACTTTTTCAAAGTCTCCTAACAGAAAAACCTTTATTGTTTACACCATCAAGAACCTTGATTTTATCCCCTTTCAGGGAAGTACATCCGTTACATCGGTCGCTTTCCCTGGTGGCAGGGAGATTATCTGGCAGAGTTTCCTTAGAAGGATTCCAGAGGAAGTCATCCCAACAATGATGGCATCACTCAGCGAAAAAACAATCAAACAATATTCTTATTCCCTGAAAAGCTGGTGGTTGTTTTGCAACGAAAATCAAATGAACCCATTCAGCTACAACCTGGACGCAATTTTGAAATTCCTTTTGTCAATGTCGGTTGCCAAAAAATCTTTTTCCACGCTCAATACTGCTAGATCAGCATTATCTCTAATTTTTGAATTCAAACCTGAGGATCAGGACATTCTGAAGAGATTCATGAAAGGGGTTTATAATGAGAACCCACCCACGCCCAAATATGCTCATACTTGGGACCCTAACCCGGTATTAAGAACTCTGGGAGAACTACATCCCTTAGAAACTCTTTCATTGAAAGACCTGTCCATGAAATTGACAACTTTGCTGGCCTTAACAACAGCTCAGCGAGTTCAAACTATTTCAAAAATTTCTCTCAATAATATAAGGCGAACCACAGATAAGATCGAGATCAAAATCCCAGACAGGATCAAAACTTCGGGCCCCCACAGAAAGCAACCAATGCTCATACTGCCTTATTTTTCAGAGAAGCCAGAATTATGCGTAGCTTCGACATTGGACTATTACATGAAAAAGACGAAGTCAATTAGACCCAAAGATTGTAACGCACTAATTTTAACGTACCGAGAACCAATTCACCCCGCTAGTACTCAAACTATAAGCCGCTGGATCAAACAGACCTTGAAAAGTAGTGGCGTAGATACTGAAATATTCGGAAGTCATAGCGTACGACATTCAGCAACATCGACAGCTTTCAGGTTGGGGGTCAGTATTGATACAATAAGAGAAACGGCAGGATGGTCAAAAATGTCTAACGTGTTCAATAATTTTTATAATAAACCCATTAGTAATGACCCAGCTGAATTTGCTAAGGTTATTGTCGATAATGTGGGAACAAAATAGTATTGAGCGATTTTCTCTCAATTTTTTGTTTTCTCATTGTTTAAAACTACGTTTTTTTTTTACATTCAGGAAATGTTTATAATTGTCATTTCAATCACTAAAATTTAATTGATTGAAGATGTGAATATTATTTATCTATATATAGAGGTAGGTATTTGTTATTAAAAATATGTAAAGATATAATTAAATTACACTAAACGAATAATTGATTGTAATTGGATTAACATATTAATCTGAGTATCAATATATATATATATATATTTCTAATCAACACGAGCTCCGCACCTTTTTTTTTTTTTTTTTTTTTTATGCTCTAAATATCTATCACCAACCAAAGGAGGACGGAGATATGAAGAATAATTGAAAGATTGGTCGACTTACCTGAAGGAAGATCAATCTTAATTATTCGAATATCGTAGTCCTCCTTTGGTATTCATACCCACCCGCCGCTTATCCTAACAATCCCTAAAAAGTTGCGGGTGAGTCACAAAATAGACTGAATCATCGGTGGCGTGAGCGAGGCGATATCAGATGATACATAGTTCGGTTTTTTCCTATTAATGGGGAAAAAACTGTTTATCTTTAAAGATGTGCAGTAGAGGTATAAATTAATGGAATCTATCACCAACCAAAGGAGGACTACGATATTCGAATAATTAAGATTGATCTTCCTTCAGGTAAGTCGACCAATCTTTCAATTATTGTCACATCGATTATTTTTCAACAAATGTGGGTAAAACCTCAGAGCAACAAAATACATAGAGATGACTTGCCTATCTATACAGGGTGTCCCGAAATTACATAGAGAAATTTCAGCTGCAGATTCTAGGAACAAAAATAGTAAAAAAGTTTGTATAAACATGGGTCCAAAAAATGCCCCCCTGAGTGTGTTTTGTGTCCCCCTAAGGGGGATATGAGAATATTTAGAAATGTTATTCAGGCACGTGGGAAACGGGAGGCACTATACTATGTTACTTTCTCCCCAAATTTTTTTGTTTATGCATTTGTCGGCACTTTGATAAGAAAATCTAAGCATTCTTACATAAATTGTAAACCTGTTCTGTTTCGAGTGTATTCACCGTTTTCAAGATGAATCAATTTTAAAGTTATGCTGCCTAACTCCTATAATCATTCATGACACGGAGTATTTTCCAGCAAGTTGATGACAACGCAAGAATAAAACAAATGACTATCAGCTACCATGAATTTTCGAAGTGATTCGAAGTAATTGCAATTAATTGAACGTGTCATAAATAATTAGGAGTTACTCAGCATAATTATAAAATCGATTTATCTCGAAAACGGTGAATACTATCGAAACTGAACGAGTGTACAATTTTTATGAAAAAATGCTTAGATTTTTATATTTTCTGATCAAACTGCCGAAAAATTCATGAACAAAAAAGTTGTAGGAAAAAGTACTTTTAGCACCTCCCGTTTTCCAAAATTTCTATATATTTGACTTAGGCATAAAAAGTTAGGTATATGGACAAGATTTGGCCATTTAATCTCAGAGTTTCGAAAATATATTCACAAAAAACCTTCAACTCGAGCTCACCTTTAAATATCTAGAACTCCTTAGGAATGTTATTTTTGGACCCATGTCTATGTTAAAATTTTTGTTCCAAGAATCTGCAGCTGATATCTTTCTATGGAATTTCGGGACACCCTGTATATACTTACACTTGGATTCAAGACAAGGACATAAAATGCATATCTATGTTTTTTATTGCTAGATGGTAAAACCGATGATAACCCAATCATACTTGTGCGATATTGCGTGTACTTGGCTGGATAGTCCTGGTAACTTAGGCCATTCAAATCGAATAGAAGAAGAAGAAGAGAACATATGAGAGAACCTTAATATAACTTTGGGTCGATTCGTTATTCAATAACTACGTAATGCAACTAACAGATTTTTTCTTTACCTGAAATGGCCAGAACGAAAACTAAGATTTTCACTGGAAAAACTAAACAGATACACATTTCAGTGATGTTCCCGCTATTATTGTGGTCTGATGTTTGATCATCATGCATGTGATGTTGCACCGTTCTGGGATATCCGATAATAATTATTATTGTCGTAAATAAATTATATTATTATTATTGATACATCCCATGAGCGTACTTACGTTTAAGTGTATAGGTACTTGAAATTATGATGAACTGTTTTGTCACGTGTGCAATTCTTAAATGTTACATCAATAAAAGTGATTTGCATGAAGTTTTTTGAGGCACCCAATTATTTGTTGGTGTTTCTATTCGGGCAGAAGTTTCATACTTAACTCAGGTTTTTAGTCATATAAGACAAGTTGAATGTTCGTCGTATACTTGTAGTTGTAGGTCTAGAGAAAAGTTGTCGTTGAAACTTCCAAACTTGAGATGATTAATATCTTTTCCTTATATCTGCTGGCAAGATACCGAATAGTTATCTCGGTTAATTGGAATAAATCAATAAACAATATTTTGTTTGAGACAAAATAGCTTCGCATCTTGCGCATGTATATTCATAAAATCATTATCAAGATATGCATTTGGTGATGGATATAGTATACGATACGAACTCATTGATTATTAGGTATGATTCAAAACTTTATACTCTTATAACTCATAAAACTTTGAACTAGGTTACTGAATTGTGCCATATTTTATAACTATCGAGTAAATTCTCAGTCCTAATTACGATAATTACTGAAACAGTTAAATGGAATAAAAGAGAGAAATTAATATACTAAATAATAAGTAGATACCTTATATATATATATATCACATATTTCAATCTTTCATATAATGACTGCCATCAATTTGATTTCATGAAGTTCTTTCAGTGGTAATTTTGTACTATGGCTTATAGAAATTTCAACAGTGAAATTGATATCACTTTAAAACAGCTGGATTAATGAAGTGAAAGCAGACACTTCCATATCACACAAAACTTTCGGATGATCACATTAAAAAAGTTTTTGGAATATGTCCATCGATCGTGATAATATATGTTCAATTTCCAAAGAGGTTATAATAAAATTGATATAGAATAGATAAATCACAAAGATTGGTAGATATATTTGAAGAAAACCCCATGCTACGTACATGTTGCAAGCCTGGTTGACCTTGGAAATTCCCAAGTCGAATCAATGGTGAATAGGAATATAAAAAAACTATGATCAGAGAGTAGCATCATGTTTTTTTTATTTTATACTTGAGATAACCTCTATCCGAAAGGAAAAAACATTGACCTGAAATTAATCCATTTAATAATTTGATTCGATTGGTACCTATAACCTAACATAAACCACCGATCGAATAATGAAACGTTTGTTTTGGTTATTAAAGGTTTTAAAAATCTAATGCGTTAATTTTTTGTAGTTTTTTTGGGTCTTTTGTTTTGATAGTTATGAATCCTTCTTTACACTGAATTCACAATGGGTACCAATCTATAGTTGCAGTCATCGTCAGGTTTCTTATCAAACTTAGAATGGAAATTTCAAACAACAAAACAATACCTAATGAACCAGTTTCAAATCATGATAAAGCAGGGGCGGCGAGTGCATGGGGCATCGGGGCCAATGCACCCATGTAGTAAAGTTATATATATATATATATGGTATGGTGGGTATGTTTCAAGTGATCCTAATTCAGAATCCATAATCATTTTTTGTGAAAAAAATCCCTAATAGTACTTTTCGAAAAATGGGTCAATATAATTGGTCGCAGTTGGCCACGATAACAGCCCAAAAATATAATCACTTTATTGTTGGATACACATTTTTTTACTTGATATTTATCAATAAAGAAAAATCGATCAAATAATAACATTTCATTAACTATTAGAGCGTTCTCTGGTATACGTGGAACAGTGTTTGGATGTCTTTTTCATGTATTTGACTTGATCGAGAATAAACAGAAAATTCTGTACAGTAAGTATGGAAATTATTAAAGAATGTTATGAGTATGTATCGTCATTCTTTAAACGCTATAGTAAAACACACTATCTTCCTCTTCCTTTCTCTATAACAGAAACAAACAGACATATTTTTCCAGGATTAAAATTCCAGGTATGAAAGAAACGAAGTTAAATATTTGGGTATAATTATTAGAAAAATCTAGAATGGAGCAATCATATTGATTACCTGACTAGAAAAGTGAGGAAGCTATATATATAAATTTTATCAGCTACGGAAGATTTTATCGAAAAAAAAAACTCATATTGATATTCAAATCTCTAGACAAATCACTTTTACGTTATGGTATTCTGGTGTGGGGATCAATGTATAAGAGTTTTTTGAAAAAACTAAACGTAATACAGAACTTTATTATAAAAATTATGCTGAGGATGAAGAAATCTTTTCATACTTATATATACACAGAAGGTCCTAGTAATATCCGAACATTATATTTTCACACTATATATGTATGTATGCACTCAAAAATAAAAAACTTCATGATCCTATTCATACAACTTATATTAAGTACCTAGGTACCAGAAACACAACAAACGATGTGCTACCCACTACGAAATTAAACAAAAATGTTTTTCATCGTTTTTTAACTTACACACCACCGAAAACTATAGTATCCTACCCCTAAAGATTAAATATATAAAAAATCATAAAACTTTTCGAGAGAATCAAAAAAAATTCATATTTGAAAATTACTCTCAATTTATTAAAATATTAGATCAACAATATACTTAGTTATATATGTGATATTACTAATTTGTTCCCTTTATTTCCGTACACAACTGTAATTTCTTTATATTCATTAACTTTTTTTATACAGTACCTACTTTATTCTTATTATATTATTGTAATCAAGATTTGCAATAGAAAACATGAAAATATATTAAGGAAATCATGTTTCAAGGGTACACAACCAGTAATTTGTAGTGTGAATTTGTTCTAGTGAATACAGGATATCCTATTTCAGACGATTCGTATTTGAAAAATTCAATATCTCCAATGCAGCTCATCTTTTAAACGTTTTATTTGCATTTGAAATAAGAAACTAAGCATTGAATACTAATACAATAATTGCTAACAGTCAACAATTAACAATTTCATAGAAAATGGCAGGTACCTACGTACCTGAGTCTTGTTTCTCATCTGTCACTGTAGTTCTAGTAGGTAATAGCAATTGTTCTTCCTCCAGTGGATTTTCGACCTTTCCAATGAACAAAATAGTTCCATTGGGCGCCTCAATGAAGAACAGAAAAGGGTGTGTAGCATTGAAAACATATTTTGCTTCCCCAAACTTATTGCCAATATTCACCTCTGAAAAAAGAGTCGTTCAGTGTTAAAATTTGTGACTGAAACTGTATAAATTCATAGGGTGATTCAAATCTTTACTCATAAATGATATCTCGAGATTCATTGGAAATCACGTCTATCATGCCAAACTTTAAATAAAAATTCCATCACCTATTTCCTCTCCCAATATCCTTCTACTGGCTAGCACGATGTTACTACACCAACATTATAGGTTTTACTCTCGTTCAGTGAAAAGAAAAAAACTTCCGGTTGAACCGAAGGTGACTACACATATTCATTTTGCTCAGATTAGAGATCCTCGAATGAGTAATAGATTGAGATATTTTATTGGAACAGGTATTACTGGGACACCCGGTATATTCGAAAAAGTTGATTATCTTCTCGGCTTCGGTTATTTTTTGAGAACATTTACAATGATACCAGTTCAGAATGTTTTCCAAGACATAATATGATTTCTAAATCGGATAAAAATTTGCGAAGTTATAACTTGTGGCATTTCATTTATATACGACAAGTATTGAGAATCAAATCAATTTACTTCCGTAAAAAACTCATTTTATATTTTTCCCAACTGACACATCATCTTTGCGTAAAATTTTATTCGAACTACAAATATATTATTTTCCTCAAAAAAAAAAGATAGACTTCATGTATTTGTTGATGAGTCGTTACAAAACCATTTCGTATTGAAGAAAAAATCTGATGATAGGAGGCATCGAAGTGTAGAATTGTAAAAAAAAGAATGTTACAATCCTTTAGTCGGGAAAACATCAATTCAATCAATCATCAAACAGTCTTCAAGGTGACTAGTATCTAAGTAATTACCTGTTGCTGAGTAGACAACGCTGCCTTCTTCGTCTACTTCAATACCACATTTCTGAATGATATCTGACACAACTAGTTGCCTCAATAATGTACTATTCCACTCAACTATGCCAGTAAAACTAGCTGTGTTTTGAAACATTTGTCGCAATCCGAACTAAAATGAATCCAATATAATCATTTGTTTCATTTGTAATAATTAGATTCAGCAGGTCTCACCTCTTTCAAAGTTTTCGCCAATTTTGCAGAAAAATTGAATTTGAATTTCGGAATATTCACTTCTACAATTCTCTTATCTAGAGCATATAGAAGTTCTGACACACTTTCGATATTGATTCTTTTTATGAGTTCAGGTAAACCACCTAGTGAGTTCGGCAGCACGATGAACATGGAATAAGAACTTCCCTTGATAGTGAAACACAAAATATGAGTTAGAAACAGACAATTGAATGTAAAATTATACTCACTTTATATGGCAGTCTCAAGATTTTAGCATCTAAAGAAGCTGATTCTTCGAAATAAAATTCATCAGTCGTCGACATGAATGGTACTTTAAGCGTCGAAACTTTGGAAGGGTCAAGGTACTCATCAGAATAATAAAATGTCCCCACGAAAGATTGATTTTTCGGGAACTTGTGGGTCCAAGTTCCTTTGAAGTAAACAGCATTAGTGATTAACATTACAGTTTGTTTGAGATCATCTGAAAAACAGGTAATCATCAAAAATTAGCCCTATACAATATGCCGAGATTCACCATGGGTATATCAGTTATTATATTTTATGCTGCACAACTATCTAAAGGAGATTTTAAAGTGTCATTTTCAGTTTTTGAATTAGTAGTAAAAAAAATTGGATTTTATTTTTCGAAGCGAAAATCAACTGTTGTTGTTTTTTCCTGATTACAATGATATATTATCTTATGCTTGTCAGGATAGGAAAAAATCGAATCGAATCGTGCTCTGAAAAGAACGTCAACAATAACTAAATTCTGACAGTTCAATTGAGTTTGGAAGCTTATACATACTTGAAAGTTTCCATATTCTTACTGGGGTTTCAAATTGAGAACGTCATGATGAGCTAGAAGGTTTTTTCTCCGCAAGGCAAAACAAAGATATAAAAGATGCTCGATTACACTACAATTCGCTTCTTAACACAATAATTATTAATTGTACCTACTCTTTATGAATAGCTCAATCGATGGGTACAATCCTGAGAATGGAATCTCACAAGAAAGAATACTGGATTGATATGTATGGAAAATGAAACAAGATTCCTTAAAATTGAACTCATCGATAATATTGATGACCTAATATACAGTGTGTCGAAGATAAGGATGGACAGCTTGGGGATCTCGGTATAACCGTAAGAGTTACACAGTAGGTCGAATGGGCAAAAACTTCCGCAACTATATAAGAGGTTACTGAATAATGTTGAGAAATGCAAAAAATGATGTTTACTTCCGGAGATATTAAAAAAAAATTGGCGGTTTGGTTTTTATTTTCTCTGAATATATTTGAAAAGTTTTGAGAAAACCCAAGGCACTTTCTCAATGCCACTCTTTCAGCTCTACAAAATAGCTCTCACAAAATCTTTATACAAAGTTTCTTTTCGAAGAAACCATCATCAAGTTTGTTTTTTATATGGAACGAAAAAAGTACACACTGCATGACATACCATTATTTATTGCGAATGCAACGACGTACAGCACGCGGCACGATTTGTTTTATGATGATGTTCTCATAACCTGTCAACATAATATAAAATTTAAACTAACAGAAACTAAGATAATAAAGAACTAAACGTTGTCAATAGTAAATGCTATAGCAAATGTTCAAACAGATTACCACCAGTTTGTACAGGGTCTTCACGTATATTTCGAACCGCCTCTTAACTTTTATATCTGTATTTAATGTATCGTTCGATGGACCACCCCTGGCGGGGAATCAAATATGAATCGGAAATTGTGTATATATTTCAACGTTTATATTTCACTCATCATCTATACCTACCCAACTTATCTTCACAACAGTTCGGGTTGCTATCTCTGTAAGAACTAAAAAACTAGGTACCTATACCTCTATCGTTGGGAACAAACTCATCCTAACATAAAATACAGTTATAATGCTTCAATTAGCATCGCCATAAACCCCAAATCTAACAACTACTAAATTCCTGACCCTATGATCACAGCAGTAAATCCCATTAAGAAAAAAAAAAACAGAAATGAATACAGAAATGAATACAACAATCCAATTTTCTTTTTCAAAACATGATCTTATGTAATTTTTCTTGAAGATTTTATATATTGTTACGAACTATATGCTTCCACGAGAAGAGACGAGAAGTAATTATCTCGGCGGCTCGGGTCTAGGATGTGCATGATTTCCCAGCAAACACGAAACATAACGGTCTGTATCGCGATGTTCTTTCTGTGTCACAAATGTTACATATGATTTTAACATCCCATGAATGTTGATAGCACATTTCGTTCACACGTACGATGTGCTGTTTTAATCACAACGTTACATCCTTTTGGTATGTACAGGCATTATCTTTGGGACATTTATATGTTACTTTCCATTCAATATCACATTTTTACATACCATTTATGTTACATTATGACAGCTCCGCATTGGCATCTAAAGTATGTATCGTGTATGTTTTTCTGAAGATATTGGACTAGTTTTTCAAGAATGATTCGGGTGCTATGTTCCTAGTCTGTTACGTTGGTCTGTTTTAAAAAGTTGAACATAACCCCACCTAAAACCCATCGGTTCACGAGTTCTTTGTTAGTTAGTCTGTGGATGGTCTGTGGTACAGTGTGCAGTGTTTGGCCAAAGACGTCATATCGTATAGAAGCCATATCGTAGTTCATATACTATCGAAAAAAGTTCTCAAATAAGGTATGTATAAAAAATCAATGAAGAATTTGCCTGCATGGTAAAAAAATAACCTGGGACAACGAATATAACGTAGTATTGATAAGAGTTAGCTTGAATGAAACCTTCCTAATAAAGTCGAACATGTTAATATGTTTTATAGTCATTGTTTAATATTTGAAGATGTATGAGTAAAAGTGGCACTTTTGTCCCCAAAAATAAGGAACACTGAAACTTCTAGTCCCGAGAGTGCAAAATTATTGTTATAACATTTCACAGTGTTGGTGTTTTTATTATTATTATTACAGAATAGATGTGGCATTATACAACTCGGTGCTCTAGGAAGGAGTTCAAGAAAGTTTTTTCGGAGTGGCTCGATCGTATGCCAACCCAGAGGAGAACTGAATAATTTATTATAATGTACCTATTTGGAACGAATTATATATCTTTGACAGATTCATAAAGGTATATTTTATTGTTATACCCTATACTTGTAAAACATATGAGTACCATTTATGTGCTTCTAGGGACATGCATTTTATGTTAGGGGATGATATTCAAATAACATCTTCTGGATACGTATCGTGTATATCCCACTATGACATACCTGTGATAATATCATGAAAACATCTACTAGAAAGCATTTGTCAACATCTAATTGATATACCATGAAAAGCCCCTGTTGCGGAAATTCGGATGTATGTAATATCAAAAGTACATCGCATGGGAGGTATAATGTTCTCAATGTAATGTATCGAAACATATCTGAGATGTTTTTGTGCTTGCTATGTTATGGCCGCGCCATAACATCGGCTGAATACCAATAATTAGCGGATGATTATTACCAGCAATTTTTAGAATTTTCTGTAATTTCTGGAGAATGAGTGATTTCGCTAGAATGATGTTTGTACTTATATAAGGGACCGCGGACAGTCAGTTATAGTTTGGAAAGAGTTGAGTTTAGAAACATTGAGATTTGTAAATCGAATATCGTTGTGATTTAACTAAGTGTGTGTTTAGTGAAATTGATTGTTCAGTTTTGTACTGAGTGTTTTAAATTCACGAACCCAAGTAGAAATATCGTTACAATATGATAACGGAAAAACAACTGAAGATCTAGGAAAAAAGTTATGGGCACCAGATTTATTTTTTTAAATGGAATCCCCTATATATTTTGTAACTATCGGATAGAGTATATTTTTGTGATTTCAAATATATCTACATATATCATGTTATCCCGAATGGATTTCGAGATATTTGACGTTGAAAATCAGATTTTATACAGATTCTTTCAGCTTATTAGGACATATTATGTAAATCACCAACAAGCATATTTTTTTATTTAAAATTTTACGCCGTGAGGTGAGTGATCACTGGGACCGAAAATGATATCTAATTGATAAAATCTGAATTTCAACTTGAAATATCTCGAAATCTATGTGATATAACATAATAGATGTACATATATATTTAAATTCAGAAAAATATACTCTATCTAATAGTGACAAAATATATAGGGTGTTCCAGTCAAAGAAATATATTTGGTGCCCATAACTTCTTTCCTAGATCTTCAACTGTTTTTCTGTTAACATATATAAAATCTACAGAAAAAATTACATAAGATCATTATTTCAAAGATGAAATTGAACAATAGATAAATAAGTTAAGGGGGGGTTCAATATATACCCTGTATATTATAAGTATGCCCGTCTCACTGTAGATTCCCGCATGCTGTTCATCTACTAATCTTTGATATAACCACCACTCTTAGGACTGAAATAGGCAGACGAGACATCTTGTGAGCTATTCAGAATCTGAGGAAACGTCTAAAATTGTGTCTAGAAGTGAAAACTAGAGTATTTGAACATCTTCCATAACTTTGTCTCGTTTTGCGAAAAAAAAACCTTTCAGCTTATCATGTCGTTCCTAATTAAAAATCATAGTATAATAGGTAACAAAATAACAACAACAAAAATAGTATGTAACAAAAGTGCTCCAATGATTAGGTACCTGGTTGAAAATTACCAGTTCTTTTAATTTTCGCCTGAGAAAATTAATGCAAACGGAAATCACAAATTTCTGTTTATTTCCAATTATTAAAAAACTAAAGAGAACACTATTCTTTCAGATGATTTTGCGCAACTTTTCCCCAATTTAACCGACCTCGTATCTCTTATAATAACTGAGATACTCATAGTAGAGCTCTACACGTCTGTAAAAAATTCCCCGATTTCACCAACCTGGAGAAACTAACTGAGTTATTTTGCTATTAGTCAAAGCTCGAATCCAGTGGTTTATGTGTCTACTAGCGTCTTCTGTATCAGAAAAATTCATTGGTTTAATGTTCGTTCTGAAATATTTTCTGGAGTTAATTGCAAATTCTGATTTGGACTTTAACACTTTATCCAAAAATATTGCAGTTCCTATATTGAGAAGATACTCAGTTCTATCAGAATCCTGAAAAATAATTGCCTGAAACTACACTTATATAGGGCGGTCGATGAATGGCACCCCAGGTATACAGAGAGTACTGAAATATTACAGATACGTAAATAATAAGCAAAAATGTCTTTCAATGAAAATCATTAACATGACGTTTGAAGTCTAGCGTGGTTCATATTATGTCTTATAGGTATATAAAAACTTTTTTTTTGTATTTCCTGCGAAAAATTATTTATTTTTCATTCATAGCAGAGCGCTCTTATCCGCATGTCAGCCATCAGGCGCTCTGGAACGAATGAAAAATAAACAACGAGATACAAAAAACTAGTTTTTCTGCCAGCTAGACGTGCACACAGCCTCTGGTTTTATATATCATGTAAGTTAAACTGGATTCAAAAAGGTCAAATACATCAATGTTTCCTTATATGCGTAGTAAGGGGATGTAAATTTATGTCACTCACTGATCATTCAAATGAATCAACAAGGGTGAGCTCAAATGTAGATTAAATAGAATTCGAAAGACAAGAGGGAGACTACGAGAAAATGAGAAAAAGTGAAATTGATAAATCTCTGGTCGAGAGACTTTTCAAAATAACTACACATATTTGCCATTCAAAATTGCTTACATCCCGCTAGATACTATAACGCATCTTGTGACAAGTATGAAGTAATTGTCTGCTATGCGATGAAGGATTCAAAAGCAATTTGAAACGTTCCATCAGAAATGAAAACTATGGCTTAAAATATAAAACAAAATAAAATATAACCCAAAAACTATGTTTCGAAAATTAAATACATATTTCGATAACTAAGTTGCCATCTTGAAAATGAGTTTCATTGAGACCACTGTCCCATTTAAAGTCTGTTTGTCTCGCAGAACTAACCTTTAATGATTCGAGCATCTGGCCATAATGCTCAAGAACTTTTTTTTTGTCCCTAAATTGCAGAACACTTTCGAATTCTCTAGCTGTTCCTCCACTGGATCCTTGATAAAGAAGAGCTAATATGACTCCAAGACTCACAGGAGAAAAAAGAACATTTTGGTGTTGTGATGCTAATGTCTGAAAAATCATCCATTTTTGTGAAACAAATCCACGTCGAAATATCATTACTTATTCGGAAATTCAATGTTGGATTGGTGTAACCCTTAAAGTAATAAAAGACATAGAGAGGCCTTGTCTATATTCATTAATTGCGTTGTTTTTGAAGTGAGGAGAGGCGAATTTTTGTACAGGGTGTCTTGTTATATTTTGACCCCTGCACACAACTATACGTGCTGGAAAAAAACATTGGATATAAAAGTTGTATGGTTTCACCAGTATTATCTTTTGGCACATCCAAAACAACAAACAAGAATCGCAAAATTGAAAAAATGAAAAAACTATAGCTATAAATACTTTTTTCTTCTGTTTCCAAATATATATAGTAAGCTAATGTTCCTTCGATCCGTTTTTCACTCATTCAACTTAAAATATTGAATCAAAATTACCAATAGAGGAATATAGTGTTTTCTCACTTGATCATATTTTCATGCTCTGATTTCGAGTGTCACAGAGGCTCACTTGTTCGTTTTATCTCCTGATTTTGATGAAACTTTATTTTGTTCACGGCAATCTAAATTTTATTGGTAATATTTATTCGATATTCTAAGCTACATAATGGGAAAACGGCTTGAGAAAAAAAGCAAACTATATATATTTTTGAAACAAAAGAAAAAAGTATTTCAATATAAAAATATATAAAGAGTGTTCCATTTGAAAAAAAAAGTGTGTCATTTTTTCAATTTTGCGATTCGCATTTGTTTGTTTTGGAAGTGTCAAAAGATAGTACCTGTGAAAGGTGAAACCCCAAAACTTTTATACTTAATATTTTTTTCACCACGTGTAGTTAAAGCTTTAGGTAGGGGTCAAAATATAACAGGACACCCTGTCAGGGGTCAGGGGAATCGACCCGGGTGATATGGACCTTACCGGCCCAACTATAAATTTTTCGGGAAAAATTATCACATGTAATTTAGAAAGAAATATTGGCAAGGAAATAGAAACATCGAATCATTAATCCCCCATTGATTTATATTTTTGCTACGATGTCAATGAAAACATGATTGCTGAGGCAAAATATCTTTTTCGCAGCTCATCAACATGAAAGCATCCAGTTTTAGTCTGAGAGTATTCCTCAGCTTATTCAAAATAAAGTTCAATTCAGGAAGAAATCTTGTGAAATTGAAAGCGTCAGGATATATTAGTGAATGTTCACTAAATTTGGCCTCGGCGTAAGTACACATCATTTTTGCAAAATATGAACACCAAAAATATTAATTTCTTACAAAACTGATGTCAACTCGAATCGTGTTCCGCTATCTGTTCAGGAGAAAATTGAAACAATTATCATTTGATTCCAGTGCATACACCTATACGTCAAACTTTCTGATAAAAGTCAGAGGCACTTTCTTCATAAGTGTTTCATTTTGTTCGAAAAATGTTGATGTTATTGGTATGAAAATAGAAATATTTTTCTGCAATCCATTGCACCTGTAATGGTCTCATATTTTAGGAAGCCGTCAATGAGACTTTGCTCGATCACTTACTACCAGTTAGTAAGGTTTACTTTTTGACAACCATGACGTGAATGCATTTTATCAGGTATCAGTCAGTCTCTTCGTTTTTTGATTGTTGGACGCGACGTTATCCGTGAAAAAGTTGGCTGATGACTAAATGAGAATGGATAAAACTTTAGTCTTGTAATCGCGGTACTTTTCGTCTGCTCTGCATTCTGTCTTGCAGAGTTTTTGAAAAGTTTCACTGAATGTACCGGCCCCAAAGCGCATCGGGCGATGTCCTATCGCCCGGCCTCCCAGTCCGCCCCTGCACCCTGTACGTATAAATCATTTTCGTATTGAAATAATTAATCCATAATATAAAAAGTGATTAGTGAACAATCAATTGGTAACTTCTTTCTATATTATAAATTCAGCGGATAAAATATTCACTATTTCTTATCAAGAGGGTATCGAAAATGGAAAATGTCGGTCAATATTATCTACTGAAATGTGTCGTATGCTATTCCACTAAAAATCCATAACATTAAACACTATAGTCAGTCGGTCATGCTAATGTCTGCCTGATGATACTTATGCTTATGAAAACTTTGTTAATAATAACTCTTCAATAAGTTTTGAAAATACTTCACTTTACTGAAACAAGTCTGGACATGCTTAAGGAATTTTGTACAACGTACGAACAAAGTCTTTTTATTGCTCTGAGTCGTAATTTCAAGAATTATTGGCAGACCACGAAAATTTCAAATTGCCATTTGGGCATGAAATTTTCAACCACCTATCAAGTCTGTCCCATGAGGTGGTAACCCCAACTTGTAAATTCAAATGATGAATAAGTACCTATCCGTCGCGATATCTCGATCGAAATATTTTTTTTATACTGAATTGTGTATCATTAGTTTCCAGGGTATTTCGTTGATGACTTGGGGGAACCCCACCATGCCCCCCCATGATGTTGAATGCCCAGGATCGGGTAGAGCCATATACCACGTAGCTGTTTATGATACCTTCCCATCCCCATTTCCTTTCACCCCAGTTTACAACCCGACCTGACATAACCTAACCTAACCCAACCTAACTTTGCCTTACCTTTTTTAACCCAACCTTACATAAGATAACCCAACCTAACCCCATGTGGCGTTTGGCAATCCGCAACTCAGCAATCAAATCCCCTTTTTTTTAATTTCGGTCATTCGACCTTGAAATCATTAAGTCCACCTTTTGGATGCGTCGCTAATTCTAGATCAGAAATGTTTCAAAGCGGACTCCAACGTTCAAAAAACAAACTCATCGGAGATAAATCAAAATGAAATATATGGAATACGACATTTTGTATCAAAACTTCCGAACTTGATTGTGAATAGTATGATAAACCATAGTTTATTTTTTTCATAGCGCATTCGTACTTACTTTGAATAATGTCCAGTCAAGGTTGTCAGAAAATTCAAAGGATGGGTAGTAGTTATCATCATCTTTATTCTTCAGTTCACTGGCGTGGCTTGTCAGCCCTGATAAAAGTACTGAAAAGACAATACAAATGGAATCAATAAACTCCTACCATATTTGACAGAATAATCATTCATATCGTGTACCGATCCTTATCTGGAAGCTAACTCTATACACGGTGTTTATAATAGAAAAAAATCCATGACTGCGTGTTCTTCAATTCAACAACTGAATCATTGAATTTGGTTAGGTTAGGTTTCCTATGGGCGCCATATTGAATTTTGGATCTCACATGCTGGTCAAAATTGAGGAAAAATTGTGTGTGGAGAGTGCTTTGAGAAGAACACTAACGAATTTGTTCGATCAACTGAATTTTGAAAATAATACGATTTGGAAATAGGAACGACATGATACGCTAGAAGTTTTTACTTCGCAAAACAAACTTATAGAAGTTGCTCGAATACTCCACCATTCAATTCTTATTCAGACAATTCTACTGAGCTTGATAACTCGTCTTCCAAAGGTCATACACTATGATCTTTATGTCTTCTTACCTTAGTCCCAAAGGTGGTAAAGAGGGAAAATAAATAACTCAAAGTCATCTCCATCATTAGAATAATCTGAAATAACAAGGTAGAAAACGAGCAGAAAACAACTACATTCCTGGCAAATACCACGCAGATTATTGAATTATGGTGGAGTATAAGAATTCGAATAACTTTTATGACCTTGTTTCATTTTCTAATCATGTCGTTCTTAATTCCAAACAGCAATTTTCAAGTAAAGCTAGACGGAAATGTGTTGTTCCTGATTCGATTTCAAATGAACTGTAAGAATTTAGTGAACAAAATTGTTGGCGTTCTTACAAAAGCAATCCTGATTTGCAAGATTCAAGATACATCATTGTATTCAAGAAAAAAATACGAAAATTCAGAAATCCAATAATTAGATTTCTTATAAAATTTTGCTCCAAAAATGCCATCGATGTTCTGGCAAGCGACATTTGATTCGTTCGTATAGAGAATTGAGGGAAACATGCGGGGGGATAGGAGAGGAACGGCCATGTTTATTCCATTATACATACCGATTTGAATGGTCCCAGACAATTCCAAAAAACAAAAACAAAAAAGGACACGTACCTTATTTCTGAAAAATGTAGTCCTGTCTCCACTTTTATATGAGCCAAGCGAGTGACTTTATTCCAAAGATGATTTAAAAAACCTTGGGCTCTGTACTTTATTAATTGATTTCGAAATGTTTATTATCTAAAAAGGTTCAGGGTTTTCACGTATGTTTTAAACCCCCTCAAAGTGTTTTATCTCTTGTAATTTTTTTTTCTTCTATAAAAATGATATTATGTAATTTTTCTTGTACATTTTACCAACAATTTTAAAACAGAGAAACATTTGAAGATCTAAAAAATAGATGTGGGCACCAAATAAACTTTTTTTAACGGAACACTATATATATTTTGTCACTATTGCATAGAGTATATTTTTCTGATTTCAAATATACATAAATATATCATGTTATCTCTAATAGATTTCGAGATATTGAACGTTGAAATTCAGATTTTATCCAAATTCTTTCAGCTAATTAGGACATGCATAGATGCGAGGATAGCTATGGGAATAATTGAAATATAAACAGCCTTCTCATGAGACATACTCGGATTTCGTTGTGTTCTGGCACAAGGCCCATAAGAAACGTGAATAGTCATTTTTTCGTTGGTCTGGGTCATGTTAGGAATAGGATATGATGGGGTGTAGGGTAGGAGCTGGTCAAAACTAGGAGAATAAAAACGAGAAACATTCGAAGATTTATTCGATTTTCGTGATAATTTTATTCTCTATACGAAAATGAAATTCTGTTTTATTAAAGCATTGCTAGTGTTTTTCAGGTTTTCTTCGCACAAATGGTCCCTATTAATTGATGATTCCATTTTTCCAACCGGGTTATCAAGATAATGTCACATAATGTTGATAAAAACAAGGGTTGAATGACCTAACGATGTCGAATGTCATCCATCATTGTCAGTGAATATGCCGGTTTCCGCTCTTTTGTAGAAATTTCAAATGATAATTTATATTCATAATTATGTTCAAATTCGAGTAGAAGTAGTAGAAGGCGTCCTATTCACAGAGAGTACCTAGTTATTCTCGATACATCGAGTATCGAGTTTATCTTTTTCAAGATAAAATACCGGAAGGTTGTTATGTAGGTAGATACGACGTATTCTGTAATTTTTTGGTATCTATCAGAAGTTTCCAATAAAAAATTATCAGATATAGAATATGATTTGAACCACTTTAATGTGATTTTTTTACAATAATGAATTCTTGAAAATTGAAGACATATCTGTGTGTACCTATTATGGTGGATTTATAAACTCAACTAAACTAAGAATTAAATTAACAACCAAGAATTAAGAAAGATGAATACAGGAAAATCCCATAGATGTTTTATAAACATTCATCTGTCATTTAAATTAATAATTAACAACTAAGAAGATAGTCATCTTTCATCTTTTCAACTAAGAATTAACAATTATGAATTCAACGCATGCGCATAAGACATATTTGAACACAGAACCATTTCTTCGCTCTGAAATTCAGGCACGGAACAATAAAAAAACCTAATTCTTGAATGATGTTTATAAACACCTTCTTAGTTGATGTAGTTGTTAATTATTAATTGTTAATGGAATTCTTAGTTTGGTTGAGTTTATAAAGGTAAAACTTCGTTTATCGCACTCCTATGAGTTCGGAAAAAATTTTTGGTGGAACTTATGTATTTTGAACTCCTGATCACGAATCTGAAGTCAAAACGCGGCGGTCTCAAGTATTCGGAGATACGGCCCCATTTTGTCTCAAAAATGCACCATTTCAAATCCCCATTATCTGCTAATAAAAACACACAAAATTAATCCTTCTTTGAGCCAAAACATCACACATGCTCACATTCACTTGTTTCCAACACTTTTTTGCATAAAAAACTGTTATTTTCACAAAAATTCGCCCTTCTTCAAAAAGTAAACAAAACACCTTTTTTCACTGATTTTCTGGTTATTTTCATTTGAGATGTTAGCAACGTGTACGTCTTACCATGAGCCAAACAATCACGTTGCCAACATCATAAATACAAATTACCAGAAAATCAGTGTAAAAAGGTTGTTTTGTTTACATTTCAAAGAAGGGTGAATTTTTTGGAAAATAATAGTTTTTTCTGCTGAGAAGGTTTGGAAACAAGTAAATATATGCGTGTAAAGTGTTTTGGTTCAAAGAAGGGTGAATTTTGTGTATTCCTAATAGCAGAAATTCGACATGTCAAATGGTGCATTTTTGAGACAAAATGGGGCCGTATCTCCGAAAATACTTGAGACCGCCGCGTTTTGACTTCAGATTCGTGATCAGGAGGTCAAAATACATGAGTTCCACCAAAAATTTTTTCCGAACTCATAGGAGTGCGACAAACGAAGTTTTACCTTTATAAATTCACCATTATGTCTGAAAATATTTGCTATCAATACATTTTACTCAAAAAACAGATGATAAAGTTACAGGCAAAACTTATTGTATATATATCACCATGTTTTTCATCATCATCTGCCTGTTTATTGCTCAGACATATTTGGTAAGCATCAACTCATGCACAGTACTTACACTGTGTGTATACATATCATGAGCCTTAAATTCGCTAAACCAGTTATAAAAATTATGGAATATCTATTGAAGGATATTTTGTAACTAATCATTCACACTAAGTCGATAGAGAGAAATATCAGTTCACTGTACGAATTATATATTCATACTCAAGGATATATATATAGTGTAGATTGAATTAAAAATGTAACTAACAAATATTATGTATATATATATAGGTACTCACCAATAACCAACAAACGCATTATGAAAATGAATGAAACATCAACTGACACACTCTTAATAGCTTCTGGCTGATAATTTCTTGATTCTTGACCCTATACTATGAGCAGAGGTTCGAATCCGGTCCGTTTCCAGTTTGTTTTCAACACCGCCGCAAAACAAAACCCGCGGAGATTTCAAGAAAAACGCTCGCAACAGTCGCAACACTGCTTATTAAGAGGTTTTTCGACTCACATTACCTCTCTGTTTCAATTCAATATTTCATTAGCGTCTTAAGCCGAAATTGATGAGTTGAAGTCGGGTTTCATTATAAACAATAGTCTTACCGACCGCTAATTTTGACAACCCATCAAACGAGAATTCGAGCTAGACCCGTTTGGCTTCTAGTGTGATACGTCACGGGAAAATCCATCATTCAATAAATCCATACTCGCTGATTATCACAGAGTGGCACAGATCAACCACAGAACCGTAATGAGGGGTAATCGAAAAATCCGAAGTCGAATGATATACCGTGGAATGATATGGCTCCAGTTATAAGAGCGCTTGGAATGGTCATTAACAGTTTGTCCATGAAGTAGCCTTTGTTGGTAGAGAGCACAAGAAAGAGATAATTAGTACTTTTTAGCAAGCACTATTACTTGGTAAACACGATGTTCTGCCCTGCAAGGCATTTTTTTTCATTGCTTCGTCGAATTATTGAAAATCATTTGTTCACGAATTTTGATTGCCTGAATTTTTAATGTCAGTTACAACATTATTTTCCATTTCCAAGAATCTATAGTTTTTTTATATAATGAGGTAGAAACAATTTTTTGAGATAGATGGACAGTCAGTGAGTATCCATTTTTGGAGAATTTGGGATACTCGTGGACATTCATGAGATATCCTTCAAGAAAATAAATTAAATATTCTCCAAATTTATATATAAGATATTTTTCCGGGATATGCATATAAAAGTTATTGTTCAATGAAATTAATGATATTGTTCAGGAATATCCATGATATTCTTCAGATATATCATATCATTCATATCCATAAAATATTGGTAAGAATTTTTGATTTGTCGTTCAAACAGTTATTTCAAATTACATACCTATCCTTTGATCAACATGATTTCAATGACATATTAATTCTCTATAAGTATTAGGTACTGCATTTTCCGAAAGAAACTCGTATAAATAATGCATGTCTCACAAAAAATATGCGCAATTCATATCATTGTCCGTTTCAAATCCAGAGACAAATAGTTTCAATAACCAACCCCTTATTTGTGACAGTTGTGACTTTTATACTCTCATTTATTCATATTTACTCTGTACATTGTATAGCTATCATATCTTCGAATCCATCGAATAATATCTTATGGATATCCATTTCAAATCCAATTACGAATGAATTTCATAATGTTCAAAACGTGTAATTAATTGGTAAAGAAAACTGATTTGTTATTCTCATCTTAATGTGGCGCCACCTCTCAGTCTTCAATAACAGCTAGCACTATATTTATTATGATGTCCCATACTTTTCACTACTCTGTATGTACTCTGTATTGTGGCCTGTGGCGTCTCTTGTATAGAGCAGAGATAAGTTACCCACTTATAGAGTCACTGTAGTGGCGTCCTACTCGTTTTCTTTGATAGTTTCATCGAACTAAATAGAGATTCCTTCCCAATTCACAAACCTGTAAGTAGGGAAGCAAACCGAGAACGTTCGAGAATCACAGATGGCCGATGGCCTTACTACAGTCAAACAGTCCAGCTACTAACTGTACTAGAGTCCAGTTACCAAACAGAGGTAAAAGATTATTATTCATCCCTTTGTTTTTTGTGGTTGAATTTTCCATTTGTTTCTCATCAATTCCATTTCGAAAACAATGGTATAAGTGACGAAATCGACTCTCAAAGTCAGTCTTTACAATATCCATACATAAAGTGGGTAACTATCCGTGGGTAACTATGTATAAAGTCACTGTACTAATAACTAGCCCGCCCAGACTCCAGAGAACCTGGGAGACCAGAGTACTATCGCCATCTACATGGTTTCCATTTGATTACGAAGCTATGTGAAGTTAAGTTAGGTCTCAATCAAGTGCGCCATCTAACGGTCATATAATAGTGCTCTGTGAATTGAGAAATAAATTCGAAAATATTGAGATTTTCAGTGTATATAATATTTGATAGAAATAACTAGTCCAACCAGAAAACTGTAGAATTTATATTCTGTAGGAAAAAAACTACGGCACCTATGAATCGATTCTATAACTAAAACTTTGTTGATTGCTACGTTTTCTGTTTTATCATGTTGAAATGTTGGCTATACTGAAACAGTTGAGTTGTTCCATGACAGTGGTGCCTTTTCTTTATTTTGTGGTAAACTAAAGAAAGTCTAAACTGAACTCAGTGTCGCTGTCGGCATCGGCAATAGGCATCAGCAGTGAAAATATATGGGTGCATGTAGTTTGGGAATATTGGTACGTGAACAGACACTCCCAAATAAATATTGCAAACGAAAACATTCTGTTTGAAGGAAATGGAAAATTGAAGTGGACTTAATAGATGAAAAACGTCTAATGATGGGAGACACAAAGAAATCACGTTTGCAACATTCCTCTTAGGTTTCAAAATGGAGTAGTTATACATTTGTTGTTGTTCTCGAAGACAACGTGTGTGATTTTGTTTATCAACCTGCTAACTCTATAGTTTATATTGATTGACTTGTGAATTTCGACAATCCAGCAGAGCATCAAGAAAAAATAAATAGTTCATCACAAGTATTTACATGAAAACTGAAGAGAAGTAGGTACCTCTATAGTGAGTGGTATCTAGATGCTGAATCCGTCTTGACCTTTGTGTACTTTTATTAAGTATTCAATGTAAGGTAAGAAGTTGTTGATTCTAGATACATAGTTATTTAGGTATTTATTTATTGAGTTATATTATAATGGTTTATGTACTCACATTCAACATCAAAACATGCTGAGAAAATTTATTCCTGAAGTGCCTGTAGAGGGTAGACCTATTATTATATCTAGAAATTTCTATCAGTATACATATGACATTTCATTAGTGCTAAGCACACTAGTAGGAAATTTGATGAAAAAGTAGAAGGGGAATAGTTTGAATAAGATATTATATAAACCTAAGCTTTCATAATCACTGTTATGTGCACTATAGTATGGTTCTCTTATCTGTGACTATAGCCTGAAGACCGAGCTGAAGACAAATTTGCCAATGAAAATTAATAAGTATGTTCTTCTACTTGAATCTATATTTTTGTCCACAAAAATATCTTGAGTAATTCCCTTGGTAATGTCAAATTATAAACCAATTCTAATACCAACCAAAACTTTGAATAGGTACATTTAAAACTTGAGGACTTTGGCCTAAGCTCACACAAACAAATATATATTTCACATTTGCATCAGAACATGCTGGACAAGATGATGGACCACAATAATTTTTATTTTCCTTTTTGTTACATAGTCTTTCACTGAACTGAATTGTACCATTGCTCTATTTTCACTTTTCCATAATCATATTTAATAAAAATAATCTGAATGATAAAACAAAAATGGTGAACAAAAATTAATTGTGAAAATTGAGTAACAATTAATTACCTCCATTAAGCTAGCAGAACCACCTTGGATTTTTGGACTTTTTATTCAGCCATAATTTAAGGCTAATTTATTACCCTATTGCCGAATTTTTTGCTCTTCGTTTAACACGAAAAATCTTGGGTTCTGCTAGCTTAACGTTAAGCTGGCAAAACCACTTCTACTACAAAAAGTTTTCGAAGGATCTGATTACATCATAATTTAAGGCTCATTTAAGGCTCCAATCCTAGCCTAATGCCGATTTTCTTGCTCTCCGTTTAAAAAAAAACGTGGGTTTTGCTAGCTTAACCGTTAAGCTAGCAAAACCAAACATAAAAGAAATAGTTTATGAAAAATCTTAACACACCATAATTTGGGGCCCATTTAGGGCTGTCATTGTAGCCTATTGCCGAATTTTTTGCTCTTTGTTTTTGGAACAAAAAATCGGACTTTGGTTCAGGTATGCAAGTGTCTGAGCTAAATGAATCGAACATTAAGGACAATGTTTATGGAAAAACTGAATATACCATAATTTAAGGCTCATTCAAGGCTCTAATCCTAGCCTGATGCCGATTTTCTTGCTCTCCGTTTTTTGAAAAAACCGTGGGTTTTGCTAGCTTAACCGTTAAGCTAGCAAAACCAAACATAAAAGAAATGGTTTATGAAAAATCTTAACACACCATAATTTGGGGCCCATTTAGGGCTGTCATTGTAGCCTATTGCCGAATTTTTTGCTCTTTGTTTTTGGAACAAAAAATCGGACTTTGGTTCAGGTATGCAAGTGTCTGAGCTAAATGAATCGAACATTAAGGACAATATTTATGGAAAATCTGAATATACCATAATTTAAGGCTCATTTAAGGCTCTAATCCTAGCCTGATGCCGATTTTCTTGCTCTCCGTTTTTTGAAAAAAACCGTGGGTTTTGCTAGCTTAACCGTTAAGCTAGCAAAACCAAACATAAAAGAAATGGTTTATGAAAAATCTTAACACACCATAATTTAAGTCCCATTTAAGGCTGTCATTGTAGCCTATTGCGATGACTCTTTCATGTATAAAGAGTTCCTGGTGACACTACACGTTTCAAAAGGTACCTACTTATATCGAGACTAATATGAAAACAAAATAATTATAAACACAATCATAATATCGCATATCGTTCAAATCAGGAAGAGAATGACATTGAACATTCCTAAAAGTCCTTAATCCACCCAATCGAACATGACAGAATGCAGAATGTCGTTATGATTTGTTGTGACAATCGCTTGAAGAACGTAAATCGTAAAGACAATGGTATATTATGATACAAGTTTTATAAAACGCTATTTTGTCGCACGCGTAGTTTGGAGTACGACGAGCGAAGCAAAAAATAGATTTAATATTGAAACAGAAACATCTTCGATTGGTAACAATGATGACATTGAAATGATGACATTGAAATAATTAAAATCTGATGCACAAGCGTAAAGCCCAGTTTACAGTTGAGCGATTTTGATTATTTGCAATACCAGCGGTGAAAAATTCAATGTTTTTATTGTTTTTATTGGTCAATTCGAATAAATATACACTCTGAATTGAAATTTACCAATTAAAACATTGAGTTTTTACTGCTTATATCACCAAATCCAAATCGCTCAGAAGTAAACTGGGCCTAACTCTTCTGTCTTTCATTTTCCAAGCAGCATTTTGACGTTGCGGCGACGTGTTTGAAAAAGTTGCGCAACCAAACATGAGATGCGTGTCGACCTTAATACTTCCTTGTCACGACCCTGTTTTGCACTAATTTGGTCAATCATTTTTGGGTATTTGAAACGTTTCACTTTCAACTGTAGGTAGCTGTTGGTCGATTCCTAAACGTTGCTAAACTTACCAAAGAACAACTACAAAATTGCGCCCTTTTACGCAGCGATGACAGTTCACTTTCCACGGTGTTCAAAATTTAGTAAATATTCCAACCAAATCTTTACTTATCACCAAAATGGATAATTGGTAAAAACTTTCTGACGACTACCAGTGTTTTACTCGTGTGCTCATGATAGGTACCTATTCTATTTGTATTGCCAGAAAATGAAGATTTCCAAACAGAAATTATCAACGCATATCAGTTTATTGTCAAATAACACGCGTTCCTTCAATCCGTTTCGGGTTGTCCTTAATGTTTGATTCATTCAGCTCAGACACTTGCATTCCTGAACCAGAGTCCTATTTTTTGTTCCAAAAACAAAGAGCAAAAAATTCGGCAATAGGCTACAATGAAAGCCTTAAATGGGCCTTAAATTATGGTGTGTTAAGATTTTTCATAAACCATTTCTTTTATGTTTGGTTTTGCTAGCTTAACGGTTAAGCTAGCAAAACCCACGGTTTTTTTCAAAAAACGGAGAGCAAGAAAATCGGCATCAGGCTAGGATTAGAGCCTTAAATAAGCCTTAAATTATGGTATATTCAGTTTTTCCATAAACATTGTCCAATGTTCGATTCATTTAGCTCAGACACTTGCATACCTGAACCAAAGTCCGATTTTTTGTTCCAGATACAAAGAGCAAAAAATTCGGCAATAGGCTACAATGAGAGCCTTAAATGGGCCTTAAATTATGGTGTGTTAAGATTTTTCATAAACTATTTCTTTTATGTTTGGTTTTGCTAGCTTAACGGTTAAGCTAGCAAAACCCACGGTTTTTTTCAAAAAACGGAGAGCAAGAAAATCGGCATCAGGCTAGGATTAGAGCCTTAAATGAGCCTTAAATTATGGTATATTCAGATTTTCCATAAATATTGTCCTTAATGTTCGATTCATTTAGCTCAGACACTTGCATACCTGAACCAAAGTCCGATTTTTTGTTCCAAAAACAAAGAGCAAAAAATTCGGCAATAGGCTACAATGACAGCCCTAAATGGGCCCCAAATTATGGTGTGTTAAGATTTTTCATAAACCATTTCTTTTATGTTTGGTTTTGCTAGCTTAACGGTTAAGCTAGCAAAACCCACGGTTTTTTTCAAAAAACGGAGAGCAAGAAAATCGGCATCAGGCTAGGATTAGAGCCTTGAATGAGCCTTAAATTATGGTATATTCAGTTTTTCCATAAACATTGTCCTTAATGTTCGATTCATTTAGCTCAGACACTTGCATACCTGAACCAAAGTCCGATTTTTTGTTCCAGAAACAAAGAGCAAAAAATTCGGCAATAGGCTACAATGAGAGCCTTAAATGGGCCTTAAATTATGGTGTGTTAAGATTTTTCATAAACTATTTCTTTTATATTTGGTTTTGCTAGCTTAACGGTTAAGCTAGCAAAACCCACGGTTTTTTTTAAAAACGGAGAGCAAGAAAATCGGCATTAGGCTAGGATTGGAGCCTTAAATGAGCCTTAAATTATGATGTAATCAGATCCTTCGAAAACTTTTTGTAGTAGAAGTGGTTTTGCCAGCTTAACGTTAAGCTAGCAGAACCCAAGATTTTTCGTGTTAAACGAAGAGCAAAAAATTCGGCAATAGGGTAATAAATTAGCCTTAAATTAGCCTTAAATTATGGCTGAATAAAAAGTCAAAAAATCCAAGGTGGTTCTGCTAGCTTAATGGAGGTCAATTAATTCTATAGACATGATCACCAATTTCTGGAAAACACACCACAACCCCCAGAATGATGAGATGAGTGGTGGATTTTGTTCCATTTTTTCGCAGTTATTTTTCCGAAATAAATTTCCCAAAGAAATGTAAGTATCTCTTTGAACACTGTGGAAACCATGCCGAGATGTTATGTAACAAGTTCTGAACAATCATCGAGCCCGATAGAGAATATGTTATTCACAATATTTTTTACATGAGTAGGCTGAAAACCTAATGACAGCACCGAGCATAGCACTCTCTGTATAATAAATTTCATTCAAGATTAACTTAAACAGCTACCAAGCATGAAGTCTCCATTTCAATATTATGAGACAATTTATTCCAATCATGGGATGCAATTGTAAAACAAGGAAACATTTTTGTGCATTTTCTGTTTTTGTTCCTCCATATATTTTTTACAGTTTTTATCATAGGTGCCATGGCACTAGTAAAGCATTATGTTCGAATATCACAGTTCTTTGTGAAAAACCGAGGGAAAAACTTTTCTTATCTCAATGCTATCAATGGTAACCATCAATGAAATCTGAAATAGTAATATTGAAAGTTGAACATATACTGTATAGGTACTCCGGATCATCATTAAAATTTGCAAAATTGAGGATGCTTCTTGCTTTGAGCTCCATTGAGTCCATTCACATTTTTTTGTCACCCAGTGTAAGATATAACCGAGATATAATGTACTCATCGAGGTACTCTTTAGTCACTTTTAATCGTTTCTTGTATGAAAATGCACTCAAGCTACAATATTTTGAAAAACTTTCTCATTTGAGATTTCCTCTTGAGATTTCATTGGATATCCCGTTATTATGGTTTAATCGTGAAAACCGTAAAACGGAAAAGTATTACCATAAAATTTACTAGGCTAGACGAGAAAAAAACAAATGATTCAAATGGCTTATCCACTGAAGTAGTTTTATCACTTCAACACCTTTTAGAGGGGGTCATTCCGAAATTCTCCAGAGAACAGTATCTTCTTAACGTGTGCTTGCCCATTTTATTACGATGACAGTACCCAGGTAATGTATTCGCTTCCTTGTGGACCATAAAATGTCTTGTTCACCCCATATTTATTATCCTAATTGTGATAATTACGGCAATAAAGTAGAGATCGGGGTTGAGATTCCCTTTTCAGATCCACCCTTTGTGTATTTTTTATTGTCTGATAGGATAAGCACATACATAAAAATAACACCCTCAATTTATTTGACCCTTTTTGTGGTGTGTCTGAAAGTTATTTGCCCAAAGTATGTAACAAGTCTAATAATTTCAATCCGAAATTCTCCGTTTCGTGTGGATCTATCTTCTTCCATTATACATGCATCGACTTATGAAAAGAATAATCCGGTTTATCTGGCCTTCACTACCAGTGGTATTACATTGACGGTTTGACAAAATATCTGAAATCAAGAAGAAATGGGGCAAATCATGTTGGGAACTCCGGGCAGGGGTAGATAAAGGGAGGGGCTATAGGGGCTGCAGCCCAGGGCCCCGGATTCTGCAGGGGCCCCAAAATTGTGAAAAAAACGGTTCATTTCAATTCCTAGTGCACTTGTATAATAATGGATGAAAAAAATATTGTTACAAAGTAATATTTTTTTTATTTTTGACGTCAGATCTTCTATATTTATAAAATCTTTCATCCCTACTACTCAATCAGAAAATGTGTCACCTGAGAGTACCTACTTACCTAATGATGACATGGGCAATGAATTCAAATCCTTATTTGATCTGGGCTCTATGAAAGAAAAAAACCTACGAGGATAGTATGAACTTCCTTGTTACCTTTAATTAAGGACTGTTCACCTGTATTATTGAAAATTTGTGAACAAATAAGCTAGATTTCAAAAGGAATTAAATGAGTGAAAGGCTTTATAAATCAAACATCGAAAAGAGAGGAGATACTCAGGACACACTTTCATGTTCGCAAAAATTTCATTTTATGATATACCTAAATAGACAATCATAACAAGTTGCCAAGCAGAACAGGTGTTTTCGAAATTAAAAATTCTTGAAAATACATACAGGACTACACAGATAGTTGGACTAGTTCTCAATTTTATCAATACCAAATCGTCATAAAAGATAATGAGGCAATAAAAGCAATTATTCGAAGCAAATCCCGGAAGGCTTCTTTTAGTATTAGGCGAGGGGTTGACCACTAGAAGAAAATGTGTACACTGGAATTCCTATAAGCAGGAATTCCCCTGGAATTCCTATAAGCAGGAATTCCCCTGGAATTCCCCGGAATTCCTCCGGAAGAAATATGTCAATTTGAACCGAGATTTTGAACAAATAACGATGGAATTTTGAAACTAAATGTAGATGATACTCGGAATTCCGGGGGAATTACGGGGAAATCCGGTGAAATATGAAATATTAAGGAACATCATACACAAAATCATTCGGGATTCCCGAGGGGATTTCTGAGTTCAAGATAAACTTCAAACCTAGCTCCACAGTGATGTCACTAAATATTACAGAATCTGAATAATACCGAATTATATTGAAATTTTGTCATCAGTGAGGCTATAGGCTGTATTGTTTTACATCGAAATCCTCGTTGGAAACAGAATATATCATCTGATGGTATTTTTCTATTTTATTCCCTCCTTTTTCCAAGATCTGAATCCGTAAGAAGAAAAATCCAAGAAAAACATTTTTATTTAGAAAAAAATCAGCAAATCCAGGGTGTAAACTGTAAATCATCATGTCTATCGAACACATGATTCAATTTACATAGGAACATACAGGGTGGTTCACTACTAGCGCGACAGAGATTTAAAGCGAATCTGCAAAACTTTCAAAGTTTTTCCCATTTCAGTAGTTCGTACGTTGATGAAGGGTACATTTTGAAAGTATTTCGAAATATACAGGATTTCCCAAAAATTGTGGCATATAAAATTTATATTGTTTCTTAAGTCCATGTATTTGGTTGCATTTTTATATTCTCCCTGAAAAGCTTATTTCATCAATTTATATCACACTTGGGGTCTAGGGAGAAGATATATGGTTTGGAAAATCAAGATTCTTCAACTTTATGAACTTTTTGTGTCAGAACTATTGTGTCATTAATGGTCAAAACCTCGGACAGTTACAAAATCACAGTCAGCAGAAAAAAAAAACAAAAAAAAACGGGGGAATGAACTTATCGATGATCATGAGTGGTTGAAATAATTTATTCAACATTTTTAGTGAAAATTCATCAGATTTTCTTGGTGTTTTCAGCAATAAAACACACAAATTTCGTATTTTTTCTGGCGTAAAACAGAGAGGAATTCCTATCAATTGTACACCGGAATTCCCATGTGGTCAACCCCTCGGTATTAGGTATAATAAGCATAACATTGAGCTAGCAGAATCACTTTGATTTCCAGAATTATTCTTTGGTCAGAATTCAAGGCTGATTCTAGTCTAATTGAAAGCTAATTAAAGGTTAATTTGATGGCAGTTTATGATCCTTCTGTCAAATTTTCGCTTTCGTTTTTTATTTATTTGAATTTTAATAGAAATCAATCAAGTTTACTCGAGCTAGCAAAACCAAAAATAGAAGAGGAAAATTGTGAAAAATCGAATCCACCATTGTTTAAGGCTTTCATTTTGGATTATTGTCGAATGATTTAGAAAAAAATACGGACATTCTAGTTTTTGTGCTGAATGAATTGAACATTGAAAATATGCTTATTACAGCCCAATGCAACAGCGAAATTATGGCTTATTCAAAGTTGCCATATATTGATTCTACAATACCCTCGACAATACCTAAAACATACTCAGAACAGGCAAAACATTCGGCAATAGGTTAAAATTAGATTCAGATTTTTCATGAAATTTCTCTTTTTATGTTTTGCTTTCTGGTAAAGCCGAGGGGTAATTCGCTGGCCAAATTCTGTACACCAAATTGCCTCATTTCCTCGTATTGCCTCGCACTGCCTCGACAATGCTTCGCACTGCCTCGCACTGCCTCGCACTGCCTCGCACTGCCTCGCACTGCCTCGCACTGCCTTGCACTGCATCGCATTGCCTTGCACTGCCTCGCATTGCCTCCGAAAATTGTTCCTTCTTTCAACATATTCCCTTTAAAATAACTCATTTGCGAAAGGACTATTGGCATTTATGAATATTTTCCGAGATATTTCTCAGGATAAACCGAGGAGAGCGGACTAATAATAAATTGTACATAGGTATATTTTCAGGAAAATACTAGCAGAATCGTATCATATCGAGCAAACTCTCGAAAATGTATTATTGATATGAAGTGAATATCAATCTATACTCAGTCACAATTTGTCAATAATACTTTACATCAACATTGCCTGTTTATTCTCTCATTACTTATGAAAATTTTGCGAAATTCAAATAGTTGATTGCATAATAAAAATATGAAACACTCCTTAAATGTGTGCTATTGATGTTTCCTGTGATGAATAGTCAGATCGAAATCAAAGGAGCAATAAAATAAAAAAAATAATTATTCAGAACATAGAACTGACTAGATTTGTCACATTTCACGTAAGACAAATGAATCAAACTGCATTTTTCACGAGTGAAAATATTCGGAAGAAGTGTGAGTTCTAGGTGAAGTGATAATACAAAATGATGAAGAGGATATAAAAACCTGAGAAATCAATTGAAAATATACAGGATGTTCCAGTTGAAACAATGGGATTTAAGTATTTTGAAAATTTGTCAGATTGACAACATTGAGAAGATTACCCTGTACATCTGAAGGATAATGACTGAATTGTTATAGGAAATAATATTTTTCAAAAACCAGCAAGTTAAATATATCAATTAGGCTTCTTAAGTAAGTAGGTATCTACCGTTTTCAACGAAATTTAAATAAAAAATTTATGAATCTGGCAACATCGCGATACCTAGATAATATAAATAAAGATGGTGATCTAAGAAGAATTTCATGATGTGTTCGATGAAGTGGAAATGGATTATTGTTATAATTAAAAAAACCTTACATTTTGGATTCGAGAATGCCTAGAAAATGTGTTATTAAAATTTTTAATGAGCTATTATTCGGTTGAAAAAAAAATATTGTGAACCACAAAGTAAAAATTTATTTTGAAAATATGGTTTCTTGGGTTATCAGTTTAGTTCTATCGATCTTAAATATTTTCAGCGTTGTGACATTGCCGCTTCTATCGAAAAGTAGCAACAACTTTGTTATTTCAAATAAAACATCCTGTATTTTGTTACATTCTCGAATTCTGCCTAGAGAGCTGATTCCGTCAATGCATCATACTTGGGGTCTATGTTGAATGATTACAGATATATAGGGTGTGAAAAATCGAGATTTTTCAACTTTAGAAATTTTTTGTACCGAAACTATTTATTATTTCCCAAAACGGCTTGCATGTCCCTGTCTTAACTTTCCATTTACTATCGATTGATATTTAATTGAAACAAATACAGGGTGATTAAGGATTTTGATATTTGCACCACCCTGTATTTGTTTCTATTGAATGTCAGTAGATAGTAAATGAAAAGTTAAAATGGGGACATGTTAGCCGTTTTGAGCAAAAATGAATAGTTTCGACACAAAAAATCCTAAATTTGAAAAATCTCGATTGTTTCACCCTATATCTCTGTAATAATGCTATACACCAAGTATGATAGATCGACGAAATCAGCTCCTCAGGAAGAATTTGAGGATGTAACAAAATTCATGTGAAACGAAATTTGAAATAACAAAGTTGTTGCTACTTTTCGATAGAAGCGGCAACGCCGCAACGCAGATAATATCTTAGATCGATAGAACAAAACTGATTACCCAAGAAACCAAATTTTCAGAATAATCCTACGTCCAGTTCTCCAGAAACGTCTAACCTACTATCGACCGTGAGTGACTCTGCAAGTATACAGGGTCACTCATGAAGTTGGCTACTCATAGGGAGGAAAAGTTGTCATTGAAAGTCCTGAATAACTCTAATAGTTGTTCGTTTCTGCATGTCTGAAAAGTAAAAAATCCGTTGCGACTTACATCACGTGACCTCAGATTTGGTGGGGAATTGAAAAAAAAGTTGTCCGTGGTGTCAAAGCATAGATCAAATTGACAAGATATCGAAAAAATTGTATTGAAACAATGTGTATGAAATAGAACGGGGACGAAACCACACACCAAATTTTTTATGAAATTACTTACCTACTAAGAAACTAAAGGAACATTATACATTCTTGTTTTACGAGTTGTTTTATCTGGAAACAGCTTTATAAACCTGAATATCATAGGATTGGGTCAAAAGTAATCAAACATTTGTCGAATAGACATTTTGCGGGTGATTAATAATGAAAACACGATTTTGTCTCGTCACTAGGTTTATATGCATGCCCTTATTCCTCGCCTTATTCAATGTTCCTAACCCGTTAATAAAATTCAAACCAACTCATATTTATCAACTTGATAATGCATTAGTTATTCCTAACTACTAATTTTTTTTATTCAGCACTACAGACAACTATTTTTTAAAATCATCGAGAAATTTTAGGTCACGTGATATGAGTCGCAACAGATTTTTTAGTTGTCAAACATGAAGAAACGAACTGCCCATTTTGTTTGTAAAATTAGTTCTGATTATTTGTTATTGTGTGTTTGGGAGAGTTCTGGAGTTCTTCATTGATTTCTAGAATAGTTCTGCTGAATTGAAAGTATTATGGACAAAAGAGCAAATATGTTTTTCATATAATATAATTGATTCCAATTGATTCTATTGTGAGCTTCAAAAAGAGTAGCCAGCGTTCGCGAATACCGCAAAAAACTCTATCTTCGAGAGTAAGTGAGATATCCCGTAAGGACATCGAATGATTGTCGATATTATCGATTGCCGAATGGCCGACCTCTCGGCCAGTCTCGGCTAGTCTCGGCTAGTCTCGACGTTTAGAAATTGGATCTAACCAATGATAATAGTACGCGCGCAATCATGATGCGCGCGCCGAATGTTTATATGATAATTAAGATAACTAGGAACAAATCAAAAAGTGGGAAATGCATGTGACGAGCCAATAGAGTTGATTTGTTTTTGAAAATCGTTAAAAGATTGTCTTGGAAAGCTTTGTACTGCCTCGCATTGCTCCGCGATGCCTTGACAATGCCTCGCATTGCCTCGACAATGTCTCGCACTGCCTCTCATTGCCTCGCACTGCCTCGACAATGCCTCGCACTGCCTCGACAATTCCTCGCACTGCCTCGACAATTCCTCACACTGCCTCGACAATTCCTCGCACTGCCTCGCATTGCCTCGCACTGCTTCGTACTGCCTCGACAATGCCTCTTGTCTGTACACCAAATTGCCTCGGCGAATTACCCCTCGGGTAAAGCTATAGCAAATCCCGCTATTTTTCGAAAATACGTATAGAAAAAATGGTGTTTCGCTGGTATCAAAGTTTGAAATGATCTTCAATTACGGTATTAGGTTTTTATGTAGAGATAAGCAATAGGTTGAAGTGAGAGTCACAGAAAAGCCCTGAATCATAGTTAAATATCTGGTTTCGCCAGCTCGAAGTTGAGGTAGAGCAGAATCCACGATTTTATGTAATAACGCGCTAAGAATTAGGATAAAAGGTGAACAATAAGCCTTAAATTATGGTCGAAGAAATTCTATTAATCCAAAATAATTCTCAATAGAGGAAATAATCATGTGTCGTTGAATTTTGTATTCATTTTTCATTTCCATATTTTTGTTGTATATATTAATTATAAGATGTATATTTTCTTAATTCGACCCAGCAGACACTCAAAAATCTGATGAAATTGGTAGCGTACAAAATTGTTCAATAGCCCAGGGCCCCGCCATCAGTTAGTCCGCCCCTGATTCCGGGAATATCTTGGATAGTCCGGGAATTATTCAAGTCATCATTAATAAATAGTGCAGGGTCATCAAAAAAGAGTTTATATAAGTAAAAATATACAGGGCGTTCTATTTGAAAAAATAACGAGACGAATTCACTGGCGAAAACAAGAACTTGATATATCGTCTTTTGTTTTCGGGTTATAGACGAAAAGAAACTTTTTTTTTCGACTTTAATATGCACTTGTGAATATCATGGTTGTTTGTAAAGTTACGAGAATTGTGTCGAGAAAATTTGGAATAGAAATTTATGGTATTTCAAATGGGAATCATAGTTGGCTATGGTTTGGTTGGAACGGATTTTTTTTTCTATATCGGGTCGCTTTTAATGTGTAATGCGAAAATGATATTTTACTAGATTACTTTTTGCGTTTCTTATTATTATTACAAGTAGGCGTGTGTCATCTATGACGGTAGTAGTGTACCTAGGCGGGTACGAGCTCAAGATGGCCGCCATAAACGCGGCATGTTGTTTGTTTTCGTCATAATATCAATAAAAAAGAGGATATCGTGCGAACAGTTTCGCTATTGAAGACTAACATACAAAAGCGACCCGACATATGATACATGTTTAGAGTTGGAAAAGGAAAAAAAATCCGTTCAAACCAAACCAAAGCCAACTATGATTCCCATTTGAAAAACTACAACTTTAGACTATACCTTGATTTTTTTTTTCAAATTTTCCCGACGCCACTGAGTTCGTCAAATCAGCGGTGTACACTGAAATTCGAGCAATTCCACAACAACTCTGTGTCCGCGTGTATGCCAATTTCAGAGAACGTTTGAACAAAGTTGTAAATTTTAGTAAAAACCTTTTGACATCATGAAAAGTATGGAAGTGTCATTCATTTCTTAGTCTGGGGTGAATGAGGTGGATAATTTATAATCTGTTGTAAACTCGGTTATGGATCTGGTTCAAACCTTGATTCATCCTTTTCTTGCACAAAAGCTTCTCGCGATCAATCCGCCGTGAATATGAGCCTCGGTTCGTGCTTAGTTCATAACAAAATAATAGACATATACAAACTGCGTGTTGAACCCTAGCTCGAAATGAAAACAAAACCTCGAATGGGTTATGGGTTACTTTCATCTCCGGCAAAACTGAAAGGTCGATCTATGAGTAAATATCAAAGATTAGTATTCTGTTTCGTTGAGAAATTATGATATTCTTTGATGGCATTGAAAACGTCTGGTAGGCTGTAGTAATAATCATTGCTTTTATCATTCATCAGTTTTAATGTTCAAATTAGAGATGCCAAAAATATTCGGCTACTATTGGGTATCTGGCCGAATTATCTGACTCATTGGAAAAAATCACATATTATTGAGATTCATACGAAGATTTATACAGGATGGCGAAGAAGTCTGATGGAAACACTTGAATATCTCTATAACGACTCATATGATTTCATTGGAATTTAGTCTACTAGGGGTTGTTCAATTCGACGAACTGAAACATTGTATAGAAGATGTTGTCAGATTGCTCCGTTTTTATATAGATTATACAAGTTTGTTATTTTTAATCGTTCCTGATACTATAACCTAGAAACTCAAGATTTCGGACACAAATTGTAATACTAAATATGGAAATCTGGCATTTTACTGAAATAGTTTGGAAACTCCAGAATATTTTCGGAACGACTTGCCAGATTTTGCAAAAATGCTGGTTTGCCAGATCTCAGAGAATTCTTAGAATGAAAATTTGTCGTTTTGGGTTTATACTAATTGGAGAACCAGCAATTGAATGTAGTAAAGATATACAGGTTGCTTACATGAACATCAATTAATGCATCAGGCGTTATGCAAATTGATAATTTCAGAAATTGCAGAATTGTAGCAATGGGGCCAAAATCTCCAGGAGCTTGAAAATCACAAGTGCCAACTACCAAACTACCAAAACGTTTGAAAAACTCTTCAATGTCACGTCCGTCAAAATACCTTTAAAATAACTCTTTTTATCCTTGGTCTGCATTCGACGTTCAACAGATCTTGTTGAACTGTGTAGAATAGCTTATTCTTAACGTTTGCACAATTTTCATCTTGATGTTTCAGTTCATTAAGCAAAGAGCACTCTATGTGAGGTATTTATGCCATTTTATTTTCCATTATAAAATATTCCTCTGTTTTGTTAATCCGGGCAATAAATTTCAACTACCCACTTTAGCGGATAGATCGGGGTTATTAATGACTTCACGGGTGTAAAATCATCCACCACATCTACATTTTAAAGTAGGGGTCTTGCGGACTTATTTGATAAGAGCTATGTGGGGTTATCTGGGCTGAAAAACTCACTACCCGGATTATACTAGTTCTACGATCAGCGGCGTACCTAGAATTATTATGCGTTTAAATTGAAACGACTGGAGATATTGGTGCCAAAAACACGAACACATCAATGTTGGTGGCGAGGTTTTTACTTATCTTGAATATCCCACTACTGGGTGTTGTTTCTCCATCGATAGCAGGATCGATCGATAGGTGTATGGAAAACTATTACCATCAGGCCGAATTTTAAAATTCGATGGTATACTATTTCAGATGGGAGCTATACCGAGAGCTATACGGCTAATATATTCCCAAGAATCTGGAACTTCCGGTTGTACCGAAAATAAAATGCCAACTTGTCTGTTTCAAATAGGACCTCCTTGATATTATTGTATTTTTAGATTCTACATCTCATTTATATTAATGTCCTATCCAAGTCTGCATCTAATTGTGAATTGATTTATCCGTTGAATCGGACTCAATTCAGAAGAATTCTGATATCGAAATAAAGTTAGAAAAAACATTCTGAGAGTCGACTTTTTCGGTTGGGAACATCCGAGGGAACATCAATATTTTCTTTTCGGCATGAAAAATTAGGGTAACTTTGTATGAATATCTCCAGTAGCACATTTACGATGGTGCAAAATTGAAAGGGAACTTTCCTGATGTGTTTTTTGTCAAATGTCGCTCGTTGCAGAGATACAGAGTGTTGAATGAACAATTGGAAGTACCTATTGCTTATCAGTGATCAATCGACATCGAAATTTTGGCCGATACCGACCTAAATACCGATATATCTGTTTATTGGCAATTCGCTTCTTTCTATCGAAGTAAATTATTGTTGTTTGAAGTGAACTAAGTGGTGAAATTATTATATTTTCGTGACAAAATGCCGCTATCAAGCCCCTTATTGAATATTTTGAGAAAATATCGAAAACGATTTCATCTGTTGAAAAACCACCCAGTGGAATATCGTCATTATTATTATACGTGAGAATAAATTAAATATATATTTTACTGGCTGCTCGAAAATTGTGCGCAAAAAAAAGGGGGCGATTCCATTTGCTGAATTATTGAAAAATTTTTGTAAGTATACTTTTTTGTCAAAATAGTTCAACAGAATGATCATCTCACGAAATGAACTTTTTATTTTTTAACGTTTTTCTCGAAAAATCTCATTTTATCGTGATAAAACAAGATTACCTTTCTCGAACATACTCTTGTGTTCTTCAATTGACAATTATTGTACATATTCAAAATTCAGAGGAAAGTAATACGATAAAAGATATCCTTTCTTGAGAGGACAGTTGAGACTCTTCTCGGATTTGAGAGATTCAAGTCTAATTTGTTCCAAGAATGCAGCAAATTTGAAGAAACTCCGTATACTATGAGAAAAAGTTTTCAATAAAAAAATATTGATTTAAAGAAAATCAACTTTGAAGATCTAAAAACTAAATTTCCAATATAACCTGATCAAATATTTCTGTATTTGTATGTTATCAAGTTACCTATTTTTTGATTGCAATAAAAATGTATTTTTTATTTGAATCAATTCTGGTGTTGATCTCAGTATCGGTAATATTTTCGTTCAATGAGTGTTTCACTTGAAAGAAAAATCAGAATTTCTCATTCAATTTTGAGTAAAAAATGTGTACCTATTTGAAACCGGAAAACCAACTGTTTTCAATATAATTGCGATTTTATGAATACAAACATATACTAATAAACACTAAATGATGAATGATATGAGGCGAAAAGACATGGCAGTCTATTGTTTCAATTTGGCATCTCTTGGCAGAATAACTAGGATAGAGGTCCTCTCATCACTCATTAGAAGAAGACAGGACTCTGTTGCCAGCAGGTTACCAAATTGAAATGGTACCAAATAGAATCAGAAAATATCGTCGAACACATGGTGGAAGCAGAAAAAAGAGAAATAAAACAGATTCACATTCTTCATTGGTGCGTTTGAAGAGTTATAACTCGGAATTTTACGTCAAAATTCCGACATATCTCGGAAGTTGAAAATTCCAAGTTATAATTCATCGATATGATCGATAAATCGATAATTTATTCGTTGATAAATTCGCCCACCCCTACCCCTAAAAACCCCCACATACCAATTTTGAATCGAATCACAAAAGAGCCGCTATTTTTTTTTCTTCACAAAAACCAATACTTGATGTATTGTCACCGGAAATATAAACATCTACGAAATTGCAGCACCATTGGATGTTTCAAAGGGCTTCAAAAATTGATTAGCAAGCTTGTAATAATAAAAAATAAAATCGACCCCCATTGCAACATTCACTGTCTGTTAGCTTTTACGGCAGACATCAACTCGAAATTGATATCCGCGATGCACTCAAAACACCCATGGAAGAGCCGACCATTAAAAAAAATACGGGGCCTTTTGATTGTCGAATAGAATCGATGGCATTGTTCGAAAGTGCAGATGTCCGAGAAACGTATAGGGCAATTTTATTATCTGCATGAATTCAATTCACGATGGATTGATTGCATTCCGAGTTGCGAGTCCCAAACCGTCGCTGAATTTCAGATGTGGGAATAACAAAAATGATGCAATGTACTCTGAACTGTGTACAGTGTGGTTTTGATAAATGACAGACACACTTTGTCATCGGTTTGTTTACCGTTTCCGACCAAAGGCGTCCTAAGGAATTCTTTTTGTAGGAGAGCTTCATAAACGCAACTGTTGAACATTACTACTTCTACCTATTTATTATATCGCTTTAAGTCTTTCTTACTCATACAAGTCTCAATGAGACTTCTAGGGTTGCTTTACAACTAGGTTGGCGGTTGGAAAAACACTTTTCAAAACACAATTTTTCATTTGCAATTGGACTTTTAATGATTCATATAGATTTCAATTGAATTTTTAATGTGTCTGTGACTCTGTGCATGTAAATAATCAATAAAAATTATTTTTTAATCAATGGAAGTGATGATTTAGGCAACCACCATTTCATCGTACCGCTTCAATAATATACATTGACTCAACTTGATTTATTTGTCGAGCGCTTATGATGTATACAACTGAAAGTTTTATCACTTATTTAACGACCCCTAATATTTTCGAGCTTTGGCAATAAGAATTTTGTTCTTCTGACGAAGTGCATTTATTGATTGAAGGTAGCAGAACCTACTCGACAATTTTTCGAAGCCTAAAGGGGGAAATAGACCAAGCAAATATTGTTGTGCAACAGTTGCGCAACTGTTGGCAAACTTGTTTTCGTGGGGAGAAAACATTGTCGACAAACTGTTGGTCAACATCGAGCAACCTTTCTCTGGTGTTTGTTCGGTTCGGTGTTCGTTCAGGCGACGCTGTGTGCGACTGTGCGCACGCGCACTGTTGGGCAACATCTCCTTTGAAGTACTGCCTCAGGAGTCAGGAGCGAAACTGTTGCGCAACTTCACTGCTGACAGTATCACTTAGGTGCTCAATCGGGTGACTCAGTGATACGATGAATCAAGGGATCTTACGTGATGAAGTTAGGCTGAGTCAGTTACCGTTTAGATGTTCAATCAGAAGGATGAGAGAAGAAAAGTGTGTATAATCATTGTTTTGGAGTACGTATTTCTAACAAAGACAGCGGTGGGATATCAAATCATCAGTTTCTTTTGTGTTAATAGTAACCAAAGACACAAATGCTCAATCAAGTTCGCGAGTAAGACGCAATTTGACAAGCAGTGATTTTATGATGATTGTTCGACGAAAAGAGAGTTGAAAAGACTGAAGTAACAGCTGGATAAGTTGAAACAACAACCAGTGAAGCCTGTGATACTGGCAGTTGATCAATTTCTAATACCAGTGTTTGATCCATCCCGGGATAATTTGATGATGGACCAGTGGCTGAAGAGAGATAACAATTTGGCGGAAAGATATGGTTGCGGGGACGATTCTATTATGCGATTGATTTCGGGCAGATTGAGGGGTAATGCAAGGCAATGGTTCGATGAAAATACCAAGTACGATGCAAAAGTTAGAACAAAGAAAAAAAAACTCGATGAAGCGACAATTTCGTTTGTGGCGGCGAACATTGAAAATTTGGAATATTTTATTTTATTTTAGTTTAGTTTAATACGGGCAAACCCAATTAAAAAATATTACAATATATACATTATGTGAGTAATACAACAACAGACACAACATATATGATATTGATAATATTGAAGACATTAAAAAGATAAATGGAAAGTAAAAATACAAGTACAGTCAGTGTAAAAGTGGAAGATAAAATGATTAAAATGACAAGATGGTCACTGACACAGTTGATTTTTAAACTTATGAAGAGGCGTTGAGAAGATGTCAATATCGAGGGAATTTTCCGCTCTAAGGGATCTTGGGATATAGCTGAAATAAGCAATGTTGGTACGATGGTAGGGAATATGAAAAGTAGCTACCTGTCTCGTAAAGAGAGTGGGGACTACTAAACTGATTTGAGAAAGTAGATCAGGACAGTCATATTCACCATTTGATATCTTGTAAAGAGTCAATAGATCTCGCTGATTACGTCTATTCTCCAAAGATGGAATATTGAGATAACTCTCAATTGAGGCATAATCACTAAAGAAATTAGATTTGAAAGAAACATATCTAAGAAAGCTTTTTTGAACACGATCAATCTTGGATATCTGGGTTACATAATGAGGTGACCAGACAGAGGAACAATAATCGAGATGAGTTCTAACAAGTGTGCAATATAGGATTTTGATGGCACTCAGACAAGTGAAGTCACGAGTTGTCCTCTTAATAAATCTCAACATTTTGGTAGACCTGTTGACAATGGAGGTTATGTGGTAAGTGAAGGTTAGGGATTCGTCAAGAATTACTCCAAGGTCCCTGACACGGTCGACAGCGTCCAGGGGTTGTCCATTGATGGTATAATCGAAAATGACAGGCTGATGGGATCGAGTGAAACGTATGATATGACATTTGTTTATGTTTAGGCCCATACCGTTTGTTAAGCACCAAGTAGTAAGTCTGCAGATATCGCTCTGTAACTCAGCGGCGTCATCAACACAATTCACAATACGATAGAGCTTTAGGTCGTCGGCGAATAGTAGGGCATTACTGTAGTGGAAGCATGAAGTGATGTCATTAATGAACATGTTGAAAAGTAAGGGGCCAAGATGTGAGCCTTGGGGCACACCCGAGGTTGCAGGAAATTCAAAAGAATAATGGTGCTTGAATCTCACTATTTGGTATCTGCCTGTCAGATAATCGACAATCCACTTCAGAATCGCTCCTCCGAAACCATACCTACTGAGTTTGTGGATTAGAAGCCCATGATTAACCCTGTCGAAAGCCTTGGAATAGGTATGATTGGTAAACGACGAGGAGTCAAATCACAGCGTAAGAAATGGCCTACCTTGATGTTAATCTTCTTAAAGGTTTCGTAGGATTCCTCTCTGCCGCTAGGGGTTGCAACCACCTATCTCCGGTTTACTTGGAAGTGGACTGTAGTCTTCGGGGGGGATGGAAATCACACACTCAACTTCGAGAAAAGGGGTATATGCGTATCTGATACTAAGAGCCAAAATCGCGTAGTACCTTGAACGCACTTGTCTTGGTACTGAATGTCTATCGACGATCGACTGAGGATCGTTCGGGGGTTTTCGGCCAGTGCCGAATTTGACTCCATTCTCGCGAAAAAATAGATATTTAATAATAAATGGATATAGGATGATGAAGATTTTCAATGAATAATCACCGGTAAATCTGCGTCACCTTCGAAGATTATAAGATAATTAATATTTTAGAAAAATTGAATTTAATAAACTTAAACTAAATTAACAAACAAAAAGCTAAGCGTAAACATCGTTTGTATGTTCCTTTTAGTAATTTGCTCAAGAATGCCTCAAATTATGGAACAAAAAGTGGTCAAAATATTGGTAATTATTGCTTCAAGAAACTATCTAGATGAAAAGCACTCATTTGCAGACTCCAGATGAGTATTTGATTGATGCTGTTATTGGCGTTATTACAGACGAAAATTTGTTACGAGCAGTCTGATTAGGCCAACATACGGACGCGAATCTTTTATATGCATATTTCATAGCGAAAATGTCTCGAAGTTAGTAGGTATAAGTCATCAAAGGAATGTTGAAAGTTAAAATTGAATAAGGTAACTCATGGTGAAAGTCATCAATTATAGAAGAAGCTTATTATTTCGGACCTGGAGTGGACTTCGAGGACCTTTGAGAGGAAAGGGAGTATTGGTTTAGGGTGTCCGTTGGTAGTGGTACTTGTGACTAGGGATGCACCGGGTACCCGGTCAGTACTCGGTTTTGGCGATACCCGGCCACATAACGAAGAAAACGATGAACCCGGTTTTACCGGGTACCAGTTAGTACTCGGCAGCCTAGACCGGGTACTCTGTACCCGGCCGCCTAGTCCGGGTATGCTGTACCCGGTGTACCCCGGCCGCCTAGACCGGGTACACTGAAAATAAATAATTTTAATCTTTTATCATTAATTTTCCATTTTCTGTTACTATAGTTTTCAATATCCACTTGTTTAAGTTTAACGTCAAGCGTACCGCCACAACTACTGCTACTGCCACCAGAATGACGTTTTTGTGATGAAACTGCATTCTTTTTCACATCAGTATTTGTTTTGTATTCACTGTGTTCCACCGGATGAACGAAACGCAGGTGTTTCACTAGGGATGAAGTAGTCGCTGACTTCCCGGTACCACATCGCGAAATTATAGTCTTGCATATAAGGCATATTGCCTTTGTGCTGTCTTCTTCGCAAAGTTCATAATAATCCCACAACACACTTCGTTCCTTAACACTCATTGCCGTTTCAGTAATTAATTAATAATGATCAACGTCAAATTCTTGCACTTTCAAGACCGGAGCGCACGAAGTTTCAGAGCATTCTGTTCTACTAAAGTTAGGTTATGTGCACCCGTTCGCTAGTTATTTACAGCTGTGTATACCCGGTACTCGGTGAATATACCGGGTACTCGGTACTTGTTACTCGGGCTAGCCGTACTCGGTACCCGCTTTGTGAATTTTAGATCAAACTCGGTACCCGGCATTGTAAAAATCACTACCCGGTGCATCTCTACTTGTGACCTGTGTGGTGAGGGCGAAGGATTTTTCTTCTCAAGCATATTGGTGAACGTCACCGGTATAAGAGCGAAAGTCGCTATGGAAATGGGCGAAAATCGCCATGGAAATGGGTGAAAGTCACAATGAAAATAGGCTAAAGTCACAATGAAAATAGGCGAAAGTCGCCATCATAGAAATAAGAGCGAAAGTCGCTATGAAAATGGGCGAAGCACTACTCGGCTGGTTACCGTTGAGAGTCCGAAGGATTGAAATCTAGGTACCAAGAATGTTCGGTTGGTCACCAAACGATACTATAGTATTAGTTTACTAGTTTGATAATTCAACTTAGAACAACATTCACACAATTGTACCAAAAAGCAATACATTTGCCGTCACTCACTCAACGTTATCTGTTCTCATCTCCGCACCGAAGTAACTCGCTTCTTCTTACGTGATGATGACGCCTCATTCCAACGATGAATCAGGTGATCCATCTCAATACGGGGTGTTCTTAGAATAGTGTCGCTAACAATAGAAATAAATGAATTATTTCCTATAGCCGCCGCGGTATTTGAACCCGGGCCCTCGCTATTCAACCAGCCCAGTCCTTAGTTGTTTAGATTTCCTTGGTGATAGGCTCACTAGCCTTTTCGCTTGTCGTGGCACTTTATTGTAGTGAGATTTTATGTCATCTGTTTCCATCGTCGAAAGTCTTCTTTCAAGGGGGCTTTGGAAAGGTCACACAAGGGTTCTGGTCCGGGAAATCGTGTGATTTACACTTCTTTGCCTAGGCAGACTGCTTTCTCGTTGCCTCTTATTCCTTGGTGACATGAAATCCACATCAAAGTGACCTTGTTATTTGCTGTCAATTGTCTCAGTGAGTGCATTCACAAGTGTATGACTTCACAGCTTTTAGTGCTACTATAGGCGATAAAACATAGATTTCTGCCCTACGGGTGCCACTTTCGAGGCACTCCTGGGCACATATCTCTTTAGCGTTTATTTCTGCTTTAAATTTGGATGGGGTGTTATCAAGAGGTTTAGAGAGCCTGAAATTGAGCCCTGTAACGTCCACTTCAACCCACTGAACTAAAATAATAACTCCAACCCTGTCAACCATCTTGGATCTATCAGTATACCACACTGAAGCATCCCTTCCTAGTCGAGGTCCGTTCTCTGTGCAAATTTGGTGGTTTATGAACACTTCAAAATGTGGTTTTAGGGAAATATTTTCGGAAATTTTATCTCTAGTCATGGAACCAGAGTCGACAACTACTGACCACAGCAAAGGCCATATAATTTTCCTTTGGGACCACTTTTTTCTTCTGTCGCAACAGTCGCAACAATGATTCTGCTTTTCAGCGTTGATTGTATCCATTTGGTCAGTGAGTCTAGTGATCTGGTCATGGAGGCATGCAATGAATGCACGAAACCCGAGGTCAAATCTCTTTTGAATCACGAGGTTTTAAAAAGATTTGAAGGTTTTTTCGTTTCGTGCTTTCATATAATAAGTAGTATTAGTACCTTCCAGTGCCTTGTGTATATATGGTTATTATATTCTAGACATCAATGGTCCTATTAATTAAAAGTACAACTCCAGTTGAAAGGACTATTTTTCTGATGATAGTATTTCAAATATTGAAATTAATTAAGATGGTGTAACGGACGTCACTGAGATAGTGATATCACGGTGATTCAGCGATGATGAGGAGAGGGTTACGTACGACGGAGGGTACGATTCATTCGAGTAGAAGCGGTCATTGGGATCAGTCACTCATATTCAATATATTTATATTATATTCGGGTTATTGTGTTCATTATAGTTTTTGGGATTAATAACACGTTTGATTATTCCATCGCAAGTTGGTGGTGACCGAATAGTTTACAGTTCAGGTGTGGTGGTGAACGTGCAACGCCGATTTAGCATTTTCTGGTTGTTACGTGAATTTAGAAAATGCCTAGAAAACATAAAAGTTCTACGAGTGACTAAGATAGCTCTTCTGATAGTTCTTCTGATAGTTCTCGTACCGGCAGGTACAAGGGATCATCAGAAAGTCGGTTATCCAGGAAAAGGAAGAGGAATAGTGTACCAGAGAAAGTGCAGCAGATGCCTTCAGACGAAGGGAAATCAAAAAGAAAAAGGCACAGTGATATTTCCACTAGAAGACGACGTTCAGTAAGTCCATCAGAAATTATTGTCCATGCGCCAGCAGATGGTAACAATCAAAGTAGTCCACGTATCGTCGATCAAGCTTCAACAAGTTCAGTAGAATCTAGAGTTGACCGCATTGAAAATTTATTACAATTATTGGTGCAACAAGGTATCCATCCACCCCATCCAGAAAGTCGGCGTTTGTCAATCCGAAGCGATTGTATTCCCGAATTCAATCCAGAAAACGAGAACTTGGCAGCACTGAAATGGTTGGAGAAAATCGATCAACTGAAAAATGTGAATGATTGGGATGACGTAACAACAATTTATCATATGCAAGCAAGATTGGCGGGGATGGCGAGGACTTGGTACCATAGCTTAACGACATATCCTGGTACGTGGTCTGAATGGAAAGTCTTGATCATCAAAACCTTTCCAGATCATGTGGACTACGCAATGGTGCTGCGAAAAATGCTAGATAGATCGAAACAGTCTGACGAGACAATGACCACATACTATTTCAGCAAAATGGAATTGTTACGAACTTGTCAAATATCAGGTAGACATGCCGTATCATGTCTCATTGATGGAATCACTGATGTTACGATTCAGAATGGTGCCCGAGCAGGTCGTTACGCAACACCTGAGGCACTGTATGAAGAATACCTTTCCATGCTTCGTGAGAATCCTCCAGGTACAGCTAAGCATACTGGGAATTAATTCTACGGTTAATTCCACCACCGACCCAAGGTGAACATCGCGACTTGGAGCTCCTAAGGAAAGATGTATCACAAAAGATAAAGGAGAGACAAACGTATCAAAAGAATATATACGACAAAAGCATGCTGTTACGAAAACGTTCACAGTTGGCCAACACGTTCTTGTGCAAGCAAATAAGACCTCCAATGACGGACGGAGCCGGAAGCTTGAACCACGTTATAAAGGACCCTTCATAGTTACGAAAGTACTCGATAACGTTCGGTACGTGGTGAATGATTTGCCAGGGTCTGAACGTTCAAGGACAGCCTATACGGGCATATGTCCTTCTGAACGGATGAAATTGTTTTCCACGACTGTCTCTTCTACGGAGAGCAGTTCCGTCGAGGAAGAATGAAGAAATACATTTTTTTTGTATTCGTTACGTTTGAATATCCTTTTCTGTTGTAATTTTACTGTGATTTCAATGTTTCAGAATCAAGAATCTAACCGTTGCTTCACGAGGACGTGAAGTTTTGTCAGGTTAGCCGACTGTAACGGACGTCACTGAGATAGTGATATCACGGTGATTCAGCGATGATGAGGAGAGGGTTACGTACGACGGAGGGTACGATTCATTCGAGTAGAAGCGGTCATTGGGATCAGTCACTCATATTCAATATATTTATATTATATTCGGGTTATTGTGTTCATTATAGTTTTTGGGATTAATAACACGTTTGATTATTCCATCGCAAGTTGGTGGTGACCGAATAGTTTACAATGGGTGACTGTTGAAAAATGGACCCTTTTTATGTAACATTTTCGTTGAGTACTAGATGCATTACACAAAACAAGCCACGCCCCGTGTGTAAGAGCCTTTACACAACGGGCTATGGCCAATCAGCGACAAAATAGATTCATTACCTACTGAACAGTTGACACCAGTTGTACATAATTGAAATGAAATAAGAGACATGCAGTGCAATGTTTGAATCAGACTCGCCATGAAATGTCATAATTTGACAATATACCTACCTACCTAGGGTGATTTAGAACTGACTTTTTGTAAAAATGAATTCAGAAAGCAAAAACAAATTCAACTGAGCTCCACCAGAAGTTTTACAAGTTTGCATACAATCTATGAATTTCTATCAAAGATTTATCCACCTAATTGAACAAAAAAATGTTCAAGTAATGTGTAATGTAAAAATTTTTACCATAATAGGAGAGTGTTCGTGGCTCAGTTGAATATGTGCTTGAACACCCATTCATAACGAAATTTGTTGTAGGTTCGATATTTAGTTTTCATTAGCTTTCAAAATGAATTCATTTTTTCGATGAAAATATCTCCTTCGTTTGAATTGAATGGTGAACACTCAGTCATAGAAAAAGTATAGTATTCTACTTTCGTGTAATGGCTGTTACTAATTCGAAACTTCATTCTCATTAGTAATAGAATAATTACACGCTCGTTGAATAATAGACTATTATTATATTCCATTTCACAAGAGAATTTCAAGCTCAAGAAACTACCCAGTTAACAATTAAATAAAAATAACAAAATGATAGGCACTCCGTTTTCAATACGCATCGAATTTAGTAAAGAAGAATTCATGGACGAAAACGACCTGCTGTAACCTGATCAATCTGTTTTTTGTTATTTGTATGTTCTTTACGTCTAGTTTGTCCGCTTTCATTGTTATTTTTTCTTGTATGTTGTATGTACAAACCGACTTGTCCTATATAAATTGTAAAATGTCAAAATGGATCAATAAATTATTGTATTGTATTGTAACAGTTCACAAAAAGATAATGATATGGAAAACATACGGCACCAAATGTAAACAAACGATTCCATGCGTTAGAAGTTTCAACCAAATCATACGATATTATCGTACGTGAGTGGCCAGCTTTATATTCGAGTTACTGCCGATTTTTTCGATTTTTGTTTTCGTTCAATTAATTGGGTATTGAGTTTCGTTTATACAATATGTAGCTCGATATGGGGTTAGGTATATATGTACATCAGTATTTTTAATTCAAGGACAAGCAAAGGCTCAAGTTTGAACGAATCCTGAATACTAAACTAGTGTTTCCAATTCAAATACGTGATGTGGGGTGAAACACAATATTTCATTTTATTGAATTATGAATCGGAAATTCAAATTAGACTTGATACCCTATTGATTAGACACGAACGGAAAGAGCAAACAAACCGGATTTCGGCTAAAGTGACAGCATTAAAATAGCTTTATTATAATATATTCAGATTTTCCATCATGTCAGAAGAATTACACAAGTAAAAGAGGGGAAATTATGAAAATAGATATACACGGTGTTCCATTATATAAATTATTTTATTTCTGACAGTGACATTATAAGCTTATATCGTCATAGTTACGATATCTATAATGAGGGTCATAACTCCCTTGGGATATTAAGGTTCAAAAACTCCCTCTTACCTTTTACAGGTGAAAATGATACAAGAAATGCTTATAAACGTTTATATGTAATGAAAACTAAGACATATTTTCCTTATTCACGTCATTACAAATAATAAATGTACAATTTTCAAATGTTGCCTGAAAATAACTTCCTCCGCTGGAAACAATTTCTTCTTTTTTATGGGTGGTGCTGTTGCTGTTCACAACAGTCGAGGTGCCTGCCTCTTCTGATGGCAAAGTAGACAGCATACGCGCCGTTTTATTTCTCAATTCAATACTGTCCTCCAGATACCCCTCTGCCACCGTGGAACTTCTCCAACCTCCGTGTCTTGTTAAGTTTGTCATAGTTGCTCCTGCATTGGCTAGGGCAGTAGCAGAAGTGCGACGAAGGCAATGTCCCGTATAGGTTAGTGGGTTTGGCAATCCTAAATACATTGCGATTTAACTGGGAATTTTGCCAAACATATTCTTTCCAATTGGCTGAGTTGTACATTTATTTTGTCGGAAGCTCAAAAAAAATCGTTTTGTACCTTCAGGACGCAAGGACATATAAAGTCTCAATAAAGGCAAAGCAGATAACTCTTTTTCATTCACAACTGTAAATTTCTTCGATACACCAGTTTTACTTTCCGGTACGTTCACTACCATAACAGTATCCCGGTCCTCTATATCTGCTATACTCATATTTAGAAGTTCCTGAGTTCTGCATCCTCCAAAATAACCCATAATTAGAACAACCTATAACAAATAAAACGAAATAAACAAACGAAAAAGAAAATTATGAGAAAAAAATTACCTTATGCAATAAATGAATTTCATTAGGGGCGTCCTTTAGAAATTTGATGACATCTTTAGGAGATAAGACAGCAGACTTTTTCGGCTTATACCCCGTACTTTTCCGTTTCAAAAAAGCCTCTAGTTCGTTGAACTTGGTAATACAATTATTACCAAATCTACCAGAAAATACTGAAAATACTTCACCAGTTCTTGAAAATATGCCAGAAAGACAGTTTCGTTGGCATCTTTTGACATAACATTTCTCTGTGTCAGCCACTTCAGATATAAGTTGTATTCTTTTTGATATAGGGCTTCACTTTTCGATGGAAGTAATGATTGTCTTGCTTTTTCCGCTTTTTTTATAATATCCTCCATTATATCAGAAAAAGATCGTCGATTTGTGGTAAAAAATAAACACGTTTTTAACGGAAAAACATTGATTGATAAAGAAAGTTTGCTTATAAACATGTAACATAGCGACAACCTAGCAACAACCAACAATGCTACAATCAACGATACCTAATTCAAATATACCAGAAAGGTTATGAATTTAAACATTTATTGCGTTCTAAATATGGACATATTGTTATGAAAATCGGTCAAAAATAAAATTATCTATCTACCACGGGAATTATAGAGCCTTAATAACCTCTGGCAATTGCTGTCCCTCGGGCCAGAGGCCCTCGGGACGCAAACTTTGCCATCGGTAATTAAGGCCCTCATAATTCCCTTAATACATAAATAACTATTAGTTCATAGGCCTTTCGACATTACTTGACATTATACTTGAAGATTTTTCATATTTCATCGAGATTTTGAGTAAATTTTCGTCGGGAACGATAAGATTTTAGTAACCTTTAATTTACAAAATGATACCACAAAACAAAATTCTTTGTTCGAATGAGCAGTGATAAAAATTGTATTGCAAAAATGGAATTTCATTTCATGTTGATTGCTAAGAGCCCCACGATCAGATCTCGATATTGTTTTTCATTATCATTGGATTACCAGCACTGTTTATTATTTATGATATTTCTCTCGTTTTGCAAGATAACTGACAAAATTTGATTATACAATTACTGTCCTCAATTCTCACAAGTTGTTCACCGAGATTCATCTGATGTAAATATCATACATATATTTTCTTTTCACAATTATAATAACGAACCATTTTTCACTATCTTAAAAACCAACTTTGATGAACAATGCAAACTTCGAAATGATTTGAATGTCGAAGAACAATTTTTGACTGTCATGGAGATTCCATATTTGAAATATCACACACGAGACTCCCTTGATACGTGTTCATTGATCGTCCTGTATATTCGACAATGATTTCCTTTCATCAACGATTGCATCTACTTATATTTCACTAACTTACAAACGCACTATCGCCCGACCCTTTATATAAGCAAAATGCGTTTTCTCTTGACAAATCATAAATTTTGGTGTGGAACAAGGCCTGTCATTGTTATCAAAATATTTCTCGCGCAATATTACATTTAACGCAAGTTTCTACTACAGACTAAATGGCGGTGTAAACAATGACTCCAGAGGGAGTCATTTTATGAAAGATTAAAGTTACTTTGACAATGGCCAAGCCCAAATTTATCGCATTTCGTTATTCTCGCCTTTTGACACCCTATGATTTCTGCTTCTTTGATGTCATAATTATGTCTTCATTAAATTGAAGACAACACAACGCGGTTTGTGAAAAAATATTGTTTTAATCAAAGGGAGAATTTTAATTATGCTTTTATACTAGTCAATTTTCCCCAGGGTTTATTACTGAATATATATATATATATATAGCTTTCGGAAATGTTTATTTCCATCATCAGGGAGACTACAAAAGTTATTCAAATGGTAAAATGTAACAGATTAAAATCGTTTTCCCTCCATTTGTGCACATCGTAATGATGAAATAATTACTTGTTGCAATCTCGATGTTTTACATTGAGTTTTTTCAAACTAAATCAAATTTTAGGATGTAATCTAGCCATGTACAATTTTTTCTTCACAATGTTATTTACTGTTTGTCATTTTTTATAACAACCTGTTTGTCGTCAATCTCGTATTTGTTGTAAGTAACCATTTTCATGAATTTTAATCTGTTACATTTTACCATTTGAATAACTTTTGTAGTCTCCCTGATGATGGAAATAAACATTTCCGAAAGCTTGGATTAATATAAAAGAGTAACTCACTGACATTGCTGCAAGCCCCAATACTAGTAGTTTTGTTCCTCACTGGTCAGCAAAGACTTCCCTCCCATATATATATATATATACAGAAACTTCAAATGACAAAGTTATGAATGTGAACCGCAAGAAAATTCTATCAGATGGAACAAATAATGAATGTCTTGAATGTAAGAAAAGAACACCAATGTCGATGAATTAAATAGGACATTAAGCAGGATTATCCAAATTCGACGCTGATCATTGGGATCTCGTAAACTATTTTCTTGCTTTACGCAGAGGGTCAAATGCATAAAGAATTTAACTTGTTTGTAACTATGGCAACGTGTGCCATGGTTGCGAGTTAGCAGATTCAATCCCACCTTGAATAAACGAACAGAAGGCTTGATGAACTTGTATATAACCGGCACTTATAGTTTTTGAATTAGACGTTTTGACTTTTCGTGGCCATTGTCAACTTTTTTTCAATACGGTGATGCAACTTCTTCCATATTTTTCACTTTGATTTGACCCAATAATCTATGCTAAAGTTATATCATAACCACCCTTTTGACCATTCAAATTCGTCTTTAATTACAAATAAATCGATATTCTATACAAAAAATAATAATTTTCCTGCATTGTTGATCATCACAAGGGTACCCAAATGTGGATTTATTGCAGTCATGAAACGAAATTCTAAATAACCTCTGCATTTTTTGAAGTTTTGCTGAAATGGGAATTCAAACTAAATCTCGAATACACTTTATCTAAAATAAGTGCTGATGAATCACAGGTTGAGAGAAATTCTGGGTGGAGAAATAGCTCAGTAAATCAGGAAGCACATATTCGAGTAACAACTTCATTCGATTTTTTTTTTAGTTTAGATGTGATTGGCAAAACTATGGATATGACATTCATGAATATCCTGTATAGAGATTGTTGGCATTCAATTCAGCCGTTTATGGAATATTCAAGGATGATTTTACGAAATCTAGTTGGTAGACATGTCATCAATCATACGTTAATTGCTTCCAATTTTGGTTTTTGTGACGTTGGAAAATTTTAAGTACCTAGTTCAATTAAAAATAACAATAATGCAATGGGGCGGATTATCAGCACCGAGGGGTTGACCACTAGGAGAAAATGTGTATACTGGAATTCCTATAAGCCGGAATTCCCCTGGAATTCCTCCGTAAGAAATATGCCAATTTGAACAAATAACGATGAAATTTTGAAACTAAATGTAGATAATACTCGGAATTCCGGGGAAATCCGGTGAAATATGAAATATTTAGGAACATCACACACAAATTCATTCGGGATTCCCGAAAGGATTTCTGAGTTCAAGATAAACTTCAGATCTAGCTCCAGAGTGATGTCACTAAATATTACAGAATCTGAATAATACCGGATTATATTGATATCAAAATTTCTTTTTTCTGTTTTAATCCCTTCTTTTTCCAAGATCTGAATCCGTAAGAAGGAAAATCCAAGAAAAACATTTTGATTCAGAAAAAATTCAGCAAATCTAGGGTGTTAACTGCCAATCATCATATCTATCGAACACATGATTCAATTTACATAGGAACATACAGGGTGGTTCACTACTAGCGCGACAGAGATTTAAAGTGAATCTGCAAAACTTTCAAAGTTTTTCTCATTTCAGTAGTTCGTACGTGATAAAGGGTAAATTTTAGTATTTCGATATATACAGGATTTCCCAAAGATTGTGGAATATAAAAGTTATATTGTTTCTTATGGAAGTCCATGTAATTGGTTGCATTTTTATATTCTCCCTGAAAACCTTATTTCATCGAGTTATATCACACTTGGGGTCTAGGGAGAAGATATATGGTTTGGAAAATCAAAAAGAAAAGTCAGAATAACAACGCTTGTGCTCATTACTATTTCATCAACTGTTTCGATAATAAAACCATGTTTTGGAAATGGTATTGTCCCTTTCAATCTTCAATCCAATGATGTAATCAATCATTTTTTGAATTTTCTCAGTCTGAATTTATTTTGATTATGGTATGTATTATATAAATTTCCTCCTAATCACTATACTAAATAACAACATTATAGGTTTTTTAGTCTGATGATGGCTATGTGAGCCGAAACCGGTCACTTATTTTGGTTTTTATTATATGTGTGGTCGACCGACTTTGAGTTTCTTTTAAGTTTTTTCCCTTCTTAAAAACCTCTTGGACCACTTTGAGAAGCAATGGATGATTTTCACAACTTTCACAACTTCACAACTTGTTTGCTATTTGCCGCTCGCTTTTTCGTCCCACAAAGTATCAACTTACAAATTCTCTTGGAGCATGGTATCCGATCCATTTTGTACCTTCTAAATTTTAATTGCTTTCATTAATTTCTGAAATGATTGTGAATTAGGTACCTATTGGTTTTAATTGGATTTCGGAAGCTTTCTCTAACGTCCATGCAGGTTTACGATGTATGCATTAGGAGGTAGGTACCTACTTTAGTTGGAGCGTTGAAATTTTCATTGACTCGCCTTCATAGTTGATGGATGTGACATTCTCTATGGTGCAACCTTTCACCGCGATACGACTCCTATTGAATATTGAAATCCCATTTCAATACAAAGGAGAAATGATTCAACTTCGGAAACAACACAAAAGCATTTGATATTTCGTAGGTTTGAACTGAAATAAATGAATACTTTACGTTTCTTTAACACGACCATACTGGTTGAGAAAAATATTTGCAATAAAACATTCTGGTATCTATGAACCGATAAGGCAAATCATCTGAAACTCCTGTATATACCTAGCAACTACAGACCTATCGCACTGCTATCAATTATTTCAAAGTTCATGGAAAAAGCCATCAACATCGAGCTCATGAAATATCTGGAACACTCAGGAATAGTCAACGATAGGCAATATGGCTTCCGTCATCAGAGATCAACTGGTGACCTGTTCGCTTACGTCTCACATTTTTGGCAGCTATCTATTGAAAAATATGGAGAAACTTTAGCCGTGGCATTAAATATTTCCAAGGCATTTGATCAAGTTTGGCACCAGGGACTCCTCGCCAAGCTTCCATCTTATGGTTTGCCCTCTCAGCTGTGTTCTCTGCTCGCTAGTTTTCTCTCCAACAGGTCTCTCCATGTAGTGGTCGATGGAGTTTCATTTGATAGTCTACCCATAAATGCTGGTGTTCCGCAAGGATCAATTTTAGCACCAACACTATTTCTACTTCACATCAACGATTTGTTGGAAGCAACTTCATGTCCTATACACAGTTTCGCAGATGATAGTACCCTCCATACCGCTTTCTCTTCCAGGGCTCCTATATCACCCCAATAAACCTAGCAGAACCATTTTCGAATTTCAAAATCGTAATAGTGTAGTAATTTATTACTTATTTATTACTAATTTATTACCACATTCTCGAATTTATTACCCTTCATTAAGGCAAAAAAACCAATGGTTCTGCTAGCTTTATATAAACCTAGCAGAACCACACCTTCAAAAATATTTTTTTTTCAAATTTGACATAGGGCATAATTTGTTACTCTTTTATTACTAATTTATTACCATATTACCGAATTTTTTACTTTCCATTTCGAGGAAAAAATCATCAATTCCAATATTTCGATCTAAACCTAGCAGAACCAAAACTCCAAGTATCCGTGTATAGAAATTTCATTCAGTCCATAATTTATTACTAATTTATTACTAATTTATTACCACATTGGCGAATTTATTACTCTTCATTAAGACAAAAAACCAACGGCTCTGTTATATAAACCTAGCAGAACCACACCTTCAAAAATATTTTTCACATAATTGACATAGGTCATAATTTGTTACTCTTTTATTACTAATTTATTACCACATTTTCGATTTTTTATTCTTCGTTTCGAGAAAAAGATCATCAATACTGATATTTCGATATCAACCTATAGCATAACCCGAGGAGAGGCAGAACCTAAACCTCAAGTATCCGTGAATGGAAATTTCATTCAGTCCATAGCTCATTACTGACTTACTACATCGAAGAATTTATTACCCTTCATCAAGACAAAAAAAAAACACAACTCTGCTAGCATTATACAGGGTGGGTCACGGTAGATGGTATATTAAGACGTTTACGGAGAACGGGAGATAGGATCATTCTTTAAATTCGGGGTTTATTGGGTCCTTGGGTAATCAGTTTTTTTTCTATCGATCTAAAACATTTTCAGCGCTGCGGCGTTGCCGCTCCTATCGAAAAGTAGCAACAACTTTGTTATTTCAAATAGCACCTTAACTTTTCATCAACTGTCTACCGATATCAAATTAAAACAAAACAGGGTGGTGCAAAACTCAAAATTCTGAACCACCCTTCAAAACCTTGAAAACTCTTTTTTTCCTGCTCGACATATATCATAATTTGTTACTTTTATATTACTAATTAATAACCATATTCCCGAATTTTTTACTCTACATTTCAAGGAAAAAATCATCAATTCCGATATTTCGATCTCAACCTAGCAGAACCAAAACTCCAAGTATCAGTGAATAGAAATTTCATACGGTTCATAGTTTATTACTGATTTATTATCACATTGGCGAATTCATTACCCTTCTTCAAGACGAAGAAATCAACGGCTCTTCTAGCTTTATATTAACCTAGCAGAACCACACCTTCAAAAATTTTTGTTTATATATACTTGACAAAGATCATAAATTGTTACTCTTTGATCACTAATTCATTACCATATTCCCGAATTTTTTACTCTCCATTTCAAGGAAATAATCATCAATTCCGATATTTCGATCTCAACCTAGAAGAAACAAAACTCCAATCCATTGTTTATTACTAATTTTTTACTAATTCATAACCACACTGGCAATCTCATTATCTTCATATGAATATGTAGGAGAAAAACTTTTTTGTCGTAATACTTAGACCGAGACTTAGGCCTAGACCATAATTTGGAACAATTCCATTACTAATTTAATTATAACCATAATCAGGAATTTTTGACTCTTCATCAGATGAAGATGGCAATATTGTTTCAAGAATCACAATGCATCAAGATTCGAAGTACCTATATGATAAGGAAATTTTGAAAAATGCTGTTTTTTCGAAACTTGGAAATAAATGGATCATCGGAATTCTCCGGAATTTCCTCTGAGAGAAAATTATGTCACTTTCAATTAATATATCTGCAGTATCAAAAACTCATCGACAATCATTACACCTTAGAAGGTTGAAAATATGATTGAATTAAAAATAATATACCTATTTCGCCACGCAAAATATTTTCTACCTACACTTGGTGTTTTCATCGCATAGCTCTCTATTGATCATTATGAAATCAATAATAAAACTTGATAATATCAGGATATGATTCTGGCGGTAACATTTTTCGGGACATCTGATGTTCTGGTTAAAACTGATTCATTGAAAACAAATCATATTAAATAACTGTCATTTATTTTCATCTACAATCTACTGAAATTTCATTTAAACGAATACATGGTGATTCAGAATTCTGGATTTTGAATATTTGTTTCAATTAGATATCAATTGATGTCAATTAAGCTAGCAGAGCTGTTGGTTTGTTCTTCTTATTAAAGGTAATAGATTCGCCAATGTTGTAATAAATTTGTGATTAATTAGTAATAAACTATGCACTGTACTTGTGGTTTAGGTTCTGCCTCTCCTCGGGTTATGCTATAGGTTGATATCGAAATATCAGTATTGATGATCTTTTTCTTGAAACGAAGAATAAAAAATCGAGAATGTGGTAATAAATTAGTAATAAAAGAGTAACAAATTATGACATATGTCAATTATGAAAAAAATATTTTTGAAGGTGTGGTTCTGCTAGGTTTATATAACAGAGCCGTTGGTTTTTTTGTCTTAATGAATAGTAATAAATTCGCCAATGTGGTAATAAATTAGTAATAAATTATGGACTGAATGAAATTTCTATACACGGATACTTGGAGTTTTGGTTCTGCTAGGTTTAGATCGAAATATTGGAATTGATGATTTTTTCCTCGAAATGGAAAGTAAAAAATTCGGAAATATGGTAATAAATTAGTGATAAAAGAGTAACAAATTATGCCCTATGTCAACTTTGAAAAAAAAATATTTTTGAAGGTGTGGTTCTGCTAGGTTTATATAAAGCTAGCAGAACCGTTGGTTCTTTTGCCTTAATGAAGGGTAATAAATTCGGGAATGTGGTAATAAATTAGTAATAAATTAGTAATAAACTATTACACTATTACGATTTTGAAATTCGAAAATGGTTCTGCTAGGTTTATTGCGGTTCCTATATCGGCCCGTCAAACCAGAATAAATATGGACTTAGCAACAATTGTCTATAGTGGGAATCTAATAACCTGGTAGAATTCAATGCAACCAAAACATAAGCATGTATTTTCTCTAGAAAAGCCGATCTCACTGTGCCCAACATAATTCAGTCAGGAGTTACCATACCATTGAAGTCATTCATTTCGATGCTTGGCGTTACTATCAGGAATAACCTTTTTTTGGGAAAATCACGTGAGGTCCATTGCCAGAAGTGCATCCCAAAAACTTGGATTTCTGTTTCGAGCCAAGAGCTATTTCACTCCCAGTCAGCTGCTTATGATCTATAAGGCACATATCCGACCTGTCCTAGAATACTGTTCCCATATTTGGAGTGCGGCACCTAATCGACATTAGGTGCTCATTGTATAAATATACAACATTTATATATTATATATATATTATATAACAATTCATTTGACAGTTCATCAGAATGAAAATTACTTTCGCAATAACCGAGTCATGGAAGCGGAAGCAGGGCCGACTTTGTAAAAAAAAATTATTGCATCGTCAAAGAAAGTGTTGATAATCACGTCCTACTACTGTTCTAATAATGTCTAACCCATACTTACTTAATTGTGTTTGATTATATTTCCGAATTTGGCTTCTCATTTTAACCCAAACCATTTCAATGGGGTTGACTGGGTTGAGTACACAATAATATTATGAGAGAAGACGCAAAATTCGATAATGTTATCAACAACGTATTATTTTTCGAAATTTCGCATTTCGGTCCTTTCTAATGATTTCTTTTTCTCGGGACACATCAGGTGCCTACTTCCTTGCGTCCACTTTCCATGAATTATCCAATAACATCGAATATCGGAACAAATTCTCAACAAGAATATTCAGATGACGAAATTATCGTGATATTAATCTAGCATAGCAGTTACAATTTTCGAAATAAAAGAGCAACATATATTCTGAAATGAGAACGTATCAGCAACAACAATTCCGGTATGATATTTTCATTTCATTCAAGATAGAAAAACTCATTGTGTCATCTTATGGTACAGCTGGATGAAATCATTTTTTCTGTAATAGAGAAAAATGCGAGAATTGAATGGGAGAAGAAACACAATAATGCTTCATTTTGGTAAATTTGTTTTTCAATAAAGCCGTGAAATAAAAAAAATTCCGTGCCAGCATCTCGTGAAGTTGGCATGGACCCACTTTTTTCTATATCGGCAACAGCAACGAATTTAACAAAACTGGAACCTCGACTGTAACAAATTAGCAACAAAAAATAACTAAATTTTAGTATATACAGTGTCACACATGATGTTCGCGACATATGGAAGTTTTTTCATTAATGGATACAAAGAAAATTTGACTTCGCAGTTAGTTTGTGCTTGAAAAATGAGTAAAATACAGCATCTTTCCTTTTTTCATGTGCTACTCTAAACCTGTCAAATTTGACTTTTTTTTCGAAAATCTTCAAAAAATCAGTTAATTTCGAAAAATGTTGCTCAGTTTTCAATGTTATACATTTGTTCCAAATTTGGACTCTCTACTGTCACTTCGACTTTATTCCATTTTTTAATTTTTCGAATCCTTCGCTCTATCGATTCGAACGAAACATGATTCAAATTTCATAATTTTGATGAATATGAGACTTCAATATCATATCTTGCCTAGGAAATATCCACATTGGCCTGTTACCAGAAAATAAAGGAAATGCATCTCCAGAAATTCGTCTTTGTTGTTGCAAAGTTCATCTAGTTTTTTCATTTCATTGTTGAACTGATGTGGATTTTCAATGTATGGACGTTAATATGTCAGTAATCGAATAAACGAATTTTCTCTTCTTTCTTATTACACTCGTATTTTTTTTAATAGATTTTTATCCAGTTTGATTATTTTTCCATATGTCGCAAACTTTATGTGTGACACTGTATGTACTTTTTATTTTGTCATCGTAATGTTCATTTCTCGAACTTTTTCTCAAAAATTTTTCGGTATACCTTATAAATTTCCTATGAAATTATCTAATGGGACATAGTATTGGATGGAACGTGGAACTGCTAAACTTATAAACTGAAGAGCTTTCTTTCTAATAGATCTCTCCATTTAGTGGATGATGTCTTATCTGATAAAATGGCTGCCAACGCTGGTGTTCCACAAGAATCGGTTTTAGTACCAACTTTGTTCCTTGTATACGATACGTTAGGGGTAACTTCCTGACCCTTCCACACTTATCGTAGAAATTTAAAAAGTTTACTATCCCAGCATGGACTATTAATGATCTGTCAACTGAATTCAACTTCAAAATCAAGTACCTACCTATTTTTGCTATGCAATTCTTATAAAATCACCTTTTCTATTGTTCCTGTTATGATATAAGAAGAATCATTTTCAGCGTCATAATCGTCATTAGATTTAATATACCTTTTTTGTTCGCTACGAAAATTCACCGCTGAGACAAGTTGCATTGAAATTGAATGTATTAAAAGCATCAAGAGGAACACGCTCGCTTTGTGTATACGACTCACTGGAAGAAGAGAATATTATTAGTTTCTGAAATGGGAAAACTTCTGAAAGTTAACTTCTATTCAGCTTTGTCGTTGTAATACTTTAGAAGTTGGCATCGATATAACTGCATTATTCCAAGATATTTCCCATTTATTAGGTCACCATAGATTTTTTACGCGATGAATATGCGAAACCACATGAATCAATTATGTGGTTGCCAACTCAATTACTGTTGAAGATGATAACGATATGGGTTTTGTTCGTTCATTTGAAGTGCCACCAGGTTCTGTGGCTGCGTGAGGAGTCATGCAGCCACAATGAATCATCCAGATCCATTTGAAGATAACAAAATATCGTTTATAAATTTCTACGATTGTGTGAGAATCTGACCTGCAGACTGTACTTCGTGTAATAATGTAGCCAATAAATACTACTACTACTTTATAGGAAACATTTTCAGTAATAACGAGATTTTCTGTGCAAACAATGATTTTTGAGAAAAACGAAAATAACCATCGCAATGCTTGTTATAGGAATTGTTTTTGGGAGTAAAGCTCATACTTCTAACTTAAGAGCTCTTGAAAAGTGTCCTCTTGGTGCATATATTTTCCCAAAATATCAAATCTTTATATTTTTTTCAATTATGCTATTGACCTTGTAACTCCATTTTCACTTGAGTTTGAAAATTCCTACAATCAGATTATTCTTCATCTTGAGTACATCAAAATATCTCGAATTCAGAATGCAATATAGCAACTCGTCAACTATAATATGTTGAAAATGTCGAAACGTATCTACTCTGTTGGTGTTTTGCCAATCAGTCTGTTCCAATAAATAACTGAGCGTTCATTTCAGTGATTCGTTTTATCAGGCAAACCACTCTGATTAATCATTAATCTAGTATTTCAAATAGTTCTGCGAGCACTTGAATCGTGGATGATGAATCGCAGCTGAACTGAAGAAGTCAATCACCCTGTCTACTTCATCTTGCGTCATGGCTTTCCCGCACCCACAACTGCAGAAGTGCAGACAGCAAAAAGGTCGGGATAGAAACAACATATTATAAAATATGAATCAATTCTGGTTCAATATTAGACACCTTGTAATTCAAACTTACTTCCATGAATTCAGATTCTGTTTATTCGGAAAGCATCTGAGCCGCAATTCGTTATATATACAGAATGATGTGAAATAATAGTAACACCAAAATAGGTGATTTCACTCATCTTCCAACCTGAAGGTTTTGAGAACGAGTCTGTTCTTGCTTTCAACATTTCTCTCATGGGCCCAGTCAGCTGATTTGCTTAATTATTCAGATTTCATCATCTGGTTACAATCGTGAAAAATAATTGAGCATCCAGTTATCTTCAGAGATGTTTTCTATTTGAAATGAATGCCCAAGGGATCATTTAAAGATATATATTGATACGTTGGTTGATTCAGTAGATTTTGGAAAATTAAAGACCCAAAATTTTATCTTAGGCGGTCCTCTGAATTCACCGAATTAAAATAGCCGTCATCAAATGCGAATAATAAAGAAGCATAGCTGTATAGTTTCAGTCTTGGTTTCAATGACCAATCGTTCAAGATGATAACCTCTAGGTTGAGAATAAATGTATAGAAAAAATGTTATTGCTAATATTGGAAATAACTGTTGTGATATTATGTCTGACTCTCCCAAACAATGTAGAGATGTGAAATGAGATTTCATCGATCCAATATCATTGATAAACTCTTTATAAATTATGAATTTCTTCATAATTGATTGGAAGTGATTTGGGTGTTATACGCGTATGTAGGTTTTTATAAAACGGAGTATTTGAAATTAATTTTGACCCAAATGCAAGACGTCCGAATGATTTCATTCCTCTATAGTTGATATACATTAGTTGATACGATTTTAAATTTTTTTTGTGCATTCGGATTCTCATCAATAATTGTTATGTTTATTTTTATTTATCTATGGCTGCATACACATATTATTGAATATGATAAATCTTTCATCAGTATTTCTTCAGATGATGGATTTGCGTGACCTCAACAATTACTCTAAACTTGCATTCTTCCTCTAAGTGACTTCCTGATTTACTATTGAAACCATATTATACTTACTTGATATTGAACACATTTATCAACATCTTTGGCTAATGCACATAACTAAACTACGCAACACTAATTACGTCGCACCCCGATATTTTTGCCCCTGTTGAAATTTGAATATCTTTTTTCTGATTCGAATTCTGATTGAACTGTTCGCTACAGGATGTTTTTTGAAACTGTGCAAAATTTCGGAATTTTCAAAAGGATCCCAAATGAGGAAAAAAAGTTCTTTTTTTAACTTCAACATCAGAGGCATAAAGGGGATCTCATTAACTTGAGCCATCTGCAAAATTGTCTTCTTATCTCTTTTATTTACAGAGTGACCTCGAAAAATCAGTTTTTTGGTTTTGCAGTCATAACTTTTTTCTTCTTCAACCGATTTTCAAAATCTCAGGATCATTTTGAAGCTGAAACGTTAGATGAACAGACATGAAGATTAGAATTGACTAAAAATAAATATTAAAGATCAAGGGTTTCTGCAAAGGTGACCCAAATCTATATCCCCCTCGAAATCCCGATTAAAAAAGAAAAATATTCAAAACGTTGTTTGATCGAAACGAAAATATCACCACCAAAAAGACTGTAAACAAATGTTTGACCCCCTTCCCCCAACATTTTTTTTTGGGGGTAAAACTTTAATTGGTCAAACGGTTAGATATATATCGGTGAACATATTTCACCTGACCCCCACATCGGGATCGGAAATTAAAAAAATGCTTTCTCCCCCTCTTTCCCCACTTGGGGTACTTTGGGTACGGATGAAGGGGAAGGAGATTTTTGTGATTTTTTTTAGATAGTATTCTCGTGAGTTTCGTACAAAAATACTAAGAATCGCCCAAACTCGGGTACTCCAATTATTATCATACTTTGATGTACAGGGCGAAAAAAAGTTCTTTTTCAGAATCGAGACAAGCGGTACCCATAGCTGTGTTCAGCGGAAAATGTTTATCGATGAAATAATTTTTTTTATAGGCGTACGTATAAAATTTTTTTTGGGGTCAAAAAAATTAAATTCTTTGTAAAAAATCCAAAACGTGATGGGAGACTTTGTATAGGGGGTGAGAAGGTTACCCTGAAATTTTGTTGTATTCAGAATATTTTTATGAAGTCATCTTCAGAAAAGAAAGACCTACGAACTTTTTTTTCTGTCCTGATCTTTATTTTCACGAGAACGTAATTTTCAACCTGTCTTGTCAGTCACTCATTATGATTCTTGTCACGTTGGTTACGGGCCATGCAATTTTCTTGGGCTGATTTTTTTTCGAGAACATGGCGTTTCAATTTGGTTTTCTCACGCTCCATTTTCGACTACTGAAAGAAAAAAGATCTGGACGTATCCAGAATGAAAGATCGTTCCGAAAACAAGTTGATTTTCATTTAATTTTCCGCCAGTCGAAATTTACAGGGTGTTTCAGATTTGGGTCACCTTTGAGGAAACCCTCGATCTTGAATGTTCATCTTGAGTTGATTCTGATCCTTATATCTTCTCATATAAGGTTTCAGCTTCAAAATGAGCCTGAGATTTTGAAAATCGGTTGAAGAGGAAAAAACCAAAAAAAAAATGATTTTTTGAAATCACTGTGAATAAAAGAGATAAAAAGACAATTTTGGAAATGGCCAAAGGTAATGAGATAATCTTCATGCCTCTGCTAAAGTTTAAAAAAAGCTGTTTTTCGTCATTTGGGATCCTTTTGAAAAATCCGAAATTTTGCAGTTTCAAAAAACATCCTGCAGCAATTTTATGGAAATAACCTTATGTATCGAAGATGTACGAGATTAATGCTGAAGGACTGAGCTAGCGAACAGTGTTAACAGAATTCAAATAGTTCGAAGCAGAAAAAAGTTATTTAAATTTTAACAGGGGCAAAATTTCGGGGTGCGACGTAATTAGTGTTGTGTAGTTTATTTCAGGATAGCAGTCATTCATGTGGCCTGATTATCCATTCCTGTATGATTGTGTGCATATAACAAGCAGTTTCCTTTTTTTTTTTCTCAATTGTAATAATCATTTTGATAATCATAAATAACCTTTTGAATTACTATTACGAAAACCCTTGCCATTTGGGTGATCGGTGATTATAATGAACTCGAATTTTGACGGACATATTTCTCATAATTGTTTTCAGGAAGATTATTTCCCCACATTTTAATTTCTCGATTTCGTGGCACCATGAGCTATGTATAGACAATCTAGAAGTTTTACAAACATTGAAACCCTCAAACTTTTATATTACACTCTCATTCGACCTAAAATAGAGTTCGGTGCACTAATATGGTTTGCAGAATATCACACCAACTTGTGCATATTAGAAAAAATACAAAATAAATTTCTGAGATTTCTCCACTTCAAAAAACATAACATAAAACATAATGCATGGGCTGACTACAGAATAGTTCGAACGTATCAAATGAAAAGTTCATTTAAAATCCTATCCTTGAAAAGTAGACGGACACTCATAGTGGTAACATTTCTTCATAAATGAATTAACAACACTATCCACTCGCCTGAAATACTTTCATTAATTAGATTTAATGAACCATCTAGCTAGAAGAACCCTCGGAAGAACCCGCTCATCTTCCATGTTCAATATCCCACAAATGTTCATTACTAGATCTCCTCTTGTCGCCATGTTAAGAATAGCTAATGAATTCAATACCATACTAAATATTGATTGGGCAGTACCTCAAAACGTGTTTCAAAGATCAATTTCAAATCACATTATAGATTTTTCTGTATAAAATCACCTAATCTAGATATTCAATTACTACCCCAGTTAACATATTATAACATCATTAATGTATTATCACTATCCTATAACTTGTACCTAATACCTTCTAAGAATTATTTTGTCATATCATTGTATACAAATTTATTATCCATGTGATGAGACCTGTTTAGTCTGTTTGGATAAAAATAAATAAATAAATAAATATAGTCTAGTCAGCCGGTACTGATAGGCTTCCCCTGTACTTCCTGAATCTACGACCCGATGTGCGATTCGTGGTTCATAAGTTTTTCAGTCCAACCCAGTCTGAGCAACAAATATTTTCAAAATCGTTCTTTGTTATGTCAAAACTGAAAAGGTGAACTAGAAGACAATAACAGGCATAACTCCATTTACTTTACAATCACGGATATGACATGTTTTACTTTATGTATATGAGCTATTGTATTTGAAAACGCTTGAAAATAGTGGTGTTCAGACTTGCAGTTAATATCATTTGTCACGTTTTGAATGGGCACGGTTGAATGTTTATTTGCACAGTATTACATCGTTTTGTTTCAACTCGTAACCTAGCCCCTTTAGGATCGTAAGTTTTATGTATATGTTACTCGAGAATGTTTATACACTCGTAATGCCTTGTACATGAGCCCACAATAATACCGAGCATAAAAACTAAAAGTGTTGGTTGTTACAAAATAAACAATATGGGAGAGCCATGGGTGGCATGCTTCAAACACAGCTGCTAGATGTCAATGGAAATCCAATGATAACCATTCACAACTAATAAATTCAGCCAATTTGGGTCTTAAAAAAACTTGAATTCACATAAAAGTGTCAATTATGCCGGACCACGAATATATTTTCTGTAAGATAACTGATCGCACAATCTGGCAGTATATTCGAGTTATCATTTTCTGTTTCAACTTTGTTTCTCGAATAGGACCGTGATACCATCTCGATCAAATTCCTTTCTAGGACATATAATATGTGACATTTATAACGTGTATTTTTTCATTTCCAGGACATTCCACTTTGAAAATTAATATTCGATACTTTGTATTTATATATTCTTAATCAATCTAACACAAATGATATTTTTGCAGGGTGGTTTGATAGGAAGTGATACCTAATTTATTATAGAGAAATATGCATCAATCTTTGCATTTGGTTTTATCAATTTGCCATGTTTGATCAGTCGATTCGTTTCCTTGGGGATATTTGGATACGAAAAATCTATGTATAACGCAACCAGAGCTTCTAGATGGTTATTCAAAACAAATGCAGTAATCTTGGGTGGACTTTTTCGATCTAGGGTGCTCCATTTCAATAAAATAGGAAGTACGAAAGTATAGAACAATCTTCAAATTTGTTGAATTCATCTCAATAAATCAAGACAAAATTGAAACTTGATGCGGGGAACTGAATCAAGATAATGGACACAGCTTCAAGTATATGCCCACGTGTTTATCAAAAACAAACTTAATTAGTTTGTCGGCTAGAACTTTCTGTATCAGCCTAACTTGATTATTCAATATAGATGATCGAATCAAAACACTCCGCTTGTTGATTGCTATTGTCCCTATGACTTGCAATTCAATAAAATTATCATTTTGAACAAAAAACTCGGAGATGATTATATTTTGTGAAACTGATATAGGTTTTTGAAACATTTTTCCTAAAGCTCGGAAATAACAGGGCTACACTCGTAGATTCATTTTGTTTTTGAGATACATGGAAAGTAAAGCATATGGTAACAAACTGATAACACAATAACTCTTCAAAATGTTGAATTAAAATAAGAACAATACCACTAAAAATAGGATTGAGAAGTATTTATAATCAAAATTCATCGATTTATCAATATTGAAATGAAGCGGAACTTTTTGAAACCTTTTTTTTTCTAATATCGATGTCAGACTAAAAACTGTTTAACAAATTAAAATCTCCCATACCAACAACCAACAGTGAACCATAATAATTTGGCAATGTATGTATGTCTGACACTTCTGTATCCTTGGAAGAAATAAATATATCCTTCAGAACCCTCTCAATGGTCATCAACTGTCCCACTTATCTGCAAGCATTGAATACCATTTTCCATAATTCTTCATATTTCGGGTTTTGTTGACAACGAGAACTAAAAAATAACAGTGTAAATATAGGCTTGACGGCTTCTGCCTTTTGATAATACCAGTGCATACATAACTTTCCAGTAATATTAACGTTCAGGGTACAGACAGACAAAATTCTGTTGGGTAGTTATACCCCACAAAGTTTTGATTGGCTCTTGGTATGTCAACATCAATCCTTAAGTATTCGTACAGCGAGGTATCAGATTTTTTTTTATAGACACTGTAACTATGAGGTGTGAATTTGGGCGTCACGGCTATGAGCATAATATAAAGTGAACGACCGAAATTACGCAACATGTGAGCAACTTTTTTATCAATAAATTATGATAAATATCGATATGCGCAATCGCTTCTGCACGGAAGACGTTGTGCAATTCGTTCGTCTCGTGTTTGACGGGTAATTGAAAAAATTTCACAGAAAGTTTCGAAGAAAATCTGAAACAAAAAATGAAAATAATATGTTTTTCGCAAAAAAATTCTATTCCCAAAAATAAATTAGTGAAGACAACAGAGATGATCGAGGAGATGATTCATACTATTAAGTGAACATTTTCGAGCTAATTATATTTTATTCGGAGAAAATTTGAAATCTCAATTTCAGCGATTGCGCATATCGATATTTGTCTAAATTCATTAATAAAAAAATCCTTGAATGTTGCGTACTTTTCTGTATATTTTACAGTAGGATTTGTTAGTGAAGTATAAGCTTCAAACTCATGTGTTGTGATCAGTGTGAAAGCAGCCACGACTTCCAGCCACGAGTTCGCGAAAAGTTTAGGTTGGACGCCGGTCCGCCATAGGTCGTTTATGGGGAATTAAAAAGCATGGCTGGCCATGAATTTTGTCCCTATCATTGCAAATTATCATTCAACAAGAAGTCGAAGGGAAATAATCTACAATATCATGAACAGTACCTATGATAAATCATTTTATTTTCAAATATTTTGAGTGTTTATATTCCAATACATAGAAAGGTAATAATCGGAGGGATGAAAAAAAACTCGTGGATGGCGAATTTTTCTGGTGAATGGAAGTTTCCGATGATGCTTTATCACTCCTATAAGTCACCTGATTTTGTCGCCAAATATTTCACCCTTCACAACCCCATCAAGTAATATCAAAGGAAAATTCATAACTTGCACAAAAAACTCGTGGATGGGGATTTTTCCAGCTGAATGGAATCTTCTGATGATGCTTTATCACTCCTATAGGTCACCCGATTTTGTCGCCCAATATTTCACCCTCTACAACCCCTTCAAATGATATCAGAGAAATGTTCATAACGTGCACAAAAAACTCGTGGATGGGAATTTTTTTCGATGAATGGAAGCTTCTGATGATGCTTTATAACCCCTATAGGTCACCTGATTTTGTCGCCCAACATTTCACCCCTTACAACCCCATCAAGTAATATCAAAGGAAAATTCATAACATGCACAAAAAACTCGTGGATGGGAACTTTTTTCGATGAATGGAAGCTTCTGATGATGCTTTATAACCCCTATAGGTCACCTGATTTTGTCGCCCAACATTTCACCCCTTACAACCCCATCAAGTAATATCAAAGGAAAATTCATAACATGCACAAAAAACTCGTGGATGGGAACTTTTTTCGATGAATGGAAGCTTCTGATGATGCTTTATAACCCCTATAGGTCACCTGATTTTGTCGCCCAACATTTCACCCCTTACAACCCCATCAAGTAATATCAAAGGAAAATTCATAACTTGCACAAAAAACTCGTGGATGGGAATTTTTTTCGATGAATGGAAGCTTCTGATGATGCTTCATAACCCCTATAGGTCACCTGATTTTGTCGCCCAACATTTCACCCCTTACAACCCCATCAAGTAATATCAAAGGAAAATTCATAACATGCACAAAAAACTCGTGGATGGGAATTTTTTTCGATGAATGGAAGCTTCTGATGATGCTTTATAACCCCTATAGGTCACCTGATTTTGTCGCCCAATATTTCACCCCTTACAACCCCATCAAGTAATATCAAAGGAAAATTCATAACATGCACAAAAAACTCGTGGATGGGAATTTTTTTCGATGAATGGAAGCTTCTGATGATGCTTTATAACCCCTATAGGTCACCTGATTTTGTCGCCCAACATTTCACCCCTTACAACCCCATCAAGTAATATCAAAGGAAAATTCATAACATGCACAAAAAACTCGTGGATGGGAACTTTTTTCGATGAATGGAAGCTTCTGATGATGCTTTATAACCCCTATAGGTCACCTGATTTTGTCGCCCAACATTTCACCCCTTACAACCCCATCAAGTAATATCAAAGGAAAATTCATAACATGCACAAAAAACTCGTGGATGGGAACTTTTTTCGATGAATGGAAGCTTCTGATGATGCTTTATAACCCCTATAGGTCACCTGATTTTGTCGCCCAACATTTCACCCCTTACAACCCCATCAAGTAATATCAAAGGAAAATTCATAACTTGCACAAAAAACTCGTGGATGGGAATTTTTTTCGATGAATGGAAGCTTCTGATGATGCTTTATAACCCCTATAGGTCACCTGATTTTGTCGCCCAATATTTCACCCTCTACAACCCCTTCAAATGATATCAGAGAAATGTTCATAACATGCACAAAAAACTCGTGGATGGGAATTTTTTTCGATGAATGGAAGCTTCTGATGATGCTTTATAACCCCTATAGGTCACCTGATTTTGTCGCCCAATATTTCACCCTCTACAACCCCTTCAAATGATATCAGAGAAATGTTCATAACATGCACAAAAAACTCGTGGATGGGAATTTTTTTCGATGAATGGAAGCTTCTGATGATACTTTATAACCCCTATAGGTCACCTGATTTTGTCGCCCAACATTTCACCCCTTACAACCCCATCAAGTAATATCAAAGGAAAATTCATAACTTGCACAAAAAACTCGTGGATGGGAATTTTTTTCGATGAATCGAAGCTTCTGATGATGCTTTATAACCCCTATAGGTCACCTGATTTTGTCGCCCAACATTTCACCCCTTACAACCCCATCAAGTAATATCAAAGGAAAATTCATAACATGCACAAAAAACTCGTGGATGGGAATTTTTTTCGATGAATGGAAGCTTCTGATGATGCTTTATAACCCCTATAGGTCACCTGATTTTGTCGCCCAACATTTCACCCCTTACAACCCCATCAAGTAATATCAAAGGAAAATTCATAACATGCACAAAAAAGTCGTGGATGGGAATTTTTTTCGATGAATGGAAGCTTCTGATGATGCTTTATAACCCCTATAGGTCACCTGATTTTGTCGCCCAACATTTCACCCCTTACAACCCCATCAAGTAATATCAAAGGAAAATTCATAACATGCACAAAAAACTCGTGGATGGGAACTTTTTTCGATGAATGGAAGCTTCTGATGATGCTTTATAACCCCTATAGGTCACCTGATTTTGTCGCCCAACATTTCACCCCTTACAACCCCATCAAGTAATATCAAAGGAAAATTCATAACTTGCACAAAAAACTCGTGGATGGGAATTTTTTTCGATGAATGGAAGCTTCTGATGATGCTTTATAACCCCTATAGGTCACCTGATTTTGTCGCCCAATATTTCACCCTCTACAACCCCTTCAAATGATATCAGAGAAATGTTCATAACATGCACAAAAAACTCGTGGATGGGAATTTTTTTCGATGAATGGAAGCTTCTGATGATGCTTTATAACCACTATAGGTCACCTGATTTTGTCGCCCAATATTTCACCCTCTACAACCCCTTCAAATGATATCAGAGAAATGTTCATAACATGCACAAAAAACTCGTGGATGGGAATTTTTTTCGATGAATGGAAGCTTCTGATGATGCTTTATAACCCCTATAGGTCACCTGATTTTGTCGCCCAACATTTCACCCCTTACAACCCCATCAAGTAATATCAAAGGAAAATTCATAACTTGCACAAAAAACTCGTGGATGGGAATTTTTTTCGATGAATCGAAGCTTCTGATGATGCTTTATAACCCCTATAGGTCACCTGATTTTGTCGCCCAATATTTCACCCCTTACAACCCCATCAAGTAATATCAAAGGAAAATTCATAACATGCACAAAAAACTCGTGGATGGGAATTTTTTTCGATGAATGGAAGCTTCTGATGATGCTTTATAACCCCTATAGGTCACCTGATTTTGTCGCCCAATATTTCACCCTCTACAACCCCTTCAAATGATATCAGAGAAATGTTCATAACATGCACAAAAAACTCGTGGATGGGGATTTTTTCTGATGAATGGAAAGCTTCTGATGATACTTTATAACCCCTATAGGTCACCTGATTTTGTCGCCCAACATTTCACCCCTTACAACCCCATCAAGTAATATCAAAGGAAAATTCATAACATGCACAAAAAACTCGTGGATGGGATTTTTTTTCGATGAATGGAAGCTTCTGATGATGCTTTATAACCCCTATAGGTCACCTGATTTTGTCGCCCAACATTTCACCCCTTACAACCCCATTAAATGATATCATAGGAAAATTCATAACATGCACAAAAAACTCGTGGATGGGAATTTTTTTCGATGAATGGAAGCTTCTGATGATGCTTTATAACCCCTATAGGTCACCTGATTTTGTCGCCCAACATTTCACCCCTTACAACCCCATCAAGTAATATCAAAGGAAAATTCATAACATGCACAAAAAACTCGTGGATGGGAATTTTTTTCGATGAATCGAAGCTTCTGATGATGCTTTATAACCCCTATAGGTCACCTGATTTTGTCGCCCAACATTTCACCCCTTACAACCCCATCAAGTAATATCAAAGGAAAATTCATAACTTGCACAAAAAACTCGTGGATGGGAATTTTTTTCGATGAATGGAAGCTTCTGATGATGCTTTATCACTCCTATGGGTCACCTGATTTTGTCGCCCAATATTTCACCCTCTACAACCCCTTCAAATGATATCAGAGAAATGTTCATAACTTGCACAAAAAACTCGTTTCCACACAATTTTGTAGTAGAGTGATGGGTGTCTATAGGCCTAGTCCACTTACGCACTTGCCATCTATAAAAATAAACTAACATTGTTTTGTATAAATGAATCCTAGATAGAACTGTGAAAAATGATAACTAGGTGTATTTATCTAGTTCCTACCAGAAAGCAGGTATCCTACGTAAATATAAATATAATTTCTCAATGTTTCCTCGTTAGGAACTGAGAAACATGAATTAGTTCACCAACAAATTAGGTCTGACATAAACAACTATAGCAAAAAAATTATTTAAAACACAAAACTACTTTGCTGACAAATATCTAGCAATCTAACAGAAATAAATATAGCAAAAAAAATATTTAAAACAGACAACTACTTTCCAGACAAATATCTAGTTCTTACTCCATCTGTTGATTCATATTGAAAAATATCTGATGAGAGTTTATATTGTTTGTAAAAAAAATAAATGAAATACAGAAAATGTCCAATATATTCATACTCTGATCATGGTTTCGTCTCAGTAATATTTATAATAAATTTGGATACGGATACATGATAGGGTGACATCGTTGTTTCACCATTGATCCGCCACTGTGTGCTCCTACAGTGTCATATTGTTTTCGCGCCTATTTACCTATTCGCGAGCCTATTGGCGAGCTATTTTAGGAAAGGGCATTAGGTATTTTTTATTCCTGTGCTGGTGATTGAGTTGAGGGTACGAGTACCAGTTTATAGGCGCGTTATTGTTTCTCCGTACAAGTGAATAGTTATTATAGTAAAATAAGTTCGTCATTGGCGATTTTTCATCAGTTCAGATAGTAACTGATGGTAACTGTTTACGTTGATTGGTGAGTCAGCTCGTGCAATAATTACAATTAGAAAATTTCAGCATTTTTTTTTCTTTAATTTTCGTGAATTGAAAACTAATTTAGGTAAGTATACCAATATGAAACAACGAGGGCGAGGACGCCCATCTCAAATTAATGTGAAACTGTTGGCAGAATATTTCAAAAACAATTATTTTGGAAACATTTATGAACAGATAAAACATCTTACAGCAGAGTCGAGTGAAATCAAAGAAACTGCTTTATATCTATATATAATAAGAATGACAAAAATACTTGTTATAATATTGTTAAAACGATTAGAAGAAACACAGGTGGCTTCATCAATCATCTCGAGCCTAAAATTCATATAATTCAGAATGTACTAATCCAGAAAGGTGATACAGCTTTAACTTTTTCGGATGATCTCAAAATTCCTGCTCGTTCTAAATCAGTCGCACAAACATCAATATCATCATTCAGTGAACCAGGTTCTGAAATTGAAGTAAAATCTCAGAAGGTGCTTTCACCATCAGCCATCAGCAACTCTTATCAATATCAACAGGAAAAAAACTCTCACCAGGTTATACTTATTTACTACAACAAAAATTTGCTAAGCATGTTAACAATATCTGCGTTATCAATTTCAAAGGCAATAGATTTAGCGTAAAGAATGATATTTTCACAGTTTATGCCTATTGTGCGCACAATTGCAAAACATTTTTATTTTTCATCTATTCCATAAGTCTCAATAAAGATCATAGTGTTAAAGTTTTCAGTTCCAGTAAGGATTATAACCATATTGGCAAATTTAGTAGATATGTGAAAGGAATTCAAAGAAAAATATTCATGCAAGAAATGAAAAGTGTGAAACCTTCGTTATTTCGCGATAAAACTGTCCGTGACTCGGTACCATCGATAACAGAAAGTGGAAACTTACAAAATATTAAATCTGAGCCTGTATTTCGAAAAGTTCGATCGGAAAAACTTGGAAGAAATGATCGTCATAAAGACGACTTGATAGATTTGGTTTTGATGCAAAGAGAGAACCCAGCGTACATTAAAGTTGCAACTACAAATCATAGAAAAATGTGAATCGAAACCTATACTCCATTTAGATGCAACGGGTAGTATTATTAGAAAACCACCATCAACAGAAAAACGTGTTTTTTATTATGCAGGTGTCATTAACTTAGCAAACCGTATTGTACCAGTTATGGAAATGATCAATTGTAATCATGATATGATATCTATCGGTGTTTTTCTGGCTAAATTCAAATCATTCTCTTTACAACATTCAAAAAGGTGGCCAATATTTTCAGCTGTTGTTACTGATTTCAGTTTTCCTTTGATAAATGGCACTCTTCATTTCTTCAATAGTTTGGATATGAAGGTATATCTAACGTGGGCATTTTCAGTTTGTGAACAACGTCAATTGAAAGAAAATCATATAACGCCAATCCATATTTGCTGTGCCCACTTTTTCAAAATCATTTGTAACGATATCAAGAAAACCGGGGTAAATGAGGATGTACGAAAACATGTGAAGGAGATAATGGCTGCATGTTTTAATTTCAATTATTTAGAACAAGTTGTAGTTTGGTTCGAAAATTTAGTCAAAGTCTTCTGTTCAAAAACCCGAAGTGAAACAATGAAATCGGCATTAGAAAATTCGTTAGAGTCATGTTTAAATCAGGATACTTTAGAGTCTGAGAGTTCTGAATTTAATTCTGTCCCTACTGAATTTCAATCGGTTAGTGATTCCGATATTATATTGTATTCTAGTAGTCCATTTTATAAACTCTTTTCAAAAAATTTCGAAATCATTATTTCTCAAATAGAAAGCCTCGTAGAAAGCGGAAAAGGCGAAGAAAACTGCTATTACAACATAGAATTTGCTAATCTCGTTTTGAAGAAATATATCCCTTATCTTCCCTTATGGACTGGAATTTTGTATAAAAATCAATACAATGGTAGATTTAGTAATGCAAATGTAGAAAATTGGTTCTCTCAAGTCAAAAATCATTTGTTCAACGGCAATTTCCATAATCAGAAGTGTAGTCGAGTGATAAGGGTTTTGAGAAAAAAGGTAATTTCACTACATAAAGTAATAATATTAGACATTCCTAGGCACGCGTGTACATCAAGGGGTAGGGAGAAGAAGAGCGTGGTCAACACACATGTGAATAATATATTATATAATCAGACTGAACAGTGGCAGAAAAAAAATGTACAAAAAGATAATAACTTCTTAGGTTCCAATCTGAAACGAACATTGAACGAAATCAAACAGAAAAATAAATCATTACAGTTAGATAATCAAAGCGGCGAATTTACAGATGACGATGATTTTCCGTCAATTCTTTGCAAACGGCCCAGAATAACAACTATCAAAGAGAAATGCCAAGATTTTTTGAATACAGTTATTAAAAATTATGATTCTGATGGCTTGATGAACTTAGAACAGAAATCAAAAGAATGGCGTCACCAAAGAAAACTTCGGCTCACGCCTTCAAATTTCCTTTGATATTACTTGATGGGGTTGTAAGGGGTGAAATGTTGGGCGACAAAATCAGGTGACCTATAGGGGTTATAAAGCATCATCAGAAGCTTCCATTCATCGAAAAAAATTCCCATCCACGAGTTTTTTGTGCAAGTTATGAATTTTCCTTTGATATTACTTGATGGGGTTGTAAGGGGTGAAATGTTGGGCGACAAAATCAGGTGACCTATAGGGGTTATAAAGTATCATCAGAAGCTTCCATTCATCGAAAAAAATTCCCATCCACGAGTTTTTTGTGCATGTTATGAACATTTCTCTGATATCATTTGAAGGGGTTGTAGAGGGTGAAATATTGGGCGACAAAATCAGGTGACCTATAGTGGTTATAAAGCATCATCAGAAGCTTCCATTCATCGAAAAAAATTCCCATCCACGAGTTTTTTGTGCAAGTTATGAATTTTCCTTTGATATTACTTGATGGGGTTGTAAGGGGTGAAATGTTGGGCGACAAAATCAGGTGACCTATAGGGGTTATAAAGCATCATCAGAAGCTTCCATTCATCGAAAAAAATTCCCATCCACGAGTTTTTTGTGCAAGTTATGAATTTTCCTTTGATATTACTTGATGGGGTTGTAAGGGGTGAAATGTTGGGCGACAAAATCAGGTGACCTATAGGGGTTATAAAGTATCATCAGAAGCTTCCATTCATCGAAAAAAATTCCCATCCACGAGTTTTTTGTGCATGTTATGAACATTTCTCTGATATCATTTGAAGGGGTTGTAGAGGGTGAAATATTGGGCGACAAAATCAGGTGACCTATAGTGGTTATAAAGCATCATCAGAAGCTTCCATTCATCGAAAAAAATTCCCATCCACGAGTTTTTTGTGCAAGTTATGAATTTTCCTTTGATATTACTTGATGGGGTTGTAAGGGGTGAAATGTTGGGCGACAAAATCAGGTGACCTATAGGGGTTATAAAGCATCATCAGAAGCTTCGATTCATCGAAAAAAATTCCCATCCACGAGTTTTTTGTGCAAGTTATGAATTTTCCTTTGATATTACTTGATGGGGTTGTAAGGGGTGAAATGTTGGGCGACAAAATCAGGTGACCTATAGGGGTTATAAAGCATCATCAGAAGCTTCCATTCATCGAAAAAAATTCCCATCCACGAGTTTTTTGTGCATGTTATGAATTTTCCTTTGATATTACTTGATGGGGTTGTAAGGGGTGAAATGTTGGGCGACAAAATCAGGTGACCTATAGGGGTTATAAAGCATCATCAGAAGATTCCATTCATCGAAAAAAATTCCCATCCACGAGTTTTTTGTGCATGTTATGAATTTTCCTTTGATATTACTTGATGGGGTTGTAAGGGGTGAAATGTTGGGCGACAAAATCAGGTGACCTATAGGGGTTATAAAGCATCATCAGAAGCTTCGATTCATCGAAAAAAATTCCCATCCACGAGTTTTTTGTGCAAGTTATGAATTTTCCTTTGATATTACTTGATGGGGTTGTAAGGGGTGAAATGTTGGGCGACAAAATCAGGTGACCTATAGGGGTTATAAAGCATCATCAGAAACTTCGATTCATCGAAAAAAATTCCCATCCACGAGTTTTTTGTGCAAGTTATGAATTTTCCTTTGATATTACTTGATGGGGTTGTAAGGGGTGAAATGTTGGGCGACAAAATCAGGTGACCTATAGGGGTTATAAAGTATCATCAGAAGCTTCCATTCATCGAAAAAAATTCCCATCCACGAGTTTTTTGTGCAAGTTATGAATTTTCCTTTGATATTACTTGATGGGGTTGTAAGGGGTGAAATGTTGGGCGACAAAATCAGGTGACCTATAGGGGTTATAAAGTATCATCAGAAGCTTCCATTCATCGAAAAAAATTCCCATCCACGAGTTTTTTGTGCATGTTATGAACATTTCTCTGATATCATTTGAAGGGGTTGTAGAGGGTGAAATATTGGGCGACAAAATCAGGTGACCTATAGTGGTTATAAAGCATCATCAGAAGCTTCCATTCATCGAAAAAAATTCCCATCCACGAGTTTTTTGTGCAAGTTATGAATTTTCCTTTGATATTACTTGATGGGGTTGTAAGGGGTGAAATGTTGGGCGACAAAATCAGGTGACCTATAGGGGTTATAAAGCATCATCAGAAGCTTCCATTCATCGAAAAAAATTCCCATCCACGAGTTTTTTGTGCAAGTTATGAATTTTCCTTTGATATTACTTGATGGGGTTGTAAGGGGTGAAATGTTGGGCGACAAAATCAGGTGACCTATAGGGGTTATAAAGTATCATCAGAAGCTTCCATTCATCGAAAAAAATTCCCATCCACGAGTTTTTTGTGCATGTTATGAACATTTCTCTGATATCATTTGAAGGGGTTGTAGAGGGTGAAATATTGGGCGACAAAATCAGGTGACCTATAGTGGTTATAAAGCATCATCAGAAGCTTCCATTCATCGAAAAAAATTCCCATCCACGAGTTTTTTGTGCAAGTTATGAATTTTCCTTTGATATTACTTGATGGGGTTGTAAGGGGTGAAATGTTGGGCGACAAAATCAGGTGACCTATAGGGGTTATAAAGCATCATCAGAAGCTTCGATTCATCGAAAAAAATTCCCATCCACGAGTTTTTTGTGCAAGTTATGAATTTTCCTTTGATATTACTTGATGGGGTTGTAAGGGGTGAAATGTTGGGCGACAAAATCAGGTGACCTATAGGGGTTATGAAGCATCATCAGAAGCTTCCATTCATCGAAAAAAGTTCCCATCCACGAGTTTTTTGTGCATGTTATGAATTTTCCTTTGATATTACTTGATGGGGTTGTAAGGGGTGAAATGTTGGGCGACAAAATCAGGTGACCTATAGGGGTTATAAAGCATCATCAGAAGCTTCCATTCATCGAAAAAAATTCCCATCCACGAGTTTTTTGTGCATGTTATGAATTTTCCTTTGATATTACTTGATGGGGTTGTAAGGGGTGAAATGTTGGGCGACAAAATCAGGTGACCTATAGGGGTTATAAAGCATCATCAGAAGCTTCCATTCATCGAAAAAAATTCCCATCCACGAGTTTTTTGTGCATGTTATGAATTTTCCTTTGATATTACTTGATGGGGTTGTAAGGGGTGAAATGTTGGGCGACAAAATCAGGTGACCTATAGGGGTTATAAAGCATCATCAGAAGCTTCGATTCATCGAAAAAAATTCCCATCCACGAGTTTTTTGTGCAAGTTATGAATTTTCCTTTGATATTACTTGATGGGGTTGTAAGGGGTGAAATGTTGGGCGACAAAATCAGGTGACCTATAGGGGTTATAAAGCATCATCAGAAGCTTCCATTCATCGAAAAAAATTCCCATCCACGAGTTTTTTGTGCACGTTATGAACATTTCTCTGATATCATTTGAAGGGGTTGTAGAGGGTGAAATATTGGGCGACAAAATCGGGTGACCTATAGGAGTGATAAAGCATCATCAGAAGATTCCATTCAGCTGGAAAAATCCCCATCCACGAGTTTTTTGTGCAAGTTATGAATTTTCCTTTGATATTACTTGATGGGGTTGTAAGGGGTGAAATGTTGGGCGACAAAATCAGGTGACCTATAGGGGTTATAAAGCATCATCAGAAGCTTCCATTCATCGAAAAAAGTTCCCATCCACGAGTTTTTTGTGCATGTTATGAATTTTCCTTTGATATCATTTGAAGGGGTTGTAGAGGGTGAAATATTGGGCGACAAAATCGGGTGACCTATAGGAGTGATAAAGCATCATCAGAAGCTTCCATTCATCGAAAAAAATTCCCATCCACGAGTTTTTTGTGCAAGTTATGAATTTTCCTTTGATATTACTTGATGGGGTTGTAAGGGGTGAAATGTTGGGCGACAAAATCAGGTGACCTATAGGGGTTATAAAGCATCATCAGAAGCTTCCATTCATCGAAAAAAGTTCCCATCCACGAGTTTTTTGTGCATGTTATGAATTTTCCTTTGATATCATTTGAAGGGGTTGTAGAGGGTGAAATATTGGGCGACAAAATCGGGTGACCTATAGGAGTGATAAAGCATCATCAGAAGATTCCATTCAGCTGAAAAAATCCCCATCCACGAGTTTTTTGTGCAAGTTATGATTATTTCTCTGATATCATTTGAAGGGGTTGTAGAGGGTGAAATATTGGGCGACAAAATCGGGTGACCTATAGGAGTGATAAAGCATCATCGGAAACTTCCATTCACCAAAAAAATTCGCCATCCACGAGTTTTATTTCATCCCTCCGATTATTACCTTTCTATGTATTGGAATATAAACACTCAAAATATTTGAAAATGAAATGATTTATCATAGGTACTGTTCATGATATTGTAGATTATTTCCCTTCGACTTCTTGTTGAATGAGAATTTGCAATGATAGGGACAAAATTCATGGCCAGCCATGCTTTTTAATTCCATATAAACGACCTATGGCGGACCGGCGTCCAACCTAAACTTTTCGCGAACTCGTGGCTGGAAGTCGTGGCTGCTTTCACACTGATTGTGTTGTGATAGTATTCAAGAGTTGATTGGATTCCAACTCGGATTTCAAACAGCATATATATATACCATTATGGTATTATTACCATCGAGATTATGTTGGTGTGATCTATTCTGATTGCATTACAATCTGTTGAATTTCTTTGTATTTACCAGTTTCTCAATACAATTTGCTTCAGTTAATTTTTCACATCATTTGATCCATCGATTTGACTCAATTCACTGTTGGAAATTAGTTGCTAAATCAGCAAAAAAATATAGTCCCAGTAGGTCTACAACATTTTATAGTTGAAATATCAAGAGTATTTGAAGTTAATTTTCACCATAATGATTATTGCTCGTCTCAACAACCGCCTCTTTGTATGGCTACTACGTCTTATTGGTGAATTAACTACAGTAAGTTAATAATTCTACTTCACCTTATAGCTGTTCGCAGTATTCTCTGAAGTTAATTGAGCAATTACAAATTGTAATTTTCACTTCAATTTGTTGTTACGAGTCCTACGTCATAATGTAGTTCTAGCTACAAAAAGTTGTCGATTGTACTACAACTCAGTGTATTTTCAACAATATTCTACTGCTGGAATTCAAAGTTCAAAATACTGGAATAACCATATATCATAAAAGACATTTTATTTTCTGCATAGCAACAATACGAAAAAAATCCACTATTGGCACAAAAACACATCAAAGCTGTCAGTAAATCGAAAGAACATCGCGGCACGTGATTCACTACAATGCTGGTCAACCTCTGTCTGTGTTTGTCATCCGAGACAACTTATTCCTATCCTCCTTGAGTGTTGAGTATCTCTCGTTCAATTGCTGAAACAAAAATTATATTAATAATTCATTTTGGATTCATTTGGTCATGAATTTTTCAATCCAATTATCTCTTGAAATCACTTGGATTTATTAACTGAATAGTACATTATCATTCAAAATATAATTCAGAACGAATCTTACCAGTACATTAATTTCTCTTCAACTTAACTCAGTTTTTGTTATCTTTTTTGTTACCCAGTAGTAGCTTGAAAAAATCCGAAGAAAGTGAAAATCGATCCATCGAACAAATACCTGAAATGAAGAGTTGTACAAATAATCACATCACAACTTCAACAGTTTTAACCTAGATGTTGCAGTTATCTTCATTAGTATAGTAAAAAATATATGAAATATGCATAAATAATAAAACTTCCATAATAATAATTTCAAAATGTGAATATAAAACTGATATGATTATACTCACTTTTTTGCAGCGAAACTCAATAATCACAGAGAGAATCCAAGAAACATTCTCAACAAATCATGTGAAATTATTGCGCTTGCAGATTCCGACGAAACATTGTTATTTGTTGCTCTAGATCAGGAAAAATATTCTCAACTGAAACAAAACAAAAATAATATTAATATTGGCATGAGTAAATAAAATTTATGTACGAGTCCACATCAATCTACTCCATGTAGGTACTCACCTTTTTTATATCTTGACTACACGAGAGGAAAACCTAATGTATTCGTTCTAATGCTCTACAACGGCAACAGACTGCAGATTACTCAGATTACTGAACAAACTTGGATTGGGACTTGTAAGGAATCGGTATTCGTGAGAAGACAAACGAAAAGTAGCGAATATATCCGAAGAGATCGGAACTAAAAAATCTTTGTAACCGAGCACAAACTGTTGCAAATTATAAAACTAGGTGATGTTAATTTGTCAACAGAGTGCGACAAAACCGCTATTTAATATTAATGTATTAGCAACTAGATGATGTTCCACTGTCTATGTTTCAATAACCATTATCGAAGTTCTAGTTACAATTATTTGTTGTTGTGTTCATTTGATGCAAACTTGTTGCTGTTGTATTGACATTATTAGTAGTGAATTCGATAACTGACTGATTTAACAACTACATCGAAAATTGTGAAAGTGAAATTGAGACACAATTGTTGTTGAATTTGACTACAATTTTTCAACGATATGAGAAGTTGTTGAAAGTAACAACTAATTTCCAACAGTGTTGGTATATCTTCATGATTTTCGGATTCTGCTATACACATCACGTAGCTACAACATTTTTCAGATCCCAAAATTTCCCATAAGACTAGGTATAGAATATATAAGTTGTCTAAGAATTGCTTGTATCACAAATTGATGATTAACGTATTATTATCACAGAAATTATAAATATAGGCTAGATTAAATGGAAAAAGTTTCAGGTATTTATGATGGTAACTTAATGTCCCTCACAAAGCTGTTGTAGCAGTTCGGTTTTTGAAATATCTTTAAGAAAACGGGAAATATGCAGTTTTAACATTTTCTAATTTGGTAGGAACATTCTCTTGTAACTTTTTTTTAACGAAGACTTTCGTCATATTCTGATGTATATCTCTTTGAGAATTACTTTTCAATAATGTTTTCAGGATGCGATAAAAAATCAAACTGAAGCAAGAATTTATGAATATGATTTGTTTAACACCGCATGAGTGATTTCAACACAAGAAGATCAAAATAAAATACTGACAATTGTTTGAATTGAATTGTCGTTGACCGTAAAACGCAAAATATTAATTGAGGAACGGATTACTTGATACAGAATAGAACTGAAAATTCAAAGTTCGATATTCCGACGGTTTCTCATAACGCATTTTGGCATCTGTTAACAGCCCTCGACACTCTTTTCAGCATATTACGATTGATCGCAGCCAGTATACTTCTAATAATAACCCTATAGATGAAAATCTAGAGGGGTTAGATCAGGAGACCTGACCGACTTAAAAACCAGATGTCGCCAGATATTTCTGTTTAAAATTTTTTGGTCAACTATAAAACCAATGAAATCGGTTAATTTGATGGTCATCTGATTGAACACAACCAATCAAATTAAGATTATATTGAAAACAGTCCATGGGCAATTTCGACATTTCAAATATTCAATATTTCGAAATGTCACTATTTGTCAAGAATCAAATATATACCAAAGATCACTATTTACAGTAAAAAAAATGTATGGAAAACGGTTATGAACTTCTGCAATGTTAGAAATTATGAATCGGCAAAAGAAATCTATCCGAATAACCCTCGAACATTAATGAATGCTCAAAAATGTTACTACTGAAAATATCTCGACTCCCTATTAACATATTTTTATAATGCAGCGATGTGAATTCATCGCAATACGTTATATTTATCACAATTCCGGCCTCGAATCGATTTTTTTCATTGAGTGAAATGCTTACATCGTTGTATAGCTGAAAACATAAATAAAGGGTTTGTTTTCAACTGATTTTGCTAGATCAACCGTTAAGCTAGCATATCCATAAAGGGTTTGTTTTCAACTGATTTTGCTAGATCAACCGTTAAGCTAGCATATCCATAAAGGGTTTGTTTTCAACTGATTTTGCTAGATCAACCGTTAAGCTAGCATATCCATGTATCAAATGGTCTTGTTGATCTATGCCAAAATTAATAGCACATACAGAAGGCTCTCATTCTAGCCTATTGTTGAATTTTTATGCTCTTCGTTGATGGACACTATTTTAGATAAAAAAATACGAACTCTTCTAGGTATACTAACTGATTAGGTAATGGATGTAAAAACAAGTTCTTATCAAAGGTAATACGGTGTCCATGACGTTATAGGGCATTTTCAAAAATACATATTTTTATAGAAAATCTCTAAAACCGCATTACAGTTACAAACTGAAGCTTTCTCCATCATTTAACCTTTATATATATCATAGTTTCTGATATAGCAAGACTATTCACCAGTTTGGGACACAATGTTTTTTTTTCTTTTTTGTCTGAATCTTTGCCGGCAAAGTTGGGATGTCTTTTTTATATATTGTTATGTATAGCTGAGCGAATCACATATTTCTCTATATTAACGTGATTCTGTATTCTTTCATTTCTGCTTGTTTGAAGTGAATATTCTCATCATATAAAATCAGAGTATAAATCTTGAATAAGCTTATAATCTAGGGGTAAACCAGAGGGAAAAATATGTACCCTATTGAACTCCCAAGTGGTCAACCCCTTCCTATTGGTACTTGCAGCGTGTTTCTGGAGCATAACAATAATACAAGATATCGACTATATCATGCAGAGTTGGGCAAACTTCGAAGTAATATAGTAGTTACAGAAATGTTCGGGTAAATTATGCACCATATTTAATACTTAATGTCGCGGCATTTGGTATTTCTACCACCCGACTTGGTTTATTGAAATATTTCCATAAATCTTGAGCAATGCAATTTCTAAGTCAATTGAAGTTGGTTGCAGGTTTAGCTGTGTTGTATAGTTTCATTGTTCAATAAATGCGCCAGTTAAGGGATTAATCAAATCATGGCCGTAGTTGAAGTGAGATTAATTACTTGCTGAATTAACAATAAAGATGATTGAGTGAAAACTGTTGCCGATGCCACGATACGGAGGAAACGGTATAATGATTTCTTGAGTTTCAAACTAATCATTTCGAATTATACTTCGCAATTTCAGTGCATAGGGAATATCCATCAGCTTTCTAAACTGCATTCAACTTTTAATGATGACTTCAGGTACAATGTTTTATTTAATCAATGTTTGACCTTACTTACCTATAGTCAATAGAGTATTATACTAAAATTATAATAAGCGTACAAATGTGTTACATATTTGTTTTTTTCTGGATATGGATATCTACTCCACAAGAAAAATCTTTGAATTGATTTTTGAAGGAGTAATATGGCGCTTATTCGAACTCAGGAGGCAAACTTTTCACTTGTATAACCAACAAATAGGTTGAAAATTTATACTCACACAGAAGTTTTCACGTTTCTGCCGAATTGTAATCCGGATTTGATATGAAATAACTCCCAACCATTAGAATAGTCCCGCGTAATGAATTTGAGCTATCCGCTTTCATGTAATTTATGTTCATATTACAAGAAGAATGTATCATCACACAAATTACATGACCATTTATTAAATCATCCACCCTTCCAAAGCATGAGAAATGTTTGACTGGAACTATTTCTTATACAGGGTTATTCACGTCAAACGACACGGAAAATTGTGGCTAAGTCGTTCGATTTTTCGAATGTTTCGGATTTGGGACAGATAGAGGACTATTAGGGGTACATTTTAAAATTATTGTCATGATATACAGGGTATCCCAAAAAGATACAATGTATCAAAGTTGTGTTTTTTTTTAAATGGAATGCCCTATATATTTTTTCTTTTTCGGATTCTACGATGAAAATAAAGGTGACTCTTATAAATGTTCATCATATTTAAACGTTGAAGTTCTCGAGATATTTTGAATTTTGTGAAAATGTAGTCATCATTTTAAGGATTCAATTCTCAATGGTTGTTGAACATTTTTTCACCAAATTCAATTTGGAGATAAGTAATGGATCAACTTTCGTGTCACAAGTATGGAGAATTGACTAATGTATACAGGGTGGTCAAAAATTAACACTGAATTATTGCTACTTTCGAATGGTTATAACTTCATTATTTCAAATGGAACACCCTGTATTTCATCACGAGGACAGATGTGAAATTTTATTCTCTAACTAAAACTATTATACTTCCCTATGGCTAACTCTACACATTTTCATGAAAATACCCCTTTTTCAGATTTCGAACTCACCTTCGTCAATTTCAATATTCATCAAGTTACATTAGGTGATTTTATGAATGGAAAAAATCAACGAAACTACCAAAGCTATTTGTAAGTTCAGAGCTAAGATTTCAGGAATATTTTAACATTATTATTCATAACAAAAATTGTTCAAAATATGACCAACAATTCGAATAGGATTAAATAAAATGAAAAGAGCTATAAATAAAATGGAAAAACCGAATTCAATTGAACAATAATATTTGAGTTTATATCAAGTGTTCAAAGTGGTGACCGTCTGACTCCAAACACAAACGTATTCATTTTTTAAAACATTCAGCAAATTTTGCCAATATTTCTGGATTTATGATTCTGAATGCTTCTATGATACGCTCCTTCATATTATCTGGTGTCGTTGGTGGTGTGTTATAAACAGTTCCTTTTATGAATCCCCATAAAAAGAAATCCGGAGAGGTCAAATCGGGTGACCGTGGGGGCCAATTCTGGAAACCGCTTCTTCCAATCCAACGATTTTGGAAACGAGCATCTAAAAATTCCCGAACGTCACGATGAAAATGTGCGGGAGCTCCATCCATTTGAAGCCACATCCTTGCTCTTATGTCGAACGGAATGTCTTGCAATAGAATCGGAAGTTCATTCATAAGAAATTGTAAGAATAGTGCGCCATCTGAATGTTGTTGGAAGAAATACGGGCCAATTAAATATTGCCCCATGATTCCACCCCACACATTCACTGACCACCTATGCTGATTATTCATCACTCTGAATTGATGAGGATTGGAATCAGAATAATAATGGAAGTTATGCCTGTTGACAGATCCATTATTGTGGAACGTACACTCATCAGAAAACAGAACCAAATCAAAAAAGTTATCGTTTTCTGCAACTTTGTTTAACACCCACACGCAAAACTCAACGCGATTTTCGAAATCGGTTTGAGACAGTTCTTGATGAAGCTGAATTTTATAATCATGGTAATTATGATTCTTCAGAATTCTGGAAACGCTTGCTTGACTGATATGCATATTATCAGATACTTGGTTTTGGCCTATATGTGGATTCTCGATTACTGACAGAATAACTGCTAATTCGACTTCCTCATTTCTTGTCACAGGCTTTTCTCTTCTTGGTTTTCCGTGCAAAAATTGAGTCAATAATCTTTCGAAAACGGCTTTGTTAGGGTGATTTCGGTTAGGATTCCTTTCAGCGTAAACACGAGATGCCAATAAGCAATTTTGCAAACATTCTCCCAGAACGAAAATCATGTCTATCCGTTCTTCCTTTGGATAAACTCCCATTTCGAATATTAAACAGAACAAAAAACGAACTCCTACTGCAAGGCGATTCCCAAAAACAAACAATTCCTAACTGACAGCAAGAAACAATAGTTTTGTTTCCATATATTGATATTTGTAATTGTCAAAACACCACAGGTAACTTGATGAATATTGAAATTGACGAAGGTGGGTTCGAAATCTGAAAAAGGGGTATTTTCATGAAAATGTGTAGAGTTAGCCATAGGGAAGTATAATAGTTTTAGTAAGAGAATAAAATTTCACATCTGTCCTCGTGATGAAATACAGGGTGTTCCATTTGAAATAATGAAGTTATAACCATTCGAAAGTAGCAATAATTCAGTGTTAATTTTTGACCACCCTGTATACATTAGTCAATTCTCCATACTTGTGACACGAAAGTTGATCCATTACTTATCTCCAAATTGAATTTGGTGAAAACATGTTCAACAACCATTGAGAATTGAATCCTCAAAATGATGACTACATTTTCACAAAATTCAAAATATCTCGAGAACTTCAACGTTTAAATATGATGAACATTTATAAGAGTTACCATCGTAGAATCCAAAAACAAGAAAATATATAGGGCATTCCATTTAAAAAAACACAACTTTGATACATTTAATGTTTTTGGGATACTCTGTATATCATGACAATAATTTTGAAATGTACCCCTAATAGTCCTCTATCTGTCCCAAATTCGAAACATTCGAAAAATCGAACGGCTCAGCCACAATTTTCCGTGTCGTTTGACGTGAATAACCCTGTATATTCTATAAAATTCATAACATTTTGATACCTGCTATAATTTTCCTCATCTTCGTTAATAATAATTATCATTTTATTTATAATTCTCACGAATTGATTCGATATATTTTTTGTTCAATTATATCTATCTTATTTGATATCACAATCAATGAGCAAAAATTTGCCAATCCAAAAACATAACTAAGTTGATTTATCAAATCAATGAAAAAGGTTTACGCACATCGTTCGGAGAATTGATAATATTACCCCATTTTTCTCGTGGAAAGAAAAATAAGAGGATTTTTATGTCAGACAGCCCTCCCTCTCGTATTCGTGATAAATCACTTTTCAGTTTGATAAATGAAATTTCAACAAGCCCGGCGTAAAACTCTCTTATTGAATAAACAGAACTTGTTACGGAACTCTCCACAGTGTTTACAAATCTCGACAGTAAAAACGTCAAACTTCATTAACCCGAGCTTCTCTGATTCTTTCTTGATCAACTCACGAACACAAACATTTGGGTCATTAAACTTTTGGAAATATCATAAGGCTGCTTATTTTATCAAGCATTATGTTTTTATAACGGGTATTTAGGTCATCATATTTATAAGCACTTTGAATATTAAGTGGATACTTTTCTTTCTGATCCTCACTACACTTGAGAATGAATGCAAGAGTTGATGTTAAAATGGATGAGACCTATATGAAATACTCGTGGAAGGATGCCACATCAGAGTTTCGACTCATGCATATGGATGAATAAATCATGATTCCAATAAAATGACCAAAGATTTATTAGATATTCAGAATGAGCCTGAACATGTTTAGAAGTTGTGAAAACCGGTGAAATGTCTTTCAAAAAAGAAAATGTTCAAATATTGAGTTTGATTCTTTGAAAAAATCTGAAATATTTAGAATAAGTAGGGTCTTTTTTCAGAATTTCATTTAATATAACCCCAGGGATGATATTGTTCTACCATTTATGAATAATGTACCTATTGGTTTTATAGTACGATTCTAAAAAAAATCTGAAATTTCCAAAACTGTTGAAGATATTCCGAATTTATTTTCAGTTTATTTCTCAACACGAAAATACGTAACTTTTCCCTGATTCAACCAAGTTTGCATATCTTAAGATGAGCGAGATCCCCATAGTGGCACTTCAAAAATGGACAGCCTGTATAATGAGCTTCAGTTGGATTATGTCATGTCTTTTATGCTCAATAGAAATTCTTAGCAATAATTCCCTGATTTATCAATCGAAATAACAATCTGAGTCGTTGTTGGTTCAGCATATTTAAATTTTCGAATTAGGTTTCGTAACACCCCCATCGTACATTCCCTGCTCTAGAACTAGAATGCCATAATGAGGTTTTCGATGCATACTTTTCGATCACCATCAACTCAATTTTGGCATATCGCATTTGTTTTTGATGAGAGGTTTCATTTTAGTATCACATAATTTTGATTTCACTTGTCAATAAAAACTATGTTATTTAGTGATCCCTCACGTTTAAGAAGTCAATATTTAATTTAATTCAAACTCTGAATCGTTCACTTGAAGACAATACGCATGAAAAGATTAGTTCCAGAACAATTCTGTCAAAAAAAACAAAACTCGAATGTACAGTGCGTCCAACTTTCGACACTTTTGCACGATATCTCGGTTGTCTTCGGGGATAGACGCAACCCTCTATCCCCGAAGACAACTGAGATATCATAGAGGGTTGCGATGTTCACATTACTGCCCTACTTTTTTGCCGAGAACAGAACTATCGTAGCCCTTCCTGCTTTTGAGATTCAGGGCGGAATTGAAAATAGTGCATTCTGTAGCTCAGGTATCTTTCAACTTATAGGAGAAGTAGGATATATATCTTATACATCATTTTACTCAGAATCCAGTGGCTCAGATTTTTTAAATGAGCTGTCATTATTTAGATATAACCAGAAGTTATGTTTTTTTACACCTTGTATATTTTTTAATATTTGAAACATTAATGCTTTGGGCATTTCAAAAATATATAACACTTATACGATATTTCAAGTATTAGCCCTGTATTCGGATAATAGTCAGAACAAATATGACTTGGAATATATAATTAGGCGCAATAATCAATTACCACTCTTATTTAAATGGAGTAGAATTGAAATCATTCGTTTAAAATTGTTATTTAATATGAGTAGCTAAACCTCGAGCTAAACTATTACTAAATCATTGATTTGTCAAATAGTTTAGCTACTCATATTAAATAATAATTTTGAAAGAATAATTTTCATTTTACCCTAAATAAATGAGAGTGGTAATTGATTATTGCACCAAAGGATATAATTTAAAATAGTTGTTCTGACTACAGCTATAAAAAAACTGAAAATTATCTGAATACAGGGCCAATACTCAAAATATCGTATAAGTGATATAAATTTCTCGGAAGCACAAATCATTTATGTTTCAAGTATTCAAAAAAGTTTATAGGGGGTTTCATTAAAAAAACATAATGTTGGGTTATATCTAAATATGTACAGCTCATTTCGAAAATCTGACTACGCCACTGGATTCTACGTAAAAAAATGTATGTGATACAGTTTTTACTTTTCCTTTAAGTTGAAATATAGCTGAGATACAGGGGGGTCCCAAAATGCAATATTTTCAATCCCGCCCTTCATCTCAAAAACTGGAAGAGCTACGATAGTTCTTTTTTCGGCCATGTTTGTTTCACAAAAAAAAGTAGGGCAGTAAAGTGCAAACCGCAACTTTCTAGCCCCTATAAAGGGCCTACACACGAGCTCATCATGATGAATGAATGAATGAATGAATGAATGAATGTATGTTTATTCAGAGACAAATGAAATTCACAATGAAAGGTATACATGTTCACAATTAGCTCTATATAAACACTGGTAGACCCACAGAAGTTGTTGTAGCAACTTGTACGTGGCAACACAACAAATATATAACAATTAAACTAAAATATAAAACTATGTACACATGTACAATATATTGATTTATAAAACATACGTAACATAAGGATGTATAAGAATTAAAAATAAAAATTTAAAAACATATATGAGAACATGAAAATATGTATAAATATAATGAATATAAAAAATATGAACAAATATAAGAAATATATAAACATATTATATCAAAAACGAGACAGTTGTATTTGATGACGTTAATTAGTTATGACAATTTGAAAATTCATGCAGAGACATTTTATCATTAAATTTCAATAAGTTTGGGAATTTCGCTCCTAGGTGTACTATTTATGTGCGTCGTGAGACTTATTTTGAACTCTCTCAGTGAGTTTTTATTTTTGATATGCTCGGGAAGGCTATTAAATAATTTAGTACCCATATATAGGTAACTTCTTTTTCCGATGTGTTTTTTCATGGCTGGTGTAATATATTTTTCTTTATTTATGAGGGGGCCAATCCGCGGGCAAACTTTTCCACCCGTGTGTAGCGTTTTCGCGGGCCGACCGACCGGCTCTCTGTGGAGAAATCCGCGATCTTTCAGCTAGTTTGATATTTCGGACCGACCAGCGCACTTCGGAGGAAAATTCATTGCCATTTTACGCCACCGTTACAGCAAGTCGATCATCTACTGATATTGCTTCCCTCATAACAGAGTCACTTCTTCCAATCAAAGGCCTAACTTTATTCAACAGTACTAAGAATAGTTTTTCGTCCATCCTCAGAAAGTTTCTGTAATCGTCAGTATACTTGACAGTCTCATTTCATTGAGGAGATTCATATGAGACCACTCACTTCGTTTCAATAACCACTTTTCAGTTCATACTGCCCGTTTTTTGCGTTAAGAAATGTATGAAATGACAATGATTGTTGCTGCAATTTGGCGTTTTCTTTGGGAATCCATGGCCATGGACCGGCAACAATAGACTGTTCGTGTGTTCGTTTTTAGACAACTGAGATGTGCTGCGAGGTTTATAACACTGTTTTCATTTCCAGTGATGTGGATCTGGAGAAGCCCTGACCATCGCAGCGCCACCTCCAGTGACAGAAGCATGCCCTCTCCGTCTTAAATGGTAATTGAAGCCGTTCATGCTGGAACGGTGGGCGGCGGCACCGTGGCAGGCATCTGGTTGCTGCTGCTCGCAGGGCTGTGGGGCGGTACCGCCGCTGCCGCAGGCGTCCTGCTGGCGCAGTACCCCGGCCCACAAGACGAGCCCGTGCGGCTCGCGCATATGGCCATCGACGGCAACACTGAGAGGATCTTCGTGGGCGGCACGAATCGCCTTCTGCAGCTCGACAGCGATCTGCGCCTCAAGCACCTCGTCGCGACTGGCCCCAGAAATGACAGCCCGCAGTGCCACGCCACCGGATGCGACGCACAGAACGAAAAAGGTACGTGTATTTAATGAAAAAAATCATCACGGCACTTTTTTTCAACCGCCAACTTAGTTGCAAAGCAACCCTCGAAGTATCATTGAGACTTGTATGAGTAAGGAAGACGGGGACCTTAGCTTTTTAATAGTCCGAAGGATTGAAATCTAGGTACCAAGAATGTTCGGTTGGTCACCTATCTCCTCCCGCTAAACGATGCTACAGAAATAAATAAAATTTCTAATAGCCTTGCCGGGATTCGAACCCGGAACCTCTAGACTATAAGTCGGCGATACACGCACTCGACCACCAGCCCAGTTATTAATTCTCAACCTGGAGGGCATTAATTTCATCACCTCGATTCCAAAACGAAATACATTCTACTCATGACTATTGTGTATGAATCAATCAACTTTTACATCAATACAATCCCAAGAGTACATGACTAGACATTGATTCAATCACCTGGACATTACTTTCAATCAACTCATTGCATTCGTTCAATGTTCGAAGACATTGATATTATAACAAAAAACTTCAATCTTAAAAAATGCTTCACAGGGTGCACTTCTTAAAATTAACTTTTTTGTTTTCTTAATTTAACAGACTTTTGATGAGATTGTAGACATTCGAAACTAGTAGGCATACCAGAAACATGTGTAAACAGGAATGAAAAATCCATTGGCTTGATCTGAAAAAGTTCAATGATGATAAGTCAAATATTCACATAGCATTTGCGAAGTATATACAATTCCTGGATTGATGTTGAAAAAATGTTTTCCAATGAAAGATATAACGCTTTCTGAAGGAAAACTGAAATTGAAATACATAAATTATTTCCAGACAAATTTCAACTGCCTTTTCAGATCATTACAGAATGTATAATTATTATTTGATTCGAATAAAGTACCTGTGCATGCGCTGCAAAAATAAAGAGGGTATAAAGGCGCAAGGTATAAAAACTATTGCTGAGATTATCTGGTGGTGGATTCTGTCGTTCGAGATTCTGAAATAAACATTAGATACATGTATCACGGTCAAGAAATAAATATGTGGAATTCCAGAAATTTGAAAACTTCTTTTCTTTCATGACTCACCTGAATTCCCCTGGCTCAATTGCCGTTGAATTCGAACGATTTGAAAATTTGATCCCTTTGAACCCCGACTTGACTGTACAGTCATTTGACATGGAAAACCTAAAAAAAAATCAAGCTTCTTTTGACTTATCAACCTTACCAGAATGAGGTAGACACCGTTCACTGAAAATATTTAACTATATACAGATAGGTGTATAGAAGAATCCTTTAATTTCGGGTATGCAGTCAACAAGGGTATGGAAAAATAAGTGAACTCTTGTTTCTATTCAAGCTTTCGAGTCGTTTATTGGCTCTTCATCAGGAATTCTACAAGCCAATAAACGACTCGAAAGCTTGAATAGAAACAAGAGTTCACTTATTTTTCCATACCCTTGTTGACTGCATACCCGAAATTAAAGGATTCTTCTTTAACTTAGACAGTCGTCTAACTTTCACAACTTCTTAGATAGGTGTATAGGTAGGTATTTACTCTCCTCGGTATTTTCGACTTTCAATCGGTCTAATAGAAACTTTATATTGCTGTGTTCGACAGCAGAAAAGAAGGTAATGATTTTTTGTCAATTCTTGTTCCCAATTCATGAAAACACCATCACAGAGATTTCATTTTTCATTATGAATTCTTCAGGCATCAATCTAGAAGTAAAATATATTATAATTATATAATAACTATTATAATGTTATAATATTCAAATTACCAGTCCGAATCTTGATGATTTATTAAACAGCCATTTTTCCAAAATATGATTGTCTGGGATATTCATATCATTCAATCTAGATTCGCTGCAGGCACATCCCAACCTTTCAACCTATTCAACACTGTTGTTTATTGGGTTACAGAAAAGCATTTATTCATAAGTATTAGAAAAATATATAACACATAATTAAACTGTACTGATCTTACAACATGCTGATCAAACACATATTATGTACCAAAGAATCGTCTCAAAAACAACAAAAACTTTGTCTGCATTCTCGCATGGCGAAATAGAACTAATGGAAGGCGAATTGGCATCGATGCGGTGGGGGTGCAGGGAAAAATGTATCAACCAATGATCTTTTTTACATCATCTCCATGCTCTCGGACATTAACAGAATGAACTCATGAATTAGGTGATGTACACGTATTGTAATAATGAACTACACGTTGGTGTAATGTCTATTGATCATAGCTTCAACGGGCATTATCGCAATGCATCGTGATGATCAGAGGTACATAGTATTGATGATTATGTAGTCATTGATTCAATGTACTTTTTACGTTGTATTGATGTACAGTTCATAATATTGATGACTTTTCTCATCAGATTCATGATATAAATACATTATCATAATGTTCTAGAGTTCATTATATCAACCAAATTGCTGATTGACTAATCACTGAAATTCATTGTTTTTAATAAATTTTTGTCATTGTAACAATGAAAAATACATCATAGTAATGAATTTGTGGTCAATCATCAGAAGTGATTGATATCAGGCTCATTATTTTTTTCTGTGCGACCCCACAGTCCACGCCACGCCCATGGACAACTACAACAAGATACTGCTGATCGAGCCCGAGACGAGGGTGCTGCTGTGTTGCGGCTCGGTGGCGCAGGGGGCCTGCTACAAGTACAAGCTGAACAACTTCAGCGCGGAGCCGGAGTTCATCCCGAAGGGGATAGCCGCGAACGACGAGAACGCCTCCACCTTCGCCTACATAGGCCCCAAGAAATACAACCCCTGGGGGCGCTCTAACATCCTCTACGTCGGAACGACGTTCACGAACAACGGCGAGTACCGGCATGACGTGCCGGCGATAGCCAGTCGGGACTTGGAGACCTTGGACATAGCCGAGCTGACGTTCAGCAAGCAGTCGCTGCTCAGCATCGACGTCAAATATCGGGATCACTTCATCGTGCAGTACGTGTACGGGTTCAACGCCAGCGACTACGCGTACTTCGTCATCGTCCAGAAGCAATCGCATCTGCCGGGTCTGGAGGAGCAGGGCTACGTCTCGCGACTATCGAGGACCTGCATCAACGACCCTAATTATGACAGCTATACCGAAGTGACCATTCAGTGTGTCGACTATGACACGAAGTATAATTTGGTGCAGGATGCGAAAATAACGTTGGCCCGGGAAGAGCTGGCGACGGCTCTGGGTATTGCGGTGGGATCGCCGGTGTTGGTTGCCATTTTCAGTCCTGCTAAGGGCATAACGAACGAGCCGGAAAACCATTCGGCATTATGCCTCTATCCGCTCAGAGACATCGAGGGGAAGTTCATAGAGAACATACATACGTGTTTCAACGGGACAGTTAAGGATCGTAATATGGGCTACGTGTCCGGACCCATTCTGGACGGTAAATGTCCTAGCAGTGGCTCAGCGGGAAATATTCCTAACTTCTGCGAAGTTGGTCTCAAGATCAGTGGAGTTACGCCTCTGGTAGCTACTGCGGCTATTTCTTTTCCGAATATATCTCTTTCTGCTGTCGCGACTGCATCTACTGGAAGACACGTTCTCGCATTTCTTGGGACTGATGATGGCAAAATCAAAAAAGTACTCTTGTCAGGACCTGAGCCTCCTGAATATGAAGAGGTTGTGGTTGACGATGGAAATGCAGTGTTGCCAGATACAACTGTTTCGCCTTCTGGAGATTACCTTTATGTATTGTCTACGTCGAAGGTGAGGAATATTGACATTTATCGTCACCAGAATTATAAATCTTTTGCCATTTCATATTCAATAATCCCATTTCGATAGAAGCAATAGTTGAAACATCATTTATGTATTCATTGGTACTGGTCATCTATCAAAACTCTGAACTAGTTACTTTGAACTGATTCTGATCTACTTAAATGGATATTTTAGTTATATTTCAGCTAGTTATATTCAGAATATGGTACCTATTGACAGGACGTGTATCCTATGGTAATAATTAATGAAGAAAAACACACTCCTTTGTAGTTATACTAAATAACTATTAAAAGATTCAGAAAAGCAAAAAGTTTAATTTCGGCGACAACTTGTATAACAAACGATTAACAATACAATGGTAACTGGAAACCAAAGTGTCACTAGAAAATACATTGTATGTTCAGAGCAAGTTCTACATAAGTATACCAAACTTTAACATGATTAATCTATTATCCAAACAGTACCAAAAACGAAACAAATTAAATACTTATCTGAAAGGGACGTTTCTAAGATATGTTTCCTCTCTTACATCACTCTCTTACCAATAGGCGTTTTTATTTGATGATGAGATGACGAATTACAAACTTTGTTAACTTCTCGGAAAACTATCAAAATATGGTGGAGTCATCTAAGAACTGGGTAAAGTTTTCGTCACTTTGATGTGGGTGCCAGGTCACAAGGGAGTTAGAGGCAACGAGGAAGTAGATTACCTTGCCAAATAAGGGGCGGTCACATAATTTCCAAGCCTAGAACCCATCTGTGAACTCTCCAGAGCCCATTTTCAAGAGGAATTTCGACGCTACAAATTAAATGATATCTCACTGGAATAATGTGCCAAAACAAAGACAAGCAGAGAGGCTACTTAGTCTATCGCCAAGAAATTATGATATGATGTCCTCCTACAGTAGCGCTGTTTATCTGACGTATCTACTTGATTCTATATCATTGTTGCAGGTATCCAAAATAAATGTTGAGCACTGTAGTACTTACACGAACTGTTCCTCGTGCTTGGATTCTAAAGACCCGTACTGTGGCTGGTGTTCTTTGGAGAAAAGGTAGAAAATCGAGTAAAATTTTTCCATTTCCTCAAATTTCTCTTCTTCAGGTGCACCATACGTGGCGCTTGTCAAAAAGCATCTCATAGTGCACCTCGGTGGCTGTCTCTAGGCACAGGTCAACAGTGCATTGATTTTGAACAAGTCTTACCAGAACGCATTCCCATAAACCAAATGACAAATGTTCGCTTGACTATAAGGACCCTTCCTGCTCTACCTCCTGGTGCTAAGTATAAATGCGTTTTTGGTGACGCAGAACCGATCGATGCAGAAATGACGGAAAATGGCTTGTCCTGCTTCACTCCCGAAATATCGCGAAGACCTATAATTCCGCCCAAAATGGATCATGTTCTAGTCCCACTGAGTGTTAGGTCTTCCGAGACCAACAAGGATTTTGTATCGAGAAACTTCGCCTACTACGATTGTGGAAGACATACTACTTGTGGGGAATGTGTCAGGTCGAAGTGGGCTTGTAATTGGTGTGTTTATGAGAACAAATGCACTCATAATATTTCTATTTGTCAGAGAAGCATAATAAGTGGGGAAAACGTGAGTTTCACAAGTTACTTTATAAAACTATTGAACCCAATCAATTATTTTTTAGAATCCAAATCATCAATCAATGCATGGATTCGCACTTTGTCCGCAGTTTAGAAGGAGAAACGATGCAATACTATTGCCTAATAACGTATTGAAAGAAATTATTTTCGAAGTGATAAATCTACCTAACCCTTCATCTGTACATACAGGCTTCCAGTGTATAATTGTTATTGAAGATGCTAAGATGCTTGTACCAGCTAGAGTTGAGGGAAAGAATATTGTTTGTGATAAAACTACTGTAAGTATTACTACTAATTTCACTACTAATATTATTAGTTGCTGTTATCCAGGCTCACGCAGGCTGTACAGAAGTGTGTAAAAAACATGTATTCTTGTGAAAAATTTCTTGACTACTTGACATCGATAATTTCAATTTCAGTATTCCTATGAAGCAAACGAAGGTGAATATGAAGCAAGTGTGGAGGTTGTTTGGAATAAATACCATCACGTCGATTCGATCAATGTAACCCTGTACAAATGCGACATCCTGGGGTCACACAGAGAGCATGCAGATTGTTCGCTATGCGTGACACGTAACTCCAAGTACAACTGTACTTGGTGCGGCAACTCCTGCCAATATTCAGAAACCTGTCAACATGTGCCGCACGTTGAATGTCCCAGACCTAGAATTGACATGATCAAACCCTTGAGTGGGCCCATCGAAGGTGGTACTTTGGTAACGATCGAGGGCAGTAACTTGGGTCTGAAAAAAACGGATGTGCAGGATAAAATTGAAATAGGACAAATACCTTGCATACTGGTCAACTACGAGGTATCTGTAAGGATCCAGTGCATCACCGGCCCATCTCGGGTTGAAATAACTGCACCTGTAAGAGTCGGTAATGAAGCTGGCTATACCAAGTCGTCTGTCGAGTTCAGCTACAAAGATATCAGGCTTTCTGGAATATATCCGTCAATTGGTCCACAATCTGGTGGTACCCAGCTAGCTATCACCGGCCAGTACTTGAACGTTGGCACCGAAATAACCGCCTATTTGGACGACTACATCTGTCAAGTTAATGTCACTCAAGCTTCAAGCGGGAGACTGACCTGTATCACTTCTCGCGCCTATAAACCAACAAATATAGCCAAGCTCACGCTTAGTATAGATGGTGCTAAACGTACTTTATATAACAATCCTTTCAACTACACCCAGGATCCCACCATTATGGAAATCAAACCCTTGAATAGTTTTGTTTCGGGCGGGAAAATGATATTCGTGCACGGTACGAATTTGGACAGCATTCAGAAGCCTGAGATGGAAGTGTATGCATTGGGAGAACCAAATATCCCTATAAACAGGACGCTTTGTACAGTACTTAGCTCTACGCAAATGGAGTGTCCTAGTCCACCTGTGAATAGGCATTTCATGTACTACAGCAGCAGAGGTCGTAGATCACTAAGGAAACCAGCTGCTATGACGGTTTGTTTATTCAATGATTTCAAATCACTTCCAATCAGTATTGTGAAGAATATGATACTCAATTTGTGCTAAAAAATTTGATTCTATGAAAGTATTGATCAGTGGTATTCTCAATTCATGAAACTGTCCATATTAGAGTCCAATGTGGTAGAGTTATAATCGGCCGTAAAACGACACAATCTAACTTTTGACGAGTGTTTTGCTTATTTTTCCTTTCTCGAATACTACTCGAGATATTGTTAAATGGGCTTGTTACGCATAGTTGAATTTCCACTTCAAAAACTTTTCAAAATTACCCTTTTAAAAAATCAACACATGTTCTCAATTTTTGAAAACGGCAGGTATTGATGACGTACTTAGCCGACGAATATTGAAATTGACAACGGCGCAGAATTCTGTGAATAGGGTTGATTTATGACTTTCGCGAATCGTGTAAGGAACTTGAAAAGACCAAAAGCAAGAGAAATTCAGGATAAGGACGATCTGAAATCATGAGTCTGATAGAAAATACATACGAATATTTGGTCGTCACGGGTTAATACGTAGAGCTCAAAATTTTTCCGCTTTTGATAATTAGAAATATATGAATTTCACGAACATTTTCCAGATGAAGGAGCCGAAGCTATCCCTCAGGATAGGTTTCTTAATGGACAATGTGCAATCAGTGAGGAATTTGGAAAAGCATTTCCCGAATCTTAGATCTCAGTTGTTGTACGTGGAAGATCCGAAATTCTTCCAGTTTCCGAATCAGATGAAGTTGTATCAGGGCGACAGGCTAGTGATAGAGGGGGACAATTTGAATGCAGCTAGTGAAGAATCCGACGTAGTCGTCACTATTGGTACAAAGTCCTGTAACGTCACTGGATTGGCGCTCATTCAGCTTGTATGTGTGCCACCTGATCATCAGCCGTCAGACACCGATGAAAATGGATTCAAGGTGAGGTTAGGTCAAGGAATTTGCTCAATTACATTAAAAGTACTGTTAAACAAACGTATCAGAACGTTTGTCTTACTCTGACTGTTGAATCATAAAAACCAATATAAAAATTCTTGAATTGATACCTCCCGGTTGGAGTGAATCTGATTTGATGTAGACAACAGTTAGGAATATTCCAAATGACTTCAATTTGTTTATTTTTCATTTCATTAATGAAAAATAATAATAAAATGAATTGTCAAATCTTTCAGAACTGATTGACACTCTAGTAATTATTATATTTCTGTGGTCACAACGCAAATCGTGGCAAAGCTCGAATCTCGGCTATGTAATTCACTACAAACTATAAAATCCATACTGTTTTCTTTTCAGACTGAAACTAACCTTCCATTAGTAGTAGTTAGAGTAGGAAAAAGTTTGAGGTTCCCAATAGGCTACCTGCAGTATGATCTGTACAAGTCGTTTGCTTTCCCACCAGAAGCAATAATAATGATATCCTTTGGGTCGATATTATTCATTCTGTTTTTCGTCGCCGTACTGTTTGTTTACCGAAGAAAGTCAACTCAAGCCGAAAGGGAGTACAAGAGAATCCAAATACAGATGGACACGTTAGAGAGTAATGTTAGGTCTGAATGTAAATTAGGTAAGTGGGTTGATCATAAGGATTTATATGAAGTATAGGAATTAATTTGCTTCTAGCATTTGCCGAACTCCAAACTGACATGACTGATCTCACTGCCGATTTGGAGAATTCTGGTATACCCACTCTCGACCATACTAGCTATATTATGAAAGTATTTTTTCCTGGGGTCAGCGATCACCCTATATTGAATGCTCCTAAGGTACGAATTTATTGTTAATTTGGGTATTTGCCCAACGAGGAGAAACTTTGAATTCTTTGAATTCGAGTCTATTATTACTATTTTGTAATTGTTCATTCTTAAAAAATAATCAGTACATATTCAGGCCCAATGTGATTTTTTCAAGTACTGAAATATTCTATAATTAATCTTCTTTACCTTCTGAATACCGCAATCCAGGTCAAGTTGCCCATTTTTAGATTGGATGTAAATTTCTGAAAATTAATTAATGTGTAATGTAAACTTCTATCAAGAAATTCTAATCTTCGGAGAAATTTGTACACAGAATAAAACGACTTTTTTTGATTGGCGAATGCCAAATTAACTTATTTTTCATAGTTTATGACTTATTACTGTATATGCAAACTTTGATTTTAATTATTTTTTAGGTTCGACTGAATGGGCCAAGGACAAATTACGATACAGCTATGTTGCAATTTGAGCAGCTGATCAATAACAAACATTTTGTACTCACATTCATAGATATACTAGAATCCCAGAAATCTTTTAATATTAGGAATAAGTAAGTAATTTCTTAGACGAGATCTTGAATAAGTCGATGGTTTTGAACACAAATTCACATTTCTATTGTTTGGGACGTTCCCTGATAATTCGAATTTGATACATGTTTTTCAATTTTCATTGTGGATAACTCAGGCAATATATCATTGTTGGATTTGAAACATATATATATTCTAGCCTTGTTGAAGATTCAGCAAAAGTGTACTTGTCGAATATTTAATTTTTCATTTTTACGACAATAATTATTGTAAGTTGCCTTTTCCTTTTCAGAGTAAATGTAGCGTCTTTATTAATGGTAGTTTTAATGGGTAAAATGGAGTATGCAACAGACATTCTAAAATGTTTACTATTACGTCTAATAGATAAGTCTGTAAATACAAAACACCCTCAACTGATGCTGAGAAGAACAGAAAGTGTAGTGGAGAAGATGTTGACCAACTGGATGGCACTTTGCATGTATTATTATTTGAAAGAGTATGCTGGGTCCTCTTTATTCCTACTATTCAAAGCCATCAAACATCAGATAGAAAAAGGGCTGGTGGATGCTATAACGCATGATGCTAGATACTCACTCTCTGAGGAGAGACTATTACGTGAAAATGTAGAATATAGTGTAGTGGTAAGTTTATTTTCAATAATAACATTCCAGAGTGAAATATTGATGGTAGTTGTTTCAACCTAAAACTGTACATTGATGTTTTCTAGAAATAATATTAACTTTTCAACATCACTTCCTTTTACAGATCTTCGGTACTATTATTTAGATTTTAAATGTTTTATACCACCCGTTTCAACGACACAATCAAAGATAGACTCAACTCACCTCGTGGTTACACAATTATTGAATGTTGAATGTCACTTCACGTTTATTTCAGACACTGCATATTGTCCAAGACGACTTAGATGAGAAAGTCCAATGCAAAGTCTTGGACTGTGATACAATCAGCCAGGTGAAGTCGAAAATTTTAGATGCCCTATTCAAAAATACCCCTTTTTCACTGAGACCGTCAATCTACGAGGTAGATTTGGAATGGAGGCATGGTAGGGGAGGCCACTTGACGCTTCAGGACGAGGATCTTACCACCAAAACAATGTGTGGTTGGAAAAAACTCAACACTTTGGCGCACTACGGAGTCAAAGAGAGTGCTGTTATGTCATTGATTTCCAGACAAAACGACAGCTTCAATAATTGCAAGACACCCTGTCATAACTGCGTCACAGGGATGTTCCTAAATCATTCCCAGTCCCCGATAATAGCTGCCAATGGTGATATCGAAACGGGAAACAATGCCAGAATATACCATCTAGTGAAGCCGATGGATGACCATCAATTCCTGAACAATAAAATGATGGAGAGAACCCACAAAGCCATTCCCGAAATATTTCTGACCAGATTGTTATCCACGAAGGGAACAATTCAGAAATTTGTGGACGATTTCTTCCTGACAATTTTGACGGTGAACGAAGCCTTACCTCCGGCGGTCAAGTGGCTGTTCGACTTATTAGACGACGCTGCTAGGAAACATGGCATCCAAGATCCCGAAGTTGTTCATGCCTGGAAATCCAATAGTCTTCCCCTGCGATTCTGGGTTAATTTCATCAAGAACCCAGATTTCATCTTCGACATCAACAAGACATCGACGTTGGATTCGTGTCTGTCTGTCATAGCCCAGACATTCATGGATTCTTGTTCTACGACGGAGCACCGTTTGGGCAAAGATTCTCCTTCGAATAAACTCCTCTTCGCTAAGGTGAATATCAACACTGTTCCCGTCAGAGTTGCCCAATGATCTAATAATATATACCACTAGTTGATTTTAACGTTGCGTTATATGAGAGATACTTTTCAGGGTTTTAAAGTATTATGAGATATGAGATTCTAATTGATAATATCCGTTGTCTGGTAAGCATCTGTTGATAATGATTTATTTTTGCACGATATTTGATCATTTATGGGGCTCTCTAATTTGAAAAATGCTAGTTTTATAATCACCTTTGTGATAACTCTTTTAAATGATAACGAAATAATAAGATGAAACTTCGAGTAAATATCAATTCAAAAAACTGTAGCTCACACCCATAATTAAGTGAGATAGTTCTTGGAACACCTTCTTTGAAAATTTGAGAGAAGCTTGAATTATAAATATCTTGGTATAAACTAAAGTAAAGTGCAAAAAAATATTTATATACAGTCTTCAATCTTTAAGTAGGTAATGTTGTTATTCAGTAAACCAAAAGTATAATACTCAAGGGTATAATATACTAAATGAATATGACAAACACCGAATCTCAAATGTTTTAGGCAACATTGCCATCATCAGGACTGAAACCTAATGCTATATTGGTCTTGTCTAATTTCTGTCATATCTTTACTGTTATTCAATATACCGCTACTTGTAGACGTGCTGCAGAGAAATGATAATAAATATAATTTGAAATCCAATAATACTAATTAACTCACAAAGATGTGTATCTGAAGAGAACATCGCCATTTTGTAATATTTGTTTAGACATAGTAGTTGGATGAAAACTGAAACTATTTTCAGTCTAAACACGTGATAATGATGAAAATTAGACCTAAGACATATCCTTGATTTGAAACAATAGAATTTTAGCTCCTTAGTTCTTTCATAGAACAATAGAGGCGCTACCGTCGGAAGATTTATGAAAAGTTTTCTTTCAATCATCTTGACATAAGATGCACTTCAGGAACAAAATGTTCTTAAGGTGATATGAATCGAAACAATCCCAAAATTTGAAGAATATTTGCACGTAATCAGGCTGAAGGACCTCGGTCGGTAGCATTTTGGGTATCCAATAAAGCTCGCTAATTATTATTTTTTGCACGTAATCGTTATCTCATAAGAATAACACTACAACCCAGAATGTTTTGCCATTCATTAGCTGATCCCGATAAATTTGTCGGAACTCTTATGTTGGAGTCAATTTCTTTCTCTGTAGGCGCGATCTAGTAGTATATATTATTAGATCATTGATATTGACATTGTCACCGTCAGTTGCTTATCATGATTTTGCGACATTTTCAGGATATACCGAGGTACCGTGAGATGGTATCACAGTTCTACAGCGATGTGGCGATGCTCCCTACAATCACCGATCAGGAAATGGGCTCAGCGATGCAGCAGCTGTCCACACAACAAGCCGAAGAGTTCGACACTGTTGCAGCTTTGAAAGAACTCTATATATATGTGGCAAAATACAGAGAACCAGTGAGTGCATCATTAATTTCGAATTTATTTAGCCAATAATAAATCACTTACCATTTATAAATATTTATCCCTTTCTTCGACACATCAGCCCATTTATATCATAAGAATAATTTCTCAACTGAGACTTTGCAACAAACATAGTAATTTACATATAATGGATCAAATTACTCTATCGACCCAAACCAAATATGTACAGCTTTCAACATGCACAAGAATGAATCTATTCAGCACCTTTTCTTCGAATATCCTTTCTATGAGTCGCTGAGAGTGCCCCAGATCAAAAATATTACGGACGTAAACATCCTCACAGCAGTACTGAACAATATTAGTCAAAATTCGGCTCAGGTACGGTGTACGTTTGTCTTGAGACTTTTGAAATTACGTTATTTTCTGAGTAACCATTCATTATTATTTTTGTTGATTATGTGACCTCAGGTCTTGGAATTTATTTAGACTTTTAATTCCGAATCCCATCAACATTTGTATTAACAAGGTATTTATATAGTTACAACATTTTTTTTATTGTATTTTCTCCATCTCACTTTTTTTTTTCATCTTTTATTATTATCATTGTTTTGCTACCTTAATCAGTCCGATTCTTTAAAAAGTGGTTAACACAGTGGATAAATTAGTAACGTTGTTACCAACTACTACTACTACTACTACTACCACTCTAGATTTTTCACTATTCATATGTGGTATTCTTCAAATACGAAATTTATCAAGGTTGCTAATTTCTTACATTTCCACTCAGTGGTAAATAAATGCGGAAAAGTTAGTAACTCCTCTTCTTTTTTATTATAGTTTGCTGTTTTTCTGCAATTTTAACGTCAATATAACCTCATTTTTTGGATATCAATATATCCTGGAATGCATATTATCACACAGGATCATTGCTCATTGATTCAGCCAGGTATCTAATTTTTCAGAAGCAATAAATTCTACCATGTTGCATCATTGGTTCTATCAGAGGCATAAAAACCCCCAACACCAATATTCTGGGCATGTGATATATCTTGGGTAAATTTTTAGGTCACTGATGTTGAATTGGTTTGTATAATCTCATAAGGCTCTATATAATTGGATGCTATCTGTTTCTTGAGCATATGTAGATATTTTTATGATATTTTTTACAGTAGGAAGGTACAAATTTTCTTCATAACTGCCTCTTCAAATATATATCACATTTATGATGAATTATTTTTTCATTTCGACCAGTAAAATTTGGTGGATAAATTAGTCACTTCAGCAGTGGTAAACCAATGACAAGTTGTTGAATTTTTTTCCATTTTGATCTTAGAGAATTGAAAATTCGGAAAGTGATTCAAATAACTGACCTTCCTATTTGCCACCCAAATGACAGTTGTTGAGATAACCACTTCCTTAGAGAATCATACCGAATTTGTACCAAACTTCTTCCTATAAGTTGTAATTTCTAACTTTAATACGGAATAAAGCTATCTATCTATCTATTCATTTCGAATTTATGACAATGCGCATGCCCTGTTCCGAAGAGTTGAACAAGACAGCAGAAAAACGTGACAGTGAATAAATACTTACTCTCAAGCCGGGTGCAGAGGCGTTGGGATTAAAAATTATTTCGATTTTTTGAACGTTACTTCCACTAAAGATATCAGTTTTGAATCGGAAACCGTTGGTCACGGTTCTGTCATTTTGCGCTGCGAGGTTTCGAATTTATCTACATTTTTTTATTTACTCCAGTCAATTCGCACCCAAGTTTGATTGCAATGCTCTGCCGTTTGTCAATCTTTTTGGAGAATATAATTTATATTGCTAGGATCCCAAGAAATGAGATTATCCCTTTATATGTCGTTGAGTTAGTTTGAGACACAAATAGTGGTCCTATTTCATGTATAAAAACAATATAGAATAACAAAAACCATCGCTTTTCGCGCCTTTGAAGTATATTTATGAATCCCCTCTTCAAAAATAGTGTTCATGAATTATTTTCATCTTTTCAGTATAAGGTTTATGATAGAAACTTGCACTCACACACAAAAAAATTCAGGTTGCAAAATTAGGATTGTGATGAGAGTATACCGTGAGAGATACGATGAAGGGTACATTGAATCTTCAATAATAAACCAAAAAAATAATGAAAATGATGATCGAAATTTTTTTTTTCAAATATTTCAGAAACGAAATGAGATCGTGGATTTTCTTTCACCATGAACGTATCTCGTATCGAGAACCCAATGATGAACGTCGAATTTAAATAATCGTTCATACGTATATATCAATACATTTACTATTCAGTATATTAAATATGTTCTGATTCGAAATTTGTATAATCATGTTATAAAAATAATGTCTTACATTTTTTATAATAAGATTGCATTTGATAAAAATATATTATCCATTAATTCCGCGTCTCACGGTCAAACTATTCAATCAAATAAGTTTGACGTGTCGTCATCCCTGTCTGTTTCAAACATTTTTATTTTATAGAAAACATAATTAACAATTGGTCATTCTAAATTTAGCAATAAATAATTCTAGAGTCAACAATAATTCATTAAAAAGTGAATCATTATTGTATATCTTGAAAATTACGACCAATATCATTCAATGCATCTGACCTCTCATATCTTTCATTATAATTTTTATGTCTGATATTGTACAGAAGTAGAGATATCTATTAGGAATGTCACTTGTTTATCGATCCAATGTATAGCATCAGACATCTCGAGCTATCAAGTTTCAAGTAAATTTCCACACTGTCGTTTGATTTTGGTTCGATATCACAACGTAAACCCAACCTAACTATTTCATCAAATATGTCAAATATTCAGTAGAACTTTAATTCATATGTGCATTTATAAATTATCATTTTATTGTCATGAGAAAATTGTAAAATGTTTTAAAGCTACTAGCACGATGATTGATCACCGCTTCTTCATATTAGTTGAACATAAGATTTAATAGGGTAGGGAATATTGGCAAAGTATCAGAGAAGAATAAAATCGGAATTTTGATGTTTCATGAATAGGATGTTCTTTCAACAGTTCTGTATGTGTTAAGTGAAACAGATGCAGATGCAGATTAGGCTGAATGACAAAGACGCAACTGACTCTTATCTTATATAATGACAATTTTCAAATTCTCAAATGGCGTTAAAATGTACTATAATAATTGGTTAAATATTTTGATGAATGTGAATGTAATATAACTTGTGTTTTTTTTTTCCAGATTCTTGAAGCTCTCAGTACAGATCCTAATTGTCGACGCTTACATTTGGCGCAGAAAGTGGAAAACGTTGCTTACACATTAGGGGGGGATGAGACAATGACTTGCTGACCTCAACGGTCACCTGATCCCCTGCTGCCTAGAACCTTGGTGCCCTGATTACGAGCGTAATGTTCACACACATGCTTTTCACTTATCTGAATAAGAAGAAACTGTTTGTCAATTCATGAAGGTTTGTGCTGCCGTTCATAACAAATATTTATTTTTTTATGGTAATCGTATGATGCATACTATTCAGGTAACATACATTTAGAGATTGCAAATGTTTTCAAAGTTCCTGTGAATTCAGTAGTTGGATTCTTATCATACCGTAGGGTTTCATTACTTAGAAGATCAAAGTGAATCTAGGTACCAACGGCCGTATTCGCCTTATGCTATTAAGCTAAGCTTAAGGCTTAAGCTCGCTGAATGTTACGAATTTGTATACACCGTATCCACAAAATCATTTAAGCTCGCTCAACTCCAAGCGGCCATAATAGGCGGCTTTATATTTTAAGCCAGGATTATGTAGACATCATTACCCCATTTTTTTGATTTCTACTGAATGTTTCAATATGTTTGAATAAAAACCAATGATGGAAGTCAATAATGGAGGATGAAGAAATTCACAGTCTATGAAAATATGAAATAACTTGTTGCAACTACGTTAGTTTTCAAATCGAGAGTCAATGAAATCATGACACATATATGAAAAGAAAGGATGTTATAATATACCTAATGTATTTTTATTTATTTTTTAATAATCAAATGTAGCATAATAATAACCATCACTAATATCTATATATTCGCACTATCTTTAATATGAATACCTCGAACGAAATTCTGTTTTCTGTTTCAACTGTAACACATATATCTATTTCTATAATTTTATTTTTCTCATTATTAGAGCATTTTCTTCTTTTATGTGGTTTAGCTGCCTTTCATTTCAACTATGTATTCCAACACTTCGACTTCATTTCCTTCACCAGGGTCTCTACGCACACAATGGTGTTATCATCTCCATCATCATCAAATTTGTTTCGAAAACCCATCATTGTATTTCTATTGGTTATCGATATCGATAGTCAGTATCATCCCTCTTTATTTTTGGAAGGGGGGCTCCGCTAGTGAGATGAACTTTCCTCTTTTTATCCGCCAAGGTTTTTTTCTATTCTCCATTTCTTCAAAGAAGTCATACTGCGTAAAATACCAAATACCATTGAAATCATTTGTGATCTGCTCTCAGATCTCTTCCTTCCTCTCACAAGAAGCCCTATTGGTTTTCGTATCCTCCCTATCACTATGGGTGCATATTTATGTGAAAAAATTCTCAACAAGTGGAGCTTCTCCGATGATGTGAAGTTTTGAACTCTAACTTTTTCACTCATTTTGCTATGAATAAATATAGATAAGCAAGTTTAAACTTGGCTTAAATTTTAAACGAGGTCAAGGAAGCTTTGCTTAAGAGAGAAAACGGCGAATACGGCCGTAAAATCACCGTTTTCATCCCCTAAACCGAAGTCATAGCTGAATAGTTTGCATTGAATTACTTCCAAGTATGTTCGATGCTTCGTATTTAATAATGAAGTACTTGAGACAAATTATTTTATTTGGGTGTCTCGATGATGAACAATATTTTATGTATATAAGTTTTGGTGATTATTTGCTCAACATACACATTTGAATAAGTGTATGTGCAAAACCGAAATATTTTAAAACATCACATCAGCCAGCCTTGAATTATCAATAAGCTCTACCAGAAAAGTTTACCGTTTTCGGAATCTTCAGGATCTTTCTCTACTTACCTATTTTTAATGTGGTTTCATTTGAAACTATGTTATATTATGGTAGTCTGATGTAACACACTATGGCAGCTATGGTATCGTTGAATTCCTAATATAATAATAAAAATGGTTTTCCATTTGAAACATGGAATGAAAAATTAGATCATAATTTGGATTGAAAATAAACAAGTCAATGAAGGTTCCAAGATATAGGTGGAAACCGGAGTACAATATTGGCCTGTTCAACAGGGTGCCATTTTACTTGGAATAAGTATTTGCTATAATAATTAACTCCAGGTTATTTAAAATTTGATCAACAAAATACAGCATGACCGGTTTAGTATTGATATGCGGTTTGCCTTAGTTTACTCATTTATGATTCACTTTTCCTCTTTGAACTGACCCCTGAGATTCTACAAATATCATCTAATTGAGTCAGTTCCTAGAAAATGTTAAACACTGAATCTTGGTAGAATTCAATCACCTTATCAGTCTGGACGTTGAACGAAAATGAGCGAAAAGCATGTTTGTGTTTTTGAGCGTGTTATACTGTGATATGGCGCACGATCAGGTGACTGTGATTGGATGCGTATTGCGTACTTACCCTCCAGCGGCTGCTAGTTTCCTTTACGAGTGCCTCGCCTACGCTGATGGGACGTGACAAGGACAGAGCATACTCGCAGTGGCGCCACTGGCGCTTTTCTGTTCGGTCCGGTTAGCTTAGTTTAGTAGATAAATATTATTGTTTTCAGCACTTCACAACACATTCCAGTGAATTCATTTCGACTTCTCGACTTCATTGTGTATATTGGTCAGTCTTCAACGTAGTATCGCCATTGAAATGGAAATTTCTCGACCAATTGTACTGGAGAAAATGCAATATTCAGATTTTGTTTGAATACTTATTACGTTGCCAATATTTGAAGATTTGAAGCAAGATTGGCAGTATTTATGGTAACCAGTAGGCGATTGAGTTGAATTCAGGCACTTCTGAATATTGTTTTTTGTTGACGATCATAGTTTCACTCTTGACCAAATCTTTATTCTATCAGTACACTGAAGTGATATAGTGGAATGTAATATCACGGAAAAATGTATTTAAATTCAGTTGATAATCTCAGAAGTACTTATAGTGAAGTTTCTTTGTAATACGTGATATTCGTCGGCAAGTTGATACCAAAATTATATCCACTGAAGTCCTTCAATGATGAATGTTATAATTTGATGCCACATTCCTTTATTGAGAAAAGGTAGACTCTATCACCCTGTTCTGTACAAATATTCAGATTTTTCAAGATTATTCTGTGATTGGTATGGTCTCGCTCACCAAATTTCAGATGAATGCAGTTAACTTAGATGTTTCCATTTCAATTATGAATTACTCATTGAAGTCGAAAAACTCATTGTAGACATATTAGTCAAGGAAGTCCAAAATTGTGAAGTCAACATGTATTCGACTGACAAAAATTGTTATATTTCTTATCAAATCTGAAGCGAAACTTTAATTGTTAGCATCTCATAATCATAGTTGCTTTATTAAAAAAAATCTTGTTTCTGTATTGATGTCTATGTAAAAAACCAACAATTAGTTTATTTTATTCAAACAATACAGGGGTACAGCTAAACGTTTGCTTGAATCTACCGTTGTCTAATGTTTGTGTACAGATAACAGTATCTTTTCCAATTTTTCAATGTCTTCAAATATCGTTAACTGTCTAGGAAATGTTATGAATATTGAACTAAATTATGATTGATCTCTGTGAAACGCTTATAGTTCCTTCAAACTTACTTGTCATGTTAAATATATGGTGACCATGATGAAATAAGTTGATGAACTGACTTAACTTCTCTCTATTTTATGACTTAATTTTATTTTGTCGTAATCGTAAATTTTCAATATCTCGATATTATGCTTGATTATTATGTACACACATTTTTTAACTACACATGCAAATGTCAATGTGAAACAGTTTTATAAAAATGATTCTTATTTTGATTCCTCAAAGAAACAGCCAATCAATCAATCATTAATGCAATTTTGTCTCATTAACGGACGGACGTCAAACTTAAGCATCTGATTTATTTTTAATCAGATTGATATTGTCATATCGATGGTTCACTTGAAAGATACCTGTTTTGTTGATATATGTTTATAGTGAATCAACTGGAGTGGACATGTATTACAGAATGTTTCTCACGTAATATTTTTTTTACTGTTTCATCGAGTTCGAGTTCCGAAATTCCCAACCAGTACTGTTCAATGTTTTAGATCGTTCTAAAATTACTGAATTATACTGGTAGTAGCTCACTAAACCTGAATTCGTTTCGAAATTGCTGACTCTTCAGTAAATTCAGTAATATAGGAACGCGACTACTAAAGGGATGGATATCTTCCTCTTCTCCTGAATCAGGTTTTCCAACATTATTTTGCACTGTTCCGGTTGTAGGAATAGAAAATAAGGTTATTCATTTCATCATGATCGAATTCCCAAGATTTGATGCTGTTATCAGCATGTGATGCTCATTCATTGAATTTTTCAATGGCTACGTTCGAGTTCATTATGAAATTTTGCTTATCATTATTTTCTCAATGGACCACTTTCACTGAAATTGAGTCACTTTTTAGTCAGTCGTTTATATGGAGAAATATAACGGAACATTATTAAATGTGGAATAGTCTCAAGTCCAGTGATCTGTATGTTACTATTTTAGTTGATAAGTTCTATGAAAAACTACATTGTATCTTATCTATTTTATTTTGTAAATATATGAATTGTGCATATAGATTAACGGATTTATAAAAGTGTTTATACTTAGGCGTACATTCATCGATTATACATTATTAGATTGTGTTAGTTATACTTTTTTATCGTAAACAATTTTTACAATCTTATACATGTAGTGCTAGCTTGTTTAAAATGTGGCTACCCTAGATGATATAACAATATATCTATTTTTATTGCAATCAAACTATTTAAATTTTACATATTTTAATGAAACAGCAGACACGTTTTAAATGAGCCTTACCTTAAATTTTTATATTTAAAATATTAATGTCTCAATTTCCAAATCAATGATACAAAATGTTAGTGAAAGTACAGGTTATTTATGCAAATGTTTTTTAGATTTCTATTTTTACTTCTCGAACTGAATTTCATTGTAATATATTCCTTTTAAGAAGCTTGAGATTTTTTTATATTTTTGGTCATGTGATCGTGAATTTAAAGCTTTTTATATAAAAGTGTATTCTTTAGTGATATTTTTTTACACTATTAAATATGTATTTCAAAGTCCAATTTTATTTTATTACCTCATTTAACGAGAAAAATTTATACATTATCAATCCATACTAGGATTGCCTGGTGTTATTCACGCTACTTCTTCTGCCCTGCCAAAGTAGTTCAAAAAAGTTACTAACATTGTAGGAGGGGTCGTAAAGGCTGTGCAGCCTCTCAAGCACCTCGACCTATTAGATCTTTTGTTCATAACCCTTAATCTATTCAAGGCCTGGGATACCGAGGCTTTTTGCGAAGTTTATCAATTTCCGGGGAGCCAGGTTCCAGACATCGGAGAGCTCTAAGAAGGCCCCTTCCAGGAACTTGAGCCTCTTGCTGGGCATTCGCAAAGCTAATGTTCTGCAGTTTCAGCGAAGTTCTCGCAGTAGCGGCAACTATCACTCTCTGTTTTGCCCATCTTTTTGAGGTGATACCTCAGAGGGCAGTGTCCAGTGAGGAGTCCCATTACCAGTTTCAGAAGCTGTTTAACTTTCATTGGCTTTTCGCTTGTCTTTGTACTGGCACTTTATTCCAGTGAGATTTAATTTCATCTGCTTCCCAGCGTCGGAACTCTTCTCTCAAGTAGGCCTTGGCGAGTCCACAGACGAGAAATTGTGTATTTGTCCCTTCTTTGACAAGGCAGTCTGCTTCCTCGTCCCTTTATGACCTTGCCTGGAACCCACATCAAAAGTGCCAAAGTCAGCTTAGACTCACAAGTGTATGACTTCAGAGCTTTTAGTGCTGCTTGGCTATCTGATAGAACATAGATTTTTGTCTTTTGAGGCACTCCTGGGCACATATCTCTATATAGCATGTACTTCTGCTTGAAAGATGGTTGGAGTGTTACCAAGAGGTTTTGAGAGCCTGAAATTTGGCCCTGTAACTTTCACTCCAGCAGCCCTTTCATTTATCTTGGATCCATCAGTATACCACACTAATGCATCCCTTCCCAGTTGAGATCCGTTCTCTGTGCAAATTTGGTGGTTGTTTATGACCACTTCAAACTGCATTTCGTAGTTGTACCTAACTGGTATAATATCTGTCGGTTTAGACATGGATTCCAGGGAAATATGCTTCAAGTTCAAGTGTCCAATCCGATTTTCTGATTTGAGATTAGTGTCTGACTCAGTCTGAAAGCACACTGATTGCTGCTTCTTTCATTACACACAGGTGCAATGGTGGAAGGTTCAGCATCACCTCTAAGGCTGCCGTAGGGCACGTGAATATCGCCCCTGTAATTCCCAGACAAGCTAGTTGCTGCTTTCTGCAGCTTGACTTGTGCCGAAATTTGTTGCATTTTTGGCCACCATATCAATGAATTAAGTGTAGGTGACCATGGGTTTGATGATCGTTTGGTATGACCAATAGATCATTTTTGGTGTTTTGCCAAAGACTTGGCTGTTCCATGTCAGTTTTTGGTCGATTATATCACGCCCAAATATTTTACTTATTTGGAAAAACTCTGAGCTGGATTCCATTCAGAGTTGGGGCTTTAAGTTCATACTTTCGTATCTTGGTAAATGGAACCAGCACTGTTTTGCTATAGGATTTACATTGAGTCTTTCATTGCGCACCAGCTTCTGATTGTGTATAAGGCTATATAGTTGCATGCGATTGGAAATTATCCCGTCATGTTTGCCCCTGATGGTGATAACCAGGTCATCAGCATCACTGTCATCAGCGTAACCCTGGAGCCTGAAACAGGTCGTGTAGCTTGAGTGTCAGAGGTTGTCGACGACCAATAACCACAGCAAAGGCGAACTCCCCCTTGGGCAGAACCTTTTTCTACTGTCATCCTGACCATCTCTTCCCCGAGAGTCGTCATGCACAATGATTCTGCTTTCAGCATTGATTGTATCCATCCAATCAGTGAGGCGTTTATATTATCCTTTCCTCTAGTGATCTAGTTGGCCTTGAATAGCTTTTTCAAAGTAGGCTCTATTACTTCAAGGCCATGTTGCAGTAAGGCGGGAAATATTCAATTTTTTTTCAGGCGACTTGAATGGTTTGAATTTGATAGCCCATTTAATTCTTCTAGTTGTGAAGATCTTCCTTGGCCCTGATCAGTACAGGGTATATAGTCAAACCATCAGGACATCATCAGGGTTATTCAAATTCGACGCTTATCATTGCGATCTCGAGAACCGTGAGAGATACGAATACAATACAATAATGAAGCAGAAATAATGAAAATGATGATCCAAAAATTTTGTTTTTTCGTGTTTCTTTGGTGGATTCTTTTTCACTATAATAAAGAGTGTACTATATTTCGCAAGTTTGCCCCGATTTGAACTTATTATTCCTGTCTCTTTTACGGATTTCGAGAACCCAATGATGAGCGTCGAATTTGAATAACCCTTGATACGTATATATCGCCTGGACCACACTATTTTACTAAACAAATTAGAAAACATGGGAATAAGAGGAAGAGTCCACTATCTCATAAAAACATATCTCCTAAACAGGCAACAGTTCACAGTGGTAAATAGGACATCTAGTCAAACTGAGGATACAAAATCGGGAGTACCACAGGGTTCAGTATTGGGACCTCTTTTATATACCTTACATGTCTTATCATTGAGAACTGCTGAACTTCTAGGTAGGTATTTCAAGTTTGCTGATGATACTGTTTTGGTATATAAAGGCAGAGACATAACACAGTTACAAATAACGGTTAACAAAGATTTAGAACAATATCATGCATGGCTAATAAAAAATAGACTGCAACTTAATATAAGTAAAACAACATATATGATTTTTACACAAAAAAATAAAACTACACAAAATATCAAAATAGAAATAGGAGGAGAGGTATAATTGACAATGTTCGAAAAGCAAAATACCTTGGACTTGTATTAGACGAGAAGCTGAATTGGAGTGAACACATCAAACAAATAGAAAACAAAATATCACCCATGGTTGGGCCATTTACCGATGTAGAGATTACATAAGAACATCTGGCTTATATCAAATTTACAATGCATATTTTCTGTCCATATTCAGATACTTAATACCATTATGGGGAACAAGTGGAAAAACTATTTTCAAAAAAATTGAAACATTACAAAATAGAGTCGTAAGGATCTTATTCCAATTTCAGTATAATACATCAGCACAAACAATATACGATCAAACTAATATCTTACCTATTGCTACCATATTACAAATTGAACAAAGTAAATATATATACAATATAATCAACGAAAATCTTAAATGTAATACACCTTTCAACTTCGTGAATCAACAACACAATTATAATACACGTACACGAGAAAACATCTTCTTAGAGCCAGTAAGAACAAATATAGGCCTAAAAAACCCCATAACACAGAGCATGGAAACCTATAACTCCTTACCAAAAAGCATAACTGACAGCGCAAACATAAATTTATTTAAAAGTAGAATTCAAAATTTATACACAAATAAACTTTGAGAAAAAAAAAATATATATATATAATGTACTTTTCGTTCTCTAGACTGAAAATACGTTAGAGATCTTATTTTTTATTTTTATATTTTTATATCTATATAGGTATGTAAATCAAGGTGAAAAATTATTTTTGAAAATTAAGGTGAAAATTGTAGATGGATTTTGTAAGTTTTTTTTGTTTAAATACTGTTTCCGAGACCAGCAAATTTGCTGCTTTGGATGATTTTTGTTCAATGTAATGCACTAATTTGAATTTCTTTAATTTCTTGAATGTACATAAATTGTTATTAGGCATTATATATGAATAAAGTACTTGAAAAAAAAATATATTCACTACAATCCTAATTTTGCATCCTGCAATTTTTTGTGTGTGAAGTGTCAGTTTATATTTCATTGAACCCTCACTCGAAGTGTTTCTCAATATTGCCTTATTTGAAAGAAAAAAAATTATCCATCAATTGAGAATTAATCTTGATGCTTGATCTCACTCTATATTCTACTGCCAATGATGACAAAAACTCGACGATACAGTATATTAAATATGTACGGAATCGAAATCATTTCTTGTATTTTTTAAATAAAGCCCGCGTATCACGGTCAAACTGTTTAATCAAATGAGTTTGACGTGACGTCATCCCTGTCTGTTTCAAAACTTTTGATTCTATAGAAAACATAAAAATGAACTATATGATTGAAATACACAATTATTTATTAAAAAAATAAATCAAGAGTCAACAATAATTCATTCAAAAGTGAATCATTATTATTGTATCTGGTAGTAGAGGTTGGTTCCTGAAAATTACGAGCAATATAATTGATGCATCTGTCCTCCCATATATTTCATCGTGATTTCCATGTCTGATATTGTACAAAAGTTAATTACTTCTAGGGATAGATATCTATTAGGAATGTCACTTGCTCCTCTCGGTCTAATCTAGCATCAGACATCTCGAGTGTCACTACTAAATATTTGGAAGAATCCACAACTAACCTACACTTTTATTTCATACCTTCTTCCTGCACGTTCGGTTAGAACTGCCTGAACATTATTCATTGTTCTAATCGCATAAAGTATTACCGGGTTTTAATACAATGATAATGATGACAATCATAATCGTGCGTCCTTGGACTATTTTGGTCGTTACACGAGCTCTCAAGTTTCTAGTCAATTTCCATATTCTCTCGTTTAGTTTTGGTTCGCTATCGACAACGTAAACCCAAACTAATTATTTCATCAAGCATTTAAAATATTTAAAAGTAATTTAACTGCTATTTTATGACATCACACTTCCATAGTTCAATCAAATGTTTTGATCGAGACATTACATCATGAGTGAAATTATGGTGTACTGAAATATTCATGTGAAGAGGAGAAAACATGCTACTCATTCATTGATAAATATTGGGTTAAAAATAAAAGATTCTTGATTTGATTGTTTTCGTGATAAAATGCAATTTATATATACTGCAATCACCGCATGCAACAAGACAAAAAATATGTAATGAAATTGAGCAAGCAGTACTCATTATCGGATGTCTGAATCAAATTCGAAAGATATAATATTCCACTACTTCCACGTAGCAAATCGATAGACATTGCCTCTACATAGTTCAGTGTCTCATCTAAAGGAATGCGGGCGACATGTGCATTAATAAATTATATTTTTCCTGTTATGGAAAAAATGTTTATAAGCTAGTAGCGCGATGATGATTGATCACCGCTTCTTCATATGTTGAACATAAGATTTAATAGGGCATAGGTAGAATTATGCACTCGTTTGGAAGTTGAGAAAAAGTTACTACTCCATAAAACCTTGATATTTCATTTATTATAACATTTCAGCGTACAGAGTTCATCAAACTTGAAGTTATTGATCATAAATATGCCAATAAATTATTTTGTTACATTTCTTAAACAAAAGGCACAATATTCAACCAGCCAAATTATTCATATCAGCCTGAACTTTTTTCAGTGACACAGTACTAGTTACAACAACATATAAAAGTGTGTAATGTTCAAAATACTTCAATTAGGTGTAACTCAAGTACAAAGAGGTTGGAGCTACATTATTTTCAATTAGTTTCACTTTCAATTGAGTCTAAAATTGAACTTATCAAACTTATGTTTGAAAACCCCTGTACAAAATATAATACATCCAACCTATTATAAAAATAATAATTTCATAACATCCCTTATACATTATCAGTTAATTAAAATCAAAATGTACCATTTATTTGAAAAATTTCCCTTCAATGAAGTAGTAAAATAAATACTGATTGATTCATCTGCTGTCGAATGGACGGTTTTAATAGTGAAATTATAATGCAAAGGAAAAATAACCTGAACGTTTATTGCATTATCAGAATAATAATATCAAAATAACGAAATTTTCATTATTGTACTGGTCCCTCCTCGACAAATAGCTGATATTCACAAATTTGATTTCAAAAATGGTTTCAAGTACAAATTGAATGATTTGTTCACTGGCTCTTTGTTCAATGGACTTTTTTGAGCTTCTTCAAGTAGTCTCTCATAAACATTTCCATCATAAGCGCCTAGGGCTGATGAAAGTACCTCATCACGAAAGTCGAAACTGTCAACAATTCCCACTGCATTTGGCCTGACAGCAGCCAGAAGATCTTCAATCCATGACTGAAGAATCAGCATGTGTTTTCCGTCTAATGCCGTAAACTGTTGAAAATAATGTTTCATTATATGGAATGTTAAAAACGTAGTTCTCTTGAGAAAATAAAAATTTTTCTTTTTTTCAATAATTCAAAAAATAAAGATGATACATCAAGTTTCCTTTCAGACAATTGTTCAGCAAGAAATTGCACTACTTTGCCCCAATTTAATAACTGAGATTCCCATGGTGGAGCTTGAAAAACGGACACCCTGTATATAAGGAACTGAAAGTAGCATCATTCAGAAAATTTGTAGAGACTTTATCGATAACGTCAGTTCCTCCGGCAGTGAAGTTATCTGAATGTCACAGAATTTTTAGACTCCTGTCAAGATTTAAATTCATACATCAAAATGAACCGTTTTTGAGTTATTTGACAAATGCCGCCTATTCGAACATACGCCATATTCATTCGAATTGAAATTTAAATGATATGGTATGTTGATATTACCTACATTTACTACAAAAATTTTCATTCAGATTACGAAGATAATGATAGTGAATTGCCCGAAAATATATCTACCTCAATATAAATTATTCATTTGAATATTATGTTCAGAATGCGATGTATTTCGTGAATAGGTTTATATTTTGTTACAGTCGTGTGAAGAACTTGAAAAGATGAATGGCCGGAAACCAAAATTATGTCAGAATGACATAAGCATGTATGTCATCGCAAGAAAGCATATAATTTCGAAATATGATTAATTTCGATTTTTGTTTTTGAATCCACAAAGCTCTGAGGATAAAGCGCTTTGAATCCCTAGATTGCTTCCGCTGTCCATGGTCGAGGAAGCAGATTTTTCCCATTCTAATTTCAAATGTTCAAAATGGTCTAAATACTATCAGAAAAATATTTTCTCGACAGATTCTGGATCACTTTCGCTGATTATATTTAGTGTATTTATGATGAGAGCTAACTATTTAAAAGAAAAATGAATATATAAAAAAAAAGATAATAAATAATTTACTGATGAAATGACGAAATAGTGGAAATGCACTTCTCTTTGGCGGGCTTCAAAGAAAACGATAATTTACATGCAGCAAAATGATGATTTGTTCTTATATTATTTTGTTTTGAGTAAATAAAACGATTATTAGATTCGTCATTCTTACCGCAGCGCAGTTTTATATAAAAATGTCATCCTGTGATATCGAAAAATCTTGGTAGGATGAGATGATCTCATAGAATATGCCTAAACGCGAATCTCGAATTCATACCATCGCATGTATTATAATGGCGGCATGCAGCAGTGGCGTGTCTGTTTGACGTTGTCATCAATAAAAATTGTACATAATCGATAAGGTTTCTCATTTTCTCACCCTAAGAAGATCTCCACTACATCTGAGAGCTGTGTCAACAGCATACAATTCCAGAAGCTGTTCGAGAACAGCTCCCAACTCCGGGGAAACGGTATTCTTGAGGCCACGAATTGTATCATAATAGGTTTCTACTATGATAGTTCTTCCATGAATATCCGCAGCTGCTACTAGTTCGATGGAGGTGTTGTTCCAAGCTGTCTCATACGCTTGACCTGCCCGCACTCTGTCATTAATATGCCGATGAGCCAAATCGATTTTGCTGTGGAACAGAATGAAGATAAAACATTCAACATTTATGGGCGCGAGGATATTACCTAGCAGCTGTTTGTTGCAAAGCAGAAATTATCCACTTCACAGATTTCTCAAAAGGATAGTTTGATGTAAGAGCTGTCTCCAAGTACCTGACTGTAGGTAATTTTTGGATATTCCGTTTGTTCTGCCACACTTTTATGAGGAATCTAGCAGTTTGTAATAGAAGAACAGTATTCTCGCCTTCATACGTGCTCATGGCAGTAACAAGACCATAAGTGGAAGGTAAATTGGAAGATGTCATGTAACCATGGCCACCACAAGATAGTCGCAAGATTTCTATACCTCTAGCTGCATCTGCTGTAGATACAGCCTTCAAAACACAAGCGGTGCTGTGTAACTAAAACAATTTGTTATGTACCAGGTGTCCATCTAGTGTGAAAAAGTTATTTAGTCCATTGTGACAAAAGATACAGAAATCTCTTCGGACACCTAGGACAACATCGAAAAGCCTACAAATCGAAATTATTTTCATTTATACAGGATGTTTTTTGAACGCGGGGGACAAAATCAATCATATATTTTTTAATAGGAAACCCTGTTTTTGTTCACGTATTCCTATTTTTTTTATCTGTAGAATCAATTATACTTCGATTTTCTCAAGTGGATTGGATTAATGTCGAAATCATTGAATATGCAGATGTCGACTGCAATATGCCTACTGATCTTCATTTTCAAAATAAGCTACTGAACTTCTGTGTGAACTTCAATAGAACTTGTTTTATTTCTTCCATAAAGTTGGAATAAAAAGAATAACAATTTATTCTACAGGAATTATAATGAACTGCCAATGTCAACATTTTCGAATGGTCATAATTTCATTATTTCGAATGAAACACCCTGTATATCAGAATCAATTCCTTCTCCATTATTACTCAGCAGAAAATCCAAGAGGTTCGAGGCAAATTAACATTTTTCCGTGAACATTTGGCATTATTGAAAATATAGTAATTGCACCTATGTCATTGTCGCCAGATCTAACTTGATTGGATTTCTTTTCATTGAGCAACTTGAAAGATTGAGTGTTTAGTGAAAATTAACCAATATAACACCATAAATGCTGTTTAATGCCAAAAGATCATTGCATATTATACTTTAATAACAAAAAAAACGTGAATATTTTGAAAATTACAAACAGTTGATGAGGGTCACATTACATCTAATGAAACAGAATGAAGAAAGGAATTGATTTTCATAAAAGTACACATCAGTCGCCGTGGTGGCGATGAGCGCAAAGCGCGATGATTATAGTGGAAGTCCATCACGGTCGTGGGTTCGATTCCCAGGCCCGTCAGAAATAACAAAAAAGGCGAGGCGACTGGGTGTAGCATGTTCTGTCTTTACTTACATTTAAAAATATACATACAAAAAATTCTGTGGCAATTGGACTAGTTTTCGATGCCAGGATGAGAGAAATGAATGAGTGAATGAATGAATGAGGATGAGTAAAAGGTGAGAGCGAATCTTTTGAAAAAAAAAAAATACACAGGGGGTTCTATTTAAAATAATGTGATTATGACCATTCGAGAATGTCGACATTGGTAGTTCATTATAATTCACCCTGTAAAATAATAATACAAGTACACACAAAAATTCAGCTGAAAATTTTGAAAATGAGCATTCAAAAAATCGAAAGATCAGAAAAAATACATTTAGACCTTTCAGTATTGTACTAGTGTCAAAAAAATTCTCTATCTTGCATTCCAAAGGAGCTATAGAGCTTTTTCACACCTGGACACCCGGTATATGGGGAATTTAAATCACTACCCCAAATTGAAATGGGTTGAAGAGCACGCCAACACAAGTCACAATTACCATTGTCAAGGAATATGAGTCCAGAAAGGTTCTCCTGTGAAGTAATAGAGGTGAAAACATGCACAAACTATTCTATTTACTGAACGCTAGTAACTTCGCATTTTCCAAAGAATAGTCGTGTTGGAACCACTGAACTGACATAATAATTGGTAGAACAATACATATGCATGCGCGAGGAACATGCGAACTGAAATGAGAGAGGTTCATTCATTTAGACAAATCGAGACGTATTTCTGTCATATATGTGCATTTTACCCAGAGATGGCCTGAACCAATAAACTAAAATTGGCTTCAACATGACGTAATTAACTGCTGACGATGGATTTATTTGTAGATGTTCGAGTTATTTTTGTTCGTTTATCGTTGTTTATCATATCTTGTGTTAAAATTGAATTTCTTTAAACTTTATTATATCTGATAGTTGAAAAAGAAGTTGGTGAAAAGGCCGCTCCAGTAAGTGTCAATTCGTAAGTCGTTTACTGCGCATGACCACTGCTCTCTCGTCACATGGTATGCGAGAATTCAATTTAACGCAATATTGGAATATAGCATCGGCATTCCAGTTATTATTTCGGTTCAGTGGTTGGAACACCCTGTAAAAATAATCTCAACAGAGGTCGTTTCACATAATCATGTTAGGGTGAAAAGAGTGGAGAAGTGTTTTCATTCCATTAAAATTGTTAACAATATTTCTGCCCTGAAGCAAAACCCCTGTAAATGATAAAAGGGTTGAACCGAGATAACCTTTTACTTTGACCTTCATAAGGCCAGTTAATTCTTTCAGGATTCAAACTTCTTTTCTGTGTTTGTCAGTCAATTATTTTTACGACATAATATACATGGACATAATTTTTGTGAAAAAAAATAATTGTGTTCCTGTCTAGTTGGATGGATGATAGGGTTTATTCAGAAAAAACACCGTGTGTGTAGAATAAAATAAACAAAAATACGGCAAATTAATGACGGTCTCATCATCTTGCGATATGTTTTTGCGCCGAGTAATTACGATTCATTGTGATATTTTCAAATAGGGGTAATGAAAATAATGAATAAATATCATTTAGATTAATTTCACTATATTATTGCTTAGTGAATGTTAGATATCAGTATCATACCTCATAACTCATTTTCGACCAAAAATCGATTTTCGGTTTTTTTTCTAAAATTTTATGTACTATTACTATTTCTTACTTCTGGGAGATTCTCTAAGTGTCCGGTTTCAAGTTCTCCTGTAACATTATTGTAAGTATTCCACAACCAATTGGCGGCATATTGGAAGGCAAAACACGAGGAGATGATTGGAAAAAGTTTATATTGCTGGGTAACAAAGTCCATAATTTGCGGTTCAGGCTCACTGAAAGAGAATGAATCCAACATCTTTTATATTTTTTTATAATCGTAACTTACTCAGGTTTTATTTGTGACTGGTGTCTCACAGCACTGTATCTCGTAGCGATTGTACTTGCTTTCTTCAGATAAGTGGCTGCATCTTGTACTAGAACTACTCTCACGAAAATCATTGTGCCGTATGTCAATTTACTACTAGGAGATTTTACATATGTACCATCCTAAGAAATAACTTTATGAGAAACAACAGATTCATATTTCATAAATCCCCTTACAGGTAAGACTTGGCTGTTTTTCATCAACAAATGATTTCTAGGTATCCTAACATTTTCTAACCCTAAATATCCATTGTTTGTACTGTTCATTCCCAACTTGCAACCAATTTCTCCAATTTTGATTCCAGGTAGAGGGTGGTGTGTTTCTTCATCTCTCAACTGAACAATGAATGGATGGATACCATAACAATCACCTAAAGTATAAAGTTGTGCAACAACCACTGCATAGTTTGCAGAATGACCCACTGAAAAATAAAAAGAAATAAAATTTGTTGAATCCCAACACAATTGGAAGCATTTCTGATTTCCCATTTATTTTTTCGCCAAATTATGTAACTCTTATGCGAATGACGCCATTACAGAGTAGAAATTATGGTCCCATACAAGTGTTGCAAATTTGGTTGAAAATATTGATCCCTTCTAAAGTTATCATTCTTTGGCCATGCGAAACTTTTCTTCATGAAACAAATATATAAAAAGTTTACATAAAAATAGGTTCAGTAACGGCGCGTTCACATGCCAGCTTTCGCCTATCGCGGAAAACTTGAATGAAACATTCCTATGTAATAATATATAATGATGATGATTTTAACCTGAAAAGTGAAAACCGTGAAAATCTGAGCTTCTTTTAGGCAAAAGTCGGAATGTAATCGACTTTCTGGCAGATGACCTTGATGCGCGTTCACAAAAATCGTCCAATGGAATATTAATAAGCCATAAGCCAAAACTCGAAAAGCCAGCATGTGAACACGCCATAATGCTTCATTTTCAAGAAACAGTGTCACTCTTTAAAAAATAGCTTCTCTGTCACTACAACTTTGATCCTCAATGCATACTTTAAAAGCAACTATTGAATTCGGATTTTAGAATAAAAGGTGATTATATTTTCAAATTGAACATTTTCCCCCCAAATATTTCAGAATTATTTTTTCAAAGCATCATTTACTTACATCCTCCTGGCCACCATTTGTAGGCTGTTATGGTAGGAGTATTGAGTACAAATTCTTCTGTTGAAGGATCATAGGTGGCAGTAGTCTCAAGTCCCCTTATGAAGGTGCCATGCCCTAATTCAGTCTGAAAGAGAATGCTGTTTTACTATAATGAAATAGATTCAAGTGCCTTCAAAGCTAGTTGTACAACACTGCGACCTTTTCATATCTATAAACTATCAAAGTCTTTGTCCAACCAGGACTCAGAAATTAATAAAATAATCACAAATTCACATACTTGTGCATAAGTTCCAATTATATCACAATTCCATGCCCTCTGAATCCATTCTGCCTGTTGTTCAATGTTTCCCTGTCCCATCAAAGTGGGAATGAACATGACATAATGCAGAGTAAGTGGGTTGCCATCTTCAAGAATAGCGGATCCAAGTTGGCCACCTAGAATCTCCCTGAAGAAATAAAATTGATATGAACTCTACTCTGTAATACCTTGGTCAAAGTTTAGTTCAATATCTTAAAGTTTTGACATATTAGGATAGATCAGGTAGTTCTTTATCTATTCAAGGATGAAATTATTTCATAGTACACAAGTACCTATGAATTATATACCAATATTCACATCCAAAGGTCAAGTTTCAATGGATACAATAAATAATCCATAAATATATTATGTTCTTAGTATAGGTATTTCAAAGTAATTATAATGAGTAGGTGTAATTTCCACAATTTCATAATGGATACCTGATAACCTAGTAAAGTTAAATGTAGGTAACTGAAGACCTCAATATATATGTATTTTTTTGTATTAAAAGTTATTTCACACCCCAACAGTTTCACATGATCTACAAAGCACATATTAGACCTGTCATAGAGTATTATTCACATGTTTGGGGTTCAGCTCCCAAACATTTACTGAAGCTCCTAGATTTCATTGAGAGAAGAGCTGTCATCTGTTTGGTGATCCTCCACTCACAAACTGATGATATTCTCTAGAACATCACAGAAAAGTGCTCACTCGTTTTTGAATAGATATTTCCAAGGTATATGCTCACAATTCCAAACAGGCAGACTAGAAAGGCTGGTGAACCTTTCATAGTCAGGCTAGATACATCAATGTATTAATATTCTTTAATCTAGGGAAAGTTCTTTTCTGATTCTTACCACCTCTAAACTTTCAAAAATCCAACACATCTATCCTCTCCCATTATTATTCTATTACCTTCCATGATGTTCCATAAACATTATTGGTTTCCTTTCAGTACATTTTTAATAAAATAAAAAATGTATCAAAATGACCCAGAATACCTGAAATTATCCATTCCTCCTTTGCCTTCATCTTGAAGCTGTTGAACTTTTTTGAAAATTATTGCAGCCTTACGTACAGCTTCTTCATATTTTTCTTTGTGACTCAAATATTCTGAAGGTACTTTTGATATCAATTCAGGATCATTCAAAAAAAAATTTTCTGGAACAAATAAATCATTGCTAGTGTTTCCTCAAAAAAAAATAATAACATAGGGCTAGTAGGTTACTTTGGATTACCTCTACTTTTTCTGTCTTTGGTTTTCTCTATTCCACCATCCAACAAATAAGTTAGCTCAGAGGTATTGAAAGTGCCCTTTTGTCTTTCCTTTATTAAATCAGGATTTACTTTATTGCTTTTGGATACCATATTGCAAACAGATCACTGATCGATTCCTATCGTTAATAGATACTGATGGTATTTCCTTCAAGTGTGCCACTTATTCATTTGAAGAGCTTTCACATATGGGCAAAGTACATTTCAAATTCACTGATGGGCAAAGTACATTTCAAACAGCTATATATAGTAGGTAATTACATATATAAACAATCAACATAATTGGCCTAGGATGACCAATAATTAAATAATCACAAACCAATTATTGTCATTTCCGAAAATCATGATCATTTTAAATATATTGAATATATCTGTGATATGCTAGAAATGTAAACATCAGCGATGTTGCCGTTGTTCCTACCCACCGATTCCTACCTTACATCATAGATATCTCAAATAACGTTCTGTGGTTAGGCAATGGTTACTCGTTACTCTGTGATCTTTGAAACGAAAAAGAAATTTTTTCACAGAACGAAAGTGTGAAATTTGCTAAGAGAACCGAAATTAACCGGAAAAAACAGTTTTTATTTTTAGGGGTTCCGGTTCGGTACCATTAAATAATGAAAGTTTGAATATGGGTTCGGTTACGGTTCCGGTTCTCAAAATAATTTGGGTTCCGTTCCGGTTTTCGGTTCATAACAGGGACCCGGACCGGAACCCCTAGAAATAAAAACGGTTTTTTCCGGTTAATTTCGGTTCTCCTAGCAAATTTCACACTTTCGTTCTGTGAAAAAATTTCTTTTTCGTTTCAAAGATCTCAGAGTAACCACTTGTCTAACCACAGAAAGTTCTTTGAGTTCTGTGCATAGATATGAACCGGAACCGAACCGGAACCGAAATTAAATTCTGGACCCGAACCGGAACCGAAATTTTCAGTTTCCTTAGGACCTGAACCGGAACCGAAATTTTCAATTTCCTTTGGACCCGAACCCGAATCGGAACCGATATCTCGTATGGGTCCGGGTCCCTGTTTCATAACGGTTCCGGTCCGGGTCTCTGGACTTGCTATTGGTCCATCCTGCATTTTTCACCGCTATTATCGCAAAAGCCAAAATCGACTAGCAACAAACTGGGCTTTAGAATGACAGGTTGGTCTGACAACTCTGACAGGACAGGAGTCATATCCATAAATCATAAACCACTAAACCAGACCAATGCAATAACTGATGGGAGACGCAAGCAACGCAGGCGCAGTCATGAAGCGTTAGAGGTATCTGGTGTAAATATGGCGTCGAAGGAGGAAGATAACAAACTTGAGTGTGTATCAAATGTAAACAAATGGCAAGAAAGATACTTCCTTAATACTTATAAGGTGAAACACACAATGTCTGTGCTTATAATTCATTGATTCCCATGTTTCTCGCATGTTTGTCGTGATCAAAGTGTGTAGTTTCATATTCGCATGGCCGCCATGTTCCATCAGTGATTTGTTCAGAAAATTGAAGACACTGGCACTGGCCATTATGAGTATACCACAAACCACGGCTTTAAAGTGTGAACTGGAAAATTGGCTCATTAGTGTGTGTATAATGAGTTTTATTCAAGTGCCCCTAACAAAATGCCATCCGGGTAGTCCCTCGGAGAAAAACAACTACTTTATAGTTTGTTTGATTGCTTGATTGAAGATGGGTTTAATAGAAGACTTATTTCATCTTACACCTTTCAAAGCACGTATCCTATTATTGTAATTTTATTGTAGTATTATCCATGTATTTTGAAGTAGTATTGAATAATTATGATTTCATCAAACAAACTAAACTAGTTAAATGTCAGATCTATCATATAGGGCTCAAGTCATATGAAACTCTTGTTTGTATTCCACCATTGCTTGTGAATAACAATATCTATTATGTATTGGCCAATATTTACATATGGTATTTTGGTGAAGTCATTAACCTTCATTTATATATTTCTCTATGTTCAATGTTCATTCAAATCATCTTAATTTTTAGATGTTTTGAATAAGTTTTGGTCATATCCAAACATTTTTCAACCAATTTCAAATATGCATGTTCATATTGCATTTCTTCATCCAAATCAAAATCAAGTGATATCATAGCATTTCACTCAGTTTATATTTATTTCATGCACAAAGATTTTGTAATAACTATCAACATAGGTACTCTAGCTCTCAAAGTTTTATTTATTTATCTTGTTATTTTCATTACTAATATTTTTCTTCATTTCAGAAACTTGAATTCATTCTGAATAATAAGAATGAATCATTTGGGAATAAAGTTGAGTCTCTTGTAGAAGTTTGGAAGATTGTTGGGGAGCTGAATTTGTCTCAATTTGACATTCATCATGTCATACAGATATTAGATTGGGCTAAATTACATGCTTTGAATATTGTCCTTACAGCTGAGTGGAATGAATTCAAACGTAAGTTTTCTTTTGACATTTTTTTAATTGTTGCCAAATATAAATTTGCCTGATAACCTATTTTCAATCATTGTAATAACAAATATGTCCTTAGCTTTTATCACACAACAATGAAGTACACATGTCAAATATTTTGAGAAAGGTGGTTATTTTTTGAATTATCTCTTCAAAAAACAATGATATTTGATACATTGAAGTATACCCTATACAATAATATCCTTTATTCATAAACATCTATCTGCATTCTGCACCATGTACTGACAGATGGTGCTAATTATGACATTTTCCATAGCCCCTTGTACCCACAATGCAATTTTCTAGCAAAGTATGTAAAGATATACTGGGCGTCTCACTTGAAATAAGAACTTAAGGGTCAGTTCCAGTCTAACCTAAGGTGATAAAAAACAATTGAGTGCATCAAAAAATGCATAATTATGTACTATACCTACACACCCCCCAAATTTCACTTGTAAGAAACAGAAAAGTTATAGGGTGAGCCACTTTCGAAAAATACCCGGTATAATACTTGAATAATTGCTTTGAGAAAAGAATGTTACAGGTGGTTTTCAATTTCATGGGAGTATATTTTTAGGTGGATTTCTCATCTATCATTGCTTTTTTTCCTCTCTTTGAAAGTTCTGTTCATCACAATAACTTCTGCTTGGTTATACCTGCTGCTTTTGTCCCTAATGCTTTCATTTCTTCACTGATATTGAGAATTTTAAGGAATAATGTTTTTGGAGATTTTCTTTCATTCTGTTATTATCTATAAGTTTAGTTAATTATTTTTCACTTGACCATTTCTTAAGTAGAATAATAAAATCTGTTTCATTTTGAATTACAGTTGAAAGTATTGATAGTCTTTCAGTTTTTACTCTTCATATTGATACTCCATTTATAGGTTTAATAGGTGATTAACATTTCTACAGATTTTCCTAACAACCAATATTTGTTTCACCATTTGAAGAGAAATTGTATATTTCAGCAAATCATGAACCCAAGCTTCTTGAAGAAATAGCTAGGGCTGAGAATTCTTTGTCAAAACTGAATAGTGCTTTCGCCACAAGATGCAAAAAATTAGCCGATGTTGTAAGGAATCCCTGGGAAGATCGAGTTTTGATGAAACTCATGAAAACAAAAGATGCTGTAATAGGCCCAGAAGGTGTTCATGGAAGTAATTTATCCTTTACTATTTCAATAATATATTATTTTTCAGAGATTGAGTTCTTTTGTGTGGAAACTGCATACTTAGTATCTGTTCGTTTGAAGAAGTTATGTGAATCTCATTGTGAAGATTTGGCCTTGAATTTGGTAACAGCATTCATGAACTGCAACAAACTGTCAAAAACACAAAATTTCAGTGTAAATGCTACTGAATCCCAAATGTGGTTCATTTTTGATATCTACATAGCCTTACTTTACAAATTTCAACATAGACAGACAATTGTGGTTCTGGTGAGTACAAATAAATTAATTATGTAGTGTGAATTATTAAGCTAATGAATCTATAAATAAAACCAAGTTTTCAGAGTCAGGAGCTCTTTCCTTTTCTCATGACTTATTGATGCCTTTGTCTAGTTTATAACTCTATTGTTGAAAGCTGATCAATCAAAATGCTGAAAGATGCCTATTGGAACATAATGTATTTTGTTCATGTGGATTTTCAACTTGCGAAATTATATAGTGAATTATTTTTATTGTAATTGAAGACTGTATGGAGAAAAGCATTTTTATGAGACTATTATGGGAGTTGATGTAACAAAACAACAACTTGATTGAATCATATATAGTGAAAAATATGGGTTGTGAAATAACAATATTTTTACAATATGTGTATGAATAATGTGATGATTTGTGAATCAGTAAATTACTCAAGATTAGTAATCCATTAGTGATTCTTGCTTTATTCCAATATGCAGCTAATCTACAATTTTGAAATCGGCAAAACAAACTATTGCCCTGCATTTGGTATTCTATAAAAGAAGTCAAATTACAATTTGCAGACTGAAGATTCATATTTTGAATGCTAATGTATAAGATGGAAAATATAACGTCGACTGTCAAGCCATCTTTAAAGTAGTTTTGAGAATAGAAATTCACCCTTGGTTTACACCTGATAGTGAACGTCGGTTACCGTCAAAATTTATTAAACCGCACCTCAAGCTCTGACATTTTATCAAAATAATTCTTGATTCGAATTTTCAGTTGAAAGAACTCACATTCGATGAGGGATTGCAATTGGTGAGACGGTTCGCTAACAAGCGCGTGAAGATATCGAAAATCTGGAAAAACTGCCATCGAGTCGCTATTATGGGCGCGCAAATGTACATTTCACAAGCTGTTGTGAAATATACCGTAGAACTGAAAACATATCTAGAAAGCTTTCTAGAAATTTATATTTCCCTGTGCACCAAGGATAGCCTTCTGCAAGATTTTCCCACATCAATTAGACGTATCAGTAACTTGGCAGATGCTGAGGGGCTGTATGTGTTCTGCAATATAATCCAAAAAAAGGTAAGTTGAAAATCCCGAGTGATATTATGGATTACTACATATTCAATGTGCCAGGTGAATTTGATTTTATAATAGCTAAACATCTTCAGTAAATCTATGAAAGAGCTAATATTATAAGTTTCAAGTACTAACAGGTTTTTGGGCCAGAACGAAAATGATTTTTCAGTGCCAAAAACCCCAGTTATTCAGATAGGGATCTTTTATTGCAAGTCAACATGGGTTTATGAACTACTAAAACTTTTTTATTTTGAACCCTATGAACCTGTGGGAGCATGAAAATTAAAATACTAATCTGGAATTGAAACTTATGATTCTAAAGATAATAATCTCTAGGATTGTTTTTAAAAAACATTTGAAAAAATAGTCTTGAAATATAATTCTTTCAATTAGAGATAGCCTTTCATTTATAACATTTTAGCAGATTGAAGGAAAGTTTTTTTAATAATCGAAAGTTCATTTTTCGTGAACTAAAAAGAAAATTTTCCATATCATTTGATACCTATGTATATGTTATGGGTATTTTTTTGTGTTGTTACTTCTACCTATAAAGTTTGCCAGAATATTTCGAAAACAAACATATTTTTGATGATAACTTTATATTAAGGATAAAAGGAAATCAAAAGTATAGACCCTTATTTCTCTCCATTATGAATGGTTATCGAGACACTAAATCTGGGCAACTGAATTTGCAGCTAAAAAAATTTGGCGTTTTTGCTTCAAATAATATTTTTCTTTTTGTCTTGAAGTTGAATAATTATGAATTGCAATTATCGAATTTGATCAAGTCTACCGGTGTGAAGATTTGCAACTGGGCCACACCGTTGTTTTGCATATTTGACATTTTTCACCATCCTCTACATGTTTCTGATTATTTATATTTATGGCAGAAAGACATTTTTTTATTGTGCTATATAGGGTGGAGACTTTGAATGGAACAAACTCGCCAGAAGTGTGGAAAAGCCTATTTGGAAAATAATAAATATTTTTCAAAATTCTTGAAAGGTTGATTGTTATTGATGGGTTATCATTTAGGACACTTTTCTGGAGAGATCTTCTAAAACTAAAATTGATGATTCTAATTCAACAGTCTAGTTTCAAATGGAGAAGTCGACTAAAATTGAGGAAACAAACGACACAACTTAAAATTAGTCCAATAGGTGTAAATCAAATACGTGTTTTTTTTGTTATCATTACGAACGTATATTTGTATCTCTTTCAAAAATACTTTTCTGCACTTCTATCGAATTTGTTCCAGTTGAACTCCCCATACTGTACAATATGCAGAACGTTTCAACCATCGGTGAATGAAAATTGAAAAATATTTCAAATACACATAAATGTCAGCTACTAGAGATTAGTTACCAGACAAATCAGACTATCCATTATTATGGATAGTTTGGAAATATATTTACGTGGATCATTATTAGTTATCCGAAAAGTGGAGATAGGATTCTCAAAAACAAACTAACTTGTTTTGGAATCTTCTTTGATTCACCATTAGTAAATCCTGCTTTTGTTTCGATTTTATGTCGATGCTCGAAACATAAATATACTAATATACCTCTATATCGGTTGAGATATTTCTAAATTCAAATGGAGCAGAAAACCCTCACAACACCTTGGTCATAGCTACATAACTTGCTTGTCTGGTAACTTATCTCTGCAGATGTCATGTTTGAATCACATCTGAAGTGAGATCTTTAAATTGTTGATATTGTCTCGCTATTTTATGTTGTTTAGAGAAAATTAAAAAAAATATATATTAGTCTTCGATGCTAGAGTATGTCAACAACAGTTATTTTGATTCAACTCTTGGATAAACTCTACTTCATTTAGTTGTCGACTTACAAGTCACCCTGTATAGTCGCATTATTGTATTATACCATCATTGAGTGATAAGTAATTGATTTGAAGTAATTATTTTGAAGATATATATGTAGTTGTAAAATTCTAATGTTTTACACCAATGTGCCCAGATTCATCAATTCATCATTTGATGATAGCAGTTTATGTCTCAGGTTCAAATTGAAGTTGTCAGGTGACAAAAATCTAATTAACATAATTTGCTCTCTGTAACTTTTCATTCATTGGGATCTAGAGGTGTTATAATTATGCCAAAAATAGAACTCTGTGATGTTCCTCGCCATTTCATACTCTGCATTGTCAAATTATTGTTTTTTTGAAATCCCTCACATGAACGTTTCTTGGAACAAATTTGGCCCAGTAATCCCTTTAAAATGCATCAAGAAATCATCTATATTGAACATAATTTTACCTTTCAAGGTTTTCCCTCGTTTAAAACTATTCTTATATTATTCCATACAGGCTGGAACTGAACTGAAACCTTTCGTGGTAGAGTTGTACATCAGGGCTTTAACAACTGACATGAATGAATTGGAACGTCAAAAAGATAGCGATGAGCCAGAAAAGGCAGCGGCAACAACATCAAGATTAGCCGCAGCTTTCTGCAACTTGGCTGACTTTTTGGATGAACACGTAAAAGTTGCTAGAGAATGCATCCTAACGGCTTTCAGTTTAGAGCCAACAAAAGACCGAATGGCTGCAATTGAGAGTTTAGCCAAAAGAAGTGGTTTTCAGGTCTTGGATACAGGTCAAGAATGGAAATGCAAACTGCACCCACCTACTCTACCTTCTGATGAAGTCACTTGGGTTTGCCCAGAATGCGGTGATTGGATGTGTAATCCAGACTTCACCGCCCCAACTAAAATCAACATGGCCTTGAACGAAGCACTACAAAATTCGGTGCTTGGAATATCTGAGGCTCTGTGTGATGATCTGGTCGTCTGCCTATCAAATCCTCGATATCAGATTCTTAGTTGGTTTTTACCATGGGATGATCTGCACAGGCTTTGTAAAATGTATTTACAGGATCCTCAGACAACTAAAAATTTCGTTACCGAACTCAAGTTTATAGATATTGATTATTCCATATTCAAAGGTATAAAGCGTGAACCTTTGGATGAGTTATCGGGAATTGAACGGGGGTATGAGCAGTATTTGGATCACAATTTTGTGTCTGATGATGAGAGTGATAGTGAAGATTCGCTCTCGCAAGATTCAAGACCTTACAGTCTTGGTAGTGATGGAGCTGGAGAAGGACCTTACTTGCCATTGCCTCCCTCTCAACCGAAATCTGACCCAAATACTCTCAAAAGTTTAAGGATGTTCAGACCAAATCTCAAAAGAGCAAAAGATAAGGAATCTTCAGATGAAATTGCTGAAAAGTTGTTCAAGCCTGATACTAATAGTGCACCTCAAGAAGTTCAGAAAACCGATATGGCTAGTTTGAGCAAGTTTCTGAATGGGGTTTGCCCTAAAGTGAGTCAGATTCCGCTTCCCAGTATTACTTCAAGTGATAACTCGAATAGTTCTGGTATTGAAGAGTCTCAGTCAAAAAACGTAAAGACTGCCACATTGTCTCTACTTGGTGGGCAGGTGGCGGAGAAAGAAACACCAATAATCCAAGTGCCCCAATTACTCAAAACCACCATAATATGGTTGAAACACCCTTCCCCCATGGAGACTCGGATCCTAACTCCAGAACAGATCCAAAGCAAAGTCATGAGCACAATGGAGGTAAAACAAGATCTCCTCAATCAACCAAAAGAGCTATTGCCGAGTGGTACGATAGAAGACAACAGTTGCAACGGGTTGACCATCAAAGAGCAGGATTTTTGTACTCCTTGCCCGGAGAGCAAAGTGGACTACACGGAAATCGACAAGCGAACTCAATCACCACCACTAACGAGTACAACTACAACTCAAACGCCTCAACTACCAGTTTCAATTCCGATATCAGAAATGTTCCGTCTCCATCTAAATCGTACTCCGTTGAAAGCAACCCAGCAGGTTCAGACAGACCATGCAGCAGTGGAAGAGTCACCATTTCATCCACAACCAGTCAACAATCATATTCCGCCTTCACCTTTTCTACTCCTCAAAAAATCCCCTCAGAATCCAATGGATTCCCAGATCGAAAGTCAACTCTCAATTCTCCAACGAAAAAATCAAACCAGCCAGCCTTCCCTCAGTCAACCTCAGTTACCTGTTCTATTACATCGAGTCAGTCCACTAAGTTGCCCTTCACCTCCACCGAAGCCACTGGCAAAGTCGAATCAAAATTCAACTCTGGTCCCACTACAGATCACCTTGGTGAACATCAACAAACTGAAGGAACCTGTTCTGAATCCAGATCAAGTTCCTGGCGAAGTGAAACAATGTCGAGGCCAATCGAAAAAGGAACGATCTCAAACTCATTCAGAAACAGAGGAAACTTCATCAATGAACATCAACACACTGGAGGAATCTGGAAGTCTGGAGCCACAGGTCCCTGCCAAAGTCGACCCATATCTAAACCATCTGAAACAGGACAAACTCGCCCAAGTTCAAAATTATCAAAAAATGAAGGAACCCTTTGTGAAACTGGAACAATTAGTTCTCACCAAGGTAGGTCCTTCGCAAAAACAATTGGAGAAAGTGCGAAGTCACAAAGTAAATCATCATCTCAACCATTGGGAAAAGGAGAATTTTCACCTGGAAAACGTCAACAAACTGAAGCAACCTTTTGTGAGTCTGGAACAGTTGGTTCTCCCAAAAGTAGAAATATGTCCAAACCATATGAAAGAGCAGGATCCTCCCTCATTGAAGTTAGACAACCTACATCATTCCTCACTGAATCAGGAACAACTACATGCTATTCAGTCTACACAGAATCAGACAAACTGTATTCAATGTCCCAACCAAACTCACAAAGTGAACCCACAATTACTAAATCTGCCTCTAGAAGTGATGGATCATCCTGTACTGGGCTCCAATCAGAGACCATTAGACAATTACTCTTGTCAGTTACCAAATCTGTCAATAGAGAAAGAGACCCCAACCAACAACAACGAAGCTCTTCCAAAAAACTCCAGTCCAGCACCCAACCCCTATCGACTACCAACCTGGATTCGAACAAGGTGGTCAACGTATTTGTTCCAGAAGAACAACAGTCAACAGAAAGAAATAAGCGAATTGGAGAACACCAGCATGTTAGTAGACAGCGCCATGTCGGATATCAAGCATATCAATCAATTGGAGGAAAAGGAGAAGATCAACAACTTGGGGGTCATCCAATTGGAGGACAAACTCAATCGGGAAAAGTTGGAAGACAGCAAACAATTGAAGAGGAAAAATTCGACGGTCAACAGTCAATTGGAGGGTATTGGCATGCAGGAAAACAATCAGGAGGGAAGCATCGAGATGAAACAATTGGTCAACATGTTGAAAAATCACCAAATGTCGGAAATCAACAGCCGATTGGAGGACAACAACCCACCGGAATGCTGCAGACATTCGGAAGTCATCAACAAACAGAAAAACATCCAGTTGGAAGAGAGCAACCAGTTGGAAATCAGAGAGGTCAACAGCCAACTAGAACCCAGCCCAGTTCAAGTACAGGAGGAACAAAAACTAACAAACAGCAGTCTCATGCACAATATAAAACTGTTGGACGTTCGTATAGAGGTTCCTCAATTGGAGCTCTGGACAGAAAAGTATCGGTTGCTCCAAACGGAACCAGACTGCTCCAAGCAGCACTACAATCAAGTGCACAAGGAGCTTGTAGTCAGTCTAGACAGATTGAAACTACCTCTCCCCTCCCCATGCAAGAGTGCGCGCAAGGGTCAATCATTCCAAATTTGCAGTACCAAACAAGACCAGTTGCAGACACAAGAAGAGCAGACGAAACAGAAGCTATTGCAAGACATCTCTTGCAGTTTGCCCAAAGTTCGCAAACTCTCACAGAGTTCAGGCAAACCCAGAACCAAAACAACTCACAACTCGCCCAAGCGTACTCCAGCAGTGCATCTCAAGCAACTCCAGGCGGTGTCTGTAGTTTTGGACAAAATGTCTGTCACCAAGATACCTCAATGCAGTCTAAGTACGGAGCAGTACTTGGACCAAATCCAGTACCGTTCTATTCCCAGCAAGGACATGGGATGGGCCAAATGGGAGGGCAAGTGCTGGCCAGGACTGATACAAACCAACTTAGAACCATTTACGGAGGTTCAACAGGAAGTTTATCCGAAACCGAGCAGATTCAAAATCGGAAGCCAGATGAGTTGTGCGGAGATGACGAATTCCTTAGCTATCTTGGAGGATTCAATAAGAACTGACGATGGGTTCAAGATTGATGAGATTTTGCCCGAACTAGAAGAGGTACCTCAGTGCAATAATGATATGAGTAGAGATAGCAATATGGATGTTACAGGAGATGAATATTTATTTGAAGATGTTTCTCAGTCTGAATCGCGGAATTCTGATGCTGGAATTTTCTCAAATAATGTATTTGAAGATAAGTTGGAGAAGTTGATTCTTCATAATAATAATGACGACAACGTCAAAGATGTTGAACAGGTGATAAAATATTCTGAAGATGAGTTACCAAAGAACTTGAACTTGACTGAAAATATTAGAACTTATGTAAACAAATCGAAAAAATCGCTAGTAACAGCGTATGAAGACTGTGTTAATGCACTGACTGGTGATGATAAATTAGATGTTTGTAAAAATGTAAATAGTATTGATAGAATAGATTCACATTCCAGTGTACAAATCGGCGAGACCAAACCAAAAGAATTAGCAGTGATTCTTCATCGCCTACCCTCGAATAAGAAACTTGATGGAAAGTGCACATCAAACAAGGAAGAATACCCTAGTATCAAAAGTAAATGTGATAGAGGAAAAACTCCTCCCAAGAATGCAAAAAGACGAAGAAGCATGGATAAGTCTGAAAATAAAGCTGGAAAAGCACCAAATTTAGTACAAAACAACTTCTCGCCTTTGCAGGATGCTAACATTCGGGTGAATCCCAGGGTATATTCTAGAGCCTGCTGTGATCTGAATAAACAAAAAGCCCTCAATATGTCAATGACTATGTGTGTGGACAAGAGTTACGCTAAATCGGTACTGGCAAAGGTCCCTGGGCTGGATAATTTTCAAATGATGAGGCCATCGAATGTGAGTCCCATCGTGAATGTTGTACAGATTTCAGGAAGCAGACAAACCCAAAATGTGCCCATACAGAACACACAGACGAGTACGCAAGTCACACCGCATATACAGAGAATCGGGCAACCGAGAATAAGCGACCAAAAGCCTGAAAACTCTTCTGTTACTCCTTCCACAACCACTGCGAGTACCACAACTACCACCATGGCTAGGGCAGCCACTACACAGCCATCTACGTTGATCAATATTCTGTCTCAGCAAATAATTCGCCCAGTATCAGCGCAGAGCAACACGGTGCGGCGTCAGCCTCCTTTGATAAATATTTTGTCCCAGCAGATCATCCGACCTTCCACCCAAAGTGTGAAGACTGTTACCAACAGTGTTGTACCAGCCATTGCAGATACCAATCAGGTGAGATATTGGTCACATTTACCGTCCACATTACATGTGGTAGTCACTGTATTTTTTTGTTGGGTATCTTTTTTAAAATTATGGATATATAGGAGGTATGACCCTCGATAGGAGACTTCTTTCATGATTTTTAATGATTGATTTCTGGAAGAATTCACAAATTCTGACGAACATATTCTCGTAAAGATATTGAAATGATACCATCATATAATATGTATATTCTTTCTCTTGAGGATTTCCACTTCATTAAATTCGAAACGCTATCGATCAGAGTTTCTTTATTTTTTAAACTAGTTGGCTGATAGCTAATGATTGTATTGAAAAAGTGTTTTTAACCGCCAACTTAGTTGCAAAGCAACCCTCGTAAGTCTAGGACTTGTATGAGTTAGGAAGACGGGGACCTTAGCTTTTTTAAGTGTCATCCGAAGCACTACTCGGCCGGTTACCGTTGAGAGTACAAAAAATGTCAATGTAAATGATGTAAAACAAGATTTGTTTTTATAGGTGTCTCAAGTATAAAAAAATTGCCTTTATATGAATATGGCGTCTGAATTTATTATGTGGACAAAATAAAGAAACTTTCATCTTTCACTAATGGTAGACAACATATTATCTTGTCGCTATAATCTTTGGATACAAGTTGTGTCAATCTTCTTCAATTAAAATTTATTGAAGAGGTACGTAATAAAGATACATTTTTTCGCCTGTCAATGGTTTGTCGCGTCTGAAGCTGGTTATATTTTTGGACAAATAAATAAGTGAATATTTTCTTCAAAATCAATAAGTTGTCTCTTTTTTTAAAACTGCAATGCAAACTCATACTATACATACAGGATTATTCATGACAATCCTATATTAAAAATATATGTAGAACCAAACAAGATAACAGTTCAATACTTCCTAGGTGTTATAAATGTTATGTTTCATCAAATCATTAGCTATTTCTGTTACTACCGGTAGTAGATGTCAAGTTTCTTATTAAAAATTATTTTTTTGCTAAATAGTCGTTAATACTTCATGAAGATCATATCTGAAAATATATAGGCCCGCATTTTTTATGTCATATTACAAAAGTTACCTAGTTTAGTGACGGAAATATCACGACCCGTTTTCGAAATATACGGGGAAAACCGAAATGGCCCGTTTTTTTTTCTTTGCGCTGGTGCCTTTATTTTTAGGAATATGGAAATGTGTTCATGAAACTTCCATCTCTGTTTTAAATTTGCTTCGATGTGCTTGCTTTGATTTTTAAAACGACGTTTTGTTGTTCATTCACCGTTTTCGAGATGCCTGTATGTTTTGTGAAATCGTACATGTTTCATTTATATTAATGTATTGCACAATAGGTTTTTGAAAGCTTGTTACGCTTAAGGATTTATTTTTCATGTAGATTTTCGCTATAATTTTATATGCTTGAATTTGATTTGAGGCTGATTCATGTAACAAGGTTGAAAGTGTAGTTATCAATATCATAATATTGGTCAATTCGGGATAGCGTATTATTTTTGTATCAGAAAAAAAAAGTGGGATATTCAATTATCTAAAACATCTCGAATAGTTCGTTATCAATTAATTGTTCCTTTTCAAACAATTTACGAAAATAGTGATCCAGACACTTACTGGATGGAGCGCGTTGATTGAGCCGGGATTTCAAAGTTATATTATTCAATTGTTAATCAATTGTTGATTTTTTCCTTGAAAATACACCGAAAATAGTGATCCCGATGTTTAGTCAAAGATTCTATAGCAAAATTGTCTATTCGTCGGCGCGCGCCGATGAATAGACACGGCCTTAATTTTTTTCCAAATGAATGCTCAGAAACTTCTTATATCTATAATTGAATTCCAAAGACTATTTGGTATCATGTCGTATAATATATCTTCACGATTACGAATGATCATCCAATATTAACCAATAAACTTACTCCTCGTGTAGTATACACTATAGTAGCTATATATAATATATACTAAATAATTACTGGGAATGATGAAATTCACTTTCAGTTACTTCATTTTCATATTACTAACTGTGATTTTTAGTTCACTTGCGATTTAATCCACAAACTAATGTAATCCGCATATGAATAACTCATAGATTCTTATATGAAAACCACTGAACTTTTTTTATAGGTGGAAAATTTTGAGTGCATGGTCACACAAACTCGGAGTGACTTGACGAGTGATCAAATATCTTATAAAAATAGACATATGGTTTTAATTCAGGGGGTTTAAGGTAATTAATTGATTTCTAATGAACTAATAACTAACTTCTATAAACAAGTATATATTATAATTGATGTTATCTCCATTCGTTATTATCTTGTTAATGTTAATATGAAGTGATTGTGTAGATTTACAAATACTGACTCATGCAGCACGAAACGAATTTAACATAAATTGAAGATATCTATAATATGTAGACTAATATGATCACCATTTAGAAAACATTTTTCCAAAACTTTATTGAATGTGCTCCATAGACTCCATTGTTTAGATTAAATGAATGTTATATAATATGGTTTGAAGGGATATAGTGTTCGAGCTCATAGCATCTATCAATAATATTCGTTTTCAATTACAGATCAAACCTGTAGTTACTACAGAACCAATCATCCTGAACCAAGCAAACAACGTAGTCAGGACTACAACCGCTGCCGCTAAATCCCCCAGTACAGTTACTCCTGGCCAAGGAGGTACCATTGTTCAGTTTATATGCAAGTCCTCCCTGCCCAAATTTCAACAAGCTTTTGGTAAAACGGTGTATCAAAATAACTCTGAATCCACCGATACTCCTTCAGCGACAGTGGAAACACCAGGCTACACCGCAATTGACACCAAGCCAAAGGTTGTTAAATCCGTACCAGTCAATATCCAACCAATACAGGGCAGTGTTATCTACAGTCGCCAGGTTCCTGTTGGACAAACGATAAGCCTCATCCCTAACAGTGGTACTACGCGTCAAGTATTTCGAATTGCTACCTCAAATCCCGAGCAACTCAGTTTGGTAAAAGATAGTGTAATTCACAGCAAAATGAGCGCTCTACTAGCAGCTGCCTTACAAGGGAGGCCTAAGAACGCTGATGGAGACATTCAAGTTGTTAACAGTGATGATGCTAAAGGTACTATCACTCGCCCTACTCTGGTTCAAAGTGCTCGGATAGTGAAACCAGTACAGTTGCAGCTGCAGCCGAACACTGTTAAAGCTTCATCACAGACGAATTTGAGCTCAACAACCCTCGAGCAATTGAGAGAGTTCGACATGGTATACAAGCAAATCAAAGAGAGGAGTAGCACTACAACTACAGAAGGTAGCAGTGGGTTGGGGGAGAACCAAGAAGTGCCCCAGCAGAGGATCAGTGTTACTTACGTTAACCAGTTGCCGAAGTATACCCAGCTGTCGCCTGTTGTTGTGGTGACTAGTTATAGTAGTTTGCAACCCGCTGCATCCCCAGCCCTGAGTGTAACTTCTCAAGGCAGTTCGAGTCCTTGTGTAACTCCAGCTTCGACTCCAACTCTGCCCAAAGTTGCTACAAAGCCTTCGTCCAAAGGCAAGACTCTGAAGACTACTCCTCCAAACAATACAGTTGTGACCAAATCGTCCCCCATTCCTAAACCTCAGCAAAAACCTCAGGAGGATGAACATACCACACAAAGGATCTTCGATATTTTAGCTGAGTATGCTGAACAATTGCGTAATTCCCCGGATTTGAACAATAAACCGGCGCCTAGAAGGAGATCCAATCCGCCTACCAACCCCAACCATAATACCAAGCGCAAGAAGAGTTCTTCGAATGTGAAGAAGTCTGGGCAGTCCAGCAGTTCCTTGGATATGGACACGGATGATATCACCATCGGCAGTGAGGACAGCTCTGGTGGTGGGGTCTTGCAACTTTCTGTGACGGATGACGAACAGTCCCAAGCCGCTACTGCCAATGCTAATGAATCCAATGGGAACTCAAGCCCACCGACTTCCAGGCCAGTCGTTTTGGCTGAGGGAGCCCCTTGTGGGACACAATCTAGGAACCTCATTATAGCTGATTCCAGTGTTGGTGAAGCATTGAAAATTCCCAATACAGCTGTCATTGTACCTGGCAGCTACATCATGCCTGTTTCGATGGTCAAAGGTAAGCGAGTAATGATTGTACGAGTGTTTTGTATTTATCGCAGAAGAGTGTTTTGTATCTATCGCAAAAGAAAATTAGTAGAGTAGAAACATTGTGTTGATTGCTATGTTTATTTTTATGTTTGTAGGCTTGGAATTTCTAAGTAGATGTTTGATTGGAATATCAAATATTTCTGTGCTTTCAAGTTTACCCCTAATTTTGGGGTTGTATTTATTAAATTAGTATTGCAATTATGTATTATATGTCATAATTCTCCTGATTCGGTATTCCGAAAAATTATATTTTCTTTTAATTTATCAGTTGTTGAAAGAAGTAAAACTGGTTATCATCCGGCTATTATGTCATTTTGACTGTATCTTATCTGGACCGAATTGTTGCCGTGATTTTGTCAGTAAACATAACATTCTGTAACATATTGATTCTCAGTTGTAAACAGAATGTGATGTATCGTTGGTTTGTTTGTTACAAGATTACATTATTAGTATCTTCCATTGCATTGGCTATAATGTTGAATGAACAAATTATCGTATTTTTCAATTCTGATCGTGGTATACCCATCGGTTAGCATACAATTTTACATGTATGTATCTTAAACACACAATATAATTGTTCTCATAATTGGCAAGTCAGATACCATAAAATATAAAATAGATTCACGTCAGTATCTAGTAGACCATGTTCCGTGATTTCTTTGAAATAATATATTTGAGAGTTCAAGATTTCTGTATCACTGTGCACATATAAATTCAGGGATGCCGAATTTTGATCGTTCAACTCGTTAGTACCCTTTTAACAGTTGGAACTGAAATCATGAATTTTCAAGATATAAGTAAAAAGATTTGATGAAAAAAATATTCCGAAGATGTTTAATGTTGAAACTGTTGAATTTGAATTTGAATGAAGACATTCTATTAATATAATAATGCATTCCATGTAAAAAATTTAAGCACAAGTGTTTAATGAGAGAATAGGTCCTACCTTGCCACTAATGTTTTTTTTTCTTGGTTTTTTGAGGCCCACCACTGCAGTTGAACTGATATCTGATGGAGCAAATACTCTCACATCAAATTACTTCATAGGAAAATATCATAAAAGCACTCGATCTCATTCCTTGCTCACTTTTTTCATAGCACTCAGCGAAATTAATGAGCCATAATTATCTGATTAATTTTCAAAACATTGTATCTATTCATTAAAACATTCTCATGGATTCCACCAGTATAATATCGATAAATTACACTCACTGAGTAGTTGAGTTACATTAATAACATAGTCTCAAGTATTATGTAACCATAGTTGTCCTTATTTCCATTTAAATATCCAATGATTTGATATTTGGGGTTTGATGTTTGCTCTGAATTGTCGTGAGAACGAAATATTCGAGCGGTCAAGAACTCTTGCAGGCGGCGCTAACATTCATTTTTTAATATCATTGCTTTATTTTTTTGTTGATGTGCTCCCGACATTTCCGCCTCCTCTTAGTCATGTGAGGAAATTGAATAATGTCCTCTACAAATGTTCCATAGTGAGTGCCATTAGCGGGGCGGATGTTTCCCAATTCGGAAAACATTCCGAGCTCTCTTTCACTTCATTTTCTGGTATTCTGGATTCATTGCCAAACTTTTCGAGTTGCATTTTCTGAAAGCAGCAAAAGGCCGGTTCTCTGGCCGTATTCCCATCAGTTTTATTAATGCTTCAGTTCCTGAGCTTGAATAATTGTTATAAATTCTAAGATGGTTGATCTGAACACTGAACAGTTGGCTGCCGTTGCATACCTCAGGGTATGTCTGTTAGTATTGTTGACAGTTTCAATAGTTTTCCCCTTTCTACTTTATGGCCAGCAAAGTTGACAAAACGGCATCTTCGAATTGATATTGTTGATGATACCTTGAACGCCCTCCTAAAAACATTGTTATGATATGAGCCAAGAAGAATACTAACACTTTACTCATGGATAGTGCAGCTTCTCATTCAATCCATAATAGGTCCTATGATAACCAAGTTAGAAATATAGCCCAATTAAAAAACCGGTATCGAACTATTTGTCAGTCTAACAACTAAATTCAATGTGAGGAGTTTCAATGTTTTAATTTCACTTTATACAGGTTGATTCATTGCACAATGCGCATACAGTTAGGGAAGATGGAGGACACCAAGGCGCTTTCAAATTGACCTATATTTTATGGGTCGATTGTTCTTTATAACCAAGATACAGGATGATTTGTTAATGTTTCCATTTTTTTCTTTTCTTCATTATGTTTATCGACACCACTATGCATAAAGAACATACCTACGTGCCAAATATTACTAAAATGTATAGGGTGGTTCATAAGTTATAATCAATAGAAAAAATTAACCAATCATCCTGTATCTTGGTTATAAGGAAGGATATACCCATGAAATATAGGTTATTTAGAAGCACCTCGGTGTTCTCCACCTATACCCTTACTGTATAAGTATTTCCCAATGAATCATACTGCATACTTTCGTTATGTGTATTTTTTATGTGTAAAGTATGTTCATGTAGAATGAACTCATTAGTTTAAAACTGTTTTTGTCCTGTATATAATTGATTTGTAATATTTAGTGCCAATAAACTTTTATTTATTTTTTTCTTCACCTCTGTTTTATTTTGTTTTTTGCTTCCTTTTCATTTTTGCATTATGTTTCTTCAGTAGTTTTCGGTGTTTTGTCACAGTTTTGTTATGATTTGCGCAATTTTAAGTGGATACAATTTGAGGTTTTCAGTCTGTAAGAGTGTTTTGAATATATCATCTTAATTACAAATCTAAACATATACCTGAAGTTCAAGAAAATTCATCGTATGTAATTGCCAAATAATTTGATTCAAAACATTCCTATACAGAAGTGTGAATCATTGATTAGTTTGTGTTGCTTTTCAAATCTCATAATGATAGTAACACTGGTGCGCATTTTTGTGATTTTGCTCCTTCAATATTGTGGAATCAAAATACACCACCGTTTCTGATCTTTCTCAAGAAATTATAGCCTGGCATATTATAAATTGTCTATATAATTCTTGAGTATGAATCTTGATCTGGTACAAGAACTTTGGATTCCGGTTCAATAAGGTAGGTCAGAAGTTATAATTGTTTTCATATTCGTATAGTACTATAACTAATACAATGTGATTCGCACTAACATGCGGAAAACTAAGTATGTAGTTGAAAAACATTAGACCGAACAAATAACATATTTTGTAGCAATCCGCCTCGGTTTCAACGCTGTCTAGGGAATTTTCATATGTAATCACAAAACAATATTTTCTTTACCGACATCAAATATGAATTTAAGAAAAATATTTGTATCAACAGTATATATTCAGGAATGTGGCAAAAAAACTAAATAATTTTTGCTGTAAATTTGTTCGGGTCTATTAGATTTGCGAAAATCCATAGGCCGCTAGCATTCTCACTGTAACGATGCGTACAAGATGGGTTTCTTGAAATGAATCATCTTGACTTTGAGTATGGGTCGATACTACCTACCACCTTTTTGTATATAAAATGAAGTGTCGGATTTATGAAATTTTACAAATAAAATATAAAAAATGTTCATGACTTTTCGAATGGGATATTCAATCGTTTTTGCTAAATTATTCAAACGTTTTCGCAATAAACTATAATTTTACGTCAGATACGAAGATTGTTGGGACTAGCGAGACAAAGTAGGCAATTCGAGTTGACATCGAGGTATACCTACCTTACAAAATTAGCTGAAAATATTGATTACGCTGCCCGTAAAGAACGATTTACTTTTCTCGAATTTCTCATGAATAAATAAGCAACAATTTGCCAATTTTGTATTTGATACTTTTCAAATAACTGGCCAAAATTCAAGTTCAGACTTGACCCTTCGTGTACAGGGTGTCCCAAATTAGTACAAAAGTTGTGTATTTATATGCGTAACAATATAGATTTTTATTTACTGTAAATATACTTCGAAGTTAAAGAGCATGAAAAACAGTTGTGAGAATGATTCTTAATTTTTGTCGTATCGATTGAAATAAAGCAAATAGAAATTTAGGTTTTTTGAGAATAGGTACCTCAAAAACTGCAAAACTTTAGATACATTTCTTGGCGGCATATTGTTGCGCATATAAATACATAATTTTGTCCTAATCCATATACATATACTGCTGAAATACTAATACAAGCAAACAAACAGAATTGTTGGGCACTATACGCAGATGATACTGCGATAGTCCCAAGGTCCCTCAGTCCTGAATTACTTAGTGACTCTCTACTTACAAGAACAAGTTGACGTGATCGAAAGATGGTTTTTCGAATGGAAGATAAAAAAAAAACGCTAAAAAAAAGCCAGGCGGTAATGTTCACGATGAGAAGAGGGAAACTGTTTGGACACGTTGAATATCTAGGGTCACTCTAGACTCCAAACTAACGTTTGCACCGCACGTTAGGATCAGACTAGGTCTTGCCAAAGCTGCTAGGCAGAATAATAACAATAATAGTTTATTCTGCAACCGACTATAGGACGTAGAAGCAATATATGGCCCTAAAGTTGAAACTAATCCTAATAAATATCGTCCTAATGCCAATAATCTTGTATGCATCATGCGCTTGTGGCCCCCACAGAGCGCCAACATACAAAAAACTAAGAAACAACTACCTACATTCATTTTTCAATGTATCATTGAAAATGACGGTGAATGCACCATATGGTATATATGTCCAATAGATTCATCTATAGGGACCTTCACATCGAGGACGATCATGTAAATAGGCACGTAAGACACCACACAGAGATTATGTTTAGAAAAACAAAAATCCACGTGAATCCACTCCTACATGACCTGACAAACATCGCACTGAGTCAAGACCCAAGATTCGGCAGAATCCAATACAAAAGACTAATACATCAATTACGAAGCCAATAGTTGCCAAAAGAATAGACTTACAAACGGAACACAGGAACTCCAACCAGACAAACTTCTTTTTTCAAAATTAAATTTAAAGAAATCCCGCTAGGAAAGGAACCACCATGAAAAACAGTTAATGCAAAAAAAACAAATGTTATTAGACCTAGAGATTTTAAGAACGAAAACGCAACATGGTTGAAGTCCACTCGAGGAGAGAGTGGGGGTGGAAGGAAATGGGGATGGGGAGGTATCATAAACCGCAAAGTGGTTTATGGCGCTACCCGATCCTGGGCATTCAACCTCATGGGGGGGGGGGGCATATTACATGGTAGTGGTTACCGAGTTTCCCATGTTGGCCCGCGAATTTGGGACACCCTGCACATGACAAAATTTTTGATAAGTATAAGTACGTTGTTAAATGATTCGAACTGCATTTTTACATTTTTGAATCGAATTGAAAACCGTTTCATTGATTTGTCACAGTATGCTTGTTTTTGAGGTGGCACCACTCCAAAATGGTGAACCAAAAACGAAAATACTAATTCTTGTACAAGGGAGAGTAAGTTTATATGTATGAATGAAATTCGTTTTCTCAGTCACTGAGGTAAATTATAGGTAAAATTCTTGACGCTGTAAATTTGGAAATAAATGCATGCACTGTGTATTAGATTCTGATATCCTATCAGAAAAATCAATTTTTGTATACAAAGACTTTTTAAAGACCCTGTATAAAATAGTTGAATGAGGGTTCATATTGAGAGACGCATTATGAGGTTTAGTACAATCTCGAAATTCATCAAAAAGTACGAACATTTCAGTTCGCATACTGGTGCACAGTTTTTGTTTCCGCATATGAATCACTTTGTATTATATAAAATGCCGATGTTTCCTTAGAACATTTTTTTTATTGAAGGTGGCCAACAAATAGCTGTGGTATCAGGGGGTAGCAAGATCCTGGCCACAGTTCCCGCTAGGTCGGGCCAGAACATGGTATTTTTTCAGAGTTTCATGAACCAAAATCGAAAAGGTGCCATATCGGCCATGAAATACTCCACTATCCAACCAATTTCCGGAATATCATCTCAAAGCTTGGCCGGCGTGAGTGCCCAACCCCCTGTTATATTACCTTCAGCAGTAGCCCTCGGCCAGCCATTAACATTGAAAAAGTTCGGGGATGACAGAGAAGGTGGGGAGCTGCTCCTCACAATTTCCCAACCAAAAGAGGAGCCCAGCGACCTTCATGATATTCCGCAGCCTGATAGCAGCACCAGTGTTTCTAGTGATAGTATCGACATAAAAATGGAAGATCCGTCTCTGCAGGGAGATCATCAAAATGAGAAGATATTCCATCATGGTTATCAGAAATCTGTTATCACGAACTCCATTGGAACATCGGTCATTGCAACAACTTCTTTGCAACCCACGAAAGAGCATGATAATCATCATATAATCAATTTGAATTCTGCTAATAATATCAAAGGTAAAGTTTATTGAACTTGAAACAATTACAGCATGCTTTGTGCCATATTCAAACATTGGTACAAGTCAAAATAACAACTTAAAAGTGGGTGTCCCCTGCTTTGAGCAGGAAATTATAAACGATAATGGTGGATTTATAATCTCAACTAAACCAAGAATTAAATTAATAACCAAGCATTAAGAAAGATGAATACAGGAAAATCCCATCATTTAAATTAATAATGAGGAACTAAGAAGATGGTCATCATTCATCTTTTCAACTAAGAATTAACAATTATGAATTCAACACATGCGCATAAGGCATATTTGAACACAGAACCATTTCTTCGCTCTGAAATTCAGGCACGGAACAATAAAAAAACCAGTAAAAAACCTAATTCTTGAATGATGTTTATAAACACCTTCTTAGTTGATGTAGTTATAATTATTAATTGTTAATGGAATTCTTAGTTTAGTTGAGTTTATAAATTCACCATAACTTGCTTCCATCAGGACTAGATTTAATTATCTTGATGTTCGAGTTCTGTGAATCCAAATTGGCAATGTCAACTTACCTTTTTTAGATTTCTGATCACTACTTTATGGAAAATATCGTGCCAAAAATATTGTAGAAGAATTATCGTATCATTGAAACTCGATAGGTCGCACTGTTTTTGAGAAAAAAACCATATTCGATTAGATAAACAGTCATTTGAAGCTTCTATTCCTTTCACAGAAAATCCTTTCATGTACGATTTTGTATTTTATTTCATCATCAAGAAACTTGCTTCTGCGGAAACACCACAGAAGTTTAGGAAGTTTTGCAATAAATCGTTCTTTGAAACACATATAGTTTTAACTTGAGGAATTTTGTTTTGTTAAAAGGCTTTGGTAATAAATGGAAAAATAGTAGTATGTTTCACACCATTGATCGCGTAAAAGTATCAAGACGTTTGTTTAGGTAAATGAAAAACCCCCTTCAATTTTTGACAAGGAATTGCCCCCTTAACACCTCTACACAAGACCCTATTTGATACTTACTTGACAACATCCAATATGATCATATTTACTTTGTATTTCTTAGACATGTTTTTTTAGTTGAAACAAAATCAGGCGAGCGGATGCAGTCAGTTCTTGTAACTGCGTGCTCTTCGAATGGACCAATGTTGTCGCACACTACTCCTAGGTACCGGAAACCAATGGAAATTGCTAGAACGAATAATAATGATATACCCATAAAAGAAGAATTCCTCAATAATGGAGAAAAGGTACCTACACTTTCATTGGTTTATCTAACAATATTATATGTCTCTTCTACAGCGTCCGTCGTGAAGTTGGCTACGCATATGAGAAAAAATTATCGAAATTTCTGAACATTTGTGAACTGAGAAGTATGTTGCCTATGTGGCCTCAGATTTGGTAGGAATTTTAAAAAGTTGTCTGTGGTGCCGAGATTGAGTTCAAATAACAAATAGTAGTTGGTTTAAATTTTATTCACGGATTGAGAATACTGAATAAGCTCATTCGCACCAATATACAGGGCATAACTACTCTTAGTGACAAGACTAAATCGTGTCTATTGTGATTTTGGTTGTCAAAGCTGTTTCCAATTAAAACAAGAATGTATAATATTTCTTAGTGAATTTAGAGGATAAAATGGTATACTTGTTGTTTTTTATCAATTTGATTCAAAATTGGTACATGGGGTCCAAACTCTATTGATGTTTTGATATCTTGATAATTTGACCCATATTTCGGCACCACAGACAACTATTTTCTCAACTCTCGCCATATCTGAGGTAACGTGATATAAGTCGTAACGAATTTTCTAGTTATCAGATATACAGGAACAAACCGCCATTAGAGTTTCTAGAAATTAAAAAATCACAATTTTTTCCATATATATCCAACTTCATGACGGATGCTGTATATAGGTAGTCATTTTTACCTTCACTCACATTTTAGTAATCGCAATTGCATTCGTTAATCTTCTTTATGACAAATTATTTTTTTTTATAATATAACTATGTTTCCACCGTTCTACTCAGGGATAGAAGTTCGAATTTTCGCTTGTAATTGTTTTTATTTTTCAAAAAACGTTATCAACCAGCTCATAATTTTTACTGATATCTAAGTACCATGTCCGTTGCAGGTAAGTAATGAACAGAAGACATTCAGGAGCAACACAACTTACTACGTTAACAAAATGAAGAAGATAAATGCAGAGTCTCAAAAAATTGATGGCGAAATGCAAAAGCAAGCTGCAATAGAAAGGGAATTGAGACTTCAAAAATCGTTATCGGAAGAATGCGAGGATTTGGGAGTGGATGAACCGAGCACCAGTGACCTGTTTCCAGAAGCAGATCTTCTATTCGATTCGAACCATTCCCCATCTTTCGATCAAACATCTCAGGATATCATCAAAAGGGTCCCTCCGAACCATGATAAAGAGGATGTGAAAGATAGCATGAACTTGTTCAGCGACGACGAGAACTCGAGTTCGCTGCGAGCAGACTTGTTCGAATATGTTGAGTATCAGACTGTCGAAACGGCCTTGAATTATCAAGCGAGACAGTTGATGAATGGCAACAATGCGGAGTCTGGCTCTTCGGGCTGTGAAGACAATACACTCCTAGCGAAATGTGCAACAATGTCGGAAGTCACCTTGAATTCCCCCATCTCCCCGGAAATGTACCAGGAGAGTAGTTTACATAAATACAAATTCAAATACAGCAACCGCAAGAGGGGGGACAAAATGAGGCAGAGCGATTTCGGTGGGGAAGTAGTTTCCAGTTCAGAGGATACGGTCGGCAGCACAGAGTTGGGCAAAATAAATTGCGACGACGAGAATTACAAGGTGGTCCATGTGGCCATTACGAAAACCGATTTCATGAAGCAGGAGGAGAAATGCGAGCTGCACTGCGACGATGACTTGGATTCGACGAGTGGAAGGGGTGCCAGGAGAAGTGTGAGGAAGTTGTGTTCTTGCTGTAATGGCATGCAAGACGGTAGCTTAAATAAGAAACGCCCCCCCACTTCCAGACCTCACACGCCCGCGGCTCCGCACAAGAAGGCCTTTCTCAGTAAGAAGAGATAGTGCACCTTTACATTTTAGCAAGTTCTTATTGAACTACCCCGCAAATGAAACTGAAAATTGAGAAATGTCTTTGCATACAGAGTTATCTTGGAAACGAATGAATGAATAGTTTTCTGCATCTATAGTCAAATTATTTTTTACATTGAAGACAGTTATGGACTGACTTTTTGTTCAGAAGAATATAATCTCTCTGTTATATTTATTGCAGCTTTTTTGAAATTATATAATTTCAATGTAATACATCGGGTAATCCTGTTGCAAATTGTTATAGTAACCAAATTATTATGTTAATAAAATGATGATACTAATATTCAGTACTTAGTCAAATGACAAGATCTAATCGAAATTGACAAATTATATGATTCGGTGTCGGGTTATTGAAACGCCAATTTCTCAAATCGTTGCTATATGATAGCAATATCTTCTCTAGCTGTAACCATATTGTATATGTGATAACCGAATCGGTTCGATTGTCATAACATGAAAGGTTATGCTATATTGTATATAACAAAACGTAAACAGTATCACAATGGGCATATCTCACAAAAAAATGTGATTCGAATGTATTAACCGAATCTAGTTCACTACTTCTTCCTAACCTAACTCATAGAAATAATAGACTTACGAGGTTTGCTGTGCAACTAAGTTGGCAGTTAAAAAACACTTTTCACACATTTCAAACCGTTTTTTCCTCAGAGCTTCGTGGATTTAAAAAAACATTGAACTTCATTATATTTCGAATCGCCAAAAACGTGGGAAAATTCTTGGCTGTGTTCACGGGTTATAATGTAACCATTATAACCCATGATAACCAATCACATGCGAAATCATGTCTATTCTTACTTTCTTTAGAAATTACGTTCTTTCAGGTCTATTCGTCAGAATATTTTGTGGGTACATTTGGAACCTTCGGATGATTGTCAAGAATGTCTTGCTCTTCGATTATGCTAACCTTTTTAAATATTATAGTGTCTTTATACATGAGAAGTGTTTGAAGAATTTAATTATGCGGGACAAGCACATTGGATAATAATTAGGGTGATAACGAATTGAGATAATAACAGTATCAATTGTTGAATTCAAGACTAGTGGACGTGTCCTAAAGCGTTGACGTTGTCGCAAATTTAGTCGAATTCTTAGTCGAAAAATGTGTTTGAATAAATGCTCTTCGCTTAGTAAAAATAGACTAAAATAAAAACTCCTCTCCATAGACGTATAATTTTTCACTTTTGGTCATAAATCAATTTATTCTATTTGATGTGAAACGCCTAACTCAAATGTAATGTATTCTGAATAATGCAATCATTCCACAAGAACTAGAACTCGAGTTATATTCCCTTACAGCTGATATCGTTCTTTTCCCAAACTCCTATTTAAAGAGAAAATTGGCTTATCCGAGAAAAAATATTATTTATATATCAAAGTAGTAAACTATCGATTAATCACGAAATCTTAATAGAATTTTAAAAGTTTCAAAATAATTTTAAATAAATTTTGGCCACAACATAAATATTCTTATGACTTGTATCTATTCGACTTTCACCTTTTTATGACACTCAATACACGAGTTTTGAAGTTGTATGAGAGCTTAAACAAGTTTTTTTTCGAATTGAGAACATTTTCAAGATTCTTACGGAACTTTGAAATGCAGAAACATTTCAGAATTTTCATTTCCTTGGCTGAGTAGTCAAGTTGTTGGTTGTTTTTATTGAAGTTGGGTCGCTGTTCACACTCTAGTACAAATGTTTGTATTGGCAGCCAGTGTTTTGCCACGGGAGACTCGATTTCTTGTATAGTCATTGCTACGTTTGCAATCTTTTTAGTACCTCTAATTGTAAATTCTCCTCGTCTATGTAAAATATTCAAATTATATGTGCAGTTTGTCGTTGTATATAACTAATTTAATAGATGAATTATCACATACAGACAGCTTCAGTCTGTCTAATAAGCGGTATGCTGCTCTTTCATTGAAAATGCAATAAGTTACATGTCTAATTCAATACTGGAAACCTTGTATTGTTTATTTATACACTATTTATTCATTTATTCTATTTATTTTTGTGAATTCTCATCAAATCTGTTTTGTAATGCTGATGTTATTCCGATTTCTAGTAGATAAATATTTTGTGAAAATATTTTTTGTGCAATATTCAAAAATGAATTCGAATTGAGACACTTGAAAATTCAATCTACTTGACTATAATCACTATTTTTTAAATATGTATGTTCTTAGCGATCAGATTGAATTTTTTATTGAAATATGTGAACGTCTAGTCAGTTACTTTGGTACCTAAATTTTTGCTTTCAACAAATTACAAAATTTATATTATTATGAATTCACTTTCGCTGTTGATCTTATTTATTTTTTGTTGAATCTTTTTACTTTTTTAAACAGGTAATTCCATATTTATATTGTGAATATTTCAGTACTTTAATTGGTATTTGAATTACATAACATTTTATACTACTCACCAAGAAGGTGTAAAAATTGAAAACCTTTTCTAAATGCGAAAATACCAGTGTAATAAATAACAGGTTAGCATAATTTTTTATTGAAAGCTCCATCAGTATTTTAGTGACTTTTAACTCCCAAAATCAAAATCTGATTTTTTTTTCAAAATTTGTATCTTCAATGAAACTTCTGAGACGATCAGAACATGAATTGAAAAAGCTCAGAAATTATTATAGTATGTTGCAAAATAGAGATGTGTCTTGCAGTTCTTCGTCACATAAAATAGGAACCTTGAAATTCATTTATAAACTCTCTCTACAACATACTTATTTATAATTGGAAAATTTGAACGTTCGGAATATCTCTTCATACCATTCAAAAAATCACTGGTTTAGTTAATTGAATTCAATATTTTTTTCTATACTGATTGAATAAAGTTATAGTATCTTGTCATCTCAGAATGATTGATTTCATCCAGAAAAGATATATAGTTTTTGTATGCTGAAGTAACATCTTTATTTGAAACTATGAGAATTCCATGGGCAAGAGAAGAGTTTGAAAAACCATTTTTCTCTACTGCATAAGACAATATAATTTTGAGTGTTCTCATTTTTTAATAGTAATCTTCTTCTTCATCTTAATACTCACGCCCCTTATACAAACACAAATGTTTACTCATTCTTGCAGGTAAATTTGATATTAATACTCTTAGTATATCCGCTTTCTACAATTACATTTTGTGAATAATTTCAGCACAAAGTTAGTCTGCCGAAGATATGTATGAACTTAGCGATGAATACTTGGAGTGTTAATGCATACTTACCTATAATTGATAAAATTGTGCCAATATTATGTATAATGAGTAATTAAGTGATAGCCGTTTAGCAAATAACTTGGGACAGAAATGATAGATTTCAAAACTTGGTATATCAGACTATATATTCTTCCTATAATAATTTTGGAATCTTGTTTCGTTATAACTAAAAGTGATGCACTGAATATCCGAAATTCTGTAATTCTCAGATATGTATTTTTTCTTAAAATTCTCAATCGCTTTGAGACTCGTACTACTGATATTCAGGTATGAGAAATATTTTGTTTGAATTTTAAGTTCTCTATAATTGAGAAAAATTTCGACCACGATTCAAATTCTCACATTGTTTTTGACGTATAATATGTTATGTATCATCAAAACTATTCATGATTTTTACGAAGTTTTGATACAAGCAGTCGTAGTACTTCTCTAATGAGAAATCCTAGTTATTGTAATTATTTAAAATGAATTTTAGGAATAGTATTGTTTATTTATCAGGATGCATTGGTGAATGATAATAAAATAGTGCTTATAATTTGTAAGATTAAAGAAAAAGTATTACTTTATCTACTCTAATGATTATTGTACTGATATAGTTCTTTTGATTAAAGATTTTGGAAATATGACCCTATTTATTTATCCCTGTCATTTAGGTATTTTTTCCAATGGTAGAGAAAACGGCAGCCTCAACGCAACCACCTGGAAGGTACTGAGGAGAACATCCCAAGGAGCTTTTTCACCATTTTTGTTGATATCCAAAAGCCGAAAAGCTAAGAAACATCGCGTTTGTGATAAACCATAAGTCACACTACTAACGGCAAGTGGTGGCAAACCCAAATCGGAAACACTTGATGTCTCCTCAGAACCTGCAGACAGCACCAATAAGAAGCAGACCGAGAAGGCTGCCAAAGATATCTGCGTAAGAGTGTGCCTCAGAAACTAGAAAGATTTCATGCCAGCGTTAATGAGAAGAGGAAGCTAAAAGCCAACCTAAACCCCCAGAGTGAGTCAAAAGCCAAAATGTAAGTGCCAACTGAGGAAGGCAGGTGGCTTATTGCCTCGGCCTACTTCCCTCCCCCCCCCCCCCCCCCAATGTTGTTGAAAATTTCGAGTTTAATTCGCACAGAATAAGATATTTCCGGATTTTTAAGTTTACCACCAAAACCCCCCCACCCAAGGAAATTTTTACGGCATGCCATTTGTTTTCGTCGTGTACTAATAAATCTTGATGATACAGCTATAGGAAATACGAATTTCAAGTGGTTTGAGCATGTAACAATCCTCTATGTCGGTCAAAAACGATATCTTGATTTTGTGCGAGATTAACTACCATTGAATTATTTGAGAGCACATCATTCAAGGTCGGCTCAATTGCTAGAAATACATTTTGATACAAAAACATACCACATCTTCGGACGAAAATTCAAGTGAACTTGCCCCTTTTGACAAGGTCTCATGAGACAAAAAATTAGTTCATTTCACCGTTATTGGTACGTTACCATTAGGGTTGGTGAATAATAATAAAATGATGTAGGTACCTATTATGACTAATATCAGTCTTTAGGTTGTTTTTTTAATGAATTGTGAACTATATTGTGCTCATTTACTACACAAAGTTTAAATACTTTTGATGAAAATTGATCAAAATATATATCTCAAAACCTCTAGGAAAGCTCAATGTTATATTTCTTATTATTTCTTTATTTTTATTTCATATTCGTAGGGACGAAATATATATACTGATAACCAAGTTGAGAATAACAATATAAAGTTTCTAGCTTTGATAATCTAGCACAGTTCCTTCTCTTTTCGAGTATATAAAGTGAAAATAAATGATGCTACTGTTAAATAGAGAATGATAGTGACACTCTACAAATATCGAAGTTTAATCAGCGAAACAGACTAATTAATGGTCGTGATTAATCTCCTAGTGTTTTTTCTTGGTTTTCGAGGAAAATCTGCTCACACAGTAATGAATTTGAACATCAATTCCGAAAATGTATATATGTTCTTGATCAAAGCCATTCAAAGGAGATGCAATTATACGATGAAAGTATACCTACGAGAACACATACTCCAAAGAGTTTCCCTTTGATGAATGAGTGTAGAGAATCTCTTCAGCAATGAAACTCCTTGTTTAACATTACAAAATTTATTACATAAAATCATACTTTGTGCTTTCTAATTTATGTTTATGATTAACAATGTAAGTAGATGCATAATTGCAACTCTGAATAACGATAACATGAAACAAGAAACAAACAAATCAATGATACTGTAGTCAATGGTAACTGGTATATTTACACTTATGAGAAAATCACAATGACGAATGTTTATGATTTAGGACTCTTCTGCTTCTTCTCGGAAGAGGTAAGTTGACCAATATATAACATTGAACAACGCAAACACCAGCGGAAATGTAATTCTTGAGATCACGTCAATTCGCTTAGACCTTGTCGGAAACTTCGACAGCCAGGATTTGCAACAGTTAGGACGAGCTGGTTGCATGTGGATTTCGCACTGCCGGACCTTTTCTAGGCTCATTGGATCTCCGGGATGTCTAACAAGTGGTTTCTGGAGACAAAATAACCCTATTATTAACTTCATTCAGCATTTTCTATTATGTATGTAGAAATTCTCGACCTCATACTAAATTTAATATCAACAAGATATACAAATACATTCATTTGCTCACGAAGATATTTGCAGGTAAAACAAATAAATCAATGTATGAAATTGGTATCTCATTTCAATCTGTTTCACCTTGGCCTTAGTGAAATTTTAGTATGTTGCACCTAAGGTATATTTTATCATTAATTGCATGCTATATGCGACCACGATAGCAAGTTGATACGTAGTTAAAAATATTAGAAGGTTTCCTAGGCATCGATAGAATTTCGTACGTTACACCCAAAAGGTATATAAATTTATAATTCAACGCTACGTGTGATAATTATAACAATTGTATTCTTTGATATATGAGGTGTAATTGAAAATAAAAGGGGGTTCCTAGACATCGATAGAATTTTCTGAAATGTATGCGACCCATATAGCTATTTTGCATTCGTTGACATACAGAAACATATACATAATTCAGGAAATTCTATCCATGCCTGCGAAGCCCATAATAATTTCTGTCATACCCTGTATATTAACGAATACAATTGCTATCATAGTCATGTCGCATGCAATTATTAATATACCCTTATCACGAAATAATCGAATACCCCGTACATCAACTAATGATGCAGTTACTGTCGTGGTCACGTGCCACTAAATTGATAATAATACAACATAACATACTAAAATTTTTGCAAACTCTATCGACACCTAGAAACCGCCTATATGTGTGTCTATAGCCCTTTAATGAATCATTTCTCACTGACTTAGCTCATTGACAGAATCAGTTCAAGTAGCTATAATGCCTGCACGCACTATCAGATTCTTGACAAGTTAGTGAACGACGTTAATCTTTGAAATGAATTCTTCCTAGCTTTCAACTTCCCTCAGACCCCAGGAATCCTGCGATTGTGAAATACATCAGTGTTCACAGCTCTGCGATCAACCTTTCATTTTACAACTTACCATAGCAAAAGTAGCATTTTCGGTATCGATCAGATCAGATGTGGCATCCAGAGATGCAGCATGTTCGAGTTCGCATTGGCGTCTTTGTTTCTTCATGTTCTCCCGGTGCATGTCGGATCTGGAGGCGTAGTTCACCAGGGCGAACTCCAATAGAGCACCAAAAACGAATGTGAGGCACACTCCTGTCCAAACATCAATGGCCTTGGTGTACGACACTGGTGGCAACGATGCGTTTATTCCCGAAGTTTGAGTAGCCATGGTGAGCAGGGTTGTCACACCTGAAAAGTCTCTTATTATATAGGAACACTGAACAAATCGAAGCAAAATGCTCAAGTTATGTGGTTTTACTCTGGCTGTACAGCAATAGTTATTACGGCTGCAGTATTGTGACCTAAATTCTAAAAGATCAGAATCAAGTCGCGTACAGCAAAACTGCAAAAAAATATTGACTATAGTACCTACTCCAACTCTAGTGCAGGTATGAACAACCTTTCAAAAATTACTTAATCTAATGATATATATTATCCCATATAGCACACGACGTCCAGTGGACATCCATTTCAGATCCAAATGAAGTCCAAACGTCCATAGGACTTATATGGACGTTCATTGGATGTAAAATTCTGGATATTTTTTGTACTTTCATAACTGGATGTCTTATGGATGTCCATTGTACTTATAATATTGGATATGTGTCAAACAACCATATATGTACGTTATTGAACGTCTCTCGAATGTACAAAATTGGATGTTATATGTAAATCCACGACTTGTACGTTTATGTATAATCATCGAATGTACAATATTGGATGAAATTTTGAAACATCCATGAATGTACAATCTTGAACATCCATGGGATGAACAGACGAGGATCAATTTGTAAATGCACTTATTGTACGTTGTCGTTCATTCAATGGACGGATCATGTCTAATATGTCCAAATTTGTTCGTCTATTGTACGTACAAACATGGGTGCTTATTGGATGTCCCAAATTGTTAGTTCAATGGACTTCGACTCCAGACCATTTTAAGACCAAACATTCATAAACGCATGATGTATATCCATTATGTACAAATATGAACAAACATTGTGTGTTTAAAATTGTATGTCCGTTGTACGTACGAAAATGGACAAAACAGGGATATTAGTCAGAAGAGAAGAAGAGTGAAGAGTGTGAGGTTAGGTTAGTGCATGGTTATAAGGTTATATCACCTCGCCTTTAGCATGGTGAAAACTAAATGAATATTATATTTCTAGTTTTCTGTTACTCTTATTTCGTTATGTTGTTCGCTATAGAAGAAGTACGGATTCAATGTTCACAAAGTTTTCATCGTTTTTATACAATAGTGCCAAGAAGCTGACTGAAATCGAAGAGGTATTTGGAAAAATCTGATTTTCAAACAACAGTGAGTACCTATATGATGCATGATTGAGATATTCTTTATTGCTTTTGAATATTCCTATTTTTCAGAGAAATGAATAGTCCAATTCAATGAAGATATGCATGTCACAGCTCCAACCTCCTGACCAACTTATGACTATGAAAGCTGAAGCTATACCAACTTAGTTTTCATGAAACAGAACATAAATTAAAGTTCATGATAATAGCTGACATAATAAAGTGAGTGAAATATCAGGTTTAATCTTGAATTCAGTAGATGTAGGTATATCAGGATTGTTTAAATTCATTCAACAATATGCAATTCCCTTCCTCATCATTCATATATATTTATAGATTTGATAAACTCATTTGCAAGATAACTTTCGCTACCCTAATATCCATTATTCAACTCAATTTCATTAGTAGTAGAAATGGTTATCATCAGTACTATAGCATCCTACATAAGATTTGGCCAATTCATTGTATCCTATTCTATTTTTCTGTGTTTAAATTTATAGGAAGGCAATATTACAGCGATGCTTTGGAAATACATCATGAAATGGTCAAGAAGAGCCTTGGAATGAAAATCAATCTACTATCTTGCTCCCTCTGTTCTGTTATGATGTTCAAGGTATATATTTTGTTAAATTTCTATCATTTATTTTTTGTCTCCTGAATTTTGTATCTATTAGTTTTTGTTTTTATATGTCAGCTATTGGGTACCTACTTAATTAACATATTGTATTTATTACATCCATTCATTACATTCAATTAATTTCATTAAAGAATATTGATTTCAACAATTTTCAGATTTATTTTTCCTGACTTTTCAGATGTCTATGAACTTATTCAACATCCAGGTTGTACGTACAATGGACCTTCTTTATGTATGTACATTGTGCGTCCACGACGTACGTACATAAGATGGTGTTATATGTACTATATCTGTACATTAGGTGGACCTATTCTGGACTTTAATGGACGTATAAGTTTCATCTTGTACGTCCAATAGATGTTATTTATGTACGTCCATTGGACGTCCACGGTGTACGTACATAAGACGTTATTTCCAGTGTATCTGGACATTTAATGGACCTATTCCGGACCTTTTTGTACGTAACCGGATGTCCACTGGACGTCTCTGAGATCCATGATGTACATCCATTGGATGTACATTAGACGTACGTGTGCTATATGGGATTAACCAGGCGTAAGCGAATATGGGTGCCCAATGAGTAAAATATGAGGATACTTAGCACCCTAATGATCGAATGAGTATACTTACAGCAGAACACAAGCTACTCTGCGCTTGACACATGTATGAACCGATAATTATGTTATTTCACAAAATATACATATATATATTTATGTTGGACAGGGAAGAGTGTGGTCTCGATAGCTCAGTCCTTATATCTACAGATAAAACTTAGAAGGTGAACACATGGAGCTTAGCAAACAACCTGCAAATAACTGGTGTTTCGCCTATCGTGCGACATCAGGTGGTTCTTTCCCTCGTGGGTTCCAAAGTGGAATTTGCTGCAATCATTTGGGCAAAGATGTTGGTTTTTTATTGTGGTGTTGTAGCCAATGAGCCATCAACTCAATTAACTAGAAGTGGAATTTCGTATTCCAAATGAAAACGGGGACCATTTGGTAATTCAATGAGCTTTGATCTTATTTTCATGTTATATGCTTCTTTTGATGTTATATGCTTCTTTTGATGCGTCTTTTGTTTGATTGCAGTTGTGTCTGGCTACGACATAGTCCTGATGTTATCGTTTTATGCACTAGGTAATATACACTGTGTCCAAGATAAGGATGTATAACATATGGGGATGATAGTTTCTCTGAAACGAAACGTCGTACGGAAAATCTCTCAACCCTGTTTTGTGGAGATTTAAATGTGGCAACAAGAAAGTGTCTTGTGTTTTCCCATATCTATTTAAATAACGTCAGAAAAAAATGAAAACGAATTCGTCAAATTTCGGTTTTTAAGGCATATCTCCGGAACTACTCGGAATTTCTAAATCAGGCTAAACAGCATATTATTAGACTTGAACATGCGAAACTTTTCTCTCATTTAACTATCTTCGTATCTCTTGGACACACTGTATAATATGATGTATAATATGACTGGTTCAGAGCAAGTTTTCAATCCAAACTGAACAATATTTGTAGTATCATTCACTATATATTCATAATATGAACAATTTGGGTTACTATACAGGGTGCCCGTTTTTCGAGCTGTTACCTTATTGGGGATCTCAGTTATTTTAAGATATATGAGGTCGGTTGAACTATATAGGGCAAAGTTTCGCATTTTATTCATGCTGAACAATTATCTGGAAGAACATTTGAAGTGTCATCTTTAGTTTTCGAATTATTGAAAAAAAAGGGAAATTTGTTATTTTCGTTTTTATTTTTTCCAGCGTAAACGAAAAGTACTGGTCATTTTTAACTACGACGTTCTCGAGGCACTTTTTGCAAGATATCTGAATCTGTCATTGTATTTTCTAAGGTGTTATCAATGTCTGAGATACGTAACAACACTTAATTTTAATTTTCCTCATGGCCGCCATATGAGATTTTCAGATTGTTGAATTCTGTTTTTTCCTGAATAACATGATAATATATCACCTTAAAAGTATGTTTGAATCTTACATTCTAATCAGTTTTATTCAGAAAGAGTGCTTTGGAAATAACACCAACCATTTTGTTTAACAAACTAGATTTTGAATTAGGAACGAAATGATAGGTTAGAAAGTTTTATTCACCATCCACCTTTACACGCAATTTCACTCGTTTCCTCAGATTTATATTTCTTCTTCTTAGCTCATCAATATCGATATGGGTACGATTTTAAGAAATCTATCTTAGTTTTCCATTGATAATAATCCAGTATTCACTCTTCTATAGTTTATTATTGATTCTTAGAATTGTACTATTTGTGCCCCTCGATCGAGCTATCCAGAACTTGAGGAAAAGAGTAACATTTTGTTTATAAGTGAACCGTGAAATAGGTATTTGAGTATCTATTGTACATGTTCTGAATATTAATTTTACTTGTTTGCTGAAAAAGTAAGGTTAGGGATGGTTGTTGCCACCGAAAATCGTAAAGTCAGAATACTTCGACTTGATTGTTGGATTATTGGAAATGTCTGCTACTTGAAATTGGACCGAGGAGCAATAAGTAACGTTCCTGATAAATCTCCATAAAAGCAAAAAACTTTTGTATAACATATCAGACATGAAGATTACCATGAGAGAGATAAGATGTCAGATGCATTGAATGATATTGCTAGTAACGCAGTTCAATAGGGAACTGAGGTAGTTAACTATTTGGATCTACCACTCTGATTTCTTGAAAAATCATTGGTAGGCAATATTTCTTCTTTTGAGCCATTGCCGTGTCCATATTTTATTCGTTTATTCTTCACTAATCTCGGGGCGCGCAACATTTACCATTAAATATATTTTTAGCGGTTTTCTGGTATATTATTTATATTGATATATTGTTGAAAAAAGGTGATTGGATCTTGAATGTATTTCTCTTCCGTTATGATCAATCAATTTTTGAACTATTTGAACCGAGATTTGAACAAACTTCTTCAAATCGTTTGAACAGGATTTTTGCTCATTTCAAATATTTGAATCAAATAGACAGAAATGACGTCAGGTCAACAAAATTTGATCAAATAGTTTGAGATCGTGAGACACGGACTTAACATATTTTGTTTTGCGAAGAAAAAACATTCTAGCTTATGCAATGTTCTCAATTCAAAACTTCAGTTTTCAATGAGGTGAGCTTTCAAATTCGATTGAACTGTCAGAATTTAGCTTGTTAACAAAATTGTTGGCGTTCTTTCTAAGCACTATTTGCAAAAACTGACCGCAAAAAATCGATCATATCGTGTGATACATCATTGTAATCAGGAAAAAAAAAAACAGATTTGAAAAATCCAATATGACACCCATACAAAAACCAAAGTTGAAAGTTTTATCTCCGGCCTGGAGAAGACTTTGAAAAATACGTTATAAAGTGCCTCGAGAACGTTCTAGTTGAAAATATTTATTCTTTTGGTTTTCGCTTCAAAAAATAAAAACGAAAATTTAAAATCTCCGTTTCTCCAATAATTCGAAAACTGAATATGACATTTCGAATTTCATTTCAGATAATTGTTTATCATGAGAATGCATAACTCTGCGCCAATTTAACCGACTCGTATCGTTTATGTAATAAATGATGAGATCCCTATGGTGAAGCTTGAAAAAGGGCACCCTGTATAAATATGCTTTTGTGTCATTTTGTACAACTGATTATATCGGTAACCATTATTCAGATTTCTTTTATTGTATGTACATGTTGATTTCGAAACATGGCCCATTCGAAAATGTTATCAGCAATGTTGCCACGTCTTCAATTTTTCTGAAATTCTTGTCGATTTTATTCTTTCAAATGACAAACTCTGTATAGTTGAAAGATAATGCCTCAGCGAATTCATTGATTTATCATTTTTTATTTTTATTTTCAATAACAGAGAAATCTCAAAAAAAAAAGGATTGCTGAACCATATAGCCCCTCAATAATTAGATTTTTCAGATATATCTGTTATGGAAAATAAAAATTACAAACATTATCAATGAATTATCTGAAAGATTTTCTTCAAAATTTCATAAAAATATATAGGTTGTGTCATTTGAAATAATAAAGTTGACAAGAATTTCTGAAAAATTGAAAACTTGGCAACATTGGCGAAAACATTTTCGAATTCGTCATATTTTGAAATCACCCTGTACAAAAATTAGAAATATCAACAAACGGTTACCGATATATTTTCACTTGGTTCCACACTTTTGCCCATCGCACTGTATATCACATAATGAGCTCAAAACATTACATGTTCACTTACTCTGTTAAAGATGTTGAGAGTTCAGGTTATAACTAATATCCAATGATTCCACCATGATTCGATGGAACAAAATAATTTATGTATCAAGGGAATTATAAGGGACTCAATTGCAAATGGCAAAGTTTACGTCCCGAGGGACAGAAATTGTCAGAGGTTATTAAGGCTCATTAATTCCCGTCGTATATATCGATAATTTTGTTCCTGACTGATTTAAACGGAAATAAATGTTTCAATTTATCATCTTCCCAGTAAATTTGAATCAGGAATTTGGTTCCTGCTAGATTGTTGCTATGATACTTGTTTATAGAGGGAATTATAGCATCTCTAACATCCCAAAGTTATGATCCCCTTTATTGATATCGTAACTATGACGATATGAGCTCATAATTGCCGGTCAGAAATGAATAAAACTTCTTAACCTCTACCGTTTAGTAGGTAATATGGAGACAAAATGAATCTGAAATGAAAATTAATGTGAACTTGTGAATTTACATTCAGTTTTAATCGTTGAATATATCTATCAGAACATTTCATTGAAATGTAATTACAATTTAAAATAAAAAAACGTCCTGTCACTAATAAATAGAACAAAAAACTACATAATTCATTTCAATCCACTGGAAGAGTAGGGAACAAACTTCAAATAAGACATATAAAAATTAATAAAATATACCTACTCATAGGAAATAAATGAAACTACTGGAACAAATAAATATGTTGTCAAATTCATCGTAACAATTAAATAATGTTCTGGTTGTCTCAAAAACTTTATTATTACTTATTCTCTAAATTCTGAAATAATTTGTACCTAGTTGTCACCGTAAATGAGAACTTTCAAGGCAAAACGAATCGATTTAAGAATTGGACAATAGGTATACATGATAGGTTTAATCCGAAAAAAATTCACAGAACCCTGGTGGGAAGAAGATGACGATCCCTTGGTGGGCTTATATAGTGTGAGTAAATATTACTTACCAAGCGAAACACGCGCTGGTACAGCACCTTGATCCAACCAAAAAGACACCCAAGATACTATTACCAACATACAACATGGTATATAAATCTGAATCAGATAATAACTGAATTCTCGCTTGAACAGGAATTCTACCTTCAAACAACTGTATTCACCTAAAACAAACAGGGCGTAGACACAACTTATCCGACAAAATCAAACCATATACGCAGTGTTAAATAGAAATTCATAATTTCATTCATAAAAAGAAATCAATGAGATGTAGATTTGCAGAAAGCGGAGACCACTCCGTTTGATCTTTTGTATAAGTATAGTCCATCAGATAACAAATTTTATTATTGTAAGACAACTTGCGTGTGAGTCTGTTCTGGACATTTATCAATCCTTTTATCAAAAAACGACTTTTTATGTAATGCAGCAACATAACCAATTCAAAGGATAAAAGCTCGGAAAAATCCAATAAAGAGAATGATGATGCTTTGTACATAAGATTTACCTGTGATAGTTTTACTGTTGCAGTAATCGGTCAAAAACTTTTCTAGTGTGAACCTAGGTAGGTGTAAATTTTTCACTACTTGTACTGGATCTCCTTGCTTCCATAAGAACACCAAATCATCTGTTGTCCAACCGTCTGGAAATTGTCGAAATGAAAATATTTTGGATGTCTTCGAATGAAAATATCTCATTTCATATTGAAGTAGATGTTATGTGTTTGTTTTATTATTTCTGATAACCTCAGGAGATGAAAATTTTTTTGAAAGGATGAGGCGAAAAATTTTTTTTTATAAACTCTTGTTTTTCAGATTTTTACAGAATAACATTACTATTAAAGGTTATAATGGTTATATAGCCCCAAAACATTTTTATGGATCTTGAATGAATTCTGAAATATTAAAATTAACTTCAGAGGAAAATAAGTATACTTACAGCTTGCCATCCTCAAGGAACATATTTGTCGATCCAATGGGTATAATTTCAAGTTCATTGGACAGGAAAGAGTGAGCGAAATCCTGAAAAATCCGAATAATAAAACTCTCATTGTCAATTCAAATGAAACTCCAATATTGGTATCCAGAATAACGGAAAATATGTGAAATTGTGGTATGATAATGAAATATGTTGTATTCAGGAAAAACGTTAAAAAATATCAATGTTTTTTTTCTGAACAGCAGTTAGTAAACTTTTAATGACCATTCTTTACTGTTATCGATAAATTTTCTATTGGTATGCACATTGAAAGCATGCAATTCTCTTCAGCCATATAGGTGACCCCAACCAAGTGCGTTTTCATGCTAGGAAAAAATCATTAATAAATTTCAATTTATTTACATCATGTTTGTAACCGCACCTGAATAATTCGTAATAATCAGAATTTCACTCCGTTACATCAGTAGAAATATAAGAAAATTGGCATCTGCGTTAGTGATCTATTAGTGCGGTCAACTCACTCTTGTTTTGTGTGGTGCGTGATATAAACTGGTCTTTCTCGTGGAATATGAAAAATATAAGTATAAGTAGATATTCATATTTACATAAAATGTATTCGTTTAAACTGTTTATCATGTTAAACTAAAAATTAGGCTTAAATGTTTATTGGCACTCTGTATCGATTGAATACAATATTAAAAACGCCTTTCTTTAGAGACAGAAGTAACAATTCTAATTAAACCTGAAATAGTGTTGAATTTCACACATTTCTGGACCCAAATATCCTGTTACATAGTTTGGAAATGCTAGAAATTTCTCATCACATCACGCTATAGCTTATTATCAATTTTAGAAAGCCAAAACTAATAAATAATATTGACTAAAATCCAATTATGAAGTATTTCGAACGAAATACTGTTTTAATATCCATTTTACCAATCATTGTCATAGATCACATTAAGGTTATTGAAAAATTCAGAACCGTAAAAAATTTTATAATATTCAAACAAACTTTTAATAGCCTTTTTAATGAATTTAGGTTGAATTAGGCTAAACAATTTCATTTATCTCTATTTCATTATCAAGCTTTTGTCATCTCAATTCTTCTTTGTTCCCCTTTTCGGCTCTCATGATGAGAATCAGTTATTATTTCACTATCAAAACTGCATAAAAAGTACATTCAGGTAACGTACTAAATTAAACCCATCAAATATATTAATCATCTTTATTATTACATAGTCTTCGTATATAGGTACATTTCGATACTGAAAAGATCATAATCCACTTATGAGAACCGAAAATTGATTACTTATAGGATTGGTACAGTATTGGTACTAATATCAACATAAGTGTATTTTTTTTTTCTCATGACATGAATAAACATTATTATTATTATTATTATTTAATTTGAGCTAAGTTGTTGCTCCTAATGAAATGACAACACATGTTTGTGAATCTGGCTCTCATTATGGATCAGAAACATTTTTTGTTATCTTTTTTTAATGTACTGTCTGACTTAAGGGTCACTTTCTATTCAAGAATCATAGAATTCTGTCGAGCAGTTTTCAAGCAGGTAACGACATTTCGGATTCATTATATGACCATCTAAATTTGAACAACGATAATCCTCATTCTCCATAGGTATATAAAAAGGTTCATTTCATTCAGAATCTGCTTTCATTCTAAAATTACTTGTTTACATAATATTGCAATAAAGGTGTAGGTTGAATCGAAGAAACATACCTTTTATTGTCGTGTGAATATTCTGTAAAAGCTCATGGATTGTTTGGAATACAGAATCATTAATTTCTCTGATGAAAAGAGATTTCAAGTATTTAATATCAATTTGGTATGTACTATACGAAATCATAGTGATATTTTTGATACATATTGTTAGACTTCAAAATTTTGATGGTCGATACATAATAAGGATCATCGTGAAGATTTTATTTAGTACCGTAGAAGCATTGAGGAATATTGGTGAATTATTCTTTTGAAGCAATGGAAATGTTGAAACAATTGCAGTTTTTTATTGATAGTACTGAGTTACCTATTGATATTGAGTAAGTATACTGCCACTGTTGAAATAATAATTTTTCAATTGTCTTTTTGACATTTCAATTTCAAGAAATTACTGCTAATATGTGTAAAAGAGACCCATCATGAATAAAAAAGAAAACAAGTGTATTATTTGTCTAAGCCTAAGCCCTGTGCATTTTAAGTCGATGATCAATTCCAAATTGGATTAATTTCATATAATAGTGAATTGATGTTTATTATCTGCATGATCAAGAATGCAAGAGGCTGAGACAATTCGATGTTTTGATTCCTCTCAATAAAGGAAGTATTGTTGGGATATATGGGAGTGCTGAAATTTGAAAATGATTATGATGGTGGTGAGCTCGTGAGTTTATAATGGCATCACTTGTGTGCTCGACCCCACTTCTGTCTTGTAACAGTTGCCCCAATAAAAAGAGCTTTCAGTGAACTCTCTGTATTCACAAAATCTTCTTGAAGGTTATTCTGAGAATCAATGCTCCAAAACTTCGATACCATAAGGAAACAATGAACTAGTTTTCTGAAATGACCTAACTTTCGGTACTTTTACCCATATCTAGTATACTTCCCGTTGTTCCAATATGATTTTTAGAATTATCTCTTTGTTTTTATTTGTTGAATAAGTGAGTGAATAGGAATATTCACATTATGTCCTGTGCTCTCCGAAAATACATCATATTTTTGAAGCAATCCATGCAAAAAATTTGGTGACGACGATGTAAACAGTTTGAAATGCGATAATTTCATGTTGAATTGCAGCAATTTACAGACCTTATACTATATAATACTGATCCATAAGGAAATATACGAATGTAGACATTTGGCATGATGATATTGTGAAAATGCCCTTCCTTTTCGTTGGAGAAGAACAAATCAGGCATCCATACTCTGTTCGCCTCAGTGAGCGTGAGATATTTCAGCTTGCCACCGAAATCATTGAATTTCAGCCTTTCATCCAGCCACTGCTCCCGAAACGTCAGTTGCACACTGTATTCCTGAAATCGTATGACAAGATTGATTGTTTTTGGCAAGTTAGTTCGATACTAGAAACACGTACATTACCTAATGCTCGAGGTCTCGAATTCGCCTGAATCAAAATCATACAAAATAAAGCGAAACCCTGGTACACACACGGATAGATAGATCTCAATGACTGTTATAATACTTATTTTTCCGGAGAGTAGTACCAACAGTGCCAACACCGATGATGCCGGAATAGCATTGTAAGCACCGATGAAAGAAATATTATGAAAACATGAATGGAGAAATTGCAATAATCAGAAAAAATGTCATTTATGAAAATTGAAAGTTAATAAAGCTTCTTCTGCCTCGAGTTATGTCTACTTCCGGATTACTTCAAGGCGTGTGGGCACAAGGTATTCGCACTCGTGATCTGTTTCATTGAACCGAAGCATATTTCAGTGAAACACCAGCAAAAATTCGAGACCCACAATTGTTATCCACATGACAATTGAATCAGACAGCATGCTACATGCAAAAGCCGCAGAACCGAACAAAACGTGACAACATATTTGTTACTCATTTACGATTAACGAGAATGAAAGCATGATACTTGTGATGTATAGAAGAGTTTGAATTGAGGAAAAAAATTGTAAGCATAATTTTTCTCGTCGAATCTCAAAGATATTTGACGAAAGAGTAGATGATTAATCCGATAACTGCGAGTTGGAAAAAACAAATTTCGACTTAATTATGGATACTGGAGTTATATACATTATATACCAGCAGCTTGATATTTATAAGGAACCGTATATATACTTACTGATTATTTTCATAAAATAAAACATAACATTTCTTGGCGACAATATTCCTATAGGTAACCTTTAGAGATTCTATGAAAAAAATATCTATACGGGTGCAAAAAAATATCGGTTAGTGCCGAAGTGAAAATCTTTAGTTCAATATGAAATACAATATGACGAATATCTACAGATATTCTTTCGATATTTTTCATGCCCATATCCATCATTGGAAATGTTAGTGAAACTGTTGCTATACCTATACTGGAGAACACCAATAGTTTCGTAACTGAATAAACGTTCATAACATTTTCGTGATTGATGTCTGACGAATCCCACTAATTCCAATAACGTATCTGTCACTCGACGAGAAATTTCAATAGTTCTGGCAGAGTTGATATATTTCACACATTCGGTCTGATTCTCTAAGGAAGTGGTTATATCAACAACTGTCATTTGGGGTGGCAAATAGGAAGGTCAGTTGTTATATGAATCACTTTCCGAATCTTCAATTCCCTAACGTCAGATTGGAAAAAAATTTAACATTTGTCGTTGGTTTACCACTGATAAAGTGACTAATTTATCCACCAGATTTTACTATATTGAAGTTGATATATATTTGAAGAGGCAGTTATGAAGGATATTTGTTACAGTTTTTAGGATTTGAGTCACTCAGGAAATAATTATATGGTAGGATAATCGATATTATTGAGAACCTATACCTTCCTACTGAAAAAAATATCATAAAAATATCAACATATATATGCTCAAGAAACAGATAGCATCCAATTATATAGAGCCTTATGAAATTATACAAATCAATTCAACATTATTGACCTAAATAGAACCAATGATGTTCAACATGATAGAATGAATTTCTACTGATAAAATAAATACCTAGCTGAATCAATGAGCAATGATCCTGTGTAATAATATGCATTCCAGGATATATTTATACCTACCTCACTAAGTTCATTAACAAAACATTTAATTATTATTCCTGCAATTATTCACGAAAAACTTGGCAGTCCCGGACACAGCAGACCAAAAAGTAATCTGTATGCCGATATTTTCTATGTGCTAATACTATATCGAATATCGAATCCAAAAAATGAGGTTAATATGACGTTGAAATCGCAAAAAAACAGCAAACTATAATAAAAGAGAAGAGGAGTTACTAACTTTTCCGCATTTATTTACCACTGAGTGGAAATGTAAGAAATTAGCAACCTTGATAAATTTCGTATTTGAAGAATACCACATATGAATATTGGAAAATCTAAAGTGATTAAAAAAGTAGTTGTTAACAACGTTACTAATTTATCCACTGTGTTAACCACTTTTTAAAGAATCGGACCGATTGTCCTCTCTTACACCCACTAATATATATATATACTCGACGAAAGATGAGAGAAATTCCTGAACATAAACAAGAAATAGGTAGGTATGTTATTCGCATGAGGGAGTCACCCATCATGTCACAATACATTTATTACGTCTTAGATACATTTCTAAATGAATGATTGCACTCGTTTTTTCTTGTTATTTTCCAAGTCTTTCATTACAAACTCATCAAAAAAAGGTATACGTCCAAATCCAGCATTTTTTTGATTGTATAGGCATCAACTTTATCAGAAAGAAAAAAAATGCTGCCTGCATGAAATTATATAGGGAGTATACCCTGAACCTCAGAAAGGGTGACAACAGTGACAAGTTTCGATAAAAATTTAAAACAAAATTGACTAAATAAAGACGAATCCACATGTCGTTAACTCGAATAATTCCGGTATATAATCGCATTTTGGAGAACAAAAAAAAACATTGTCGGTCTGAATGACTCGATCTTTGCATAGTTCTATTTATTTTTAATAGGTATGTACAGTGTAATATCCAGAATGCTTTTATCAATCTCAGCACAATACTGGAAGTGAAGTTGATAGTTCCTGATATATTTTTTCATTTCTTGACCACAGAAAAGAAAAACCTATATAATGTTCGTGGAACATCGTGCAAGCCATTATTATATAGTGGCCGGCAGAATTATGAGAAATTCTTAAACTAATAAATGTTTGCAAATATCGCAACTGCTTCTGCATCAAATAAATTTAGAATCAATGTCTTGCCTTAAAAAAAATCAGTTTGGAAAAATATTTTTCTAACAATTAAACTCATTCTCATAGCTAATGGTGATACTTCGAATATTTTGTAAAGATTCGCAAGCAATTTCTACTTTATTCGGAGAAAATTTGAAATCCGCGAATTTTCCATGTTTCCAGCTGATTCATAAGAGGTCACTGAAATATCTCCAGGAAATTATAATCACGATACTGTTTATAATCAATAATGTTGAATTTTTTATCAGAACAAAAATCTGATTCCATTTTTGAGATCAAGAACATAGCAAATCCACAATTTTCATATTTCCTCGGAATAAAATCGATAAAGCTTTTGAATATCATTCAAAATTTTACTGTCGGCTTTGCTGATGGGTTTCTTTGTGGGAAATATATCATTTTTTTTTTATTGCGTAAAATTGATTTTGATTTTTCATCTCAAATATCTTTAAAATTTGTACATAGCTATAAAATGTCGTTCTGAACGACTTTTTAGAATAAAATTTTTCCATATTTTTCAAATACACAATTGTGCCTTGAAAAATGTTTTAATCTTTTTTCATCATTTACTTGAAATCATTCCTTTACACGTAGGAATATCAATTTCCTACACCGTGTTGCACCCTCATCACAAGGTGATACTTAGATAGTTCTCTATACCTGTGAGATACCTATACACATACCTGACACCATATGAGATTTATTTCAAAGGGGGTGAAGATCTTGTTACTAGACTCCGCCTAAGGATTTGAAAGATCTAGAAACAAATGAGAAATTATTGTCGAAGTTAAATTCGTAGAATCGTAACCTATACTGCCTTTTTTCAAATCATGAGTACGCGTATATAGATAATACTTCGTTGAAAAATCGCTGCGTAGGATGCTTTCAGAAATATGGAAACAATAGTCACAGTGTCCTATTTCAGTTGTACGTACACCCAGTACATGATATTTTGTTGAGAAAATAAAAGTAAATGCGCTATTCGAATACAACTGCCTTTTTTCAAATCATGAATACGTATGGATAATACTTCGTTGAAAAATCGCTATGTAGGATGCTTTCAGAAATATGGAAACAATAGCCATTTTCTGTTAAACCGGAAGTGACTTCCCAAAATTCTAAAATAAATATTTTATCTTCTGAAATGACTAAGATATGCCATTGGAATTGGTAAACTGGTAGTACATTATATTGATAAATAATTGAAACATTCGTATTCAGTTGATTTCGTTTTTGAATTCCATTAAATGATACTTTGTTCACATCATAATGTATATAATCAAGGGTTATATTTTTTATGTTCAGCTTCTAGATAATTCAACATCTGCTCATTGTATAGTTATGCATGACAAATTGATACATATAGGATGATTTGGTGATTGAGAAAAATTATTGTCATTTCTATTACCACTCGAATCGGCAGATAGATGATTGGAAACTCAAGAACAGATATCGAATATGTAAGATATCGAATATGTAAGATATCACATGCAATGATATAAGAAATATAGAATGTACATTATAATAGTAATAAGAGAATTGTGTGATGTAGAGCAAATGAAAATTGCCATTCAGCAAAAATACGAAGAAATAGCCAATTTATGTCAGAGTTATGCGAATAGTTGTTCTGTCTCCATGAAATGAACCCCGTCGAGAGGTGAAATGATCTGAATTAATACGCACATTGAATCAAACGTTAGGACAATTGACTGCGATGCTCATATAAGTGGTAAATTATCATCATTATGTGATGTGATGGAAAAAGTGGTGAAAAATCAATTTTATTGACAACTATAAGTCATCAACGTAGGAATTATCGATGGGTCTTCATAAGAATATTGAATGAAAAGGATATCGGCAAAAATAAATTAACTTCTATTTGTTTTTAATTCATTCTCGAAAAATCCTAACTTTGATGATGATGCCCAGTAGAGTAGGGCAAAGTACCTACTTGATTGGTATAATATACCCCAACAAGAATGTACCGTTTTCTACATCAAATTTCTAATAAGATTATTCAGCATCAATATCCCAGATTGGTGGAGAGGTTGCAAAAAATCTCTATGAGGAACATAATGGAATCAAACAATGGAAGATGGACAAACGTAAAATGTTATTGAGTCCTGCCCGAAATAATATTATACTTATGAAAAAGTTGCAAGAAGGTTGTTAATTTTTAGTTTGATTTAATTCGAATAAGATAATCGATCGATAGTAAATAAAAACAAATACAAGGTGGTTCAGAATTCTGAATCTAACTGCGTGGTTACAAAGGGATATAATATTCTGATATAAGCGTGCCAAGCGCTATCATGATCCAAGATTTTGCAGATCTAAACATGATCATAGCCCTTTTTTGGTAAGGTTTTGAAAAGTGTTACTCCGCGTGAACTTTTACATCGATCTGAATGATATGTAGAAAGAAGCACATTATCAACATTCAAAGAATATTCTCTAATTATTATATCTACCACTCATACTAGTCGTACTACTTATTATTACTCATAAAATCATCAATATTCATTTTATGATCAACGTTAAAAATTTTAAATCCCACTGAAATTCTTTCGATTTTGTATTTCAAGTGACCAACCGTTTATCAATCACTTCGAATGCAAGTTAAAAAATACCTATACGGGGTTTAATTCGAAATAAGAAAGTTAGAGTCATCGCTTCTGGTTAAACCAGATGTTATTTCGAGTTTTCATGTGGTTGGAATAAAAGGTCCTTGAATGAATAACAGTTGGTATGAATTTAAATTTTTTCGAAATGGCTGAGATATGTTATTGTAACAGCTATATTGGAACACCCGGTTTATTACTGAAGGGTGTTAAGCAATTTCTGCTGAAAGAGTCGAATGAGTACGACAAAAGTTCACAAATGGTATGTTGTCCTTTCAAAAATAGTTAGGTGGAGAATGTTTCGAACAACTATAGGTACTTCTCTCACAGTTGACATTCTAGTCCAAGGGCATATTTTCACGCCTGTAACTGTATAAAAATTTCACTCGACAAAAAATATTTTTGTTGGCGTGCTCAATAATCCATTTCATTTTGAGGCAGAAATTCACACTCTATATTCGATATAATATAATGAAAATTCTTTATTGCGGAATTGAATTCTTCGAATACCCATTCAACCAAACTGATGTTATCGGAATTTTCCATAAAGCTCTTCATCATCCTCAGAATCCTTTCAGTTTTTCATTTTCTTACAAATTGATTAGTGATCACAAGAATGTATTTCACATATCATATCATATCATTGAATTTTCATGAAAACTCGATTTCTCAACTAGCCAGAAACTTAAGAACTGGAATACTGGGACACTTCCATGTCAACCATTTTTTCGGTAACTTTCCGTTGAACAGTTCCTGAAATACAACCACAGTGTCCTATTTCAGTCGTACGTACACCCAGTACATGATATTTTGTTGAGAAAATAAAAGCAAATGCGCTATTCGAATACAACTAACATTTGAGCTGTTACCTGCTGTATTATTTCAATATGGCATGGCTGAATTTTGTCACTAAATCTGGCGAAAACTTCTAATTGGCATTAAATTAATTAACCTAATGAGACCTCCAGGAAAGGGAACGTGTGAAGACTCTAATTCAAACGAGGGTTTTTAGCTTTAATTTGATGTTGAACTAATTTCATTCCTGGTAACAAAGCAAAATATATTTCCATGAAATTTCAGTCTCTTCGGGAGTGATTTTCCACAAATAACAGGTATTCATTCATATCGATCATGAATGGTATTGAAATCTGGTTGTAAGATTAACAATATTTCTGGAGAATCACAATAGTATCGTGGTTTCACAGATCAGAAAAGACCCAGAAGAAAGAGTTCTCTCAACGTGTTATATAAAGCCGAATAAGTGACAAACGTAGTTTAGTTCATTTTATTAACCCGTAATGGTGGCGGTGACTTGATAGATAATCTATATAAGCTCCTATCCTTCAAATGCGGCATATCTATCATTTTCCTGGTTGGGAAAAATATATGTTTGTCTAATACACGTTATAATAACACGCTACTCTGACCATCCGTTGGAATAATATTTTTTTCGACGTTTATCCGAAACGTTCGAGTCATACCAAGAATTAACCGTTTATCAAAAGTGATTCTTCTATTTTCTCCTAGTTGATAAAGAGAAAACGTTTTCCATCAACAACGTGTTTCAACCGTCATTCGGCAACGTGTATTTATAATTATTGTAAAACTATTTTTCATCGCATTGTCGAATTACTGACGGTGAGAAAACGTTTATCAGGAACGTTAGTTAAACTATTGGATGCTACTATCGATGCTTCTTCAACGTGATTCTGTCACCATTTTATCGCAGTATATCGAGTAGGGCGGTAGTGGTACTGTGCTGTTGTCTGAACCCGGACGTTTTTTTTCATAAGCGAAATCTGCTATCTGTTCCTTCCTGGCTTTTTCTGCGACCTTCGATGATGAAGGTATAATGCTAATGGGACGCAGGTCTGATGGTGAGTTATATTTTGGCAAGGAATAACCAGAGCATCTTTCCAGGCATGAGGAAATACTCCAGTACATTATGTGGTATTTATTATGTGTGATGTGTTTCAATACGTGGTCGTCTACCAAAATCCACCACTTGTTTGATATTCTATGGCCATTTGGTACTCTTTAAAAAAAATAAAAATAAGTTGATGTTTGTTGTTAAATGTGAAAATGATTGAAAATGAAAGTTTCTTTAAAAAACATTGAAAATATGAATATTATTCTATACATAAGATAAGATAACATATTTATTCACCTTTAAAATATAATAACGATGTATGAAACAGGCATTGCCAATATCATATTCGATTTGTTTAGGTAATTAGAAAATATAAACATAAATTCATGGACAGATTATTATATTATATTATATTGTTTTAGCAAATATTTCAGTTTTTTGGTATAAGGTTATACATCTTCAAGGAAATTAATTATGTTTGTTTCATAGTCATTTTGTAACTTACTGACTGTAGTCTGAATAGGTTCTTGTTTTATCATGATCGTGGATTTGAGATCCCATTGTATTTTTATGTTTGTTATAGTGAACCCATATAGAATTGCCTCAATTATATATATGCAAACTATTGTTGTATTGCAAGTCTATAAAAATTGGCTTCGCATGTTCCCGTGGTCCCATGTTTGCAATAGTACGGATAATTTTTTTTTGGCTAATCAATAGTTCGAGGCACCCCGGGCTGCATATAAGCACAACGTACATGGATATGGCAAACGACCTGTATCTACGCTTTCTGATTGGTTGATGCCAGATCACAGTACGTTCTGCCATTGCGGCGTCACAGTCATGTATACGTTTTGCAGGTGAATTGAAAGTGCATGTGTATTGTGTATGCCAGATAACAGAACATATTGCAAGATTCTTGTCAGCGCTGTGTACGTTATGCCAGTAAAGTGAAATTGCATGAGAAAGTATTTTGAAAATTTATTAACCTAATGCTAATACAAAACTACAAGAACTAAGCTCATTCGCACAAATTATCAAAATTAGGTTCTAATAACATGTATTTTATCAGTTCCTATAGTGTCCAATGCCATATGATTTCGCGTTTGCTACGTTAGATTCCACATTTTAGCTCTTACGATTTCAAAACCTGCTATGTGGTCGTGTTTCAGACCAAAAATATAATCATTCAATTGTTGGATAGACATTTCAAATACCTATCCAACAAAAAAAAATTCAAAATTGATCAAATAATAAAGATTTCACAGGGGTGGACATACTTATATACATTATACCTATTCGAGTTGAATAATTTCAATTCCTTCTGCCTACCCCCATCACCTCCAAACTCCTAACTGAACCCAACAAAAAAATCCCAAATCGTCTGTTACATCGAAATAACATGTATTGAAGCACTCCAACTCCAGCACAGATTTGAAAATTGTTTTATTATATAGTATATATAATTAATAATACATAATTCTAACTTAGCTACTTACGAACACACAAAAAGTTTCAAATCAGGAGCGCTATCACCTTGAATATTCTTGAATCTACTAATCACATGTTTCTAGATTGTGTAAACTTGCGTAAATTGTTATACCATTGCTATTGTAGGCAACTTCTTTTGTCCTGTATTTAAAAGATTGGGGTAGTTCCATATCGTACCGTAGTGAAATCAAGATCAACTAATGAACTCATCAACACTCAAAAAGACGCACGTGAATGCATAAAACAACATGAATGACTGCATATAAAGGAAAACAAAAGTGGGAGCTCTGACATGGCAAAAGGTACATCCCTTTTAGGTATCATACGCAATTCGTACTGCTATTTGGCGAGCAGAAACCTTTGTAGCAAAATGTACATTCAATTGGCGTCTGTATAGCAATGTGTTAGGTACTGTTATTTGGCACCAACCAATCAGAAAGCGTAGATACACAACGTGTGCCATAACCATGTACGTTGCCCCCGGGCTAGTTCCCCATAGCAGAATCCCATAGGTGAGATGACAATGCGCCATGCCATTGTCATCAGTACTACCATAAATTGTCTTCAGTACTTCGAGAGATAATATTTATCTCAAGTTTCTCGATACAAAATGACTTTTAGATAACTTGCTTTTTGAAATCCGAATATCTATTTGGAAATAAAATTGACCATTTTTGAAATAAAATTGGAAAAGGTGTAGTTTGAAGATCTTCACTTTGAGGAAGATAAATATCTGGAGTCCTCCAGTTAAACTTCCAATGCTTAGTGTCAGGCACGACTGTTTCTATGAGGCTGTAAAAATCAATGCTCGTTATTAGTACTAACAATACGAAATGATCAAGTTAGGTTTCCTGTTTCATACCAAGGGCTATTTCACAACCCCAACAAGGTCTAATAATCTACATTAATCGTATTTTTGTTTTGAAGTTAAATGAGAGGTGTGATACTCATGTTCGTAAAATCATTAGGCATTTTTTATTTTTGAACTCCAGATAATGTTTGTTTCCAACTATTGGTATTTATAATGGAAAATTCAAGATCAGTTCGGGCCCCTGATGGGCGCCCATCCCAAGAGCCCAGTGGATAAAACGGCACTGGAGCCGAAGACAAGTTTCCGTATCATCTGGGAGAATAAATGCCATTGAACGCGAGTAAAAGACTATGCTTTCTATACGACTATGCTAAAAAATGTCTATTCAAGAGTAGTACACCCTGTATATAAGGATACCAAAGTAGGTACCTAATAAACATCTGGCGCTGTACATATTTCGTAGTGTTCACTCACTCCTCATATTCTCCATATTTTTATCGTAATCGACTTTACTCTTTGCGTCAATCATGTCATGTCGCAAATCGTGTGACAGTTCATCAGATTGAAAATGACATCGCGATACCCGAGTCAGGGGAGCAGTGCCCACATTCGAAAAATTGGTTTCATTGCAGCTCTGTCATTGGCTTCAGCCTTTTGGATTCTGTAGATTCGAAGTTTGTGATTGGTTGTTAAAAGTTGAATAATGTTATTTATAATTTTCGAGAAGTACCGAAGTGAGATACCGATTAGCTGTGGGATGTTTATAAAGTGATCATTGACAAGATCTTTATCTTTCAAGTTGATTGGTATTTCCAGAGATGTGTTTTTTCCCTAACAGATCTTACGTTTTGTGACTCTTTTCTTTTGTAGAGTTATCTTACTTTAGAATTGAAAAGGGAGAGCATGTTGTTAACATCACCCATGGTATAAATTTCATACCACTAAATATGTCGCAATTCACAGTAAAATAATTACTTATTCTCTGATATATTCTTATAAGTCACGGCAAGTGAGTTATTTTCGAATTAACTGTTTTCGATCAGCTGAGTAATAGCAAAATGATCAGATATACCAACATCAGATACATTAAACTGATGATTCTTTTGTTTTATACGACACTATTAAAAGATCTTATAGGGTTTGGGAGTGATTTCTTATACGTTTGTCGGTTGATAAATGAGTTGTTTCAAATAATAAGCCTTCAGAAAATTATTCAGCAGTGAAGAACGTCTGTCATCTTTTTGTAAACCTATATTATAGCATTAGATTTGAGATAGTTTCATCCAATTTATCTAGGTTTTGCGGAATATTTGCATTAGGATTCAGTAAATGGAAGTTTTACTTTGCAATTTTATTGAGATCTACAACTGTTCTAGGTTGGAAGCTAATTTCAAACAGGTCATGAGTCTAAAGAAGAAAATGATTTCAATTTCGATAGGCGAACCAAAATAATGACAAAACAAAAATCATACATATATTAGCACAGGTGATTTGATAAAGGTATTCACATTTATGGTCTCAGTCTTTTTTTTTGAGTGTCACTGTTCCGGTGAACAATAGATGATCATATTCCGGTCGGGAGACTGGGGAAAAATGTTCATTCCTATAAATTTCATTTTGATTCAGTCGTTTCCAGTTTTGAGTGATGAGTACTTATTTATCCGCTAGTATTCTGGAATACAAAACATGACATATTATTGCGCGTGGCTGTGACATTCTTTAAATAACAAACGTATATATTCCACATATGTAGAAGATTCCTCCGTGGAAGACATTTCCACTGTTCCACTGCCAGGTGTTCGGATCATTCGTCCAGGCTTTCGCAAAAGAGAAAGAAGCCACGAACACGAAACACAGAACACGATGCATGCAAGAATACAAGTGATCACTACTTTATCACCCCCAATTCTGACAATGCTAAAACATCATATGTTATTTGAGCAAATAAAGTATTATTATTATTATTAATCACCGGGGCTGCAGCAACAGCTAGTGCCACCCTGCATGCTCGCTCTGGTGCTCGTGCCGTCATTGCAACATCACCAATCATTCACCACCAGTCCCAGCTGAATAGTACGCCTGGAGCCAGGTCGAACACATAAATGATAGGCCCGTCAAACATAATAAATAATACTGAATTGTTCGCATCATTAGAATATGTTGAGGTGTGGCTATCGAATATGGAGTGTGATGTTTTGATTTCTCGCGGTTAGAACTTTGTTTTGATTTCTCTCAGAAATGTTCTAGAACCAATCTGCTGATGCGCATTGTATTCAAGTGAATCGTTTCAAGACAATGCGCATGAGCAGAATCATTCCAGAACAGTTCTGAGAAGAACCAAAACAAACCCTATTAGGATGCGCCACCTAGGACATTGTCTGGCCATTGCAACTGTCAGTAGATAGGCTATAGGGGTTCTAGACCAAAATCCCATGTTATTTCTTATGGAGGTTCATTTGGGTCAAAACTGAACATTGCTCGAGTGGGGGAAAGCGCGCGCTCGACATCAGGCGTAGTGGGGCGAAAGCGAAATCTTATTGGTAGGGAGTGATTTCGACCGAAGGGTGGGGAGGGTATGGGTGGTTCTAGTGATATAAAAAGTATTATTGCTTTCGAGGATTTTAACGACGTCCCGTTGTGTCGGGGAATGTAACCCGAATGGTCGAATGTTGCTGAAGGTATGCAAAGGTCGGTACTTTTTCTTCGGTTGTTTTTCTGCACAAACATTTTATTGTGTTAAGTTAAATGAACACCTGTCATTCTTTCAAACACATCCTCTAAAGCAATAAATCTTTTATATATCACTAGAACCACCCATACTCTACCCACCCTTCGGTCGAAACCACTCCCTACCAATAAGATTTCGCTTTCGCCCCACTACGCCTGATGTCGAGCGCGCGCTTTCCCCCACTCGAACAATGTTCAGTTTTGACCCAAATGAACCTCCATAAGAAATAACATGGGATTTTGGTCTAGAACCCCTATATCTACTACTGTCATGCGCAGTTTTGCGGTTGAGTATGGGTTTGTTGGATTTTGTCAGATAAAAGATTGATGATGATGATCAATTTGTTGGGATGGAAGCAATGACTGATGAAAGGCAATTCACGAGACAGCTCTAGTCCTATAACAGCGAGAAGTCAAATTAACACTCAATGGCCAGCATCAGAAAGTACCTGGCTCTTGGCCTATTGGTCTTGTGCAAGTGAATGCAGTGGCAATGGCAGGGTGGAAAGTACAATAATGGCAATACATACTCGACACGATTACACCCATCATCCAATACTCGACATGACTGGCAGACCGCGCACTCACCATTTTATAATCGTTTATTTTGCTGATTGAGCGCAGATAGAAGTTGATTCTGGCAATGGTGGGCCCTCCTAGAATTTTAAACTTTCGAAGTAGTCCCTACTTAAAGTGAAGTCAGATAATAAAGGAGCCAAAAACCAAATGAAAACGCCCACGAATTCAAGTCGATATATCTATAAATAGGCGATATACCCGAAGGAACGCACACTGTACACCTGAACCGGTTTTGTTTCATTGCAAAATGGAAGGTTGGTGTAGGGAATTTCGATGGAAAAAAAATTGGCTGAGAAATATACGCATGGTTCTTCAAAGGAATTTCGGGTCCCTTCCAGTTGAACAGGGCGTGAAAATGTTTTAAACGATTTAAAATCGTGCCATTGGCCATCCTTTTTCCCGATAAATAAAAAAATAGTAGGGTGCAACATGTGTCTTGTGTGATCCAATATGCTGGCTATAGATTTCATAACCAGTCCAACATTCAACATTTCTATATTTTGTGACAGATCGTCCACATGAGAATTCGAATAACCCATATTGAGTATGGCTACTAGTAAATCTAGATTCACTCGAAACCATGTTCTACAATTATATAGTAACGCAGATATTATGCTGTAATCAGCAGAATCAGAGCTATACTTGCACTGGCTAGTTGGTATAGCGGAAGAACATATAATTAATTCCACAGGGTGAACTAGAGATCAAAATGAAGTGAATGATGTGAATGGAAAATATGTCATCATATTTATCAATACACAGGGAGATATGTACTTTTCATTCTGTTTGAAAAAAATCGATAGGATCTTTAGTACCTAGTTACCTACGACACATACCATGATTTGTCATACATACTTTTTTCGAACCAGCAAGGATTTTTCTGCTCATTTGTTGCTTCGTGTGATAAAATATAAACAAAGACAAAATAAATATAGACTAAGGCCACCAAGAGCTGTCCGCATGTATGATCAGAGATATCTATGTTGAACCTTTGTTGTCATTGATCGAGCGTCGAGAAATCTAGAACTTTGGTGGTAAGGATACGAGTTTTTGATTGGCTGCGATTTGCGCGAACAAGCAGCAAGAAAAACAAGTATACCTACCTTTATTCGAAGTTATTGATCAACGCCCAGACAACTTGCGCGTGAGACATTCAATTTAATTCGAAATCAAATTTGGAAAACGACCAAAACCCTTATCATATGCTGATGAAGAGGTTGCAAAATAATAAACATGATATATCTCAACATTAATGAAGTAGAAACCTGCAAAACACGATAATCCTAGCATCATGGCAAGATAGTATCGGGAAGCATTGAAATGAATTTGCTCATATATATCTCGTGAACCAAGAAAAATGTTAAGCGATTAGGAAAAGGTTAGGTGATTGATTTCGTTATTCATATATTTCGAGTTTACAGCCGACTTTAAGTCATCTAACAGCCGAGTTTCAAAGTCGGCTAACAGCCGAATTGAAAAAAAACGCTCCTATGTGGCCCTTCAGCGCTTCCGTACCCTTCAGCGCTTCCGAACTTCAGCGCTTTCGTATATACAACCTCAAAAGCACCTCGACCTTTCAGATCTTCTGTGCATGAAATTCGATATATTCGAAGCCCGGGATTTCGAGAGTTCTTACAAAGTTTATCGGTTTCCTGGAAGCTAAGATTTCGCGGTAGCGGCAACTATCACTCTCTGATTTGCTTATCTTTTTGAGGGTGAGGAGTCCTGTTACCAGTTTCAAATGTTTCTTGTGAAAATCTAGAAGCTGTTTAGTAGATTTTCTTGGCGATAGCCTTTCCGCTTGTCTTTGTCCAGGCAACTTATTCAAGTGAGATTTTTCTTCATCTGTTTCACAGCTTCGAAACTCGTCTTTTAAGTGGACTTTCGAGAGTCCACAGAAGGGTTCTGAGCCGAAAAAAAATAGAGATACTTGCCCCTTCTTCGGCGAGGAAGCAGATTCCTCGTATCCTCTCACCCCCTTGTGACCTATAACCCACAAGACCAGAGGTCCTACTGTCCTACTCTTGTCAATTGCAATAAAATTAATCTTTTTAGAAGAAACGAATAATAGACAAGTTAATTGTTGTTCGATCCGAATTAGTCCACAGTATTTTGCAAGGAGAGTATTTTAAGGGGACCTCCCAGTGTCGCTCATAGTGAAGAACTTTCATTGAATCATATTAATTATTTCGGAAGATATTGAGGTCTTCTAGGAGACCATATCTCCGTGTAAGGAGGGCCTTCGAATACATTGAAATATGTATTGGCAACAGTTTCTGTCCTATCGAGTAAAGAATTTATCACTAAATGTTAAAATGAAATTATTCTCTTCGGTTTACATTATTTCGGTATAACATTATTATATCATGAAGTGTCTCTTGCTTCATCAACAAAGGGGTTATCATCTTATATAATAATTGAGAATGGACAGCATAGATCTCTCAATACACATCTCCAATGTGATATTATCTTCTCCAATCTTCAAAAAGTAGGTATAAGTAGTCTCGAAGGACTTTTTTTTGTGAAAAAGAACGGGTCATCTGAAAAATAAATATTCTCATATGGACGATGGCTATCCAAGCTACATAAATAGCAGCGAAATTGCATTTTTATGTCTTGAATTCCAACATTGAACCCCACCAGACAACTATTGAAATCATTCTTGGTCAGCGATCATGCACCAGCGTATGTACAATTAACTACGAGAAGATGCCGATGAAACATGATATTTTTCAAGTCGAACTTTTTCTCGAAAGTAGTTGCCAAACCCCTAACATTATTCAGTTATACTTAGCTGGATTTATAGCTACAAAATAGCAACTGTTAGATATATATCTGAACCGAAATTTTGTACAATTCAACGCTCTGAAGCTGAAGACACAAGCAACACTATAGCTATCAAGCATGTTCGCAGAAGCTGAGAACTTTTTCCCCGAATACTACACCTTGTAACAGCTTTCTCGAATCTCCAGGACTATCTACCTACTTTAAAAATGGTTCTTGCACATTCGAAGTTCTGCTACTGTATTCTGGAAGATCAGTTATATGTATAATAATTGAATTATTACTTAGGGAGATATTTACAGGCTGTTCGCGAATTGTTGCCGACAAGCAACTCTGCAGAGGGGCATTTCCGGATAGATTCACTTAAAAAAATAGGCAGCAATTCACGAATACCATGGATATGCGATAAGTACTATGGGAAGCTGAAATTTCACTCGAAACCTTACATGTACTAGTAACTTCATCGTACTCTTCATACCATTTGTCTGCGTTGGTTGAGGTTGCATGCCATTGGTCTTTGGATTCGCGCTGAAGGTACCATTCATCTATCCTACCATATTGGGTAAATATATGAGATGATTCGTGTATCGAGTGTCAACCGGCCTCTTGCAACTGATGAAGCCTGACGAGCCCAAACAGTATGTCTTGCACCAGCATTCCATACACGAAATAGCCCTGTTATGATATATTCAATCCCCACGAATAGTGCATAAAGAAAGGTCAACTGTAACTGTGAGACTTGAATTATCAGGTGAGTTTCGTCTGAGTGGTAGGTACTCTATGGATTTGTTTACGATTATTCTGAATCTAGGTTCTGTTCGATGTTAACTGGTGCGGAAGAAAATATGTTAAATCGACAGAACGACAGCAAGTGATAACCTCTTTCAGTCCCATCATAAACACATTTAAGATTCATGACTGGTGAAGAATCTATAAATGCTCATCAGATGACATTTATACACGCGTCATTCTCACTGGGTTTGAAGAAATTTCACGTAGCTCAATAATAATGATGAATTTACGAGCATACACTCAGCAACCACCATATATGTGGTCAGAATTCCTTTCCACAATGGTTATATCTACCATGCAAAGTTCGACAGTTGATGTGACCTTGATTGAAGTCATATCGCTAGAGTTAATCAATGTAAAGGTTATAGGCATGTCAATGTGTATGTATGTACATGCATATGATTCGCTGAGAAATTGAAAAATATTGAAAAATATCTCATGTTTCTTCAACACCTTCGTATGCAACCAAAAGCAACTAACATTGAGTTATAATTATGCTTGAACAGGAAGGCACCAACAGTATTGCAAGTTTTGATATTGGAAGAAAATTGAAAATCATTTTCTGTTTCTTACTCACCAAAACTCAAAACACCCAGGTTGTGATATTGTTCAAAAAGGTAAATTTGAAATCCTGTATCGTGTGTAGATGAGAAAAGCTACAGCGTGATCACCGTTTTCACAAATTCTTTCGAGTACGTAAACTGATTCCAAACGAAACTTCGATAAAAAATCCACTCAAATAATTATTTTCTATAAGACATCATGTATAGAAATCAAAATAATAGCAAACGAAATCTTGTCATAGGTTAATTGAAGTGTATATGCGAGGAAAACAATAATCTTATATTTTCATATTCAAATGAAGAATAATTATTTTGATAGATATTTTGCGAGTTTTGTATTGTTGAAACTTATCTTGATTTTGAATTTGTATGCATCGATATATCGTAATTATTGTAGGTGAACAAGATTATACATCGAATTTGACGAAAATGGGTGCAAACAATTATTGTTTTAATTAACACCTCCATCTTACCTCAAAACATAATTTTTATCATTCCGCTATATATCGGATTGGAAGCATTTTAATTTGCAACCATACCCACCTCAGTTCTCGCGACAGTATACCAGACATAAGAAGTTGCAGCTATAAAACATTGGGCAAAATAAATAACAAGAAAACGAGTAGATACCTTAAAGGTGCCATCTACTCGAGAGATTGCTTAAAAGATCTGACAAAGCTAGGGTTTTAGATATAACAAAGTGACCCTATAGCTTGGATTCCAGGACACGTAGGACACGTGAAAACCCTAGGCCGATTAGAGGCAAGCACGGAGATAATAGGCTGAACCTTTCTGTGGCATTTTGAACCATCAGTGTAAATTAATTTGAAAGACATTTTCATTATCGATTCAAAAATGCTATGGTTTTTATCACTATTCTAAAAACGCACAGCAGCGAATTAAAAACTATCAATGTGGATAGATAATATCCAAAATGAATTCCTTGGACGTGTCGGCAACCTCCTAATCATGAATAAAATATCTGTTAACACCTGAGATAACGGATTTATTCCATCCTGCTGTCAATTCGGGATTTTCGAACAAACATGAATAATTGGTGACTAGACTTAGGTAACCGAATATGCAGGTTATAGAAATTGGTGTGAAATTTTAGAGAACCTAAGCCCCTGCACCCTAGTCATATAATATGCAATGGTGGCTAGACTTAGGTGACCGAATATGCAGGTTAAGGAAATTGGTGTGAAATTATAGAGAACCTAAGCCCCTGCACCCTATAGTCATATAATATGCAATGGTGACTAGACTTAGGTAACCGAATATGCAGGTTATGGAAATTGGTGTGAAATTATAGAGAACCTATAAGCACCTGCACCCTAGTCTTATAACATGCAATCCACAGCTATGTAAAACATCACTTTCAGTATGATTGTCAATAACTTTTCCCATCCCATGTTTTTTTGATTGATAATATCTTATGTCTTCAGAAGATTTTCGAATGTAGTGGTTTGGGCGGAAGTATGTTGACCATAAGTAATATATGTTTTGAATGACTATTTAGTTGGTTGTACATAACAGTTTCAATAATATTTTACAGGCAGCTCGTGAGACATCTTTTGGTATTTATCCACACATAAGATCCAACTTTTTTCATAGCTATATAGTAAATAGGTGAATTATCATTTTTAATCCCCTTCAAATTTTTCTCTGGTAAGAAATTATATTCGATATAATTAACGGCATCAACGTTTCTTCCAGGGTTTTTATAATAGAAATGGTTACGAAATGAGCTGAATTTGCTGAACTGCTGTTATAAAGTGGTAACTTATCGCTGGTAAATCTGAGTATATAAGTATATAACTTGAAATGTTTGGATTTTGTCAGTTTTAACAAGCTTAATAGAAACATTCAGCAATCAATTCACAAAACAAATATAGTATTATGTATTCGTTAGTTAAACATCATCATTAAGTATTTGAAATACTTATTATTGATAGACTTATAATTCATATTGTATTTTTTTTGTCCCACGCACAGGTTTATCCTTCTGTGGGAATTCCATATTTATTTGTAATATGTTGTAATTTTTGTAGTATAATCATCATATATGGCAAATGAATATTATTATTATTAATAACTGTCAGACTCGTTGGATTGGCATATTCAAATGAAAAAACAAGATGTCTGCCAAGGTTGATGTCATTTCGTACTCCCCTCTATTATAATAACAATGAAGTTTCCGAACAGAGATGGTTATTGGAATAATATTTTCTTATGATTGGCCAACACAGATATACTTATAATATAAAGCATTGGAATCTGATTCAGTAACTCGAAATATCTCACAAGAACATATATTAGGTAAGTATCTAGGTACTTGAAATAAATCCACAAATATCTTGCGCTTCATCATTCTGTAACGTCAGTAGGAATTATGCATACCTACTAGATTCAAGGATGGAGAATGATATGATTTCAATTGGTAATTCAATAAATTTAGAATTGATTATATTGGATCACAAATTGGGATTTGGGGAAAAGATCAAAAACACATTGAAAACAAAACACATACTTTCCCAATTTAATGATGTGCCTTCCTATAGATAATAATTTGAATTTTCAACATAATCAGGGTACGGAATAGGCGAGATCACAAACGCATAAATTTGGTTCAAACGTGCTTGTAGTTGAAATATAGTGCAGTGAAACATCATGTATTTATATTTCCTAGAAGTTACAGATACAGGTACTGCGAAAAAAATTTTCAAAATCCTACCACTTATGTCGTCGTTATAGAGAGGTTGTGGTATTTTTTTCAAAAATTGGTGCCTCGCCTATTGCATTAGGTATTGTATATATTATATACTTCCATGTTTCTGTGTTTGGTTTCGAGTCTCAGCCGTCATAACCACTTTTCTGTGTCCCTTTTCTGTCTCTCTTTCGAGTAGGTCACTCCATGTAGTCGTTGATGACGTCTCATCTGATGAAATAGCTATCAACGCCGGTGTTCCACAGGGAACTGTATTCGCACCAACTCCTTTGTTCCTGATCCTAATCAACGACCTGTTAGATGTGACCTCCTGTCCATAGCTTTGCATCATATTGCCTTCTCCTCTAGGATCGTTATTTCATCCAAAGAAGCGAGGAGTACAAATAAGTAGAGACGAGCTGAGATTTTGAAATGGGGATCTGACAATCTAGTGAAATTCAATTAAAACAAAACTTAATCTGGTAGTTTCTCCAAGAAGGCACTATGAAATCCTCACTATCCAAGCTTGGTATTACCATCAACAATACGTTATCATGGGATGATCATTACTTCACAAATACTGTGTTTTCTGTTTCATGCCAAGAGCTCTTCACACCTCAACAGCTTCACATGTTCTAACAAAGCACATATTCGACTTCTCATGGAGTATTGTTCACATAAAGTTGAGTCTGGGTTGAAAGAAAGTTCATAGTGACCTAACTGGAGTTCACTTGCCAAACATATGCTGAGGCTCCTGGATTCGTCTGTTTGGTGATACTGCACTAACGAACTCATTTACCTTTCTATAACATCGCAGAAAAGTGAGGCGATCTCTACCTTTTCAATAGATATTTTCATAATCTCTATGCTCATCGGAAATCATGTCAATCATTCTACCACGAGCGATTTCGGTTTGCATCACGATGTTCTACGAACATCTTAGGCTTTTTTTGACTCTAAGTGTTGCGGTTCTGAAACCCTGACTTGCCATTCTGACGCAGGTACCGGATTGAATCTACTAGATGGAAGAAGTTTTTTCGAAAAAATCTCATTAAAATACAAATAACGAATACAGAGGTGTGTGATTTAGAGTAAGTGGTAATCTAACATACCCGAGTTGGTGATTCAGTCAACGTAATTGTTATCATTTTCCTGGAGTTTGAAGATAAAACGAACAGAATGAGATCTTATAGGTGTCAACGAATGAACAAGAGCGACTTATCTGTGTTCGAGTGGGCTAGAATAAATATATAAGGATCATCAGAAATTAACCTTGTCCAGTGATCGAGTTAACACGAGTGGAGTTTATGAATATAAGAAAAGTGGTGGAAGTAGAATAATTTATAATTCAGGTACCCATCCGTCTTCCAGAGCTATAGCGGCAAGCTGGACATGCCGCAGAGTCTTTGGCAAGACATGGGGTCTGAAACCAAAAATGATCTATTGGTCATACCAAACGATCATCAAACCCATGGTCACCTACGCTTCATTGATATGGTGGCCAAAAATGCAACAAATGTCGGCGCAAGTCAAGCTGCAGGAAGTGCAGCGGCTAGCGGGAATAACAGGGGCAATATTCACGTGCCCTACTGCAGCCTTAGAGGTAATGCTAAACCTTCCACCATTGCACCTATGTGTAATGAAAGAAGCAGCAATCAGTGCCTTCAGGCTGAGGCAGACAATGAACCTTGAATTAGGAAATCGGACTGGACATTTGAAGATTTTGGAAAATATTTCCCTAGAATCCATGTCCAAGCCTACAGATATCATGCCAGTTAGGTACGACTCCGAAATGCAGTTTGAAGTGGTCATAAACAACCAGCAAATTTGCACAGAGAACGGACCTCAACTGGGAAGGGATGCATCAGTGTGGTATAATGATGGATCCAAGATGGATAAAAGGGCTGGAGTGGGAGTTACAGGGCCAAATTTCGGGCTCTCAAAATCCCTAGGTAATACCCCAACCATCTTTCAAGCAGAAGTTCATGCTATAGAGATATGTGCACAGGAGTGCCTCGAAAGGGACACTCGAAGGGCAGAAATCTATATCCTATCAGATATCCAAGCAGCACTAAAAGCTCTGAAGTCATACACTTGTGAGTCTAAGCTGACTTGGGACTGCGAACAATCCCTGAGACAAGTGGCTGCATACAACCAGGTCACTTTGATGTGGGTTCCAGGTCACAAGGGAGTTAAAGGCAACGAGGAAGCAGACTGTCTTGCCAAAGGGGCAAATACACAATTTCCCGGCCCAGAACCCTTCTGTGGACTCTCCAAGGCCCACTTGAAAGAAGAGTTTCGACGTTGGAAAGCGGATGAAATGAAATATCGCTGGAATAAAGTGCCAGGACAAAGACAAGCGAAAAGGCTAGTGAGCCTCTCGCCAAGAAAAGCTAAGCAGCTTCTCGAGTTGGACAAGAAATACTTGAAACTGGTGACGGGACTCCTCACTGGACACTGCCCTCTTAGGTATCACCTCAAAAAGATGAGCAAAACAGAGAGTGATAGTTGCCGCTACTGCTAGCACTTCGCTGAAACTGCAGACCATTTGCTTTGCGAATGCCCAGCACTTTTCTGCAAGAGGCTCAAGTTCCTGGAAGGGGCCTTTTAAGAGCCCTCCGATATCAGGAACCTAGCTCGTAGGAAACTGATAAACTTTGCACGAAGTCTCAGCTATATTCGACGAGGAAGACATTATAAACGCCTGATTACCTCATATGCGCTAATATTCATAATCATATTACGGCTTACCACGTAAATTGCTACTGAAGATGGCGGACTATTTAATAAAATTACACGCTGAGAGCAATGTATTTGGTTTGACGACCGCGTTGGTTTTCAGCTACTTTAAAATATGTCTGATAGATTTTTCATCGAAATGGCCAATCATGCAAGCGAAGTTGTTGCTCGCCACCCCCTAGATGGGGTTGATCAACAACAGCAAACAACAGCAAAACAAATATTTCTTTAGTTTTCAACGCGCCTCTGAACTTTTGATAAATGGATTCCTTTAGTTTCACCTCAGGTCTACGTTTGAGTTTAACTGTCATTCTGAATAGTCACTGGTGAATGATTCTTATAGTGGTGAATGCTACGACGACTTTAAACTGCCGTTTCGAAAATATTTTTTCCTACAAGCGTGCGTGATTCACCCTCTACCCGCACGCAATCCAGTTTGGAAAGTGTCATTTTCCCACACTAGTGCGGGAAATTTTAGTGCGGGAAAAACTTTTAAATGATATCCTCGTAAAATATAAGTGGTGGGTGACAAAATATGAAAGTTCAAGCTTTTTTGTTGCAATACTAAGTGAATTTGTTCAAAATCATCCATCATTTTGCACTATTTATTGAAAAAATGAACAAATATTGATAAATAAAAATGAATTGTTATGAAAATCACCCTATATATAGGCTTTGATTGATCTGATAACGAGTAGGTAACAATTGATGCTGTTATGCCGATCAATACACAAATTTGTTTGTAATTGTCAGAGTGACAGACAAAGCGTTACTTATATAAAATTTTCGATTCAGTGAAATTGCCACAATGGATTATTCATCTGATGAAGAACTTCCACAAGAAATCGTGCAAGCAGCTACAGATGCAAACTTAGAGTTATTGCCAACGAAATCTAAACAAAGGTATGAGAAGCAATACACGAGTTTTATTGAATGGTGCAACAATAAAAAAGTGGAAACACCAAATAAAGAAGAAGTATTCTTGGCTTATTTTCTAGAAATGTCTAAAACATGGAAGCCGAACACTTTATGGGCAAGATATTCAATGTTGAAGAGTGTATTCAAAGTAAAACAAAATTTGGATATTAGCATCAAATTGTACATTAACAATAAATATTACGAATAATTAGTGGATAGAAAATGTTACTCTTGTTAGTTGTTTCCAATGAATTTGTTTCCTACGCTTGTAGAAAAAGTATTGTTCCTAACTCATGCGGAAATTGTCTTTCCGCACTTGTTAGGAAAATTACTATTTTCTTGATGATAATCTCCTAGTAGAAATTATTAAGCTGCTAGCCTTCTTCCTTAAATGCAGCGCGATAAGTCATTCGATAATCATTGTCTGATATAGTTTTTGTTCTAGAATATATCAGAAGGAAACTTCAACACACTGTTCCTCCTTCATAAATCGATTTATTGAAAAATATTAATTGTATCGCTTGTACCAACTTAAAGTACAAAAAAAATATATTTGAAGTTTTCATTAATCCTACCTTTTTTGTTTTTTATTTTTTTATTTAACGTTCATGAGACCTAAGACTGAGTTTTGTCTGAACTCAGCATTCCGGTTCATTGAGAGTATGTATTATCATTTCAGTGTCTATTGATTGAACTTTGCTATGAATATAATTCAACTATGAATTAGCCGTGCTAATGAACTATGCATGAGTTCAGATAGAGATTATTTTTCAGAAAAAAATTGTTTTCGGAATGTCAGTTCAGAACCGTCGTACAAAGCGGCAGTTTCAGTCGCGAGTTTTCAAGTCCTAAGCAGGAGATAACAAATCATCAAGAAATCCGGAGTCATCGCATTCAGATTAATCAGAATGTGTCCTACTCTTCATGAAAGCATCCCTGTACCTTTCGTAAAGTGTACTTATTTCGCGATTGAACGGGGGTGATTCAATGAAAAGTGATACAAATTCGGATTTTTCAAAATTAGAGTCATTAGAGTCATCAGAAGAAATGTGTATTGGTAGTGGAGAGTCCTGATCACCAATCCGGAAGAATTTCCAGACTATTTCATCCCCTTAAATGATTTAGCGTGAAAATTGGTAGTTCCTTTGTGATTTTCGGGCAGTACATATCACTTAGGCCAACAGTAAAAAATCACTATATCAATTGATACCATCAGAATCGAATTGGGTATACTAAAACGCATATCGGCCTTAATTATAGACTATACTTCTCAACAGACATATTAAGTGCAACCAACCACAAATACCTTTCTATTTATGATAAACAGACAGATATGATGAGATTTATAAAATTACTCCATTTTTCACTTCTCTGTAGCTGCTTTTAGACGAAATTACTATGATACCGAATTCAAATTATATTATCAAAAAATGTTTATATGTAGTATATGTGGTTCGATGAGGAGTAACCCTCCTGTTTGCTTTTAAAAAATTATGATAAAAATCTGTAAATAACAGGAATCAGAATTATAATACGTTGATGATTTTTCAACCGATTTTTGGCGAATTTTTTGACATTTGATCGAAACACTATATATTCGAAAGTGAATTATCTCGATTTGTTCAATTGCCACTATTGATGTTTCTCTCTGTTTTTCAGATTCGTTATATTCTTAGAAATGGAGTGAGCATGTGTTCAATTTATTCCTAATGTTCTCTGGCACCTTCGTGAGTCAGCATCTGAAGTTTGTTGTTTCACTAATAAACCTATCTTTCCAAAATGTGTTCAAACGAATATTCTTTTTTTTCAAAGTACATCCTCAAACATTTCATGGCGTGTCAATAAAGAGATGTCTCATGGTATCGACTCGAAAAAAAAATTGGTGTAAATTTCAAAATTATACATACAAAGAGAAATGGTGTTTCTGAAACGGTTTTGGTTACTTTTTGATATATATGTAGTTCCTTTTTATGGAGGTCGTTCGGATAAAATTTCCTAAAATGAACCAAAAATGTAGGATAACTAATCAAAACACCCTGTCCTATCGTAAGATACAATACAATGGAGGGTTGTATTCGTATCTAGAATCGATATACCAATTCTATTTTGTGAATACACCTCGTGTTACTGAAAATTATATAAACCAGATTATTCCTGTATGTAGCATACAGGATGAACGAAAATCTGTATCTCAGGATACGGTCTACATGAATATAAACTTTTGCATTGAAAAACCAACCACATTAGTTACCTACCAATAAATTTCAGTAAATATTGACTTTCTCTCAAAAAAATTTCTCACCACTGTTATTGTGGTGTTATTGTAGTTCTGGTATAAAACACTGACCTGAAGTTCACATACCTACATTGTTATTGCTTGTAAGCTTGTAGTAAGTAGTTGTTCAAAACCGAAATGTTTTAATAGGGAGCTTGTTTGATATTTGATGATATTTTTTAGGAACTAGTTTCATCCCTCAGAATGTTCAATTTAAGAATCGATCTGCCGATAAGGAGTTTGCTAAAGCCAAGTGTTGAAAATTTTTAAATGCACTAAAAAGAGATATTTTATCACATTCGTGCTGTCTGATACCATAATAACCATTTGAAAGTACAAGATTAGTATGATATAAATGTTCTGAAGTAGGTATAAAATGAACATCTACCTAAACCTTATCAAATAAGTAATAAATTTATGTAACGGTAAACTTGATTTTCACACTAATCTAGTACTTTATGGAGATTTTTGATAGTGTTCGAGTGATATCATTAAATTGCAATGTGAGAAACATTATACAAAAATATACAAAAAATAATATAACGGTAACTATATAATGAATATACCATGTAGCGCCACGAAAACGAAACAGAAGGCATAACTGATGCTAGGAAATATTCTTCAAACTGAGACACGTCAAGTTTTTGTGAGGGGAAAAAATTTTCAACTCGAATAATATAGGTAACCCAAATTTCAACCCCCAAGTGGAGATTTCATTCCCTATATTTTTTTCCAATTAAAATTAAAGTCGAGTGATTGAAATGGCTTTTCGGTTTTCCAACAATTGGCACTTCATTTTTGAATTATAGGTATTCACCTCATTCATAAACACTAAATCTACACTAATCAAAGCGAATGAATGTTTTTGCGTGAAGAAAGTATAGTGGTTTTGCTGAGCAAACATTTGATTAGACTATATAAGAGCAGATATATGATGTATCATAACGTATAACGTGTGCATTCAAAGTGTTGATTGATTGATTGTTTAAACGGAAAGAAAATTCATTTCACTTTGATTTAATTTTTGCATTTTTCGATAAATCTATTAGCTTCTGAATGAAGTGAATGCATTCCAAGAATCAAGATCAAATAACCGGGAATAATAATAATAATTTATTGATTCTTAAAACAAGTTTACAGCAAGAAATGTATGGGGGTAGCGAATAGAAAAAGAATAATTATATATTATGAGTTTTACAATTCAAAGTAAGGATAGAGAACTAACAGTTACTCATTCAAGATAAATGATCGTAATCTAAGAATGTTGCAAATGTATTCTGATATTTTCTTGGCATCAGTTACGGATACATTAAATGGGTATCCATGAACTCTTTTCAATGACGTATCACTCGATCTGCATTCCCATTCGAAAAAAATCAGGCACCCCCGCATAGGGGGTAAAGTTTGGTCTATAATTCTCACGGTAAGGGTTGTCCCAGAAATTCTCCTGGTAGTCATGCCTTCTGTTTAATTTTTGATGCGCCATCCTGTATATGCATTTATATTCGGTGCTATATTCATATCAGCAAACTCACAAGAGCTAGAAGCATCCAGTTCCACTCTATCATATTGTGCTGATCAATTAAAAAGTGAATCAGCCATCCATGTAGCAGTACCCGATATCGATATCGGAAGCCATTGCCTGCTCATATACTTCATTATTATCCACATAATATGTTATATAGGTATTATATATTATATATTATATATTATATATTATATATTATATATTATATATTATATATTATATATTATATATTATATATTATATATTATATATTATATATTATATATTATATATTATATATTATATATTATATATTATATATTATATATTATATATTATATATTATATATTATATATTATATATTATATATTATATATTATATATTATATATTATATATTATATATTATATATTATATATTATATATTATATATTATATATTATATATTATACGAGGAGAACCTAATGTTGAGAGTTTCATTTAATGAAGTAAATAAATGCAGTCATGGCATTGTCCTTCGAGCGATGTTCAATAACCGAATGACAATACTTGATTGCTGAGTTCACGGACCCCACAAACACGAAAAGCACATGACATTACAACTTCGGCACCTCATCTCGATACCACATCTCTGAATATAGGAAAAAAATCTATGCTACCATCCAATACTACACAAACAGAGATGTTATCCATTCCCTGATCCATTTTCCACTTACCATTGTCACGTCATCTATCTTTGAGATACTTCTCACAAATATGTTGACACTGACAATTGCCGGACCATCTAGCGGTTAAGAAACAAAAACGGCTTAATTAGTTACAGTCCTCGAGAGATGTGGTGATTTCTCACTGAACCTTGTCTTTAGGAGTTGTAGACCAACAACCACCAACACTAGAATTGCTACTTATAGCGGAAAGTTTGGAAAAAGAGGTAGGTATATCGACATACTGACTTTGAACTCAAATCATTATGCTATTTCTTCCATTCGAGTTCCTTTCATATATACAGCACCGACAATGAAAGATACTGTATGAATTGAAACTACACCTTTTCCAATTGTAGTTCAAAAAACTACAAGTTTATTTCAAACAGTATCAATTGTATTTCAAATTAGTCAATTTCATTTCAAAAAGTGTCAAATGTATTTCAAAATTATCAATTCAATTTCAAAATGCGTCAATTGCATTTCAAATTGATCAATTTAATTTCAAAAAGAATCAAATGTATTTCGAAGTTACCAATTCAACTTCAAAATGCGTCAATTGTATTTCAAATTAATCAATTTAATTTCAAAAAATTCCATTTCAATTTCAAAATCCATCATTTCAATTTCAAATCTTATTATTTTTATTTCAAAATCAGTCTATTACAATCTAATATGTGATATATGATAGCAACCAGGAGCATTCCTATAGTAGGGTGAATGAAAATATCACCTTACACCTAACCTAACCTATGCCTGTGCTTTTTTAGTTTTGAAATTCAAATGATGCATTTTGAAATACATTTGATATTTTTAGAATTACAAATGACCATTTTGGAATTACAAGTGTTAGTTTTTGAAATTGAATTGATAATTTTGGAATACAATTGATGCTTTTTGAAATCCAAATGACTAATTTGAAATACAATTGACGCATTTTGAAATTGAATTGAAATACACTTTATGCTTTTTGAAATTAAATTGACTAATTTGAAATATAATTGATCCTTTTTGAAATCCAAATAACCATTCGCAAATACAATTGACCATTTTTGAACTAAAATTGTTAAAGGTGTAGTACTTGTACGGAAGGACTCATACACGCAAAGTTGGAATATTCATGTACTCTTGATACGATTTACCTAGAAGAAGAATCTTTATAACTTCTGGTTAGTTCACCAACTCAACTCAAATCAATTTTTTTTTTTCGGAGTCCGACTGATATATTTTATATATATTCAGCTATAACTAGCAATATCGGGATGTGTGGCTTTTGGTTTATCATTTCATCTGTCCCGCTGTTGCATTACATAAAAATTGAGGAATAATGAACAGATAAATTACTCGATGTTTCATTAAATTCGGATTTTCTGATATTGCAGTAACAACAGTTGGCTTTTCGGAAATTCTACTGAGCTTTGATTTTATCAGCATATATCTGGGCTGAGTTTCAGATAGACTTGGGCCCCGGTTATACTAAAGAAGTTCATCTCTGTTGAATTCTTGTTGAATTTTCTAATTGCAGGGTTAGCCTCATATGATAATTTGGGGTTTAAAGGGGTTATGTTCCTCAAATATCTCGAAACTAAAACTGAATTATTATATGTTTCGTTTTCCAGGGTGTGAAGATGCAAGAGGTTATTTGATTCAGTTTTCAGATTCATGTTCCAGACAAATATTTTATTTGACATAAATAATATTTATTGGCTAAAATGAATCAGTCATATACTAGTAAGCAGTTTTTGAGTCATGGAAATAATGTGTGGTCAACAAGCAGGATTTTAAATAAAATAATCCTATAATATGTGCTCTAAAGAACTCGAATGGGATCACTTTAGTCGAGAAAAAGACTAACAGATTTCAATTCCACATCATTGGATTCTCTCAATGTCCAGATAGTTGTTTGCCCCAATGTTGTTTGAAAAATTAACATTTCTTGTTGATTCCATAATTTGAACAGTTCGCTAGTATACAAGATACGAATTATCTAGATGATTTTTGACGTTTTCATTTTTGAAATGAAAGCTTAAGACTTGTCTATCATTCCCAAAAATATCAGGTAGAATTTTTCAATATGACATACTATTTCAACACTGATGAGATACCTCAGAATATAGAATCTCATCCAAGTCCTGCTCATTGAAAATAAATCGTCCTATGAAGTATTCTGTTTTAATTTAGACATTTCATTTTGCTTTTTGTTCATGTGTTGGGTATACAGGGTGGCGGAAGGTTCTGGAAACACGACGACTCATGTGATTTCATTTAAATTTTGTACCTAGGGGTTGTTCCTATGGGGTGTTCAATTGATAATCGTATCGACAATGTTACCAGATTGCTTTGTTTTTCTGTGGATTGTACAATTTTTTTAACTGGAACACCCCATATATTTTTACTTGAATCGATTCCTCATACCTCAATAATTAGTATAACCCAGAAACACCCGCTTACGGAAACGAATGTCATACTAGATATGGAAAACCAGCGTATTGAAAAAGTGTTTCGAAAAGTGTTTTTTAACCGGCTACATAGTTGCAGAGCAACTTATGAGTTAAGAAGACGTATAACTGAAACAGTTTGGAAACACCCGAATATTTTCGGAACAACTGACGCGGTTTCTTTAAAATTCTTGAACAAGCGATGGTTAAACTCGACGAACACTAAAATCATATCAACGATGTTGCTAAATCTTTCAAAATTGCTGATTCGCTAAATTATGCCAAATCTATCTGAAGTTTTCATAATAAAAATTCCTTTTTGGGTGTCAAGAATTTTAAAGAAATCGCATCAGCCGTGCCGAAAATATTTGATTTTTTCAGTAAAATGCTGGTTTACCATTACTAGTGTTCTGGCGTTATGAGCTTATATAAAATCAGATATGATAAATTGAATACAGTAAATATATACGGGGTATTTGAAAAACGAAGTTGAATAATCTACAGAATAACAGAAAGAAATTTCAATAAAATTACATCAGTCTGAAGATATTCAGACTCTCTCACCACCCTGTATAAAAAATACAAATATTCCTACTGTATTCGATGCAGCACTTGTGTCTGAATTATTTAAAAAAGTTAATTCAAAGCACACCATTGGGATCTCGAAAAACATAGATATAAAGGATGGTCAAATATTTGGCAAAGTTGCGTAATTTTCTACTTAAATAGTACAAATGAAAAAATCTAAAATAATTAATCAGAATCCGGACATATCCCTACCAAATACTGTCATGAAGGATATAGAGTATTCGATTTGAAGGAATCTAGTGTTGGGTACATTTAATGAGGGCAGGAAACAAAAAACTAAATAACCGGGCACCAAGTATTCTCAACAGCAATAATTTTATAAATAAATTACACAACTTTACCCTCATATGACTTATTACCAACAGTTTCAGAGAACATTTAAGAGAATTTGTACCGACTTGCATACACGTACCTATAGTGAGAATAATAACGATGGAACAAATTCAATATTAATGATGAAATTATAAAAGACGACAACGAGATAACCAGATTGTTATTTAGTTCTAGTTGGCATCAGTAGAGATAAGCTTGAAGAGAATTTCTAAATCCTCCTAGATGTATCCTACATTCATATTTTTCACCGCCCAAGACGATATTATTGTTGAAAAATATATTGATTTTAATGTACATATACATTTCTTCGGTTATCAATAACTTATTTGGGAAATCAGATAATGTGTGTTTTTGTCAGTGTTTTGTTAGGACTAATGGTGATTTACCACTTACCACTCACTCTATGAATACAGGGTGTTCGAAAATTGCTTCCCCGAAACACTCCAACACAAGTATTTTTGTCCAAAAACATGTGTCCGGAAACGTGATATTACAAGGGTAAAAAATGCGTACACCTTTCAAATTCAAATATCTTTTAAATTCTAGTTGATGCATTATTTATAAACTAATTTCGAGAGGAAGACATATTTATTGCATTTAGATACACGTTAATTGACATATTCACATATTGAGTCGACAATTCGCGACGCTGTACACAATGGGCGATACCATCATATTGGAACTATGACAGATTTTGAATACTTAGTGAAAATTCCATGATATAACAAGCTTACTCTCACAATTTGTTAATATCGGTCAAGGAATTCTAATTTTCAAGCTTTGTTCAACTAATAACGAACTAGCTAGTAATCTCGGTGTTAAAAATAAAATTAGCAGTGAATTATTCCAAGTTGAGTCTCAGGCCTGAGATTGTCAGAAAGGAGACAATGAAAACATTCTGATGGGACTTTTAGACCAGGTTCAACTGGTCTAACTTTTGTTGTGGTGAAATTGGTTCTTTATATGAATAAAATTTTTCCAACCTTCTCAATTTGAAATTTACTAAACTTCTTAATTTTTACAATTCTTCATTGATGCAAGAGGTATAGCTGAGGCCGCTGAGGTTTTTTTTTCAGTTATCATCCATCAGCAGTATCCTAATGAAAATCAGAAGGGTTTAATTCAATAACAAATTACTTGGAAAGAATAACTGACTGCTAAAAGTACAGCAAAATGTATGCAAAACGAAAGAAGACCTATGCAAATTTCACATATTCTATTGTTTCTGAAACTTTTAAGACGGGTTGAATTTGATATAGCTTATATATGCCCGAATAGTAGAGATAGAACATTTCTGATTTAGTTTCTTTGTTATATTATTGTTCCTTATAAAATTATTTTATTTATAAGTCAATAAGATTTTTATAATTAGAATTTACTTTTTTCGCGATTTGATTTCAGTATATGAATAATTGACCTGAACAATTTAATCGCAGTAGGCCCATCATATCATCGCCAATCTCACAAAGTAAGTAAGATTTTGCAAACGGTCTTACCATGAATACCGTATAACACAAAGGTAAATATATTAGAAAACATTCACCTCGATATGAAAACACAATAAGTACCTATATCATTGTTTTGGGATGCTTCAACTTGTAAGAATGACGACGATAGGGTGTCCCAAAACTGTAAAAATCGGTTTCTTCAGCAATTCCACATTCATTGAGATGCTCCGAATCCAAGGGCATAGATATATCATTTCAGGTTCGGATATGATCCTCCGAATGTGCATGAGAATGATCACCCCTAAACCAAACCTAAACGTACCAAATATATTTTATCGACCTCAAACTATAGCATATGCACTCTTGATAGATCAATCAGAACGACCAAATATGCGCCAGCTTTCTACGCAAGTCTGATAGGCAATTCCCACTTATACGCATGTAATACGAGCGATTGAATGTTTTGCGAAGCTTGACCTGCTTTGAATATGATGCTAGTAGATATTTATTTCAGCGAAGTTGGAATTGATGGGTTTTTTGTAAATAAAGACCAGTCAAACTACGATGGTTAAATCTAGTATAGTTTAATGCGACCAAAACTGAAGCTTGTATTTTCTCAGGCGAACCTCACAATGCCCAATATGATGTCAGGCACGACTGATCCTATGAAGTCTTTATAGAATGTCCTTTCGCTAACAAGGATTATGAGAGTGGAACGCAGATTTTCAGATTGCATTAACTGGTTCAAATAAATATCCTGAATAGCAATGATTTTCACGGAAATACAAAAGTAATAGGATCGAAGGACCCATTAGGCTCTTAATCACGGAAAGGCAAAGGCACATTTCGAATAATATATCTAAAGCTAATGAAATTTGAACGAACAAAGTATTTCATGATAACTTCTCATTAAAAAAAGAGAGTTATTGATGAAGCATACATTTCTGGTGAGAGAGATTGAATTATGTTCTATACTATCAAAACTGAAGGTTCAGTTTATGTCATAGAAAATCGAGAGATGAACTGAAAAAATTAATAATGTAGGGATAAGAAACGTAGGAACATTCGATGTTCGACAAAAACTGAAAACATTGGCACTAGTATTGAATGTCTGTGATGAATACCTTTACAGGGCGAATTACATATCATAATGCAGAGCTAGATAACTCGCAGTTTTCACCAACTGCCTGACTATATTTTCCTTTTAACTTTTTAACTCACACTTCTTCTACATTCTCGAAAATTTCAACAAAAAATTGACATTTTTCCACTCCATAAACACTGCATTATTTTTTCTCATTTCGATTATGGAGTGTACAAATTATTGATACCAGAGAACGAATAAGTTATGTTGATTATACCTAACTATCAATCAAATTTTAAATGGAAAATGATTTGATGAAACCTGAAATTTCGAAAAATCTTCACTTGGCGGAGATTCTTTAGGTGATTCAAATCCCTGAACCCTTAAATTTCAAATTGGTCATATACCTGATGTTTCGAATTCATCGCCAATACCCATGGAAATCGTTATACAATTCTGATTATTCATTCGGATTGCCTATGCTAGAGTGAATCTGAATTCTTTTACCTAAGGAAGTGTGTGAAGAATCCATGCATACATACAAATGTTTGGCATAAAAAAAATTGTAGGTTTTTGGAAAAAAAGACTGAAACAGGGTTTTCGTTTATTTCCGAAGATCCATATTTCGACATGGTGAAGAAGGATACGTCGCCGATGTCAGCTCAATGACGTGAGGTGGATTCTACACGACCTATAATAATCGAATCGAGGACCATGAAAGCTGAAAGAACTACCTACTACTTCAATAATGGCAGCCTTGTTATCAGCACTGGCATAATTGTCACCACCAAGCATCATAGAAGATTTGCGGTATGATCTTGTTAGAAAAGAAAAAGGAAATACATGTGAATTTTCAACTCTCGTTAGGTCGTTGATATAAAAGCATCCACAAGATCATACTAGAATTACATCTTTATTGATTAATTCCGATTCATTCATTCTTATTATACGAAAAACTGACAAGGACTAGTTAGGTTATAATTACTTTGTCTTGAGATTGAAGGCCAAAGTTGAAAGTTGGCAAATTCCTTGAACCCATATTATTCTTTATTATTCTTGAACCCTTATTATTATTTCACATTGACCCTATATCTATCGAAAAGGCGAGATGCTTAGGAATGAACTATATTCAGGTTAAATCAAGTCCTACATGAATTCACTAGTAGATAGTACTTATATAATATATATTTTCAAATTTTTTTGTTGCTTTATCTGGTGATATCAATGTAGTAAGATGATTATCTATAAAAAGGTGAATCTAAGGACAGTGAAGTAAATGTTAATCAGAATGAATGCTTAAAATAAGTAATAATAACGCAGTGAGAGTGAGTCGTGCAGTATATTTACCTTCAACTTCTTATATTATGCATCAAATTGGTATTGAAGAGTTTGAAAGTGTTTTTAAACCCTAACCTAGTTGCAAAGCAACCCTCGAAGTCTCATTGAGACTTGTATGAGTAAGGAAGACGGGGACCTTAGCTTTTTAAGTGTCATCCGAAGCACTACTCGGCTGGTTATCGTTGAGAGTCCGAAGGATTGAAATCTAGGTACCAAGAATGTTCGGTTGGTCACCTATTTCCTCCCGCTAAACGATGCTACAGAAATAAATAAAATTTCTAATAGCCCCGCCGGGATTCGAACCCGGAACCTCTAGACTAGTCTAGAATATAAGCCAGCGATACACGCACTCGACCACCAGCCCAGTATTAAACTTTGCTTTTGAAGTATCTTCAAAAAACATTTTGAAATGCCAAATTTGTAATTGTAATTACTGGGTTCGTTCCCTGGTCGATAAAGGTATATCGTTCGTGATGAAAATTTACGAGTTTCCGGATATTTCTCGAAATTCGGTCATTTTTGTGATGATCAATTAATTCCATACATTTGCATGATACTATCAGAGATGATCACATGATAAACGATTGACAATTACTGGCGTTATACACATTCTATAGATGTGTTGCGAACGTGATCAGGAATATATTGCGTGGGGTCACTCAATCGAATCGGAATTGCCAAGTTGTTCATGGAATTGCTAATTCCTCGATTTACAATACATCGTTCTCTAAATGTAGGGGTCCCTAAGGTTTTCACCCCCTCTATTTATATATCTATGCCCTTGCCCAAAAATAAAACGAGTTGTCAGGGGTTGTTTGTTCAGACCAATTAACAGATATACACCTGCATCATCCCAATAATTGATACATCCTGCATTATTCTGCGCAACAATCTGGATTCTAGATATACCTCTTCTGGTCGATTCTTCGATTCTATGATTTTAGAACGAAAATCTAATGAAAATATATCTCAAACAACAAGTATAGATGGTGTTCAAAATACTTTTTTTTTTCGAGAATCTTTGGAATTAATGTCGACAACAATCGGTTCAAATTAGGCAAGTATAATTCAACTGAAAAAAAAATCAGAACTTGTTACTGTTGGCAGGAAAAAATTCTGATAGATTGAAGTAGACTTCACACCGAAATAAAAATGGATTAATCGAGAAATAAATTATTCTGTACGATGGAAACTGTTGAATAGATTATACTCGAACCCGAGAATGTCGATGTCATTTTTTATGTCGATCACCCTTCATTTCGAAAACGAAGCCGTTGGAGACACACGTTTTTACCTGAAATATTTTGAGAGGTCCCCTCTGAATAAGTCTACGTACTTGCCCTGGATATTAGAATTTGCTGGAAACCACTCTTCATAAAAATGAATCTAAGCCATATTCAACAGCTATTCTGAAGAGCCATTCTCCTCGTCAAATTACTGAGGTTTGTTTTCAAACGAGTGACTGGCGAGAACGCCCGATGAAACTCGACCAGGGCGATTCTCATCTTGGAACCGAGAGGTCTTGACAACTATAATGACTCCGAGAAAGATAGGGAAAAATCACGGAGTGGGCGACATCTATGATTGATCGCATGAACTACTCGAGAGGTGAACAACAAACTAACCTCCATATGTTCATATGGGTAAAGTGTGAACTTTATTCATTATTTTCAGTGATTTAAGCATTGAAAGTGTTGTATTTTGATGATATTTTGTGAAGAATTGTTGTTAATAGACCACACAATCTGAAAATGCAAGAGATTAGAAGATGGAGATAAAATCGCGAAAAATATGCTTGTTCCATAATGCTCTAACATACTCAAGGCTTTGCATAAATTTCCTTCAAATTCTAAGCAGAAGATGGGCAGGATTTGGGAAAACCTAAATCCTAAGGCAAGTAGCCTAGAAATGGAAGATGATCTTGAAGATAGAGAAAGCTATCTCGGAATTTATGTTTGTAGCAAGCACTCATGATGATTGTTTCAGTGGTAAGTTCGATTTTTCATTATTGTTGTCACTATGCTACCACCTCTTCTCCACCTCATTTGGTTCATTTTAATCATTTTGTAATTTATTACAGGCTCAGGCAAATATCAAATAATCATATGCAGTTGGAGCAACATGGAAATGAACAAGTAGGGAAGATTTATAATGAAGAGAGTTCCACTGTAAATACAAAACCAACAACAACCTATATGACACACAACAATAATGTTCCTGATAATTATATGAAGTTTTGGGTGATTCTGGTGTTGTGTATTATCATCTGCTTGCTTGGCAGTACTATTTGGATTTAGGAATTTAACATGTTCAAGAATGTTTATTATTGCATTTTTTATGAGTTGTAGTCTTTCTCAGTCTGAAGGGAATCTATTTCATTCACCAATGATTAAAAGATTTGAATACTGATTTGTTATTATTGTGTTACATTTCCCAAATTATTCTATTAAGAAAAACATATGACATGCTAAAGAAAGCCATTTACTCTTATTTACCCAATAAAACTATGTATTTTTTAAATCATTTATTTGAACACTATCATTTCTTCTAAATGAGTTTATCAAATCTCCACAAAATGATGAATCTATATCAACTGTCATTTCCTGGTAGTTTTTGCACTTCACTTTGTTCTAATAGGTATATCTATTTGAATACATTATCATATAATCTAGGTTCCTTAAAATAAAAACAAACCAACATAGAAAAGAAAACTGATAAGTCAAAAAGGTGGAGTTTATATGCTTCCAGTCAAAATGGCCAATAAATCTTTTCAAAATTGAATTATACAACATTAACAATAAATCTGCTTTACAGGAACATTAAAATAAACCCATATCATATCTCATCTAGTTTCATGGTGATTTCATGTGAGCATTGTGGAGGATCTCAACACAAAACTTTTTATGATTTCTTCATTGAGGCCTTCAGTTCCAATATTGTGATTGCTGAAACACTTTCACTCCACATACAATATCCGAAATTGGCATTTCGACTTTCACACAGGCATTTTAAAAAGAATTTCAGGAACTAAGAACTGAAAAACTTCGAATAAAAACCGAAATTGATACCTGGACTTTGGTGGCATTTAACAAGAATCCAGTGACAATAAAACGGAAACGTCGACAACAAACCCTAGATACAACTTCAATCCAATAGTCGAGTACGAAAAATCGACTTAAATCTCTGAGATAGCTGAAATTCTATTCAATAAAAACTTTGGTTTAACAAGAGATCAAATGACAGATTATTTGTTGTTCACCCCTCGATCCGACATTTTGACATTTACAGCGCCATCTGGCGTTTCGTGATTTTTCCCTATATAGAAGATTTGGGTTTATATCTGTCAATTGGTCTGAGGTGATTCGCATGCATTGAATATGTTCCATACGTTCAGTTCTCACTGTATATCGTCAGGCAAGTCAAGTTCATCCCGAAATAATTCGACTCGCTCACGGCATCGACCTCAAAGGTAAATGAATTACTCCCAAAGTTCAGGTAATATCCGAAGGAATCACATTCATACTCGAGTTTCCGAAACCCTACGGCACCAATGAAATAACTCCTAGTCGGCGACTAGGCGATTCAAGGCTCATTCTACTCTCCTTCGGACTAAAAGTCATCGCTGAAGCGAGCGATCGTACCAATCTATCGAATCAACTTCAGTGGCAAAGAGGTGACCGTCTCGCGTTCCCTAGCCCCAGTCACCTGGCCCTAGAGACCTAGCCCTAGCCGAGTAGCCAGTCGGAAATGCATTCAGCAGTCAAACCCTATCCTACAAGCTAGACGGGGCCAACGATTCGGGTCGTGGGGTCACCACGACAGCAAACACAACAGTTCTTTCACATCAGACGCTCGGATCTCTCCACAATGTTGGCACTCTTTGTACCCCACCCTTCGAACATTTATTCATTCTCTCGCAGAGCCCGAGTGCAAATGTGATTTTCGGTGCTAACTAAACTACGCAACACTGGCCACGTTTATATATATTTTAAATTGATCATTCCAAAGAAAAAAGTTTATGCCTATTTACACCATATTCCATCAGTAAACAGATGGTTTTGATTTGGTATGTTTGGATGGATTGGTATAATCTTATGGTTATTCAGTACCACTGCACTATTTGGGTTGGAGTCCGTGGAACAGTTTTGTAACTCTACCACCACTCTACTAACTGGCCTGAAGCGTTCATTGTCAAATATCAATATTCTATATATTTTTTTGAAGAAATCATCAATTGGTCCAATTGAATACTAGGGCACTGTTAGTTCAGAACGCCAGGTGTTAACACCATCTTGGTCACCTAAGTATTTTAGTCTGGTACGCTACAATTTTCGGTACCAAACCAAGCTGAGTACCTGACCAACTGCTCCGTTAACACCAACATGACCAAGGGTATTTGGTTGGTATAAACTCATTAGTCTGCTCACCAAGAGACGGTATAAACGTGGCCACTAATTACGTCGCACCCCGAAATTTTGGCCCTGTTGAAATTTGAATAACTTTTTACTGCTTTGAACAATTTGAATTCTGTTAACACTGTTCGCTAGCTCAGTCCTTTATCTATAATCTCGTACTTCTTCGATATATGAGGTTCTTCCATAAAGTTGCTACAGGTTGTTTTTCGAAACTACAAAATTTCGGAAATTTCAAAAGGATCCCAAATGAGGAAAAACTTCAACAGCAGAGGCATGAAGATGATCTCATTACCTTGAGCCATCTCCAGAATTGTCTTCCTATCTCTTTTATACACAAAGTGATCTAAAAAAGTTAACTTTTTGGTTTTGCAGTCATAACTTCATCCTCAACAGATTTTCAAAATCACAGACTCATTTTGAAGTTGAAACGTTAGATGAGGAGATGAAGATCAGAAGCGACTCAAGAGAAACAATAAAGATCAAGGGTTTCTGCAAAGGTGACCCTAATCTGAAACCCCCTCGAAATCCCGATTGAAAAAATAAATAAATCCAAAACGTTGTTTGACCGAAACGAAAATATCACCACCAAAGAGACTGAAAATATTTCTGAACCCCTCCCCCCCCCCCGAATTTTTTTTGAGGGGCGAATTTTTGCTGGCAAACGGTTAGGTATATTGGAAAACAGATTTCACTTGACCCCCACATCGGGGTCGGAGATTTCAAAAAAAAATCACCCCTTTGGGGTATAGGATGAAGAAGAAGATTTTTGAGAATGTTTCACATACCATTTTAGTGAGTTTCGTACAAAGCTACTAAAAATCGCCCAAACTTGGGCACTAGTGTCATAGTTTGATGTACAGGGCAAAAAAGAGTTATTTTTCAGAATTGAGACAAGAGGTACCCATAGCTGTTTTCAGCGGAAAAAGTTGATCAGAGAGGTAGAAAAAAAAATCATAGGCGTACGTATATAATTTTTTTCTAAAAGTCTAAAAAGTAAAATTGTTTCAAAAAAATACAAAATATGATGGAAGACTGTGTAGCGGTTGAGAAGGTTACCCTGAAATTTTGTTGTATTCTGAAATTTTTTTTAAGTCATATCTCCAGAAAAAAAAGACCTACGAATAATTTTTTGCGTCACGATCTTTATTTTCACGAAAACCAAATTTTCAACCTGTCTTATCAATCACTCATTATAATTCTTGTTACGTTGGTTACAGGCAATGCGTTTTTCTTGGGCTGATTCTCTTTCGAAAACATGGCGTTTCAATTTGTTTTCCTTTTGCACAATTTTTGACTACTGAAAGCAGGATACTTTTGAAAATTCAAAAATGTTGCACAGTTTCGAAAAACATCTTACAACAATTTTATGTACTGAGGACTGAGCTAGCAAACAGTGTAAACAGAATTCAAATTGTTAAAAGCAAGCAGAAAAGAGTTATTCAAATTTCAACAGGGGAAAAATTTAAATGCCGCCAGATTCGCATTCCAATGGACCATATTATACTCCGGTCTCTTTGTCAATTATAATCGACCACTGGTGGTTACTTGGAAATCTTCGGAAGAGCATGGGTTCACCATTCGCTGCCCTCAAGGATATTTTCCCTTTTTCTCTCAATTTTGATCAACTCAATTCCATGCTTGATAATCATAATGCTTATTTAATTATGCACGGCAGAGCGTAAAGTAGCATTCTATTGTCCTATTTTGCGGACGTGAAATGGTACTTTAGCGCCCGCGGACTATACTTTACCGCCTGCCGTGCGAGAAGGTAGGCGGGCGCCAAAGTGAATTTCACTCTCATATCTATAGAAATCAATATTCCTATGGTTCTAATTGATGCAAAATTATTGAAACATACAACTCTTTGAATAGAGGATGTCAATTTGAAAACTTTCCACCCTTAATATTTTTCTTCCAGTGAAAAATATGGAAAATACACTTTATTTTCGAGGGGGACACTTTCAATGAATATTTTTAGCCCTCGTAGTTCAAACTCATTTGAATTCTGAACCAATTAAATATCAATCAATCGTAAATGAAAAGTGAATATGGGGAAATGTAAGCTGTTTCGACCAATAATGAATAGTTTCGACACAAAAAAACCTAAAGGTTAAAAACCTCGATTTTTCACACACTATATCTCTGTAAGAATGATCTCAACTCAACTTGTTTAGATAATTCAACAGGCTTTCAACTGAAGTGCTACTTGAGCCCTTATCTCATTAAAGATTATAAGAGTTACTCCTACCCCTCCTATGAGTTTGAACCCGATGGCTAAAAATATTCATTAAAAGTATCTCCCTCTAAAATAAAATTTACGTGCCTTTTGGATTTTTCATAATATTCATTGAAAGGTGAATATTTCAAATTTACAGCCGTATATGTCCTGAATTATACAGGAGTGCTCATTAAGGTTTCGGAAAATGGAAAATGGCGCTTGATGAATTCTCGACTCTCAATTTACCTATTCTACAGGTTATTAATCTCTAGGAAGAAAAGTAAACCAATAGATTATGAAGAAATAGTATGGTATTATCATAGAGTTGATGTCAATCATTCATTCTGAGTGAATATACACGATCATTCACCTTTATTTCTAGTTTGTAGAACTGTTTTTTATTATTATCATTTTATTATTTTTTTATCTGACATACACTCATCGAAGTAAACTTTTTTGAGAAACAACAAACTAATTATTGATATTATGTTATTCATATAGAAAGTATTGGAGACTCTGTAACAATTTTGCTAAAATTTGGAAAGGGTTAATCATTCACTTAGTACGCCACTGGTATTAGCAAGAAATGTTTAAGATATTTTAGCGGGGTTTATAATGTTCAAATTTGATACGGATGCGTTGAACTTTTGAATAATAGGGGAAAATAATGTTTTAATCTTTCAGTAAAAAAATTCCACATTTTATTTTAAGTGATTTGGGTTGAATATCAATATTTCGAGGCCTGGATTCCACAGTTAAAATATTTTTAATAATTCATGAAAAAGATGGATCAAACGGTCGATTGAAGAAAATTGTCGTTAAGTTTAAAAAGAACATTAAATTTTTCCTGTAAATTCCTATTACAAAAATACGGGCTTCTGTATCACCCGGTATACACATCATCCATAAATCGTTGGAAGCTGAATAGCTCCCCCCATTATAATAAAAATAGAAAATCTGTAGGAATTCGTTACAAAATCCCGTAGTCGACCTCAATGAAATTCTTGGCAAACTTGATAATTTTTGGTCATTTGGATTCCATAAACACATAAATAAAACAAATATATCCTCTGCACTCTACATTCAGAATGATAAACCATTGAAAGTTCCAATTAAACACATTATGAAGATTATTTTACGGGACTGCATATCCCATAGATGGATAGATGGAATCATTAGTCCTATTGGCTCTTAGTGTGGATAATTTGCTGACCAAAAAATAATCCTGCTAGCCCGAACTTTGGCAAAAATGAAACCAAGTCAAACTCTTAAACGGAGTTGTGTGTGATGAGTGCCATCGTAGAGAAAATTCTGATCAACCTCCTCGCAAGGGTACTTTATACCCGCATGATGTTTCTAATGACTTTGCTGACTGGAGGGTATCAAGTGAAAATATTCCATCGAAACATTATATTACGATTGCTCGAAACATACTCTCTGAGCCACAATAGTAGAAATTTAAATCAACACTCTCGAAAGCCCAAAAGGGTTAGTTTATACTTGTGATTTGTCCTAAAACTTTGTTGACTGGGGGTTTCTAGTGAATATATTCTATTGAAATAGTAATATTGCTCAGAACATACTATTTGTGCCACCATAGTGAACATTTGAATCCAGTCTCATGCAAGAGAATTTGTTTCCATCAAAACAATAGATCATATGACTGTTCAAAACATACTCTTTGCGCTACCTAGGAGGCCATTCGAACAACCCCCTCGCAAGGTTAGTATATACTTGTGATTTTGCAAAAATATTTCTCCTAGACAGTAGATTATGATTGCTCAAAACATAATCTTTGTGCCACCATGCATAGAAATAATTCGAATCAACCCCGAGATCAACCTCCTCACAAGGGCAATTAAAACTTGTGAAAACCTTCCAAACTAAATCGCATTGACTTGGTCAATGAAAATTGAATAAAGCCCTTTTCCGAACTTTTCACATTTCGCCATAGGTCGGAGTTGTAGGAATATTGGGGACAAAATAATATTATGTTCTAGTTGTGATCGTTAGTATAACCAGGGATGCCTCGATGCCAAAGACAATCTATCATAAGACTGAATTGAATATTTATCATCTATATTATTTGTTTTCCATCAGTGTTAATTCCCGATTATATCTACATCTTATTTGCAGGTTGTTTCATATTAACTCGGTGTGTTTCCCCCAAACTGAAAGAATACTATTCCTGGTATCTACAGACTTATTGCGATACCATCTGTCATCTCTAAAGTGATGAAAAAAGCATAAAGTAAGCTTATGCATTATCTAGAGAAATCTAGAATCGTAAACGACACACAAATATGGCTTATGTCACCAGAGATCAACTGGAGATTTACGTTACATATCGAACATATCTGACATGGCGGCAAGCTAGACATGCCACAGAGTCTTTGGCAAGACATGGGGTCTGAAAATAAAAATGATGTATTGGTCATACCGAACGATTATCAAACCCATGGTCACCTACGCTTTATTGATATGTTGGCCAAAAATGCAAGAAACTTCGGCACAAGTCAAGCTGCAGAAAGTGCACAGCGGCTAGCTAGTCTGGGAATCATAGGGGTATATTGACGTGCCCCACTGCAGCCTTAGAGGTAATGCTGAACCTTCCACCATTGCACCTGTGTGTAATGCGTGTAATGAAAGAAAGCAATCAGTGCCTTCAGACTGAGTAGTCAGACAATAAATCTCAAATCAGGAAATCGGATTGGATACTTGAAGATTTTGGAAAATATTTCCCTAGAATCCATGTCGAAACCGAAAGATATCATGCCAGCTAGGTACGACTTCGAAATGCAGTTTGAAGTGGAAATAAACAACCACCAAATTTGCAAAGAGAACGGACCTCAACTGGAAAGAGCTGGAGTGGGAGCCAAATTTCAGGCTTTCAAAACCCCTCGAACATATTTCAAGCAGAATTGCATGCTATAGAGATATGTGCCTAGGAGTGCCTCGGAAGGGACACTCGGAGGGCAGAAATCTATATTCTATCAGATAGCCAAGCAGCACTAAAAGCTCTGAAGTCATACACTTGTGAGTCTAAGCTGACTTGACACTGTAAACGATCCCTGAGACAACTGGCAACGAGGAAGCAGACTGCCTTGCCAAAGACGGGCGAAATACACAATTTCTCGGCCCAGAACCCTTCTGTGGACTTTCCAAAGCCCACTTGAGAGATAAGTTCCGACGCTGGGAAGCGAATGAAATGAAATCGCACTGGAATAAAGTGCCTGGACAAAGACAAGCGAAAAGGCTAGTGAGCCTTTCGCCAAGGAAAGCTTTTAGAGATGGACAAAAAATACTTGAAACTGGCAACGGGGCTCCTCACTGGACACTGCCCTCTAAGGTATCACCTCAAAAAGATGGGCAAAACAGAGAGTGATAGTTGCCGCTACTGCGAGAACTTCGCTGAAACTGCAGAACATTTGCTTTGCGAATGCTCAGCACTCTTCTGCAAGAGGCTCAAGTTTCTGGAAGGGGCCTTCTTAGAGCCCTCCCATGTCAAGAACCTAGCTTCCAGAAAATTGATAAACTTCGCACGAAGCCTCGGAATCCCGGGCCTCGAATAGATTAAGGGTTATGCACAAAATATCTAAAAGGTCGAGGTGTTTGAGAGAGAAGCACTGTCTAAGAAAATCCCAATGGAGGGTGGATTCTACTCTTCGGGAGAGTTATAAATGGTTGGGTCATTTGCTAATTATATTTTTCATAGTCTTACGTTTATTTGAATTTTTCAATTAAGTTAAATGTTCGACGAATTCTATACAATCATGTATCTGCATTGTCACAAAAAAGTATTATTATTATACCTATTTCACATTTTTTTTCTCGATTCCTCTTTGGTAGGAGGTTCTAGGTTAAAATTTTTGCACTTTCTACTATATCAGGAGGTGTGTTAGATAATTCATCACGGTTTTCCATCCAGCAAGAGAATGAGTTCGTTTTCAACAGTATAAGTACCTATTTAAACTGAACGTTTTTTTCAATATTTTCACTCACGAGCACAAATGCTGTCACGAAATGACATTCCTCGTAAAACGTCAACTTCGTGCTGGGATTCGAAAATTTCAAAGCCTACTTTGTAAAGCGGCTGAAGAGAAAAATCTTCCTCTATAGAGGTCCATTGTATGATATCCGCCAATACTAGACCAGGGGCATCTATCGCTGAACGAAGCTTACTCCTTCGGAAAGAACTACTCCGTCTAACCAACCTCAGGTGGTGAGTTGAACACTCTTGTACCTCGTCACTAGACACTGGTAATCTGTCACACTGGCTTGGAGGGTGCCATGCTGCACGTATGGAAATCCTACAATGGAATGACTTCTGTAGAAGCTGTCAAGACGAAGAGGAAGGGGAGACGATGGTCCACTTACTCTGTCACTGTCCTGTCCTATCCAGAAAAAGATCTTCTGCTCTGGCGCAGCCCTATTTTGATAACCTATCAGATCTTCAATCGATTGGTATCGAAAGCCTAATGCATGCTATTTATAAATAGTAGTCTGGTTCTCACGGTAGTTGTGGAGGTGGTATAGCCACCTCATACGGCATCACAACAGGCCTTTGGCCTATGTGGGTTCCATCCCAAACCTAACCTAACCTAAACTACTTTCGAACCATGGGGGCACTGCAGGAAGCCTTGTGTGGGGAGTAATAGCGTATCGAAGAAAACGTGTCTTATGTTACTATTCCATAGGTACCTATGCTAGCAAACATATTCTTCTCCTGTGAACCAGACAAATAGAAGGTGCGGCAAGGCTTCTAGCGGGAATCTTATTGTTGAATAAACAATTCATATAACTTTTAAAGACTGACCAAAGTTGTAGGTCTTGAAAAATATTTTTGTCTTCGTTTTCGAACTCCGAGCACCTGTTTAAGTTGGAATTCTGACCTATTGGATAGGAGAACGCTAAGAGTCCCCACTGAATGAATCCAAGTCTTCAAGATTGATATTGGCGCCCTCAAAAAAACTACTTATTTATAGTAGATATGATTCAATGTTCTGCGTGGCTTTAGCCAGGAAAGTAGTTGTATTCTGCTCGTAGTCTACCAATATCAAACATCTCAGATGTTTATTAGATTTCCCATTTTGTTTTCAGTTGCAGATAATTACTGTCAATTCAAAAGCAAATTTGGAGATACGTTGGTTACAGTAGACTCGCAGTAGCTATCAACATAGTTCTGTATTGAGCACAAACATACTTGCATAAAAATACCTGCATTAAGAACCTAAAGGAAAATCAATCCTCCTTCAAGGTAGGTATACTCGAAATTGTATTCCTTTCTAGATTTTTCGTGCATTCTCTAGGTGCCTCAGACCGTTCGCCAAATTAATGACGCACATCCAGTGGCGTGCTCGAATTACAACGGTTTTATAATGTCAAGAATTATATATAGTATTTTCTCCTTTTCTATAATATATCGATAGATTGCATACTACTACAAGTAACATAGTTTTTTGTTGCCTATTATTTCAGCTATGTTTTCCTTGCTCATCTCTTAGTATCAACGTGAATACTCGACAGTTTCTCGAATAATTTTCCTAGTTAGAATTATTGTGACACATTTTAGTTTTCGACAAATCATCCACGATGTAGTATATAATTCATTGAATTTTTCCATTGTACCCAGGCCCTCTAGACTATAGGCCAGCGATTCAACGCACTCGACCACCAGCCCAGTAACCCAACAGTATAAATTACGTCCGTCCATTCAACACACAACAACATAAGGAACTTCTATACTTTTACTAGATGATTTGGATCGCAGAACAGTGCAGATGGCTAGTCAATGTGATAAATATAGGTACTGATAGACACTCTGATGAATCGACATTCTACAAGATTGGTGCAGTGAATCGAAATAATTATCACTATTACTCTGATGAATAATCCCCATGTATTCAGAACTACTTCTCATGAAAGAATATGGTCTTTCGATGTATGGGGAGTCATAGTGGATAGAGAAGTGTTTTTAGACTTTTTACAGAATCATCTGGAGCTACTGCTTCAAAATGTACCTCGGAATGTGTGTACTATTCGAGTAAACTGGACCCCAAGCTTGCCACATATATTTTTTTAATCTGCTTTTGGTGAAACATGAACATCTAGCATCGATATAAATGGAAAAGTGAGAGATCGCCCACTTTTCTGCGATTTTCCAGAGAGGTTAATGGTTTCATCAATTCAGGATCACCAACCAGACGAACAGCTATCCTCTGAATTGAACCCAGAAGCCTTAGCGAGTATTTGGCAGCTGAACTCCAAACACGTGAACAGTACTTCATATATCAGGTCGAATCTGCGATTTGTAGAAGCAACATCTGCAATAAACCTATAATATGATCATCCCATAATAGAGTATTGCTGATGATGGTATAATACCGACCATAGATATTACATCACAGGAATAATAGTGCCTGACATCATCATATTCAGCATTGATAGGTTCGCCTTCTTGGATATGATATCAAGCTTGAGTCTTGTTCGCTCTATACTCTCCTAGATCAGATCCCAATTTCAGAATCGTAACCAAATCTTCATTCACAGTACCGACTTGTGCATATCTGATTTCATTGGTTGAAATAGGGGCTCTAGAGTCTAGAGGTGAAGGCAGTATGAAAAGTGTTTGAAAATTATTATTGACCGCCAGCTTAGTTGCAAAGCAACCCTCGAAAGTCTTATTTAGACTTGTATGAGTTACGATGACGGGGACCTTAGCTTTCTATGAGTAATACGAAGCACTACTCGGCTGGTTACCGTGGAGAGTCCGAAGGAGTTACCAAGAATGTCTCCTCACGGTCAACCATACCAAAACTCTCTAGGCGACAGCTAGCGTCTCAACGCACCCGGCCACCAGCCAATTATAGAGTGTACTATCATCCGCAAAGCTATAGATGGAACAGGAAGTTACTTCTGACAGATCGTTGATGTATAGTAGGAGGTTGGTGCCAAAATAGATACTTGTGAAACACTCGATCAAATGTCTTCGAAATATCCAATGCCATATATACGACATTTGATGAAATCTGGAACACAAAAATGTATCCAGCAAATTGGCAGACATTTTTAATAACTCTCGAAATGGAATCTTTTACTTAACAACCTATACAGACCGGTTTCGGGCTCATTGGCCCTCATCAGTGCAGGGTAGTTATCCGAGTAGAGACCGTGAGATCTCTACTCGAAGCGTTGCATGTCCCAATGCATCTTCGTCGCGTCTATTTGTACGCACTGAGCTGCGTTTCAAGAGACAGTTGGAAGTGGCGACACCATTCGACAGAAGAAAGAAACACAAATTTTAAGCGTGCCTGTCCCGATGTGAATTTGTCAAGTCTTAGGAAGAAAGAAACATTTGCGATCTGCATTCACAGTGTGAATCGTTTCATGGACTACGAGAACATATAATTAAATTTTCTGCGTGGTATTTACCAGGAAAGTAGTTGTTTTCTGCTCGTAGTCTACCAGACAATCATCTCGAACTATGTTTGATATTTTAACTGGATAGACTATTTTCTCTTTCATACCTGTACCGATTTTCATAATCAACACAGGATGTCCGAAATTTTGTTTCCATATTTCATTAAAAAAATGTACTATCATGGTATTTTTCGAATGAATTGATGATAATTTATCATTGATGATGATCCACCTTATTCTCCAATACACTTTTCAATATGTTCGACGATATTTGTTCACCACTTTATTCATTTTCCTCAGACAAATTGTTTATTTTCATGATAAAAAATTGGTACAGATATGTTTGAAGTAATCTTCAATGATAATTTGTCATTATTTTCAAAAATACAACAATAGTACATTTTCTTGGTGAAATATTGAAAAAAAATTTCGGACATCCTGTATTTTATGATGATGAAAATCGGTACAGGTATATTTCGAGTGATCTTGATTGAGAATCCATCATAATTTTTTCTTAAAAATGGGTCAATAAAATTGGTCGCAGTTGGCCACGATAACAGCAAGAAAATATAATCACTCTATTGTTGGATAGACATTTCAGATACCTATCCAACAAAAAAAAGTTGTTCAAAGTCGATCAAATAAAACGATTTTACAGTGGTGGTACTTATTTCGTAACGCCCCCCAATAAGAATATCAAACCCAACCTTTGGGAATACTTTGGGCCAAGAAGCAAGAAATACGGATCTGTGTGACCAATATCCTATAATGTCAAAAGTGTCACATGTCGCAGGCTGAACTCAAGAGATCGAAAAACAACTGACAATTCTGAAGGCTTTGGGCAGACATCTTGTTTTTTCCAATCTAAATATATTACCCAAGTGGTCATGGTTGCAACCCTGATTGGAAATACACCAGATCATACTTATTTTACCGCTGTTCTGCAGATAATAATGGCTCCCTCCAATCGAAATACTTCACCAAATCTCATGAATACATTATTCATACTGTCCACGGGATTCTAAATGCTGAATGTTTTCGTGTGTTTTAATCATGCTGAGATCATGCTCAATAACATCAATGTCAGTGTATGCATGGGCCCAATGAAACTTGACTGAGAAGAAAGGAAATTGCTTTCAGTCTGCGATGACTAAATCCTCCGTTCTCGTTAATTGAATATTATTGCTCTCCTGATTGAGTGCTTGTTCTAGAATAATTCCCCCCTAATCACTATAATCCCTTTGAAGGTGCTTCGTTGGCTGCTTATAGTAACTTTCGATTTCAGCTCGATCGATAAAAATACAATCCCACATCAATGGATCTATTTTTAACTCGTTTCCATAAAAGTTCGTCTTTTCTTTTTCGCTCTCATCAGTGAAGAGCTGTGTTATTTCCGGACAGGAAGCTCAGGGTGATTCATTGAAAAATAGACGTAAATAGAGGTCACCAATGTGGTTCCAAAATAATTATGCCATATAATTAATTCAAACCGTTCACATAATATTTTTTTGTGTTTATTATTAACATAAACGAAATACTAAAAAAAATCTAAATAGATGAAGTAGACTTGTACTCTTGGTAGGAGTCTTCCGGAATATCATTAGGCAAGTGCCCAGAGGCCCTAAATCCTGTAATATCTTAAACCGATATTACCGATATTACCGATATTACCGATATTACCGAATATATTTATATGAAACTTACTACTATAGAGCCTTAAACAGCGGCACCCTGTCTGGCTGCCTACCAAAAAGGATTCCCCTAATTGCGACGAAAAATGTCAATGAACTAGTCTCCGTCAAATCACAGTCGGAATGTTTGATAATTTTCCGGACCGAGAAATTTTTTGTTATCGATAGATATTTCAGATGTTTTTGATTTAGAGGGTAGAACGAAGTAAAATCAAATCAGTCCGGTAACCATATTTGAATCATTCCCATTGCTAACGTATATCTGTATCATATTAAATTATCCTGTATATGTATACCTAGAGCCTTGATAATCTAGATTGCTTTCTGAGTTATTTTTAGTAGATTCTCCAACCAGCGTCTAAACCGTTTGACCAATGACAAACAATAGTTATTCGTTTTACTATAGACAGAATAGCACAAGAGAGACGTAGCTGAGACTAGGAAACCAGCCAACTTCACATCATATTTTGTAACTCGATTATTTTGTGTTTACTTTACCTTCCTCATCGTCAATTATTTTAGTATTACCAATTTGATTTAAATTATTACCTGATCTGACCTTTTCTGCCTAAACAGTGAAATCACATTTTTGAGCTTGCGAAGTTTTACTGAAAGCCGCTCCTGATGTCTGCACTCTACAGAAATATTATATAATTAGAGTCATATCGATAAATTAATGATATTAATGATATTTTTTCTCCTAGAAAGTAGGTACACACTTTTCTTCCTCACATCTGGAGAAAAAGTACTCTTTAACCCTCTCATTTCAAGTATGTTGTTAATGATGAAACTTGCAAATCTATTATATTCAACAATGCGAAAATAGTCAAAAACTGAAGCTCCCATTCAAACACTATCTTCTTCCAACGGTGTTCATATAAGTGCTGCTCCAAATTTTTAAATATAAAAAATACCATGTTCATTGTATACTCAATTATATCGCATATATATTATATTGATAATCGTTATTTGTGTCGTAAAGTAAATTTCAAAAAAAGGCGCCTTTTCCTTCCTTGGATATTCAGGTACTGTCAGTAAACTACATCTATCCTGTTGGAGGAAAAGTTGCACTTCCCTCCCTAGTAATACAAATAGTAATGACAACTCACAACCGTATAGGTGACTTCATAGCGGACTCTGTTTCAATTCGATTAATTTGTCACAGCTTTAAAATGAACCCACGAGAGTTGATAGATTATTGGATGACATTTTCATCAGCGATTTGAATTTGGTCAAAAGCGAAGGCAGTTGATACCAACAATCTTAGGCTACCCCAAATGGAATTTTTCATCTTCAAATATTATTATGAATCTATTGCTTTGGAAGAAATTTCAACACGAAAATTACCTCAGTCGCAAAATCGAAATTTTCCAAGGATTCTCATTTCGAATATTTGACCATCTTGTGCCTAAAAAAATGGCAATGTCCAAACCGAAAGCACGAAAGCTGTCAGATCGAGACCGGCTCAGGAAAAATATAACAGACCTAGAACATTTGTTGAATGGTCGTCAATAACTTCACTGTGACATTACTCAATAACAATAAACGAGGAAACCCAGAAAACTTCTGTGTAAAAAATCGAAAACTTTGGGAAATATGAGAGGTGGTAGATTCAACTCTATCCCATATGAGTCATCCTGATAGTAATAATGACATTATACATAGAGACTCAATAACAATATTAACCTTCTCATTGGTAGTACCACCAAATTTTTATTTGAAATGACAACAATCGATGGAATGTATGACTTCCTATTTGACATTGAATGTAGAGCGTTTGAAATAGATGACATTCTGTGGTACAATAATACTGAAATGTTAATCTGTAATTAACCATGGCAAGTTTAGAGGTGTGACAAAACACCCAGTAGCAGCCTTTGTCCGCTACAATGATTATAATATGTACGCCAAGTATTGTGAGGGTCATCCGGTATGTTTTTTGTGTACGGAGATACAAAAACGTGAAGTGGCCAAACATTCGCATTCCTAGGTACGGGTCTTGACTCTTTCTGAAAACTATTTCGGATAGCGATTCACATTTGCAATTATAGAAAGAACCTTCGGGAATTCACGAAAACGATAACTCATTGTTTTTGGGCCTGGTCATTCGATAGGTATGTATATTCGAATGTGTACAGTTTTCTCAATCAATAGTCAACTTTTCTTGTACTCTTTATATTCACGTTAAGCATCAAAGTATTTTCAAAAGCTATAAGCTGGTCATTCGATAGTTGTAGATGTAAACATCTGAGTCTCGCACGGTGGAAGTATATGATAAACTGCAGAGAAATATCCGTGTCCATCATTTTCCCAAAACCAGCCTCAATAACCCCAATAGAGCGCCCTGAGATTTTTGGTTTCACTGCAGAGGTGAAGTTCCACAACTTCGACTATCCATGGAAGAATTAATTTTACTTTTATAACAATTCTCTTATGTGATTTTTTGTATGGCCCCTGCCTTTTGTATGAAATTAGGAGATGGGTTGCGGAAATTTGATAATCTCACTCAAATACTAAACGAGCTCAATTGGAAAAACAATCAAGACTTCAATTAGCTAAATTTATGTACAACGTTGTTATGAATTCCTTCATAAGTAAATAGATATACCTCAATTCCGAGATCCAGCGCTGATTCAGTAAATGCAGGAAACCCTTTTGCTTTAACCATGCCACATATTCTTTCTACGTCCCTTTGATTCTTTTTTATAATAATATCACGAGTGCTTTTCTCTTCATTCATTGAAACATTCGAATGAAGAAGATTTATATATCACTATGATCTCGCTGCAATATCGTTGAATGTATTGAGATTGGAGAGCGAACTGTAGTAAAAGAACTGTTGTGTTTTCGGTGGTAGTTTACAAGCCGAACCGCTGCTACCCCATGCTGGCTCGTGTAGCACGTGGAGCACCTCTACACTACCCTACAAGAACTCTGGGCCTCCACTTACCATTTTGATGTCGCTTATTGTTGCTATGCTGCGGACAAACAGGTTTACCCGGACTATGGCAGGCCCATCTAGAGTGATGATTATTATGTGTTACATTTACATATTATGTACAACAAGCAAACAAGTTACAGTGGCATCTCTGGATAGCGGTAAGTCGTCTTCACTCCCTACACCGATTTTGTCACACCCATTAATGTACCTATAAGTGCACTTACCTGTGCCGTTTACACCTGATGGTCGAATTCTGGCATCGTATTGACCGGGACCCAGAATTTGGTCCAAGACTTCTTTTTCTTTTTCTCGGAAGTTTATCTTCACATTTGTACAGCTAAGAAAGAATTGTTATGATATCCGAACATTCATCGCCTACCTACCGTAAATTAACACGTGCATACGCATACTCTGAACCACTGGTTTCTCAGGACATCTCATCATATTGTACAGCCTTTATAATAGTAATAATGATTATAAACATCGTATTAGTATCTAATGTACTGGTACTGGTTGGTTTTCAACAAGTTATCAACTTGATGCGGTTATAAAGGAGGGGCAGGTTGAATATTATATAACTTATAAACTTAAACATTTCGTTCAGCATTGATTTACTAGATTTCCATATTTGAATGGACAATCTGTTCTTCTTGTTCAATATTCAATTCAGATAATTTTCCATTTGTGTTTTCTGGCCTTCATGTGTGTAATTACCGTTAAAACATTCAATTGTTCTGGATTCAGTTATAATAATTTATAATCGATTATCTTCGATGATTTCTTTCAACTTCTCCACAATAATTTGTGATGGGAATTATTGAAAATGAATATATATATATATATATATATATTTTACTATGATAACATTTTGTTGAAGACAATCTCAGAATAGCCATCAATAAACATGGTTTAGAAATTACTCATTTTCCTCAATTATTGTTGACCCTGCAAAGACAAGAAAATCATGCATATTTAATACAGTGTGGACGTGAAGTATGAATTATATTATTGAATAAAATATACACTGATGAAAGAAAAAAAATTCTCGGTGGCGTCAACTTCAATTTTCAATGCGCAAATTTTGAAGAGAGAAATTGAATTGTTCAAACTGGCCACCATTTACTTGCTGACAATGAGCAATGCAATTTTCAAATTCTTCTGTATTTTGCTCGTTTCTATTTCGTTTTTTTTTCAATAAATTCGAAGAAACATTTAACATCATGATGGCAAATATGCATTTGATCAATAAATAGATTAAACAGGAAACATTTAGGAACCTGAGCCATGATCAGGTGGACCGGTATAGTCTCAGAAGAGAGAAAAAATTGGATTTTTCATCAACAGTAAAACGAAACCATCTTTCATCAAGCCGTTAATAGTGATGCTGCAAGAAATAAATCACTCTTGGAGCAGAATAAAAGCATCCATTCATAGTTCTTCAGTACAAAAACGTAATAATGATTATTTTGACCGAAGAGTTGAATTTTGTGAAACAATGATGAAGCGATACCATAACAATCATCAATTATTCTGTTCAGATGGTGTTGTCAATAAGCAGAACTGTAGGTATTGGGCAACTGAAAATCCACACAGGATGGTGGGAAAGTCCAACAAGAAGTCAACGTGTGCAAATTATAATACCGGTAATTGCTGAACTCTGTCCAATAATTGTCTATAGTTTGAGCAGGATGGACATTACTCACAACCTATTCGAGATTATTCAAATACGATTTTCCAAAACAAATTGATTGTTAGGAGATGATGATGGATTGAATGAATGATGGCCTGCCAGATCTTCCGACCGCTCCATTTTCTTTTCATGGGGTTATTTGAAATCTGAAGTTAACATCAATCGTTCAAATCCTATAGTTGATTCGAAGATTAGGATATGTGAAGAAACAGACTAATCTTTCCTCAACCAAAGTCATGAAAAGTTAGTAATCGTTTCCTCGAACTTTCCTACATGCAGAATTATGGTGATATATACTTATAAAATTCAAATTCAAAAACAGGGTATGACGTCATATCTACGACATCAAAGAAATTATGAGAAATCATTTCATGTAAAAATGTATGCATTGATTAATAATGTTAACTGATGTAACCAATTTTTTCTCTTCTTTTATATGTCTAGATTCCATTCAATCTGTTTACAAATGGTAATAATAATCTAATGTCAGTTTCGAATAAGCAAGCTTTTTACATGGTCTCATATTGAATTTTTCAAACATGTCAATAAGGATATTTTTTCATTTAGTTCACCATTTGCTAACAACTCTAGGTGATATTATGGAGTCTCATTCATTATTCAATTGAGTATGCGAATTGCATTTATTACATTGAGAACAATCTGCACTGCACAAAAAGGTGTAATCATTCAATTCAGCGATAACGAGTAGAAATTTAGGGACTGGCAATTGTTATATCAGGGAGCTAAGCTTCATGACTTTGTTTTCAAATCCATCAACTATAGTCTGAAAGAAAAATTGCGTCTTGAAGAATTCTGACGTTTTCGATCTATATTCAGTGACTGTTCTCATAAATAATAAAACGGACACATTTTTTCTTCTCTCATGATATCTTATACATCTTATAATAAAATAGGTAACCTCTGAAACGTAGGTATACAGTGTCTTTCATAAAGTCCGCATCATATGGGAAAAACTTCTATTAATGATTTATTTTGAAAATCGACTTGAGCGTTAAGTTGTGTTTTAAAAAATATGAAAAATGACCTACTCGGATGTGGTCACGTGACTTTCGCTACCAGTATTTCTCATTTTCTTGAGAAAAACATATTTTTTTGGATGATTCGTGATTGAAAGTTAGTCGCATATTAAAGCTACTGTTAATGTTCCAGAAATTTTGTAATTATCAAAAAAATGGCAAAAATTGAAAGTTGCAATAAAACGTTCAAATTTGAGATGTCGGTGTAAAATCGAAAAATAAACAACTTTTCCCCCTAAAATTTTTTGAAATTCGAATAAATAAGCCTATTTTCAGCGATTACTTTGAAAAAAAATTTACTTTTGACAGGTCGCGAAAGTCACGTGACCACATCTGAGTAGGTCATTTTTCATATTTTTCAAAGCAAACTTAACGCCCAAGTCGAATTTCAAAATAAATCATTAATAAAAGTTTTTCCCATATGATGCGGACTTTATGAAGGACACTGTATATTCATATAAAGTGATTCTCACAAGGGCAACAAGATAACTATAACAGAGAGTGCCATATTCAAGGAGATTATGGAAAAATAGTCCTCGGGCCCATACATAAAAATTACCTATGAGAATAGTTCGGCTCCCACTCCTATAGATGACCATTTCATGGATGCTGTCAAGGCAAGGCATACTATTTTCATGTTTTATATTATCGAGAGATATATATAGATCGTCCATTTTAATTATTATAGTACTGCAGAAAAAATAACTAGTTTGCTTCTGTATACGTCCCATCCAATCATGATACAAAACATTTCCAGAGTAAAAATGTATTTCTTGAGTCGTTATTCAAAGCATGATAGAATATTGATTATACATTTACAAGCAAACAACAAATACTTTTTGTGGAAATATTTCACTTCTAGATAATAGACAGCGAACAGTCAGGGGTGAGTTCTTGACTAATTTATTCATTTTAATTCGCTTTGAGAACGTCATCAAAATGTAGGCCGTCATTAATTTCTGAGATTGAGATATCTTATGAGGATTCGGGTGATGATTTATTGTTATTTCAAACTCAATTTTTTGGTGATGCGCATTAATTTTTTGGGGAAGTGTATATGGTGAATTGTGGTTGATATGCAGTCTATTTTGCAAATGTGCACACAAAGCTGAGACTAAAAAGTTCACATGATTGTTATGATTGCATTTGAATATAAATCTTAAATTCTAGATCAACAGGAGAAAGAAAATCTTCTGAAAATGTTAGAAAAACATAAACAGGAACTGGAATATCATGTATTATTTCTCGAATAGGTACAACAAAACAATTAAGTACAAATTGTGGAATTAAAAGAAGATGTCAACAAGATCAACGGAGAAATAAACGTAGTACGAGAGGAAGTGGAATACATAAAAAATGACATCGTAACAAAGCTCAAAAGATAAGTAGACAGAAGAAAGAAATGCTGAGGAACCAAGGACAACCTTTGGAAATATTGCAGTTAATTCCTGACGATTGACAGAGCAAATATGGATATCGATCAACATGGAGACTAGCTATACCAGGTACAAATGAAAACACAGGTGGAGAAATCTGGTGATACTCTTCAAGAATTCGCAGCAGATGTGAGGAGACTGATCCAGTTAGCCTACCCACAGGCACTGGAAGACTTTAGGTAGAAATTGACTCTTAAGCTATTCATCGATGGTCTTAGAGATCCTAAAGTGAACATATTCTTTCTCGAAACGTCCAGATAAGAGGTTAAGCCAAATTACCAACTATTTTGATATCGATATTACTAGTATCACCTCTTTTATCTCAAGGTATCATTGACTTTATAGAAATAATTCATTTTTCAGATTAGTGGAAGTAGAAGTCACCAAGCAGTGGCATTTCAGAATGAATCAATTGACCTGTTATCTATATATTTGTTCAATAAATCGTTCTCATATTTTCAGAAACTAGGTAAAAAAACCCATGAAAGAGCTTAAGAAAAGAACATTTCTTCCTTGCGTATTGGGAAGAGCTGAAGATTAGAAAGTACTTTCCATACTCGTAGAATGGCAGGACCATTTCCTATGTAGTAATTGTCATTTTTATCAATGACTTGATTTACTTTTTCATTAAATAACCTACCTACTTGAGAAATATATGTTTCTTTATTCGTTTCTTTTCTCTGCCTGGAAATATTCAAGATGAGCTTGCCGTAATGTCACTGCGAAGAGAATTCCAAATCGAAGTGATTCAATCGAAGAAGAAGGTGATTTAGAATTATGCTGTGGGTGTTCCGATCTTGACAGTATAGAAGTGAACTACTGAAGCTATTAGAGTATGCTACGTTTTTTCGACACTGCAATGTTTGTGAGTGTCTTGGGGCGGTTACATTAGGCACTAGAGAGCAGATGGTGAAATTTGTGCTTTGTGCAGCCTCTTCTGCCCTTCAACACCATCTCCTTGGTAAGCAGAAAGCCACCAAGGTATATTTATTCATGGCTGGTACTGATTGTCTATCAATCATTTATTATATTTGAATAGGTATGTAGTTTCGTGGGCTTCAGCTCATGAATACTAAAACCAAATCTGCCCTGGACCGAATTGAGATTGGTGAGATGAACAAACCCAGGGACTTACAAGATCAGTTGGTGAAGGGTCTAGCTAGTGAAAACACTATTTATGTGGAGGGTTAGGGTTTCTATTGGCGCACTTATGTATATGTACAAGATATCATAAGATTTGTATGAAATATTCTCAAGAGAAAATGTAATCTTGAAATTCTGAATCAGCAAGTGAATCTTCCTGATTGTTCCACGAATCACTGATATTTAGTTCACGATGCTGAGATAACATGTGCCCTAAACTCCCAAGGATTGGTAGCTTCGAAAGCAGTCACAAGGCCATTCACTTACCCCTCTGAGAAACCAGCGAAAGTCAGACTTGGTATGCAGCGTGAATCTAGACTCAAAACCACTCAAGCTTATTTACTTACAATGAAAAGTTGACGACGTGAATGACAAGTGCGAAAAGGGTGTGTACTTTCATCGCATAGACTTCGTTCACTCGTGAAATAATGGTGTTGGGCGAACGTGAACGCAAAATCAGATGAAAGTTAATTCACCGAAAATAGTCGCGTCCTGGTGCAACATAGGTTTACTGGTTGTCTCTCACCAAACATTCACTAGGGAGGCCCACCACCCGATCGGGTTTGCGACAGTTTAGTGAATAGGATCGAGTAGGCAGCGCGAGGCGCACGATGCCGCTGACAGAGGGGGTATCATATTGATCTGGGGCCTCCCCACACTGCTGCGCCGGCGGTCGAGTCGAATACGGGCCACGGGGCTCTCCTGTTTGTGTTCAGGGGCAGATAAAAGGGGGGTCTATAGGGGATGAAGCCCAGGGCCCCGGATTCTACAGGGGCCCAAAATTGTGAAACAAACGGTTACAAATATTGTTACAAAATAATAACATTTTTATTTTTGACGTCAGATCTTTCATTCCTACAAAGTATTCAATCAGAAATTGTGTTACTCGATATATACTATTTTAAGAGTTCTTAATACTATAGAGAGGGAGAGTATACCTGATGATGACATGGGCAATAAATTCAAATTCTTATTCCATTTGGGCTGCATGAAAGAAAACATCTACGAGCAGGATAGTATGAACTTCCTTGCTCCATTCAATCAAGGGTTGTTCAACGATAATAATGAAAACTTGTGAACAGATTAAGTATAGATTTCAAAAGGAATTGAATGAGATACTCAGAACATACTCTCATGTTCACAAAGGCTTCAAGAAACACATTTCAATGATATAACTAAATAATCATAATCATAACAAATTGTAAAGCAGAACAGGTGTTTTCAAAATCAAAATCATTGAAATACATACAGGACTACAAATATAGTTGTACTAGTTCTCAATTTCAGCAATACCAAATCATTCTAAAATATAATGAGGCAATAAAAGCAATTATTCAAAGCAAATCCCGGTAGGGCTTCTTTCAGTAGGTAGATATAATAAGCATAACATTGAGCTAGCAGAATCACTTTGGATTTTCAGAATTATTCTTTGGTCTTGATTCGTGGCTGATTCAACTCTAATTGAATGCTTATTTAAGGTTAATTTGATAATAGTTTATGAGCCTATTGCCAAATTTTCGCTCTTCGTTTATTTTAATTTAAATTCAATAGAAATCAATCAAGTATACTCGAGCTAGCAAAACCAAAAATAAAAGAGGAAAATTATGAGAAATCTGAATCTACCATAGTTTAAGACTTTCATTTTAGCCTATTGTCGAATGTTTTAGAAAAAAATGCGAGTTTTTGTGATGCTAAATAAATCAAACATTGAAGAAAAATCTGAATATGTATATGCTTATTTCAGCCCAATGCAACGACGAAATTATGGCTTATTGAAATATGCCATATATTTTGTCTACAATGAATAAAACATAATCAGAAAAGGCGAAACATTTGGTAATGGGTCAAAATCAGAGCCTTGAATGAACCTTCAATTATTCAGATTTTTCACGAAATATCTTTTTATGTTATGCTTACCGTTTAAGCTAGCATAGAGATAAGCAATAGGTTGAAGTGAGAGTCTCAGAAGAGCCTTGAATTATGGTGTAATATCAGATCTGGTTTCGCCAGCTCAAAGTTGAGCTAGCAGAATTCACGATTTAACGTAAAAAATCGCAACTAATTCGGCAATAGGGTAAATAATAGCCTCAAATTATGGTCAAAGAAATTATAACAATTCAAATTAAGTCTCAATGGAGGAATAAATCATGTGTCGTTGAATTTTGTATTTATTTTTCATTTCCGTTTTTTTTTTGTTTACGGATTAGAAAAATAAAATGTTTATTTTTAATTCTGTATATATTCAAAATTGTTCAATAGCCAAGGGCCTCGCCATCAGTTAGTCCGCCCCTGTTTGTGTTGTGAGGAACGCTCGGCACTCCTGGAAAATATGGGATTTCCTTCGCGCCGCCTTTTCACGCGGCAAAATATCGCCGGATTTCTACCTGACGCCAGACCGAATTCCGTTGGACGTCACTCCCAACGGGATAACGTCGTCGTCATTCGTTGTATAGGGTGTGTTGACCCGGGGACATGATGGACGATACACGCAAACAAAAATACTGTAGAGATTACTATAGAATCGAAGAGATTTTTACTGGTTTATACAGTTGATATATGGACAGAAATTCTTTCCAGTGAACACTACGCAAAAGAAAAACCAACAACTCCTGTTATAGAAAATCGCAGAAATATCAAAAAATCGCTATTTCTTCACCCAGTCACGAATAATGAAATAATCAATATCATATCAAATCTAAAAAATAACACTTATTCCGGTCCGGATGGAATTTCAGTTTTTTTAGTAAAGAAGTTTCGTTTTTTTTTTGATAAAACCACTCTGCCACATTTTGAATCTGATATTTTCCACTGGTAAAATTCCCACTTCATTCAAGGATTCCATTACGATACCTATTTTCAAAACCGGCGATAAAAATAATGTAACAAATTACAGACCAGTAACACTTAACAACTTCACAAAAATCTTTGATAAATGCATTGAAAATAGGGTAGTACACTTCTGCAATGAAAATAATATTCTTTCTGTGTCCCAGTTTGGTTTTAGAGAAAACAAATCAACTGTAAAAGCGGTATATCAGATAATCAACCAAATTGACACTTTGGATCATGACATTCTTCTCCAGCGTCTGTCTGACAATGGAATGAGAGGCATCGCATTAGATATTTTTAAGGATTATTTGAGTAATAGATCGCAAGTCATGAAAATCAACGACTCATTAAGTGGCCCCTTACTAATAACCAGGGGTGTGCCGCAAGGAACGGTATTGGGGCCAATACTGTTTTCGTTATATATCAATGATATTTTTAATATTGCAGATTTTAAGAGTAAAATAACACCATTCGCTGATGACACAGCAATTACATTTATTGGAAACACTTGGGAAGAAGTGCAAACTCTGTCTGAAACAGGTATCAGGACGATTTTTTACTGGCTGAGTGATACTGTCAACCGAAAGAAAATGTTATGAAAATACAAAAACCATCATGTGAAACCAATATGCCTTGTGGATGCTCTTTTATAAACAAAACAAACACAATAAAATACTTGGGTGTAATTGTGGATCAATGCCTTCGATGGAATAATCATATTGATTGTACTGTTGTCAGATTACGTAAACTTATCTACAAATTCTACCAGCTTAGAAATATAGTGAGTAGGAGGTTAATGCTGAAAGTTTATGATGCTTTGGCTGAGTCCATAATGCGTTATTGTATTATAGTGTGAGGTGGAACATTCAAGTCCTCTATAAAGAACCTAGAAGTAATCCAAAATACCCTGGTGAATATTATGTTGAACTCTATATTATGGACTGTTAGCTCTCCAAGTACAACTATTCAGCATGCTTATAATACTCGGATATGAGAGTATTCGTGTTTCTATAAAAAATAAATCAACCTACATAACAATCACAGTTCACTAAGAAATCGGTATAATCACCTCTCTTTTCGCTTTTCTCATTTTTCTTCTTGCCTATAGTCCTAGTTTAATCACTCTTCTCCTCTTATTGCAATAATGATCATAAATAATCATAAACCCATATACTTGTGTATGATTGAGTCGAAAATAATAATATTACAGTTTTTCTACAGCCATTCTAAAGGATGTTAAAGTTGAATCAAACAGTTCAAGTTTGTTGTTGTGAGTGTTTGCTAATCTCATTATTCTATTGAGGGATTTATTTCCATTTAAACCATAATATACGTTCTGCAAAATGGAATAGTGAAATTTCTATTTCTTCAAGCATTTTAAAAGAGTGGTGTGAGCTCAACAATTTGGGGACAATCATTTTGCATTGATAATTTTATAAAAGAATACCATATCGATCTTCAGTATTCTATGAATTAAAGTATTCAAATTCAGAACCTTCAATATTTGTGAATAATTATTATATTCATCTCTATTCATTTCCAAGTTGAAGCCGCAGTGTCTCAAGAATTTATTTTGAATACCTACCTCCAAGAGTATATCAATTTTGTAAAATGGCGACCAGATAATAGAGTTGTATTCGAGTATAGATCTCACCTGTGCACAATAAATGATTGATTGACAGTTTCTTTCCTGAACGAAGATAAAAGCCTAACTTTTTTCAAGCACGAGATGATGTTATTATATTATATGATTCTTTGAAGTCATTTTTGAGTCGAATAAGTATAACTCCCAAATCTTTGATCTTTTTGCTCTCTGATAAGTTTGTGTCCCCAATTTCGTACAGTCTGGTCTTTTCGTGGAGAAGTCATGTTTTGATATTCACCCAAATTTAGTTTCAGTAAATTAATGTTACACAATCTTGAAAAGTTATTTGAATCGAACTATAAACACTCAGCATCAGACATGGATTGAACTGTTCTGAACATCTTTAAATCATATTATTTACAAATATATTGAATAATATTTGTCTCATATGAGATAACCCTGAAGGGCCTGAAGGAATTTCGATTGGTAAAGCATCAGATTTGTGGAGGTAGATCTACTACTTCCAAAAAAGCTATGTTATTCGCTGATGTTAATGTTTTTGAGGTCCCATGACAATTTTTTTGGAAATCAAACAGTCGAATACGAATACCTCTTTATTTATCAACATTCTCTCGTGAACCACTGTTATGGATGGGTTTTATAAACTGTATTTCCAGGATTTGAGAAATGTTCCCTTGTTAAGAGGTTAATTGAACAATGAGTGAATTGGTTTTGCGTAAATGCAATTTTTGATCAAAAGTAAAGGGATCTCATCAGGGCCAGTTGATAGTTCTCATGGAAGATAAAGTACTAAATCTATAATTTCTTTAATGTCCACAGCATAAGAGCAAGGGTCAACATTGTTATCATAGGTGTGGGATTTGATTAACTATGTGTCATCATAAACTGTCGAAAAATATACCGAAAAAAGATTAACTGTTTCATCGCAATTTTCACTTGAGTTATTGTTATTATATCATACGAAATGGAAAATTGTATGATTTTTTTTATCATTGATAAACTTTCAAAAATGAAGAGGATTGGCAGAAATTTCGTTTCCAGTTAATAACATCAGTCATCACGTAGGTACGATTTCAGTGGTTATTCCCAATCTCCACCTGAATTGAACTTCGCCTTTTACTCACAAATCATTGTGATACTTTGTATGCATATATTAAGATGCATATGTATCATTTGTTAGCAATAAAGACGTTAATTATCAATTATTATTATTATTATTATTATTTAACATTGTTCCCTGAGATATTGAAACTACTGATATGCTTCTTCTATATACCACTTTCATAGTCCCTATGAGCTGATTCCTTATCAAATATTATTGTTTCAATTCTTTGTTGAACATTTCAGTTGTGAGCAGTATCGAAAAATATGCACCGGTTGTCTCATTTTCTTTGAAAATAATCATCTATTTGAAATTGAACAAAAAACATAGCAAGTCTCTCCTTATTATAAACATTTATCAAAAGACTGTAACGAATTTGCGAGATATAAACCTAACTCTCATATTTTTCATCTGGAACGCTTCATCTTATTAGATAATTGACTTCGAGTATTTCATAAAGCATCCCTCATACCATCTTCAAATGTTTGTGAGAAAATTGTATCAAAATATGCAACAAAGAGAGTTTTGGAAGTTTCCTTTTTGATCGCAAAGTTTGCTAGGAACAAACACAATTGTTCACATATAATTAAGTTTTTATATCAAACAAAAATACTGCGATCGATAGAAACACTTTCAATATAAACTTTGGTGGATATTTAGACGCCATTTTCTCACAGGAATTTGAAAATATGTAGGCTTTATTACATGTGTTCATCTCAAGTATAATCGAATTATCCCTATATACCGATATACCTATAGGGCGTTACATTAAAAATATAAAAGTTAGGATGATAAAATTCTAAAATCGTTAGTCTTTTGTTTCATTTTCAAGACAGTTACAAACTTGATAGATTATTATACAATAAGAATTATGTTTAATTTCGACATCTTCAAAAATAAAAAAAAATACAGCTGATTGAATTGTTATCAGAGGAAACCAAACATCTGGTAGAAAAAAAACAATTTTTGAAGAGAATTGAAATCGATAATAACTTTTATGCACAGGGCGTGAAGTAGCACTACATCGACCGGTTTTGCGGACCATAAAGTGGCACATTAGCGCCCGTTGGGCGATAAAGTAGGCAGGTGTTCAATTTAAATTCACTCTTCTTTGGAAAGGAATATAAGTATTATCCAATGGTTTTAATTGATGCAAAATTATTGAAACATATATGTCCTGCATTATACCAGAAATGCTCATTACGAGGTGTTACGAGTAACCTACACACTACACAATAGGTATACAGGGCCACACCCTGTATTTTGTTACATTCTCAAATTCTCCCTGAAGACCTGATTTTGTCGATCTATGATACTAGGGTGAATGATTACAGAGATCGAGATTGAGATTTTTCAACTGAGATTTTTTGTGTCTAAACTATTCATTTTTGCCCAAAAACGGCTTGCATGTCCCTATCTCAACTTTTCATTACATATCTATTGACATTCAATAGAAACAAATATAGGGTGGTGCGAATCTCAAAATTCTGAACCACCCTGTATTTGTTTCAATTAAATATCAATCAGACTCAATTTAAGTTAAAAAAATCTATATACAACATCTACTACAATTTATGTATCCACATTATTTTCTCTGAAATCGATAGTTTTGACGTTATAGTGTGCTGCACATCTCACTAGTTGTTGAATTAATTTTTGAATAGGCCGAGCGGATTTGTCCTATATGTGAGGTGGTAAGCTACAGATGTTTTAAGGTAAGGTTTTACAGGCGGATGAATAACAACGGCATTGAATAACTTAATATAAACATGAAGTATTTATTCAACAAATAACTATGGTGGTCTACTGACATATTGGAATATTATCAAGATTTATTATTAACTCCTGAAAGAACCATATTAATTTACATACGAGATTACGAAATCGGGTTTACAATCATATAGGTAATTATCCAATCATGTTCAATACACCAAGCTATTTTATCAGTCACCTTTTGTAATCAGAAAATCCTACGTCAAATACTTTAATATTTTCAAATACAACCCTGGCTTCTATCTGACAAACGACACCCTTTGTTACGAACGGTATATTTCCCTACCATGTGCCTTTTAAATTACTTATGTGTCAATGATCTGAAATATTGTTCTACGGGCCTTTATATACCGGCAAATTACATATTTTGTATCTGGATTACTTTTCATTTCGTATGTAATATTTAAAATTCGCGACACTTGAAAACTGACTGGTTTGAACTGAGAAGACTTTCAACTAGACAAGTTACTTTCACAATCACTGTTGAGCTTCATTTTCAGCCTGAAGACTTACTATTGCAATGTCTATCGACTTCTTGCAAAATGGACAAAGTATGATTATGTCTGTCGACAAAGAATCCGCTACTTAAAAGTCCGTTAGCTTCAAAACAAACCGTGGTGACCACGGCATTACTGAAACCTAACTCTTTCGGGCCATGTTTGTGACTGCTTTCGATTGACTCTTGGTCATCATTTTTATATCAAAATCTAACCCTTTATTTCTCTAATAGCGGCAATTCGACAGAAAAACACGTGCACAATATTGTGTCACCGAGTCTCAAATCAATGGCTTTATTTTTCTCATTGATATCAGTGATATGCCTTTAATGTCTTTTGATCGGCCCCTTTTTGGGTACATTCGTTTGTGAATTCTTGGCTTTATAATTCTATAGTTGATAAACAAAGTTGAACAGTAACTTATATTTTCGGCGCCTTTGAGACTCATCTATTTATGACTTCATATAGGCCGCCTACAGTAATTCTTATTGTCAGGACGTGATTATAGCTTATCTGTATTTGACATTTCGATATTTGATTACTTTTCATAATTATGATATATTATTTCCGTGCCCAGCACAAAAGCGCTGCAAAGTATACGTCAATATGCTTTTTGGCGGAGGAACTAATTTCCACAATAACTTGGCGGCTAATATAAGTTTTTTTACAATATCTCATCTTCGACTCATTTTACGATAAAAAGATCTATATACAAAATTGAGATAGAGAAAATTTACTACAATTTGAGTTTCAACAGTTTTTTTTGTAAAATCAATAGTTTTGGCGTTATAGCGCCGCAAGGTATACCTACTTCAAAATGCGTTTTAGCGGAATAACTCGTTTCGATCCTTGATTTCCACACAACTTTGAGCGGTGTTTGTGATAATTCGTAAGTTCCATTACATGATAGCGATGAAGAGAAAGACACGGAGACTATTTCTGAGCAGGCGTTTGATGGAATCGAAAACGAAGAGGACTATTATAATGAATCTGATTATCCCATTGAAGATAATGCGGATGGAATTTCGGTCTGTGACGTCTCAATCGATACAAAACTAGTCCATCAGGAACAACAAAGCGAAGAAGATTGCGCTAAATTTAGAAATTGGGATGGATTAGGCCTACAGGGCACTCCTTACTCTCAGTCCTCAAGGCCAACGCCAAAAATATTGGTTTTTTGAATTTTCTCTACTTTATTTTTGTATATAGATTTTTTTTAACGTAGGAGAAAAACTGCTTTTAGGAGCCAAGGTGTTGTGGAAATGAGTTCCTCCGCCAAAATGCATATTGAAATATTGCAGCGCTATTACGCCAAAAATATTGATTATAGAAGAGAAAAATTTATACAGATATTTTTATCGTAAAATGAGTTGAAAAGGAGATATTGTGAAAAAACTGGTTTTAGGCGCTATTTTTTCAATATGGCGGCTCAAGCGGCGAAGATACGAGGTGGCAAAATTGAAATTCGGAAAGAGCACTTCAAAATCTATGAAATCACCAATTTTCTAAACAATCGGAAAACTTTCCAGGTAAAACTACCAAATGACTGGACTAACGGTCCGGGTATTGGGAGTATTAGCATACATAAACTGACCCTGCCTTTAATGCACCAGATAGATTGAATGTAAATATATCACTTCTTATCAAATCTGGCATTATTTTGATGGTGACCCTTTGTTCACAAATGCAATTCTAGCCTGGCGATTCCAAAAGCACTAAGTAACAAGTATGAAATATCCAATTTCCGCACGAGTCGTACACTATACTTTTCCGACGACCTACATGAAAAACATAGGTATGTCGTATTTTAATTTCTACTTACAAATCATTTTTACTGAAGGAGCATATGAAAAAGATGTATCACAAAAAGAGAGCACATTTTATTGAACATTTGACAAAAATATTTGTATACATTTTGGTCTACATTTATGAAATATTGGAAAAATAATTATTGATGGTAATATCTGAACAATCGTTCACTACTAACGGAATACTATTATTTTCTTTTATCAAACCTAAATTGCATACATTTGTACTAGTGCGAAATGAAATATTTCGCACTAGTGCAAAATATCTTATTTCGTGTACTAGTTTACAGTGCAAAATGATTCGTATTTCAGGTATAGGTCGTCGGAAAATAAATATATATTTTAAAAGTAAATTTATAATTATGAATGTCAAATAACACCGATAATTTCCAGATTTCCTCGTTTTTTTCTAGGAATATACCTAATGAACATACACAAATACAATTACACTCTGTTTGCAACCATAGTAAAATTGGCGTAAGTGCACCCTGGTTGGAAATTGATTACTATTTAGTTTGCACCGCAGAACGAAATTCGATTAATGCAGCATCAAGTGGCTTTCATCTATAATTAATTATCCATAAAAGCTCTCATAGAAGCAAATTGGGTCAACATAAAACAATGTATTATTTTTCGTGACGGGGATGAACAGGGTCGTGTTTCATGGGAAATTACAAGCCTCCGAAATGAAGTCTCCAGTATAGTCTTCAGCAGTCCGTAATTTTAATTAAAATATTCCATGGTAAATGATTTTCATTAATAAGGAGTAAACAAATATAATATCACAGAGAAAATGTGGATTTATATTATCTACTCAAACGAATTCTTGTGAATAAGAGATGATTACGTATGAAAAGAAATATCTATGGTGAAAAAATAGGGTTATACAGGGTGATTCAGGTTTTACGGCACAAACTAAAATGGGTGATAGATCTCAATATATATGTTTATATAAACATGAGTCCGATCCCGATCAGTAGCAGAGCTATACAGATGGTCAAAGTTTATTTTTTTTCTAATTTCTCACTTTTGAATATATCGATTCAAAGTTTGTTGTGGTTAATACTTCCTAGAAAATCATCATTTAAAGCAGTTTGAAGATTGTCAAAATTTACAGGGCGATACTTTTTTGTGGGTAGAGGCTTCCTTATCCCCCCATACTTTTTCGAAGTACTCCTCTGAAGTCTCTCAGTTACCTAATTGGGTTAATGTTTAATTTGTAGGCTTTTCTTGCTCAACAATTTTCTTCCAGAAACGAACCGTTTTCGAGATTAATAAGCATATCCGTGTGGAGATCTATGAAAGATTTTATTAAAATTGTAACCATCGATATTGGTGAGCTAAGATGAAGAATATCCATAACCACGAGAACCACTACTTTCAGGACTGTGATAAGAAAAATACAATGAGACATCTAGCGAGCTATTCATGTTCTAAGGAAACGAGTAAAGTTGTGTCAAGAAGTGCATCATAGTGGAGGAATCGAGCATCTTTAATGACTTTGTTTTGTTTTCCGAAGACAAAAACTTCTAGCCTATCAAGTCGTTCCTTGTTCAAAACCTCAGTTCTCAAGTAGGTAAGCTTGACAGAATGTGAACGTTCCATATCAAAATTTAATGAAACTGTCAAAATTCAGATTGTTAAACGAAATTGTTGGTATTATTTTCAAATTACTTCACAAAAAGTAACATCAAACGTCTGATGGTTCTTGAAAAGATAAAAAAGAAAATTAAAAATCTCCGTGTCCAAAGTAAAAAAAAATTAAACATCGAATATTGTTTCATATAATTGTTCAGCAGGAAAATGTGCAACTTGTCCCCAATTTAACCGACCTCGTATATCTCATAATAACTGAGATTTTCATCTCGAAAAACCGTCTTCTTTAAACTATTGAAGTCCTGCTACAAAAACTGACTCACCCTGTATAGGTCTCGCTCTCAATGGAGTGGTGATATATTTAGGTACTAAAAACACATTATATCGCCAAGGAAAGTTAAACAGCTCCTCGAGATTGAAAAAACACATTCAACACCCTGATGGAGTCTATGGTCGAGTTCCAAAATTCCCAACCAGTACTTTTAGCGGAATAACTCGTTTCGATCCTTGATTTCCACACAACTTTGAGCGGTGTTTGTGATAATTCGTAAGTTCCATTACATGATAGCGACGAAGAGAAAGACACGGAGACTATTTCTGAGCAGGCGTTTGATGGAATCGAAAACGAAGAGGACTATTATAATGAATCTGATTATCCCATTGAAGATAATGCGGATGGAATTTCGGTCTGTGACGTCTCAATCGATACTGAACTAGTCCATCAGGAACAACAAAGCGAAGGAGATTGCGCTAAATTTAGAAATTGGGATGGATTAGGCCTACAGGGCACCCCTTACTCTCAGTCCTCAAGGCCAACGCCAAAAATATTGGTTTTTTGAATTTCCACTACTTTATTTTTGTATATAGATTTTTTTATCGTAGGAGATATTGTGAAAAATCTCCGTGTCCGAAGTAAAAAAAAATTAAACATCGAATATTGTTTCATATAATTGTTCAGCAGGAAAATGTGCAACTTTTCCCCAATTTAACCGACCTCGTATATCTCATAATAACTGAGATTTTCATCTCGAAAAACCGTCTTCTTTAAACTATTGAAGTCCTGCTACAAAAACTGACTCACCCTGTATAGGTCTCGCTCTCAATGGAGTGGTGATATATTTAGGTACTAAAAACACATTATATCGCCAAGGAAAGTTAAACAGCTCCTCGAGATTGAAAAAACACATTCAACACCCTGATGGAGTCTATGGTCGAGTTCCAAAATTCCCAACCAGTACTGTTCAGTGCTTAAGATCGTTCTAAAATTACTTAATTATACTGGTTGTAGCTTCAGCGTCAGGTGTAGGAGCCTCGATCCAGTTTGTAGCTTATGGCTTTTATTGACCTGTCTTGGATCTGAGATCTAACACAGGCGTATTTGGTGTTACGTGTTACGACGAGCTGCCAGGTGCCTGAGGAATTGTTTGCAGTCCCAAATCAGCTTACACTCTGACTTCAGAACTTTTAGTGTTGCTTCGATATCTGCCCTCTGGGTGCCCCTTTCGAAGCACTCTTGGTCACAGAGTTGCCAATAATGCAAAAAAAGCGCACTAATCACGCTTTTGAATTGCTTTCGCTCCATGGGGATATTTTATGCAATTATTGTGTTTTTTTATCGCATCGTTTGATGAGCAGTGATGTAATGAATGATGGAAACAATTGTTTTCTTGAAAAAATACATTTGAATGTTCAGTCAGTTTGTAACGTCTATAACTGCAAGAGGCACATACCTTTGACTAATGGCCCAAAGAGCCCGATGGTCATAAATATTCAATAACCACCTATAATATACCATAATTCATTTTTTTATCGTCTGGTTCCACGAGAGGATTACCTATATAATGTTCGTGAAGGAACACTATGCAAGCCAGTAGAAGGAAATTGGGAGAGAGAAAATAGGTATTGGAATATTTCTTGGAAGTTTGGAGGTTAAATGTATCAGGAAAAACCTCTCTAGTAAGTGTGTTCCACAATTTCACCGTCCGATGGAAATAAGATCCTGATAGAGTGTACTTCGGCATGACAATGAAAGGGTGTCAGCATCAGCCATGAAATTATTTATAAAAACTTTAAAAAGGGGGAGATCGCCCACGTTTCTGCGATGTTCTAGAGAGGTCAAAGAGTTCGTCAGTGCGCAGTTCACCAACCAGACGAACAGCCAGTGTTGCCGATTTGCGGATAATTATCCGAATTGCGGATAATTTCAAATGTCAGCGGATAATTTTCGGATCCTGAAATTTATCGGATAATTTCGGATAATTTCTGGTAGGCTCAGACAAAGTCCGAGCCAACAAGAGTTGTCTAGATTTTTCATTTAGCCGTCATTGGTTGTATTAACACAAGACTAAAATGATATAACTGACAATGTTTTATGTGAAAATCACTGGAAACAACATAAGGATTTAGTTCGAAGGACATTTGGAAGATGCGCTGCTATCGTTCTCTTTGAATAATAATCGTCTATATTCGTAAACGAATAGCCCCCATAGCAGATATCACTGATTTGGAGCTTTTATTATTCAAAGAAAAATTAGCAAATACAAATATCAATCAAACAACTGGTTGAACAATGATTTTGAATCACATTATTGTTGCAAGTGGCGCCATCTATTGGTCAGTTAACTAAAACATTATTCGACTCATCATTGGAGGATCGGATAATTTCATACCAGTCTTCGGATAATTTGGGTTATCGTGGTTGGCAACACTGCGAACAGCTCTTTTCTGCATCTTTGGCATGAGGCTCAGTGAACGTTTGCAGTTTGGGTGCTGAACCGTAACCGTGCGTTCAAACGTTGGCAACACCCTACATCAGTTATCGCGGGATTTTGAATCCCCTCGTAACATATGATAATAATAATAATAATAATGTTTAATTTCCAATAATTTACAGACATTAGATATAAATAGAATAGAAAAATAAACATGATGAATCACTGAAGCTTGAAGCTTGACTGTGTGATAATACCTTGATAATAATAAACAAAGTAATACCTCTATACAATAATGATCATAAAGAAGGAAATGCATGTGCAAACAACATATAGTATCACTAATGTGAATGCGCTTAGGAAAAGTCCTTTTTGGTTATATTGGTCTAGTCTGGTTTAGATTGACATATTCGAGTAGTGTTCATATTGGGGTTTCGTCGTAATTCGGGAAAAGATAAATGTAGTCTTTTATGTGGGTAGTCTTCTATGTGGGTACTGATATTTGGGTAATATGGAACGAAGTCACAGTTTATTAAAAAAATTTCATGTCGATGAGATCATTAAAAAGTTTTGTCTCGGTGGTTGTTATCCACATTTCAACATGATACTTGAATGTCTTGTAATTTTTTGTGATCTTGAAGCTGTCCGGCAGTAAGTTATATAACTTAGGTGCTAGAAATTCAACGGATCATTGATCGATAGTTTTTCCTCGTTTTTGCACGATTGTGGATTGCTTTGGATATACAATGGGTTTTATTTTTATTTCATTTTTGTGGATATTTGTCAATATTCGGATGTTTTTTTTTATTATTCGCAGAATCTATTTTTGTACAATATTCAAATTATACAGTTCACTTCCCGCCACACCTCCCCAACCCAAGATTCCATAGCTCAGCTGTGATTGTACGATTTGTATACGAGAGCAAAATATAATGTTTTCAGATTTTTTGTATCCAGGAATTCAGTGAGGTATTTGAACTTACTCAGTAGACCCCTCAATTTATTTTGTACATTCTCGATGTGATATAGTCCCATCTCAAATGTCTATTTATTATTATGCCCAGATACTTTGATCGATTTTTTTCTTGTATATTCTTCGTGGTATTTGCCAGGAATGTAGTAGTTTTCTGCTCGTATTCTACCTCTTTCAATTTAGATTGTTCTAAATAACCTCCTCTTTTTAACACTACCACTTCACTTAGAGTTTTTGGCTGCTTCCTTTCAAAATCTATCGGCTAGTCGAGCATCCCAGCCACTCTCATATCTTTAATAAGGGAGATTTATTTAGGAATGTTTCTTTCTTCGCCGCTTGGTGTCGCCGTCTTCATACACTGCTTGGGGAACGGCTCACTGCTATCAAATATGCGTGGATGCTTCCATCGATTCATACCTAGCCTCGTGTGGAGATCTCAGGATCTCCATTCGGTTGACTACCCTGTACTGATGAGGGCCAATAAGCCCGAAACCGGTCTACAGGTTGTCAGGCGTGTCTGTCTCGTTGGGAGCATAAACGCATGTTCGAAGAAAGAAATATTTGCATTTTTATTTATTTATATGAATTGATGCATAGATATAATTCAATATTCTGCGTGGTATTTGCCAGGAATGTACTTAGTTGTTTTCTGCTCGTATTCTATCTTTTGTAATTTAGATTGTTCTAAATAACGTGGGAATGATATTGATTTATTTTCCTCTTTTTGAAAACATTTTATGTATCATTTTTCGTTTTTCAATTATCAAAAAAAAACTGGAACTGGAAGAGATTCAGAGAGAGATTCAACCCTAATTTCCTTATGGGCGCCATGTTGGATTTTTGCTGTTGTTTTCTGATTCTGAGTTTCTCACGATATGAGCAAATCTTACATGCTGGTCAAAATTGGCATAAAATCGTTTTTACGAAGAGTGTACCAACAACAACTTTGTTTATATATATATATATGACGACACGACGAGCCCACGTCGAACTTTTTGACCAAAGAGCCTACCGGTACCGTGAGCCGAGTTTACTTACACCGAACTTTTTAGTTGACTTATGTCAGAGATATTTTCGTACATGGTGAGCTGAAACAGAACGTCTCAGGGGGATGCTTTTTGGGTAGAAATATGTAAATTGGAAACTATATGCGAGGAATGTTCTTTAATCACTGAAAACAATATAACACCATAAGGTAAAGTATGACATAATTTTAGATTAAGCCTACCTGAAAACAATATAACACTAGGTAAAAATCACAAAAATTTGTATAAACAAAATGGTATGATTCCGTTACCAACAGGGTTGTTATATTGGTTTGAACCATGAAAAAGAACGGTAGCTCAGAACTTCTCAAAATACCCACTGGTTTTTCAGAACGCCAAAAAACTAACTGGACAGTCAACGCCGAGATATCAGTGCGCAAAAATACAGGCTGAATAATATAAATTAATTCGGCAGCATAAACGACCCAACACACACCTGACTGGTGTTGTTGGTTGCGGTGATATTCCGTTTCAGAGCGAAGGTCTGATATTATGTTTGACCGAGATGAAACAGTTTCTTTATTAGCTGTGTGCTGATATACCTTTTCCTGTTCCTTTCGAATACTTTATTTACTTTGTTCTTCTTCTTTCTGTACAGGTCGCCAATGAATATATAGTATTTTGTTTTTGCAGTCCTCCGCTGATCTCCCAACGGCTGACACAATTTCATATGCCACGCATCATCGGTACTTTTTTTCTTTTTTGAAGTGATTTTCATATTTCGGATCCCATGTAATGTTTTATATATAGAGGTAATTCATGGGTGATTCCAGCGAAAATAGTTGCTGCAACTAGCGATTATATTACACCCAAATAATCAAATGAAGATTTGAAAATTATAATATAATCGAAAACACTTCATGTTTCGATTCTGCTAACAAGAATATTTCAAAAATATATATTTATTTTACTCATATTTATCATGTAACCCCCGCAAGTTTACTACATTCACATAAACTTTACAAGCAAGATGCATATACATTATTATAGCTTATAGCCTTTGATAGAATACATGTTAGGAAATTTCTTGATATGAAAATATACATATATGCAAATTTACTCTGTTACCAAAAATGTCATCACCATGGGGACCATCCTGACTTTCACCATAAATTCATTAGATGGCGCCCCAGGAGTGTATATCAAGTGAGATGATATCGTTGATAATATAAAATATCAAATATAAGACAGGACAGAAGGATACACCATCAGCATTGGAGGTGGACATGTGTATTGCAATTGCATTGTTCAGACTCTTTCGAGTGAAACAAGAGTTTAATGAGGTGCGTATTTTTTTAATACATATCAACACCAAGTATCTCTCTGGTAGGTATAGGTAGGTTTCAAGGATGGTAAGGGTAGGTTTTCGGTATATGGCTAGTTGACTTAAATTAAGATAATATTAGGTTCAGGAATAAGGCCCTCATACATGAAATCATTTTTAGAAAATTTCATTTACTTGAAAAATTCTGAAAATTCTATGTTTCATCATCTCCATGCAATCAATTACAATCGTTGCAGATATTATCTATTCCATCAGTGATGTGTCTGAATATGATAAAGAAATCCTCGAAGAAATATGTACCTATTGGTAGAATATCCGCAATTCAAGATTTTTGTGATGGCCATGTTGAAAGTTTTCAAAAGGATAAAATGATTAAAGACTTTTCCAAACAGATCATTTGATTTTAGGACCAATGTTTTGAAGAATTCAGACCAATTGATCATCTCCATGGACACCAGCTCTTAATTTTTTTCAAATAAAAATCTTAACACCTCTAATAACGATCTCAATTTTAGGTCGTGAGACTCAACATCACTATTATTGTTTTTCACACCACTCCATAGTCCATAATGATGAACAACAACTTTTCTCTTCGCCTTGACGAGCCAAACTGTGGCCAAAATCCTTTGATTCCTTTGAGCTCGCCGGGAAAACTGGTCCAAGGGGAAAACCGTCTGAAAATCGCGTCTCAAGCTCGAGTTCTGTGGCTCGGGCTCGTCTCGCGCCAATCTATGCAACCATAGTTGCATCCATTATATTGCAAGGGGATCGGGATACGGAAGCATAGCAAAGGTATTGTGACTATTGTGGCGTTATTAGTATATATTTATTTATTCTTGTGTTTGGGCTACTGCAGAGATAATACCCACTCAAAATGTTGTGAAAAAACCATTGGGCGCTAATAGCGTGGGACATACCTAATGTTAGCAAACTTTTCTAGTATTAAAAAAATCAAGTCTCATATCTGGTCTCCTATTCGAATTTTGAACTACTAAAATCCCAACTTTTGCAAAAATTATTATTACATATATGCACACTCTGAATATGTTTCTTCGTAAGAACTTATTATTAATTATGATCACCGAAACAAAAAATATTTCCTTTGCAAGTGCGCGAAGTGCAAATCAGTTTAATAAAAGATAATTTACACCTGAAAAGTTTACTTCTTCATTCATTCTTCACTCTATAGAATTAATTATAGATTATTTGATAAAGTTACACCCCAACGCTGTGTTTATATACAGGCAAAATAGCGACTGGAATTCAAACCTTATCAATGGGATATAGGATCTCGTAAACCCCAAGATATATATAGGGTCGGTTAAATCATGGAAAAGTTCCACAATTTGATGCCTAATAAAAGGACGTTATTTGAAGAAATTAATCATATAAAGAAGACATTAACGAGGCCCCTTTTTCTTCCCTACAATATAGCGTTTTCAAATTTGAAATCCGACGTTCCGTCTACCAGAAAACATCAACTCATTTTCTGAATACGGACCTGGATTTTTTATTAAATTTTTGGTCACTTTCGGTCCCTTATTCGGATAGCCCAAAAACTATGAGCTTTCACAAATTTTGATTACTAACAAGTTCTTGAACCTATACTGTGGTACTGATATTGGTACTGACTTGAGAGAACTAGTGAACTCGGGAACCTCTGTCGGGAACAGGAACTTTCAAGGGTAGGTGGTCTGTGGGAACTTTACTCGTTTAATAAGTCTGCTCCACTGAAATATGAAATATCTAATGTTGGAGTTTAATATGGGTTCACAATGGTCACTTATCTCTTATCTCTGCAATGGACCAATGGTTCACAGGCTGGCCTGGCCATAGGGTTAATGTTTTACCAAAGAATAGAGGTTTACCAAAGAAATTTTACGGTGAATTTATGCAGAGGTCGTATGTTTTAAGTCTCAAGTTTTAAGTAAAGGTGCATTTAGTCAACATGGTTTTAAAATTGTGCTTAAAGTTGAACCTGTTATATCAAATGGCACCTTACTATTTTTTGTCTTTTAATAAGTTTTCAAATGGTTTTCAATGGTTTTGTCGCTAGAAAGTAATGAGTGCATAATAAATAAAGGTATCATGAAGAGCATATTCTAATTGATTTTGACCTTAAAAATGATCTATCAAAACACAGAGTCGATCACAGGAGTCGATTTCAGTAACTGTCATCCATAAATTTATGCTTAGATTAAAAGGTTATGTTTATGTTGACAGTTAATAAGTTCATCCATTGGTTTTCAATGTAACCATTTGGCATTTATACAGTTGTCATAAGTTTTGAGTCCTATGTCCTAAGAAAAGTTGGCCAACATTTATTTATTACGACTTGAAACCAAACTTGATCCTTGATCGATTTGCGCATGCGTCTGATTTTGCAAAAGGGTAAAGTAAAGTAACAAACAGCAGAAATTGAATGCATGTAAAGCAAATAAACATATATGAAAATAGGATATACTCTAGAAATTTGGATTGAATCGAAGAAAATTAGAAAAATAAGCACACAAAATAACAGGATTGACACTATTGACAGTCCTTAAAAATTCTTGCATAAATGGTTCATTTTTCCTTACGACTTAAAACCTAAGACTTAAAACTAACGACTAAAAAGTTAACCTCTATTCTTTGGTAAAAACCTCTGCATAAATCACATACCTTAAAATAAATCCACCGTTAAGGCAAGTTAAGGTTTTGCTTTTTGCTCAAGTCAACCAAGGAAGGTTCCTTGTAACCATTCGATACGGTGAAATCTGTGGTGAAATGTCAATACTGACCACTTCTGACCACACTCAAGTTCAGTGGTTCTGATCTGACTAGTGACTGTTCTGTTTTGGTTCTGTTCTTTGTTTAGTTAGGCAGTGACTGCTGACGTAATTTTAATAATTTTATTTTTATTCATTCCAACATTTTTCAACGGATTAATTGATGGGCCTGAAAACATGTAAATATTGCTTATTTTGAAACCAGGGCATCAAAACATAAGGTGAGAAAGATCGTGAAACTTTTTGTTTTAATGTTATTTGATAATTCTGTTATTGTGATTGGTATTCGAGTAATTCGAGTTATTATTCGTCTACTCGTTCATCTATTTATGAAATATGAGTGCCACTCCCATGGTGACTAAAAGCTTTTTAATTTGATAGACTCCAGTTGAATTGAGCCCATTCGTATTTTTCTTTTTCAGAAATGTGGTTGTTACAAGGTATTGGCTGGTTTTACCTAACTGTCATTATTTCTGCACAACAAATTGATCCCTTCAACACAAATAATAATAAGGATAATCGAAACATAAATGATGATCAGATATATAATCCCAATTCGAATTACAATCCTAGCCTGAATTACAATCCAAACCCAAACTTTGATCCAAACACTAATTACAATCAAAATTCAAATACAAATTATAATCAGAATTCTAATGTGAACCAGAATTCTAACTTTGATACAAATACAAACTTCAATCAAAATTATAACCCAAACTTCAACTTCAATACCAATTCATATAGTGGAAGTGGGAATCAAGGAAATTATGGTTATGGCAGTGGAGAAATGAAATGCCCAGAATATTGGGTACATTTTCAAAACATGTGTTATCGTTTCATCAAATCTCCTCTGAGAGCCTATAATGAGGCTAGGAAGATATGCCAGGTTAATTATCAACTCTTTTTCTTTGACTATTTAATAAATGTATGATGCATTTTTAGGCTTATACTTCAGAAACAGGTGGATCAGATTTAGTTTCAATAGGCAGCTCAGAAGAACATGGTTTCCTTGTTCATCAGTTGAATCAACTGGATCCACAACATCGAAGATGGTATGTTGGTGCTCGTCAGACTTCCCCTAATTATTATACAAATCCTGATGGATCTCAGTTGGTAAATATGGATAATGCATTCCTGAATGATCCAGATTCACATGATAGAGATTTATCATATGGAAGAGAGATAGTGAAAGACTATTTGGCATACAATTTCTCAAAATCAGTTCTGCACTGGGGATTTCAGAAAGTTCATGGAGATGAACCTTTGTTGTTTATATGTGAAGCAAATATTTTAGCAGTCCAGAGGTTGGTTACTGAAGATAGAGCTTATACTTATGGAATTGATATTACTGATCCAGAGAGGATACCAAGGGGGCCTTATTTTGTTAAGCAACCTAGTGATACTATATTTGATATGTCCAAGAGAAAGTTGTATAATGATATCAGTTTGAGGTAAGTTTTATTACTATTTGTCATATTTCAATCACTATTGTACCCTCTATTTCATCAGCTTGACCAAACATGTCATTCAGGTTTCTTAAAAATTGTTAAGAAAAGTGTTGCAATAACCACTATGAAAGGTAAATCTTTCATATTATGTTCCTGTTGATATATTTCATTGTTTTAGTTGTTTGGCTGGTGGATACCCAACTGCAACATATGAATGGTATAGAGAACTTTATGAAAACGACAGACTAGTGGCGTATAAAATAGATCCTCTACAGGATGGCCGGTACACTGTCAGTGGTGGAACATTAATTATCCATAATCCCCAACAGAAACTTGACCATGCCATGTATCATTGTAAAGCAAGCAACAAATTTGGAACAATAATTTCAGAAAGTGTCCAGCTCAACTTTGGATTCATTTCTGAATTTGTTTTGAAGAGATCACCAGAAGCAGGTGATCAGAACTGGGGAAAATCAATCTTTTGTGATCCACCAAATCATTTTCCTGCTGTCAGATATTCTTGGTCTCGTGACTATTTTCCAAATTTTGTTGAAGAGGATGGGAGAGTTTTTGTATCCAATGATGGAGCCTTGTACTTCTCTGCTCTGGAAACCATTGATAGGGCCAATTACAGTTGCAGTGTGAACTCTGAGTTCTCAGATTCTGGTAGGAATGGACCATTCTTCCCATTACGTGTCAATCCACATTGTGAGTATTTATTTTCCTTTTTCTGGTGGCCAGCGCAACAACTTCACTCTTTTCAGCAAACTATCAACAGCTCAAATTTCCAAATAATTTCCCTAAAGCCTTTCCAGAGGCCCCAATTGCTGGAAAAGATGTAAGATTGGAGTGTGTTGCATTTGGATAGTAAGTGTTTTCTGTTCAGAATTCTTCCCTGAGTAACTATCTGCAAGTTAAGTGTCCAGATTTCAACCCCTTTTTTTCAGTCCAGTGCCTAGCTTTAATTGGACAAGAAAAGATGGTGTCTTGCCAAGAAGTGCCTATCTCACTAACTTCAATAGAGTTCTCATGATTCAAAATGTTCAAGTTGAAGATGAAGGAGAATATGTATGCCGTGCCTATAATGACAGAGCTAGTATAGAAGGAACAGTTATTCTCAATATTCAAGCAGAACCAACATTCACCATCCCATTGAAAGATAAGCATGTAGATAGCAAAAGTGAACTAGTATGGACATGTGAAGCATTTGGATTACCAGATGTCAATTATACTTGGTGGAAGAATGGAAGACAACTTGGTGAGACAATCATTTCAATAGTTATAGATCATAAATCACATATTATATTGGATAGTTGAACATCCACTTAAAACATACTTGAAGAATAAAATGTAACTGTGTTTTATATCTATGAATGTTGTTAACATAAATTGATTTTATGGAACACATTTTTAGTCATGGGGTATTTGGAACCAGAAGATCAAGGCAGAATAAAAATTCAGGATAATGTTCTTACAATCTCATATCTAGATCAAGATATAGATCCTGGAATGTATCAGTGTAGGGCTTCCAATACTTTAAAAACCACATACTCATCTGCACAACTACGAGTACTAGGTAAGACTTTCTGGCAGTAGGTAACATTTTTTCAACTATGTCTTTTTACAGCATTTAAACCATCTTTCAAGAAAAACCCATTAGAATTTGAAACATATGCAGCAGAGGGTGGTAATGCCACTATAATTTGTAAACCGGAAGCAGCTCCAAGACCCAAATTTACATGGAAAAAGGATGGGAATGTTATAGGGGCAGGTGGCCACAGAAAAATATTTGACAATGGTGATCTCTTCATCAGTCCTGTGTCTCGAGATGATGAAGGTGTATACACATGCACAGCCTCAAATGAACTAGGCTTGGACGAATCAAAAGGCAGACTGATTGTTTTAAGTAAGTTTTGTTAAACTGCTAGCTATGAGACACCCTCACAATTCATGGCGTTTGGTTTGTATGGCTTATTCGAGCTCAGTCACTTTGTTATCTCATGATATCGCAACTTCATTTTGGTTTCTTTCTTCCGCCGCATGGTGGCGCTGTTTCCAAGTTGCTCTTGGTACGCGTGTTCATGCTGTTTGATTCGAGTTATTATGCTTTCATTGGGGGGCATTGTTTCTGGTAGTGGTCCCAAGATCTCTACTGGGTGACCACCCGACACATGATGAAGGCCGAAACCTGTTAGGCCTCTTTAGGTGTATTTCCACGTGCCCGGAAGAAAGAAACATTTGAATATTTAGTGAATCGGTGCCCATACATACTGCGAGTGGATATAATTCAATGTTCTACGTGGTATTAGCCAAGAAAGTAGTTTTCTGCTAATAGTCCACCTGTCCTTCAATTAGTTCAGACGTGATTTTTTTAAATTTTTGTAATGAGGTAACAACTTCAAATTTGTGCTTCACCATAATACATAAATGTAACAGTGATCAGTTAACTTGGGATATATTTTCCTTTTACACCCGGGCAATGAATAAAACGATTCTATCTAAATTCGGATTCGCGCTAGTACAGATATTTTTCATGTTGTACCTTATCGATTCACAATAATTGTCACGTGACTTTCAGGGGGCCCCCGTTTCGTAGAACCATTGAGAGAACTTATTGTAGCCTCTGTAGGTCAAAATATCGACCTCCGTTGTTATGCAGTCACAGATGAAATGTTAGATATAGCATATAACTGGAAACACAATGGCATGATGATTCGTGATATCGATGTAATCAACTCAGACAATCGATTGGTGAGCGAATCGGTATTGACTGTGGACTTTCGTACTAGGATTATCTGTTTCAGAAAGTTGACGGCGGGTACTTACGAATTCTGAACACAACATTCTCAGATACTGGGGAATATGAGTGTGTTGTCAAATCAGCTGTCGGTCGCATCACCTCGAAATCCAGGATCATCATCGAGGGACCGCCAGGCCCGCCGGGTGGTGTACAAGTCATCGAAATTCTAAGATCTTCCTTCACTCTACAGTGGACAGATGGTGCTCATCACGGTTCTCCGATTCACAGCTACACCATCAGCGGCCGCACGAACTGGAACAACACATGGGTCAACATAACACACAATGTCAGAGGCACGGAAATCGACAGATACACCGGTCGAAAGGAAGCCAACATAGACAACAACCTGACGCCCTATTCGACGTACGAATTCCGCGTGGCGGCTTGGAATAACCTGGGCATGGGCACGCCTTCCATGCCGAGCCCTAGGCATTCCACCCCCCCAGATAGGCCGTTCATCCCGCCGCACAACATCGGAGGAGGCGGAGGGAAGTCCGGAGACCTGAGGATAACTTGGACCCCATTGAAGAGTGATGAACAGAATGGACCGGGCATTTACTACAAGATCTTCTGGAAGCGGAGGGAAGGTCAAACCGAGTTTCAGAGCATGAGCCTCCGTGAATATGGCAACACCGGGGAGGCTATCGTCAACATCGAAGGGCAGTACTTCTATACGCAATATATTGTGAAGGTGCAAGCTATCAATGAAGTGGGGGCTGGGCCGATCAGTCGCGAAGAAATTATTTATTCCGCTGAAGATATGCCCCAGGTGACTCCGCAGCTGGTCGTTGCGAAGTCTTTCAACTCTACCGCGCTGAGAGTGAGCTGGTCGCCGGTCGATCAGTCAAGGGCAAGGATGAAGGGAAATCTTATTGGACACAGGGTAAATGATAAATCATCGAATATGGTATTTATTTCCATCCACATGGATCAATTATTATTGCCGCAGTTTCAAGACAAACTGCATACTGTGGTCAAAGTTTTCTGAATTTAAACGTATAGTTGGTTCACCCCATTGTCGGCAAAGCGATAACTCGTTTTCAATTGCCAAAGCCGTGGTGCGATATACCCACAAAAAATAATAATTAATAAACCGCTGTGCCGTCTCTTACGAGTCGTTGATAGTGTTGCTCTCAGAAAATCGCCTGGCATCAGTGCTCCGTCTTCTACGTTTCTTTGTTGTTTTTATGAACATTGTGAGTTTTGACATTTATGTAGTTTAGTTTCCTGCTCAAGTTTTCAATTCGTTGAATGTCATGTTAATCGATAATTCACGAACGAGGTAGGACAATTTGCCCTATGGGGTGCCAAATCCGATTGGCGTTCTTGTATTTTTGTTGATACACCGCGAATATTCACTTTGAATATTCACTTATTGATAAGATCATTTGAAATTTCCCTAATTTCATTTACATTCACTTTCAAAATAAGTCAAGATTCAACACTTGTTAGTATATATTTTGATACTGTTACGAGGTCAGATGATATACAGAGAAATGCAAATTTCATGTTACACTATTGTTAAATCGGAAACGGAACTGGGTCAGATTATGATAAATATCACATATTTCCTGAAATTAACTTAAAATCAATGGTGATATGAAATAAATTCTAGGCACACTGGATTCGAAGATATTGAAGACAATTTCGATTTTTTTCATGGTAGTATTGGATTTTCACAACTTCGGATGTATCATATTATTACCAACTCATCGATGTATCACCCTTAAAGCTTTAATGAAAGAGAAGTCGATAGGAAAAATAGAAAATATCAAGTGTCATTGTATATGTGACATAATTGGTTCCATGGAATGAAATTGCAAATTAACCAGGAGTACGGGTCTCATAAAGATAGGAGTTTTTAATGCTATATGAAGTCTCGAGTATTTGTTGGCAGTTGATATTGGCTGAATATTCAAAATGTTCAAGAGGTAAACCCAACACACAACACGTTACCACTCGAGCGTTAGCCACTGTGAGTACCAAACGGTCCTTGAGACAGGTGAGGGGAGCGGAATAGGTTGAGCATCGCGAATACGAGAGTGGGCCAACTTTTATTTCAATTCTCTGATCTTTGCTTTGTTTTCAAAATGATTCAAATTCTTTTGGTAATCATATATATTCAATAGGCGAGATCACTCACAAACGCGTAAATTTTTTTCGGATGTGCTTGTAGTTGAAAGATAGTGATAAATTATCATGCATTTATACTTTTTGCCAGAATATATTAAACCCCCCAATTCAGTGGGACATTCAAACAAGAGCATCATGGCCAAATGAATAGAACAAATTGTTTCAGCATCCATCATCTTGAAATGGAGGATTCATGTTTTATATATGTTTATTTAGTTAATCTGGAATGACATGTTTTCGACCTACTCATATTGTAAAGAAATACTTTGAACCACGCTCGGCAACGCTGTAAATCATTATTCTCTTACGCGCTAGGTGATAAGTCACATCTTGGCACAGTTATTATGGAAAAACTATTGTAAAGAAAAATTTGGAAAAAAATTCATCCTCTCAACTCATCGTTCTGCGTGATAGCCAGTAATTCTCCTTCTGTGTTGAACATTACCCAAGATTTGTCCACATGATTTTTTCATCAACACTTTCGAGAAGTATCGTTTCTCAACAACATATTTTTTACAGATCAAGTATTGGAAAAAGGATACTGACGAAAAAGACAGTGTGTACTATCTCTCAAGGTCCACCAATCCCTGGGCGCTGATTGTCGGTCTCCAACCAGACACCTACTATACAGTGAAAGTCATGGTTTATAATGCAGCTGGGGAAGGACCCGAGAGCGAGAGATTCATCGGTAACATCGAAATCTGCCTCAATAATCCCAGAATCAACACCCTCATTTTCAGAGCGAACATTCAAGAAGGCGCCACAAAAACCACCCTCCTCCGTGTCAGTCTATGGCATCAATCCCTCAACTGTCAAAGTCGTGTGGCGATATGTGCAACCGTCTCTGGACGAGGAGCCTTTGCAAGGTTACAAAATCCGTATATGGGAGAGTGACCAGGATCTGAGCACTGCAAACGATACGATCATCCCGTTCGGTGGGAAACTGGAGGGTTATGTTTATAATCTGTCACCGGGAAAGACTTACAAGCTGCGAGTGCTCGCCTACTCGAATGGTGGAGATGGAAGGATGAGTTCACCGGAAAGTCAATTCCAAATGGGTGCGTTGCCGTGACATGCATAATATCTAGGATCATTGTGGGATGTTTGTTATGAAGAATACAAGTCCAGTCGATTTAACTTCTCTAAACTATAATTTTTTTTATATGAACACTCGGAAAGCACGTCAATAACCTATTAGGGGACTGAGAATTATATTATCTGAATTGAAGTTTGAAATTTCATCTCAAGATTCGGAATTCTATTATTTCGATTGCGAACTAATTATTTACTACTTTGGGTGATCAATCTGTATGAGTTGGCAAAATTCACTTGAATGCGAACAATGATCTACTGATATGAAAAAAGGAAACATTTTTTCTAGATGAAAATTTTATTTTAACATACCTATTGGTTTTCTCCTACAGTTTCAAAAATAAAAATGAGATATCGCATGTATTTGGTTTATGATGGTTTTATTTGCAATTTGCCACATCAGCTTGAGTTTTAATGGTTTAATTTCACCTATTTGATTTAGTACATGGGATGGACTATAGATTTCAAAACTTCAACAGCTAATATCTCAGAAACGAAAAGAGATAATCGAGATTTGGAAAAATGTACTTGAATGCGGTTACTTTCAATAGAATGTTGGTCCATTTGATTTCATCATCTCATATATTCTATGGACACATGGAAGACATATCTTCACTATAAAATACTACTCTACTTGAAGGGCTGTAGTGAAAACGTAATAAATATAATTTGATTAGCACAATTATCACATAACTCACTAAGATGTGCAGCTGAATAAAACAATCAGTCAATTTGTAATATTTGTTTAGATATATAACAGTTGAATGGAAATTGACAGTTTATCTTCAGTCTAAATCACTTGAGTAGTAACGTAACGAGTAATGTTTCGAAAATGATATGTATTCAAGCAGTCCCAAAATATATTATTAGATCATTGGGTACATAAAGTAACCGGCCTTATTCGCTGTATACTATTAAGCTAAGCTTGAACTCAAGCTCGCTTACTAGCATACAATTTCGTATTGTTCAGCCAGCTTGAGTTTACACTTACTATTGCGGCCGTTATTTCACAAACGAATAATTTTGCATGATCTCAAAACTGTATCCGAGCACTCAGGAGTCAGATTTTTTTCGTAAGTTCACATGTAAATGATACTTTTATAATCGATATTTTTGATTTTCAGGTAAACCAGAATATTTCCGAAGCTTAGCTAATAATGTACAAAATAGTTTAGCTACAGTTGCTATTGCACTCACATTGAATTTTCTACTCAGAAATTCATGATATTTTGTATAAACTTAATGGACATTCTACAGTAAGTAATGTAATGTTTTAATTTTCTCATGTGAAAGAGATCTGATTTTTGTGAATTATTATTGTGCTGATATTTCATGATCAAGTGGTATTGACTCCGTCCAAGATGTATTATATCCATTTTTATATTATATTTTTTACTCTGAAGCAAAATGAAACGATAGTACCTGTAATAGTGGAATAATTTCAATTTTGTATTGAGAACGTACAAAAGCCCAATACGAAATTCTAACAGAAGTTATGTCTGCCAATATTTTGCTTCAGTTTCGACGTTGATATTGATTCCAATGTTCTCATATTATTTGTACTGAATATATTGTATTTTTAATAAATTATACTTGCGTTAATTGCCATCCTCATACAAAAAAATCGTTCCACCTGAATAATGTCAGGTGTCAACAAGATAATGCAGCGATTAACCAGAATAAACAGTTTCGTAAAAAACTTCGTGTATGTGATAGAGCGTTGAAGGTTATGAATGAACATATTATGACTTCATATTATCATGTATGGTGTCAAAATTCTAGGATTGTACCTGTTATGGCAATCGAATTATCAAAGTGTATGTTTCGAATGAATTATGTATGAAGTGAGAAATTCTTCACATATCCCACAACTTACACACGAAAGAATGCGTTAAACACTAGAATTTTCATACGAATTTCAAGAAAGTGGAGGTTAGGAAAATTACAATGAAAGTTCCAGATATGTTTATTTTGGTTGAGTATACAAAATAGGAATATTACGTTCTACAATATCGAAGCAGTTCAACCCATTGTTTTCACGTCAAGAGAAGCATCATCCGACATATTCACGCGATGCAGAGCTTCCTTCCACAACTCTAAATTGGGTCTGTCTACTTCTGAACAAGAAATATATTCATTATCACTCTCCACCCTCTCCATAACTCTCTTCTGGATCACGTCGAGTTCGTCTGAGGTGTCACAAATAATATTTCCCAGTGTGGTTTTCTTAATCTCCATCAACTGTTCGGGAGTGAACGCCTGCGGCTTATGTGGGTTTTCATACCAAAATCTGTCACCATGTTTGATTCTGTAGAACTGATCGAGAATGAGACAGGTTACTGTAGGACCTAAAATGCTCCCTTCCAGTGGTATTTCACTCAGAGCCCCTGTATAAAGATCAATGTCATCCACGTCCCTAAAAAATAAAATATCTTAATGTCCACGTATATTTAAAAACCCCAAAATGATGAAAAAAAAAATACGTTAGGGTGATATCACTTTGAAAATTTGCTTCCTTCTGTAGCTAATTCTGCTCTATCCATCTAAAATAGTTTCGATGCTGTATTTGTTCATATTTTGAAATTGTGTCTGAAGAGCTGATTTTTCAGGACCTAGTAGTTATAATTACTAACATACAGGATATGATAAATCGCGATTTTTAACTTGAGGAATTTTTTGTGTTGAACATTCATTATTGGTCAATCAAATTCCAATTCATTTTTTCCTGATCACAAGGTTATCCAAGAAAGGTAATCTACCATTATATTTCTTTTCTATGGTAGATTTGATCGAATTGTATTGTGATTCAGGTGATTCAAAAAGTTGGAACTAATAGTGGTTCTTTATAAAATGATTATAGTATGTAGTTCATTAAACTCTTGCTGTCCTTGCTCTCCTAGATAGTTGATTCTTTAGAATAGAATACTCTCAACAGTTTCGTGCAAAAAAGTAACTAGGTACTCTTGGATATCGAATGACTAACTTATTACCAACTTCATCACATTGTGGCGTGAATATCCGCCTTAATAATAATAATAATAAAAATACTTTATTGTCCAAATATGACAATCTTGTTGACAAAGCTTCAAATTTATATATTTTACTCATTTCAACATGCCTGGAAGTATCAGATGGGTAAGTATAGGTATTAGCAGGCCTGAAAGTATCGCGATTTCAGTGAGAAATCCTTGCGGAGACCACTTGAATGAATTCAGAATGATGATATGGTGGGGAATTTCCCTCCAAGTTGCCACTAGAAAAAAGTCTACCAACTGAGAAGGGTGTTTTTTCGGTCGAAGTCTATTTCATTATTTTCGCAATGATGAAAAATTTTACGAGCTCTCTAGAATGTATCGTTAGCGAAAAATAATGATTTTAATGAACTCCATTTCTAATTGATTGAAATGACGAGATTTGACGAGAATTATTATACGAAATATAAAAATATAAAGTTTCGTCCTTTTCCTAAAATAATAAAAAGCTGAGTAGAAATGAAAAAATAACTGTTGATACCATAAATAAAAACTCATATGTAGCAAATATTTTAGTAGTCAGAATATAATTCATCATTGCGAAAATAAAAAATTAGATTCCGATTGGAGGCAAAGATTTGGAGGGAACTCCCCCATTACATATCTTCCGAAGATTTGGAATACCAGCATCAATTACTCTGTCGCGAATAAGAGAGGATTAATGTTCTATCCGTTGGAGGGGGACAGGAATTATAACTAATGGAAATGTAATCACTGAAAATTGTAGATGGAAAAAACATCAGGGAGAAAAGATTCCGATATACTCTAGGACAAAAATGGACAAAACTTATTAGTCTTTAATCCATTTTTCTTACCTTACACTTTCATTTATAGTTGAATAGGTCGTAAGATCAGATATAGTTTTAGTTTAATACTCCACCACAGATTAAATAACATGAAACAGTTTATTGTATAGCGAAACACGTGTCGTAGTTTGTTGTCCCTAGTCAGAGATTATAGTCATCGAATGACTAATCTGCCCTAGTTAATGAAAATCATGTTACTCTCGTGTGTTTGTGTTGAATTGTTGATTATCATTAAGTATCGGCCGCATCTATTCAAGAATTTTCAGAGGAAGATAAAAAAATAGCATCAAAAACATATTGCGAGAATATTTTCATGGGTTGGATATATGTCCGAAAGAGTAGGAAAATGTTCATGGACCAACTGGATGTGGGTTTACCAGGAGCAAAATAGGATGGCTTGATACCACATCTCGAAGACTGGTTTCAGTCGATCATCATACCTTTCCAGAAAAAAATAGGTGATTAAAAGTCTATTGTCCAATATCACACCATTGCTATCAACCTTTCGACGTTTCTATTTTAACTCAACTCAAAAGAGCATGGAACAAATGTCTTAGAGGAATGGAAAACTAAAAATACATGATTCGTTTGTAAATATATCGCTATCCTGCTTTTTTGAAGTCAACCCCTCCGTACAGTACATACTCTTTTCAGAGACGAATATCATCAGTAGCAGATTCAGTGGGATGCCTCTACATCCATCTGATCCCGAAAGTGTATTCGAGCGTTCAACAATCCGCATATCAAAAGATCAAAAATCAAGAAAAAGACAATATTACTTACCCCCGTTACACCCGGAAAAAGTGTGATGACGTACACTCTAGAGGATGCAAAGATTGATTCACAAACCGATAGAGATAAATAATACAAATAAGTAAACCATTACAAAAACAAAATCAGATGATAAATGGGAACAATTTAGGCATGGAGAATTCAGGTAATGGAGAAAAATCTAACATGAAAAAAGATAGGTACCGTTACAGAAAAATGGAAATAAAAGAAATTTGTGATTGATCATAGGGAATCAACTTCCGATATTGGAATTCTAAGTGAGTTTTTTTCCATTTCAGATAAGTATTCTGAAAACAATTTCATCGTCGTTGAATTCACATATGATGGTGAAAAATACGAAGATAAAAAATATTTCATATATATTACCGAACTGTTGAACTAACTCGAGACAACAAATTTATTGTGAATTCATGAGAAAATATTCTGGTTAAAAAGTTCTGAAAAATCTTATTGGTTTAGATCAAGGTGGATGTTTAGATGAGGTTTAGATTATCAACCGAGTATATCTGGCATGATTAGAAATGGTCATTGTGTTTATGAAGAAATAATATGTAAAAGTCAGAATTTTCGTCAGTTATTTTATGTGTTTTTATGGAAATATATCTGCTTTTGAATCAGCTGAAAGATTGAACCGTCTGGTTCTAGGTTTTTATCATTTTAAAAAAGTGACATATTTCGATTAGGTAGTTTTTTCTTCATCAAAAAACCGAGTATTTTTGAGCGGATAAAAAAATAGTTGATAAAGCTTTCGTACGATTATAAAGTTTGCAAGTAACAAATAAACTCACCCCAACTCAGATCACAAACGAAAATCAGTAGCATTGTTTCAAGAATAGAGCATTTATCTTATTGTCGCCTATAACTTACAACACCCACATTGTATTTGTTCCAATCGTTACCTATATATGAAATTTTCAATCAAATCAAATGCTAGTGAAATGAAGTACACATATCATGAATAACATATTTTTTATTTAGTTCAGAAGATTTTCCATGGCTCTGCTTAGAAGTTGAAAAATGTTACAATTAATTATGAGTCAATATTCGAATATTGAATTTAGTTTTCTTCAAATGTACAGTTCATGAAAACGATATAATTGGAAATAAGGAATTGTACCAGATTTTTGGGTTTGAAGGGTTTATTTATTTACGCTGGTGTAGATGTTATATGCAGTTAGAGTACCTATAATAATTGCCATAAGGGAGCTCCTTGTATCGATTGCATTACGCTTTTATTGAATTGCATTTGGGATTTAGCAAAACCTTTTTGGGAAGTATGTAGTTTGAATTCGCGTTATTTATTTATTCAAATATTGTCTCACATTTACATCGAAATGATACGTATCATGAATTCAGTCCGGTATATTATAATGCAAAAATCGCAAAAGTAGATCATTGAGCTTATTGTTCATAATAGAAGGTCCAACAAGGAAATTGCCCAAAATACCAGCCCACACATCACATGGAAGCTTCGATGGTGTTTATAGTTTGGTTTTGATGATGACGTGAGTTCTGAACGCGAACTTATTGTATATAATTGAATCAGTTTATTCATATCAATAACCGAGAAAAAATTCACATATGTATAGCTACTATATATGGCGAAACCAATCTTCGATTATCAATAGAGTATATGTAACATTGAGATTATTGAACGATCAGCAGATAATAACATCGATATCATCGAAACTATCGTCAGTTATCTGTTTCATCGATATATTGATATCATCGGTAATATTTCACCTATACCTCTTATTATCGATGACTATTGCTAATTGTCAATGTCGATGAATGCGCATCTAGTTAATAGATTTCTGATACAAGCCCAAATCATTTCGGAATATCCTTGAACTAGTTCTGGTTATTAATCCATGAAATAGGTTGTTCGATAAAAATTGTACCAACATCAGTATATTTTTCTAATTAGCGATGTTAATTTTTCTTCGATGATGATATGGAATCAACATTTCAACACGAACCTCTGATGAGTACTGGCCTCCGTGAATATTCAATCCGGATGCACTTTGTTATTTTCAGTTGAGATGTATAATCGATATTGTGAACAAGACTTGTGGTTGTTTCATTTACTGGAGGTTGCATTGACTTATTGTCCAAAACTTTGAAAATAGTAGATGCTATATGTGTACCCACCTGTAAATCGCTTTGATGTTGTATAAAGAATAGGAATCAATATCATTTTGCAAATCATCAAAGCTTTTAGGTTTGCTGAGTCCACAATGACTCCTCCAAGATGTATAACCAGGCAAACCATGATCTCTTCCTCTTTGGACATTCAGAGATACCAAATCCAACCCACATGATTTTGGTTGTTGCCTTTTTTCTGCGGACTTCTCGAACATGTGTGATTTCAACTGAAAAACATAAGTAAGTACGAGCAGGTACTGAAGTCACACGAAGTAAGCAATTGAAAGAAACATGAAGCACATTGAGGATGAACATTAAAAATTCTATTGTTGAAAGAAAAAGTGTTCGAAAAATGTTTTCAACCGTCAACTTAGTTGGAAAACAACCCTCGAAAGAAAGTTAATTAGACTTGTATTAATGGAACGAGGATAAAGACGTGTTGAATGTTTTGTATATTTATAAAAAATTCATCGATGTCTCGAAATTTATATCATCATTAATCGCGTGTATTCACGGCAAACTTTGAATCTGTTACTCATAGAATGGTTATTCTACATCAAACAATGACTTTTCTTTATTTTCTAGAGCATGTGTATATAAGAGCTTGTTTTAAAAAAATATTTTTTGCGTTATTTTTCGACAAATTTTGCTTGTTCCTTCTGCGATAAGAAACCGATCGACATATTTTACACAACCGAACACTACAAGGCGGATTTTCGTACTCGTTACTAAAAAAACATAGCCCGAGAGGGCAACTGTCCTCTTACTTTTTGGATGTGCCTCGTATATGCATAGATTACATTACCTACCTCATTTGTGAAAAAAGGGTCGCTGGCTTCTATAGTTGTATTCATTGCTCCATTCAGAGCTTTATCAAGCATTCCTGGGTCATAAAGTTTGAAAGGGTTGAAGAGCATTTTGCGCATCTGAACGTAATCTGGAGCTGCAGTGAAGTTCTCTAGCAGTTTCATTAACCCCGGTATTATAGAGTGAGCAAATCTGAAGGAAGAAGCGGCAAAACTATTAGCTATGGACGGGTCCAGACTCTCGTTATATGTTTTCGAATAACCACTCTTCAAGGGGTTTAGATCAAACTTCCTCATAAGTTTGTCACCTGAAATATGATGGATATGGATCTATATCGGGTGGTTTAGGTCTTAGAGGCCTACCAAGTAATATTTTCAAAAATTCGTTGTACGTAATATGCTGCATTTGTGCCCCTATTATCCTCCTAGTTTCTTGAAAGATCGTTTCATCGCTCCAATGGGGATTCAACCTCGACAAATTGCCTGCTATCAAATTATGTTGTCGCACCCAGAGCAAGTGCATACTGGTCAAATGCAAATTTTCATTTGCTCTTGCATCACCTATAAAACAAAAATGCGAATTTTTTATCACAATATACACAATGCAGTGTGTTTCAATAAGATTCTTCATTTCCGTTGGACAATTCGAATGTTTTTTGGCTGTATTTTTAATGGTGAAGCAATTCATCCTTAGAGGCTGAGTTTTAATAAGGGTTTTGGTGATTAATATGATGATGAATTGTACACTATATGAATATAAACCAAAACAAAACACCAAGTTATCAGACATGTTTTTATCTAGTGGGAATAGAATTTCTAGTAGCAGAAATCAGCATATGCTAAAAACATTTACTGAGGGGTGAAACAAAATTTTACACAATCGTACGAATTTTTCCTTTTTGAAAAGGAACTTTTTGGTGTAGCCCTAATTATGCACAGTCGTTTAAAGTCATTCGTTGACATTTTGCGTATGAGGCGAATTTCTGATGATTGTGTCCGATTATATTCATTTCAGTTAATTAATTTCCAGAAGTCATTTTACAATGTTTGAATGTGGAGAGCTATTTATTCTTCATCAAAGTTTTTTGTGTGGGAAATGATTGTGCCTGAAAAATAAAATTGCTATTTATTCTAACAAGGATAGCACAACGTCGTCGAAATCATTTCATCTGTAAATTTTTCATGGGCGTAGACGCAAATGGGCAGTGGTGGAAATAATTTTCAAATAACGTAATGCTCATCGAAAATTTATATTTGCAACCTTTCAGATTCACAAAAACGTAGAAATAGGGAAGCAATGTTGCCAAATCACCTCGCTGTTGTTGCTGTAGATTTCGAGAAAGAAAATTCTGAAAAATCCCAGAAAATCAACGCCAGTGAGATGTCATTCGAATCTATAATTGTATTTACCTATATGATATTGTATTCAAATGTATATGCTATTATATTGCAGTGTGTTTTGTTCCGTTTTGATCACACCTGTATAATAGATATATTAATTATGGCAAACATCCGAGTGTTTTTTTCACTAGCCAAGTTGATTTTTGGATATATACATACCTATATTTTCACATTGGTATTTTTATATATCGTTTTTCCTGGCTCATACGCTCATTCAACAAACTAATTATTTGCATTAATGCAAATATATACATCATAATCTAAAAACGTATGTTATGGACGAATACCTTCTTGCCCCCATATTCAAAAATTGAATCCACTTGATGGGGGAAAAATAGAAGAAATAAGTCAACATTGGCACTTTTTGTTTGTGACGGTTTCCAACATCCCCATCCAAATAATCAAATTTGTAACAGCCTGTATGTGTACCTATAACCTACTGACTCAGAAAACCCTGATCATACCTGTGAGGAAACAATATCTCCCGTTCTTTTCTTCCTCCTCCCTATTGCACCCGTCATTCGGATCGTGAGAAGCAGGAAGCAAAGTTCTGTTATCGGCTGTCAGCATCACTTTCATTGTCCCGTTTTCCATGTCCCGCAACTCCTTTGCAACGTCATCCTCGGCGCTATACAGCACAGAGCCATCTATGAACGCGGTGACTTGGTTCAACTGTTCTCGAGGTCCCAGACAGCAGGTGGGCGCAGGCGCAGATCTCACAAATTCGATGCAGCTGACATTGTATTCCCTGAAGGGGTCCAGCCAGTCCAGCTGAACTGGGAAACATTCCGGCGAAGAAACAGCCTGGGGGTCGCAGCAGGAAATCGAACTTCCGTTGGACTTCTGGCTCAGGGCCGTCGCAGTGATGTCGTGGTCCAGAAATTGACCCCAAACCGCCAGCATTACGGAAAATTTCGGATCGTTTCTGTAGTAAGGTCTGTGGACGACCAGGCTCACTGTTCTCGCAGAAGGCAAAGGATCACCCGATTTTGACACTCTTGGTCCACTGATACCTGCAATGAAAATTGATTATCAACTTTCAAGCTTGTATGGTTGGTGCGTACTCCATTCAGGGTGTCCATACCAGATATAACTGAATGGAGTAACACGGAGTTCAGCACCATATTGCAGGGAAAGATCTGGTATACAGACTGATCAAAGACTACAGATGGGTCGGTAGCAGGAGTATACTCGAAAAACCCGGGGACTGACCTCAGCTACAGGTACTCACTGGAAAAATACACATCCGCTATTCCAGTAGAATTCTCCGAAGAGGCACTTGAGGCAATGAAAAGCAAGGAATTGATGTCACGACTGGTAGATACCTATTGAATTGCAAGAAATAACTGGAAACGCTGGCAGACCGGAACCGCGTCAAGCTTACCTGGGTGCCAGAACATCGGAATGATAAAGCTGACAAACTTGCTAGAAGAGATCCTGGACAGATTCTAAGAGTACCCAAGCGCACAGCACGAGCGTCTGTAAGAGACTGGATTCGGCAAAGACACAAGAATCACTGGGAAAATATTCCAGGGGATATGCATGGAAAATAATATATCAAGAAACCTTGCCATAGACGAACTACAGATCTGCTGAACATGAAAAGAGAGCAGATACTAAGTGTCATAGGACTAATGACCGGTCACGCGCCAGTCAAGGAGCACCCTACTATGATGATACTGTATAATAGCGACCCAAATTGCAGACTATGCGGAAAGGAACCAGAAATAGTATCAAATATACTATGGAAATGTGAGGCATTGGATCGCAGAAGACATACGATGGGCAACCAGTTGGTGAACCAGAAATATACTACTAACATTCAGTGAAGGCACTGAGATACTGAAATGGTACAATGACGACAGCTAGGCAAGATACGATGGGCCATTAGGCCTAAGTGTCATCGGAGACTTCAGTCAGACAAGCCTACGTAGGGGGTGGAGTTTTTAGTGGGTAAACTCGACTGAGATCAGGGATTCCCACACTATGATCATATGATGTCCATAAAGGATTTCAACAACCTCCAAAAAAATTGTTGGTGCGAATCGTACTTCACCACTAGGACACATTTTTTTCTTTGGTCTCTTTCATCAACTATCATTATTATCACAAACAAAAAGTGGAACAAGAACAGTGAATTTAAATATACCAGCCCATAGATTAAGTTTGACAGAAAAAACCACATTATATTCAGCTATAAAATTTTATAATAGACTAACGACAAAATTGAAAATTGAGCACTGCCTCAAAAAATTCAAACAATCTGTACAAGAGTTATTGATACACGGTAGACGAATTTCTTGATTCCCACTCATTCTGAGACATTGTCAAACAAACTTTCTCTTTTATGTAAAAATTTTTTTAATGTATTTTCATTCATTTGACTCATTTCTTATTTTACTTAATAAGTTTTCAATTTTTAAAGTGTATATTTACAATTTTTTAAAGTGTCCACTTAAAATAGTGTTAGTATATATATTAAGTATTTCTAAAATGTTAGTGCTTCGTTCACTGAACATATAATTTTTGACGCCGGTTCACTCAATTGAATTTGTGCATTGTAACATATGTATAAGTACAATTTTTTGAATAAAGCTACATATCTATCTATCTTCAAATACGTGAAGAGCTTTCGTTTTTCGTTGGAACAGGCTTCGATCCAGGTGGAGATCTCGGGATCGCTACTCGGTGACTACCCTGCACTGATGAGGGCCATTAAGACCGAAACCGGTCTAGAGGTGTTTAGGCGTGCCTGTCTTAGTGCTAGCATTGTCGATTGTCAAATTTTCAATATTTTACGCGGAATTAGGCAGGAAAGTAGTTGTTTTCTGCTCGTTTACCAAATTTTTAAACATCTTAGAAGTTTTTTTGGAGAATTGTTATGATGTCGAGTTTTCTCTTTTTATTTTTACTTATTTTATTGTTATTATATTTGATGTATACAGGGTGATCCAGGATATAGTCTAGCGGCGAGGTTAGGACTTACGAGAAAGTTGCTCTTGAAATTTTGGTTTGAGACTTTGTTTTCAAGGTGATCGATTGAAAAAACAGGCGAAAATAGGTTAGTTTAATTAATACAGGACTTCACTAAAAATTAATGCATTCTTCTATTTTCCTTGAAATGATCGCACTAAATGAATCATACTAAGAATGAATCAATTGTCTAAATGTATATCAGCTTTGCTTTGCTCCAAAATGCTCTAATGTTCTGAAAGTTATGGCAAAAAAATATGCATGTCGACTTATTTTTCGATGAAACATCGAATGGGGAATTATTGCTATTATAAAAATTTACCATTTCCCATTCCATATTTTAGTATGAGTACTCAGTTTCTATTGGTACGTTTCTATACTTTATGAATTTTGGCCGTTGATTTGTGAATTTGAATATTGGCAGTATAGTAATATACAGTAATATAAATGAAAAGTGAACGAAATGGCGTTGGTTGTGAAGCTGATTTCGTATATGCAAGTATGATTTTTCACTATAATTTCTTTCATAATGTCCTCGATCGGAAATAGCCCATATGCCTAGTAGCTTTCATGAAACATGCAACTCATAAACTCCTAATCTAAGTAGAAAATGGTAATAGTATTTTTCACGCAAACTCTGACTCTCCCTCATATAAGTACCTATTATACGAAACATACAGACATGCAATATCAGGATTTCATTCATTCAGATTTGCATTCTACAGGGTAGTCCACTGCACTCTTGTAATAACACTTCCTATTTAAATCTTAACACAACCGCTTCCATGCGTCAATCTTTGCATTTATCAGTTGTCAGTTTTTTCAATAGTCTCTATTGTTGACCGAGATTTCAGAAAAGCGGTCGTCAATGAATGGTCCCTACAAAAATGACAGGACCCACTATCGTTTCAAAAAGATTGAAAATGAAAAATCCATTAAATTGGACGAAGTATCAAAATTGAAAGAAAGACAATTTGAAAAACTGCTAGACCACGAGCAGAAAATAACTAGTTTCCTGGCAAATACCACGCAGAACATTGAATTATTTATTTTCACGTCTTAGGAAGAAATGAACTTTTGCGATATGCTTTCACAGGGTGAATCATTGCATGGACTGCGAGCAATGTTCTGCGTGGTGTTTGCCAGGAAACTAGCTGTTTTCTGCTCGTGGTCTACCAATCATTCAAACTGTGTTTGATTATAAATTCAATCTTGATACTTCGTCCAATTTGATGGCTTTTTCATTTTGAATTGATTTAGCTTAGTCGAGCTAACAGTCCCTAATAGCACATAATGTCTTAGGGACGTCCCTATTAGGTTTCATTTATGTCCGAACGTCCCGGACATGAAATTCTTGTCCATAGGACGTACCAAACAGTACATATCTTAAATTGTCCCTGTGAGGACGTCCATGGAATGTCCCAGATAATACATTTATGCAAACATCATGATTACAACATCCTAAGGACATCCCAATTGGTACATATTCTACATTGTCCATGTGTCGATGTCCATAGGACGACCAGGACAGTACATATTTTCAAAAGTCCTTATAACAACGTCCTATTGACTTCCCAATCGGTACATTACATTGAATGTCCCTGTAAGAACGTCCTTTGGATATCCTATGAACAACATCCTATATGGACACAGACAAACATATATTCTGACATTGTTCAAATATATGCCTATTTCAAAATATTCCTAGAAATCCCAGAATATTCTCGGAGAGTACTTAGATGCAGAATCGTATCAAAATATTCTGACATTGTTTAAATATACTTATTTTAGAATATCACTAACTCTAGGTACCAATCTTTTTCTAGAAAGTAGTAAAGAAACGTCTCAATAGAAAGGAAGATGAATTTTAAAAATGCGCCATCAAATATGGTGATTCGACTTATCCTCAGAATTCATATTACGCTCAGAAGTGGTTCGGATCGGATTTCAGTATTTTCAGCTGTTGGTCTCACTTCTCACTTCCCGCATGCATTTGATTGATTGGAAGTTCCCTACTTCGAAGAGGCGAGATAAAATAATTACATTGTCCTCTTAAGTACTACATCATTGGTCAAAAATATTTCAATTGTTAAAATGAAAAATATGCTAAATTGACAGCCAGAAACCTAATATGACCAGGTTATAGAATTTGATTAAGATCAATATTATTAGTATCTCATTTGATTATTCTCAATAATAAACAAGAAGACAACAGCCACTAAACAAGGCAGGAGAGGAAACAATCACAAAGGTCCAGCAACAATACGCGCGGCTAGGGTTTGGATGGGTGACATTTGTGCGTCCCACAGACGTACAATGGACGTCCGCGGTACCAAATTTGAACGTCCTATGGACGTCCCTAATGTCCTAACAGGTTGTCCGAAGGACATCCATAGGACATAATTGTGCTATTAGGGAGCTACTCCCATGTTTCGTGACATTGGAGATTTGTTTTCTGGAATGATTCTTTCTTACGCCGCAGAGTGTCGCTAATTCCAAGTGTTTCTTGAAACGCGGCTCACTGCGTTGAAATAGACGAGAAAGAAATGCATTTGGACAGGTACCGCTTCGAGTGGAGATTTCAGCATCTCTACTTGGTTGACTACCCTGCACTGATGAGGCCCGAAACCGGTCTGTAGGTTTTCAAGCGTGCCTGTCTCGATGTGAATTTGTCACGTCTTAGTAGGAAAGAAACTTTGGCTATTTGCATTCATAGTTGTGAATCGTTGCATGGACTACGAGCAGATATAATTCAATGTTCTGCGTGGTATTTGCCAGGAAAGTACCCAGTTGTTTTCTACTTGTAGTCTACCAGTCATTCAAACTGAGTTTGATTATTAATTGGACAAGACGAGAAATTTATTTCTTTCCATTTTAAGTTTCAAAAAGAGTTGTTCTAAAAATATATCATGATTTCCTTCTAATTGCATAGATATCTGGAGAAAAAAAACTTTGATTTATATTTCATTCGAGCAAAAACTATTGTGTATAATGAGTAGAGAAAAGGTGTGGGCCCTGTATTTAATATGAACCATGGACCCCTAACAAATGGGATTATAGGATAACAGAGAGAGACATATATATTTTTAAAAATGTCCGAAATACACTTTCAGGGTAGCCGACCATTTTACCTTCGTTCAACAGTTATATTTCATTTGTTGAGAACAGGTGCTGATAAATGTGTTTGTGAAAATCTTATTCCAAGGTTTCCACAAGGATATTTATCAAGATTTGAGCTCACACTATTTGCGGTATTCACAGAAATCTATTGTATTTAGATCAATGTTTGTTGTACACGGAGAAAAAAAGTCACTAACCATAAGTGAATATTTAATAAAGGCTAGTGAAAACTTGGGACAAGGAAACAAGTTGATAACCCCAAGAACATTTGTGTTCTTGAAAATCAACACTTACCACTATTGTTCTGTTTCATTATACAATAGATCGATACTCATTATTGAACACATGACTTGCTGAGTATCATCGAACTCGCACTTATAGCAAGTGAACTGTTTTTCTATCAGTATAATACACGTAAGATGCCATAATTAAACTGATGAATAGCCCCAAGTGGGTTATTCACTCAATACTAGCGATTCATTTACTCGTCATCCATGATCAATTTCATTTTTTTTTACTTTTGAGGAATGTTCGCGTAAAGAAACCAACCAGCAATTCCAATGTAGTGATTAGTAATATATGTTATTTCTTGAACTTGCTTCAAAATTTATAGAAATTTACCAACAAATATCTCATTCGAAATAATATGTAAGGCATGAAGGGCATACCTTTACTGAAGAATTCGAAAAGTAATTTGAATCTATATATTGGGATTGTCGATCGATCTCTTCCTGCTGAACTGCTTCCAATCGAATGATTATCTGTGGAAACAATGAGGTAGGTATATATACTTTCAAAACTTCATCAACCATTAACAACGAGAATTAATCATAATTGGTGCAACCATGGTCCGCTATTTCACACGTCAGAACACCTCAACTCGATGATCAGTGTTGTTCCAGGATCGTTTTTTTTCGTGCGTTATTTGTCATTTAAAAAGTGCACTTCAGATGCCAATAGTGCACATTTTTTGTAATAGATTTATGGTACTATTTCATGAACTTTCCACGCATGCGCCATGCGCGGGGAAATTTACAGACTGCTTGAGGAAGGATTTATTATTTTATTTTGTCAATCATAGAAATAGGTATGATTTATGATTTGCTAGAAATGTATACTGATTCACTGAACATGTATTTCAATAATAATGCAACAAAAAGCAAACTCAAACAGAACTCAACAAGAAACTGGATTTACACAAGCATATTCGAGAGCATATTAAAACAAATATTAATTTTTTTTCAGAATTCATGGTTAGTAAAGAATTTCGGGTAAAATTTCACATTTTATTACGCCATTCTAGTGACTCCTAACTAATATAAACGAGATCAATGTAGAATTTGGTTGGTAGAATCCTTGGACTCTTGAAGAATAGAGATAAAAAACAAAACTGTCAAGTGTCAATGGTCATTGACATCAAGCTGACATCCGACTATCGAAATTATTTGAATTTCTTCTACTTCTCAATTCTCATCAATGACATATTATTAACAGATCATTGCATTAAACAGATTTTAAGCAATAGTTGGTAACCATTGTAGCAAATTTCAATGAAAATGAAAAGGTGCACTTTTTGACGGAAATAAGGAAAGTGGTGCCGCAGTGCGCACTTAGTTGAAAAAGGGCGTCAAAGTGCACAATTGTGCAGCCAGGAACAACACTGTCGATGATACTCAATAACGCTACGGCCGCGATCGATTTGTGCTATCGACTGATTCGGCACCCGAATAACGCCGAATATGCCCGAACAAAAAAATACTTGGTTCACTTGGTTGAATTGTATGCACTAATGGAGTCTTTGACTAAGGTGCGTGCCAAGTTGCACTTGAAAAAAATCTGCTGTTTTCTAAAATCAAAGTGACCTTTTCTGACCTTCTTCTCTATAATTCTATTGAAGCTTTCCGGACCAGGGACCACCCTGTCGCCTTAATGATTCCATTGACCCAACCGTCGAGTGAGGAAAATCAAATGGCCATAACTACTCACCGTCAGCATAGTCTGGGGGAAGGCTTCTTCTGAAAGGTCTATATGACGCACCGTACTGCAGCGGGTTCAGCAAGTTATTGCAAGTTCCATTGTAGGTTCTATATTTTTGGGAATTGTCACACTTTATTGTTGATTTACGACAATATTCCTCGTACGTGGTACCATTGTTATTGCATATCTTCTCAACCAATGTATTATTTTGTCTCTTCCTGAAATCATCAACATCCGGTACAAATATTATGAAGATTTCATATGCAGGCCACATATGGGGAAAAGTTATTTTGTTCGAGTTTTTTGCGAATTTTATATGCATATTTATAGTTACCACTGAATCTTCTGCTATGACTGTGAAAGGAACATTATGTAGGAATATAACTAGAGTTCTGCAAGAAACCAACTTATCGTTATTATGTGGTTGAATAACATATTGAAAAAGTAAGTAGGTGATTTCGAATTTGTCGAATTATTGCATGTATAATATAATCACTTTTATTCTTGAAACAAACTCAAATTTATCATAAAAACATTTAAACTTTACCATTTATAACTAATATATTATGTCGGTATCATGCTTGTAGTTTCTGCAGTACGATGCCATATATTAATCCCTTGGGAATAGTTATGAGAGGTTTCATAATCCTTATTTGCTCATCACAACATTTTTCAAATGAAAATAATGTAATCAAACCCAGAAGTGTCAGCGTCGATCGGATAGTGTTTGTCTGTTTGTATTGAAATGGATGAAAATGAAAAATCTATCACTTGTACGCCTTCCGAAATTTTACTACTATATATAGATACAGCAACCAAAATTCCAAATATTCGTGCTGAAAACACTTCCAAAGTTATTGATAATTCACGACCAATTCAGTTTATTGATTGTACCATTACTGATTTGAATGTTATTGACAAATAAAGTTGTTAATGGAAAATCTGAAATAAATATGAGTGGTGAATAAAGTGAAGTATACTATTGCAATAATATTGACTCGTGGTATAACCTCCTATTATTGACTCTAGGTGAGTCTGATTGAATCGACGAATAGTTTTACCACACTCCAAAACGATGTATTCAGGTCACAGTGATGTCAGACGTACCAACTTCTTGGTATACATACCAGTTTTTAATGTCTCATACCATGTACCAAGACTACTCGGTCTTGGTATGCAAAAATACCAAGATTTGGCCGCTGACTGACAAAAATAAAACAACAAAATATATAATAATCGACGAATTTCAGAGATGCATATGAAATTTCTGGCCAAGTGTTCGATGTTCGAATTATTTCAATAATCGAATTATCGATTATTTTTAATTCGAATCAGCCCATCACTACTTTTTATACACTATTCGCTGTCTCGGCAAAGCTCGGCTCGGCCTCGGCTAACGTACGATCGTACGATTTTGAACCACAAAGAAAGAGGGGAAAATTACAGATTCTTCATTAGTGAGCTTCGGATTCGTATTTTGTTCAGGAGAAGAGAAACTCTTAATTAAGTAAACGATTAGTGAATCAATCGTATTTGCCATGACGACAATCCTCTACCTGTGAATATGTCTTGTAGCATATTCCTCGACGAAACCAATTTTGGATAAATTCCTGCCCTTCTCACTAGTTGCCACAACCTTCTGATGCCTGTAACTAGGACTTCTCATTTGCAGAGATGGCACATTTTTTTCGATATCTTCTTTTTCCTCTAAAGCCGTTCGACCAGCTTCAATTGCTTCTTCCCAGATCAGAGCATCGTTCGTGGTTTTATTTTCATTTTCCACATCTCCAATTGGAAATGTGTGGCCCAATAGGACGACCACTGGAATGGGAGTAGTACTACCATCAAGGTGTATTGTTGTACCATCATTTGGAGAATCTGTAGAATTGTTCGGTAAATGGTGATCGATTATGCTGTACACGATAGTTATGATTAATGCAACCAAAAACATCACCCTGAAAGAGGTATCATGATGGTAAAATCGAATTTATATGAGTACTATTCGACTGCTCACAATAAAATTGCACATGTGCAGCATTGAAATTGCCTGACTCTTCTTTTTCTTTCTCTAGGCAGACTAGAGTCGAAAATATACTGCGGTTGGCTCTCCTCTGGAGTCAACAATCTAGTTCTTTCAGATGCAGTTGTCATGATTATCCTAAAATAGAAATAATACTTATACCTCACAGAAGATAATGATAGAGATATTGCTAACTTTCATTCGTTATGACAAAATAATAAATAACTTGGATGAGCAGACATAGTACAATAACATCAGTATAATAACTGAGGTGTTCAACTCTGATAAAGATTTTTTTTCAACTACCAGGCCATATTATGTTTAATTTTAATTCTTTGATGAATACTTACTTTGGTATTTGGAGCAGTTTAGGAGTTTTATGTTTTTAATTTTGAAACGTAGAAAAATATTCATTGATATTCAACTCATTGAAACATTTTGAGAAAATGTACTGTTCATTCATTCATGCAATATTTGAAAATAATAAACATATCATCTCATTTTGCAAAATTTTCCCGCGAATGAAACTGAGTAAAGCAAATAGAAAAATGTCTTCATCGCTATCTTGAGCAGATCATTCTACGTTATAAAGTAGATGAAGTTAAATGTTTTATCAAGTACTTATATTGAAGCTATAAGTTGGTTGGACTACAAATTATTAACTTCTAACGAACGATTTGATTTCCACTAAATATTTATAAACAGTATAAATATGTTTCGCTTATACAGGAGCATGTAAATGTTTACCTTAAGAAGCTACTCTTTGTATGGAACATCGCCATGAATTCAAATGCATTTTTATCGGAAATAAAATCGTTTACTGTTGTAAGTTGACTATATAGAATTATATAGGTTCAAAAATTAATCTGAGCATGAACATTATAAACGAAACCTCTAAGTATTGAGACTGCATAGTGTATAATCAAAGAAGAAACAGCGAATTTTACCTCACGTATACCTATTTCCAAATATATAATCTACATCTCAATATGATGTAACTTGTTAGAACCTGTGAACAAATGGAATCAATGATATTCAAGGGATATATTATTTTGTGACAAAATCAAAACTTCTAAAATCAAAAGCTATATTACTTTCGAAGAAATTTTCAATGGTAACCTTGTGAATGTATTCACAATATCTGCTAACTCTTCAACTACATCAGATGGATTGTTTCACTTCTTAATATTGATCGTTTATTAATTGTAATATGTTGATCAAGAGAGAGAGAGAGAGAGAAAAATATACGTTATTGTCGAAGAAATGGGTTTCTTATTGACAAAGCGTTGGAATGAACTTAAAATTTAGGTAAATACTAGCAATAAACTGTATATATACAATTCAGACGTGGCTTCACCAATAATACATGGTTACAAATATTAAAAACAAGTACTTAAAATATTTAAAAGACACATATATACACATATATAAAAACGGTCAATGTATAATGTGAAATAATTAGTTCCTAATTAAATTCGTCGCGATTGTAATAAGCTTTCTTCAATAGGGCCTGTTTGACACCATTTCTAAATTTACTGTACGAATTCTCATTTCTAAGTGACAATGGTATATGATTATGTATTTTTTTACTTTCATAAATTGGAGAATCTTTTGTCAGGGTCGACTTTGGAATAGGAAGAAGAATATTTTAATCTATAATTTGTCGGGTAGTGTGGATCAATGTAAATAATCTTCTTCTATTTATAGGTAGGTGATATTACGTAGTGAAGCAATGGACAATGTTCATCCATCTTGGAAAATGATATCCATATATTATACCTTTAGAAGTATCTTTTACATTGAATTATCTTTTTCACATGCTTTTTCAGCTGCATTGTTCATTGTGACAATTCATCGAAACACTTGAATACCCTAGTTATAATAAATGTTACCTAAGTACTACCTGCTACTACTATAATACCTCTCGAATGGCAGATTTTATTTTCACGATGAAATCTCTAATTGCTCTTCCGCTCAAGTTTATTCGAGAAACGTTGTTTCATGCAGTAAAAACAATGAAAGCTTACCTTCAGCATGCTATATCCTTGCACAGTATGTATTCAGACACACACCCGATGTTTTCTCAAGAATTAGTCGTATGATTGAGGGTGACACTAACACTCACTACCCACACTTCCGGCAGAATTCTACAGCGAAATGTAGAAGAGAAACAGATATGGAAGCCAATGAAGCGTAGATGAAACCTTATACATTTGTCGTTTACCTGGTGACTTTTATCTTGGATACTATTTATTTCATCAACATATTCAAACAAGCAGAGTCTAATCATTCAGAATGTTTGGACTATACTTATCATCGCAAATAAAGCTAGACGAGTCATCAAAACCTATTTTGATTAAAGGAGTTCTATTTTCATTCTGGAATGGGTTTAATTGATCTGAGAAAAATATATGGAATCAAAATATACCGGGTGTCCTAGTACACCAGGTAACTATAGACCTATTGCGCTATATGATCTGTCATCTCTGAATTGATGGAGAAAGCAATCAACATTGAGCAAGCAACAATATTATGGCTTTCGTCACCAGAGATCAACTGGAGATTTGCTTGCCTACATAACACACACACAATAATATCGCAGACGTCCTTCTAAAAACACGGGTGTAGCATTGGAATGGTTAGTTGTCACAACTGTAACGTTTACTAAAAATTAGCTTTCTTTTCAATGGGTTACTCCGTACGGTCATTTTGATGGCGTATCATCTGATAAGATTCGATTTCTATTCGAAATCTATTTTGGAACAAACTTTGTTCCTGCTACAACGACCTGTTAGATGTGACTTCCTGTCCTGTACACAGCTTTGCGGATGACATAACACTTTGTGCTGTTTTTTTTTCTAGAGCTCCTGTGTCATCTAGGGAAGCCAGAGGTGCAAGGCGGAGACAGGTGAATACTGTTGATTTAAGTGGAATTTTGAAATGGGGATAATATAATATTGTGTAGTTCAATGCAACCAAAAGTGAAGTCTGTATTTTCGTCAAAAAGGCAGACTTCACAATGCCTATAATATGATGATGTCAGGCACGATTGTTCCTATGATATCCAGAATATATATATATATGCTCGGTGTAACCATCAACAATACCCTATGATGGGATGATCATGTGTTTATTGCTTCACAAAAACTTGTTTTTTTGTTTCATGTCAAGGGATAGTTCATACCTCAACAGCTTCTTATGATTTACAAATCACAAATTCAACCTGTCATGGAGTATTGTTCACATGTTTGGAGTTCGCTGCACCCAAACATACGCTGAGGCTACTGGATTCTATTCAGAAGAGAGCTGTACAAAACTTTTCCATAGATATAGAATCGCGTTATTCCACCACGAACGAGTCGGAACAGGCAGACCAGACGGACACTATGGATACCGTTCAAGTGTAAATCTCGAGTTATTTCGAAGTAATTCCACCAAAATTATGTTTTCCATCGAACGGAAAAATTGTGGGACTCACTCCCCAGAGAGGTTTTCCTGATACCTATAACCTATTGCCTCTCCCAATACACTTCTACTGGCTTGCACTATGTTCCACCACGATCATTTAGGTTTTTCTCGAACACAACTGGCTCAAGTGTACCTTTCTTATATGGTCATTATTGGAACGCCTAGAACATCATTCTACAAAAATGTCTTCTTTTATGGAACCGCTGCTCTTTGAAATTCTCTAGGATGTCCTCCCAGAGAGTCATAACGATGATTTTCGAAAGAAGAATCTACCGATACTTTTGGTCTCCTTTTGCTATAATTTCTCCGTAAAAAAATCATATGAATTTATGATTCATAGGATGCTCGAAACTATGGGTAAATTATTTCCGTTCGTTTTGCTTTCCGATTAAGGTTATGATCAATAATGGATTCGATCGAGTTTATCAATCAGATGAAAAGGATGATATATAAATTCATTCCACTTGGTGAAAATAGTTTTTCGTCTGGACATTTGGAGATGGGTAATTTATCTGATCCTGTATGTAGGTATGTTTAGGCATTACATTTAATTTCCCTCCAAACTTCGCCTATCGAAATTAGACAAAGACAGAGTTTGCTCACTTCATCAGTTATTTTCAAAATATACCATCTTATTGTACACTTTATATCACAGCTTGTTGGGAATGGATCATGGAATCTATTTCAAGAGAAATGAGTTTTGAGAATTTTGCCAAAGCATCCATCAAAAACTGGCGAAGGATCCGTGTAATTTCAATAGAATGTTTCAGCATAAGCTTCCAACAAGGTGAAGATTCGAAGGTTTCTTATTCAATTGATATTCACGGTTGGCTTGATACATCGCGAAATCAATTTCCACATGGATTCATATAATAATCATTACATATTGGCAGCTCCTCTTGAATAATAAATATAAACCTGTTCACTGTTCTTATTCACTGATGCAAATCTTTCAATAATAATTTCCGCTTAGCTTTGTTTATTGATAGTAAAGTGTAAGTAGTAGGCGCTATACGGAATACAGACACCTGCTCTAATCAACGGAAACAGTCGTTAAAAGGCGATCCTGTGACAAAACCAAGAAATAGATTATTATAAAACCGCTATCCCAATATCATATTTATGTTGGTTCGCAGACTAATGTTATGTTCTGTGTAATTTGATATCGAATTATTTGGCGCAACAATCTAACTACTTATATCTTTTCATGTTCAAAGTGAGTATAATACTGGGATGTTTTAGGATTTGTTTTCTTTTGAACCATTTGGAATTGGAACTCTCAAGGGCGGACTAACTGATGGCGGGGCCTTGGGCTATTGAACAATTTTGAACGCTACCCATTTCATCAGATTTTTGAGTGTCTAGGTCGAACTAAGAAAATATACATCTCATAATTAATATTGAAAACAAACATTTTATTTTCCTATTCCGTAAACAAAAAAACGACACACAATCATTTCTTCTATTGAGAATTACTTCAGATTGTTAGAATTTGACCATAACTTAAGGCTTAATATTAACTCTATTGCCGAATTAATTCTCTGCGCTTTTTTACGTAAAATAGTATATTCTGCTAGCTCAACTTTGAGCTGGCGAAACCAGATCTGATATTACACTATGATTCAAGGCTCTTCTGAGACTCCTAATAATACCGAATATTGAAGATCATGTCAAACTTTTTATTCCAGCTAAACGCCATTTTTTTCTACGTTTTTCATGAGTTTAATCGCTAAGCATTATACAAAAAGGTACGTTCAAAGCTCTGATTTTAACCTATTGCCGAATGTTTTGTCTGTTCTGATCATGTTTTAGGTATTGTAGACGAAATGAATCACTAATTCCAATTTGCCATAATTTCGCCGTTGCATTGGGCTGAAATAAGCATATTTAGATTTGTCTCTAATGTTCAATTTATTTAGCATCAAAACTCGCATTATCAAAAGATAGAACAAAAAGCAGGAATTTGCGTTTGGTCCTACAGAACATTGTCGATGGTAGATTGTAGATTGTGAGGGGGGGGGTCATTGAGGCTGTGCAGCCTCTCAAGCACCTCGTCTAATTAGATCTTGTATGCATAACCCAATCTTTGTGAAAAGTTTATCAGTTTCCTGGGAGCTAAGTTCCTGACATCGAAGGGCTCCAAGAAGGCCCCTTCCAGGAACTTGAGCCTCTTGGAAAAGAGTGCTGGGCATTCGCGAAGCAAATGTTCTGCAGTTTCAGCGAATTTCTCGCAGTAGCGGCAACTAACACTCTCTGTTTTACCCATCTTTTTGAGGTGATACCTCAGAGAGCAGTGTCCAATGAGGATTCCCGTTACCAGTTTCAAAAGCTGTTTAGCTTTCCTTGGCGAAAGGCTCACTATCATTTTCGCTTGTCTTTGTCCTGGCACTTTATTCCAGTGAGATTCAATTTCATCTGCATTCCAGCGTCGGAACTCTTTTCTCAAGTGGGCCTTGGCGAGTCCACAGAAGGGTTCTGGGCCGAGAAATTGTGTATTTGCCACTTCTTTGGCAAGGCAGTCTGCTTCCTCGTTGCCTTCAACTCCCTTATGACCTGGCACCCACATCAAAGTGATCTGGTTGTTCGCTGCCAGTTGTCTCAGGGATTTTTTACAGTCCCAAGTCAGCTTAGACTCACAAGTGTATGACTTCAGAGCTTTTAGTGCTGCTTGGCTGTCTGATAGAACATAGATTTTTGTCCCTTTCGAGGCATTCCTGGGCACATATCTCTATAGCATGTACTTCTGCTTGAAAGATGGTTGGGGTGTTACCAAGGGGTTATGAGAGCCTGAAATTTGGCCCTATTACTCCCACTCCAACCCTTTCATCCATCTTGTATCCATCAGTATACCACACTAATGCATCCCTTCCCAGTTGAGGTCCGTTCTCTGTACAAATTTGATGGTTGTTTATGACCACTTCAAACTGCATTTCGAAGTCGTACCTAACTGGCATGATATCTGTCGGTTTAGAAATGGATTCTAGGGAAATATTTTCCAAAATCTTCAAGTGTCCAATCCGATTTCCTGATTTGAGATTTATTGTCTGACTCAGTTTGAAGGCACTTGTGGATGGTAACCGAGCATGGATATTGGAAATCCATGGGAATACTGGAAACAGTCTTGTCCGAGGTCTTGTCTGACATAATTATATAGGCGTTGTGAGGTTCGCTTTCTTGGAGAAAACACAAGCTTGCATTTTGGTTACATTGAATTCTACTAGATTATCAGATCCCCATGCATTTCAAAATTTTCATCGTATTCACCACTTATGTATCCGTCTTGTATCCCTGACTTCATCGGATGATAAAGAGGCTTTGGGGGAAAATGCAGTACGAAGTGTACTAACCTTCGCATAGCTGTGGACAGGACAGGAGGTCACCTATTAAAGATCGTTGATGTGTAACAGGAACAAAGTTTGTGCCAAGACAGATTCTTGTGGAAGACCGTCGTTGGTAGCCATTTCATCAAATGAGAAGTCATCAACTACTACATGGAGAGATCCATTCAAAAGGAAGCTTGATAGTTAACGACAAATTTGAGGCGGCTGACGGAAGTTTTCCAAGAATGCTCTCTTGCCAAACTCGTTCAAATGCTTTAGTCTACGGTGACGAAATCCATACTGTCGGTTGATCAAGATTCCAGAACAGTAAGGGTGTTCTTCCTTTTTCTAATTGATTGACCTCTAGTTTTCTTTCAGTTTGAGAGATACATCGAGCTTATATAAAATGGTATACAGCCTGCAAAGAACTGGTGTTAATTCTGAATATATGAGTCTGTGCGATGGCGAAATACATAAACGATTATCGACGGTAGCGATATCAGTTTTTTTTCTTTTTTGATCCAAGGTGGAAGTTGCTGTCCAGAAACCAAAGTCAAGTTAAACATAATACAAGCTATTTCACGGTGGATTGCACATCAGATGAAAAAATACTGTTACGAACTGTGCTGTGTTCCGAGAAAACCAGAAATCGCATTATATCGGAGGCGCGCGACTGGCTGTGATTTATGATAACATCGGTCGCCGTCGTATCTATAATCAGCGGATGATTCATTTATAGTTATTTCCTGTTATCTCTGGAGAATGGGTGTTTTTACTGGAATTACTGTTTTTGTACCTATATAAAAGATCGCAGTGTCGCGGACAGTCAGTTTTAGTTTGGAGTGTTTAGTGGAATAAATTGTTCAGTTTTGTACTGAGTGTTTAAATCGACGAACCCTAGTAGAAATATCGTAACAATACTATTGATGAATAAAAACTGTTCTTCCATCAATAGGAACCTACATACTAGGAAGAGAATTTTATAGCAATCAGGTGATTACAATTATTCCAGTGGTGCCGTTAGAAAATATTTGTGAATCATTGATGCGCAAGCCAGTGGAAGGATACTGGAAGAGGAAACAAGTATTGATAAAGGGTTCGAAAGGGAAAATGGTAGAGAGAAGTTCGGCAGTTCCCGAACCTGACAATGAAAAGGTGGCCTGTCTGACCCCATCTAGTGTCCCTGCCTAGTAATCCTTCGTTGTGTAATGTTATACGTGGTACCGTTTTCGCTGGACCACCCTGTACTAATCAGGTATCCAGTTATCCCAGAAATAAAATGTACGTGAAATATCCTGCTCGTGAATTTCGACACTTGTATCTGAATAAATATGTAGAAATGTAGATAAGATAACGGACAACCAATAATCTTCTGACTTCATCCAACCTATAAATGTATGAAACCAATCCATTGAAGTAGTTTGAGATACGAGTTATGTGGGTTTAATAACTAACTCAAGTTGCCTACATAACAAATCGAATGTGTCTACAACAACGAATGCTCAATAAGATTTTAAAAATATCCTGATGACAATCGTTAACAAATTTTGTAACGTTACTTTATCAGTCTAGAATTTAACAATAAGTATTTTTGACCCATCACCTAGTAAGGCAGTTTCTGTTGCCTGTAATCTCCAAACTTTTGACAATTGTGAAAAGGATACAGTATGTATGTATTTTGTTCGTTTGAGAATGGAATACCCTACGAAAACTATTTCATGATTCAAAAGTACTAACTTTATCTAGTGTAGTGACTACTTCAAACCCTCTTTTCCTCAGAGTTCCGTGTATTTATTGAAAAAATATTGAAATTAATCATATTTCGAATCTTTTGTTCTTATTTTGAAACTCATCAAAAATGGCTTTTGTCCTTAGGGCTCTTAAGGCATTTATCTTTTAGAGTTGATAAACGAAATTCTGCGCAGATGTCCTGCTCACAAAATATATTTTTGTCATCTTTCGACTGCAGGAAAACCTATACTTTATGACATTTCGAACAATATAGTAAGTATTGACGTAGATTAGTTATTTGAATGAATATTTGTTTTCATCAGATAATTTTATGGACCGTCGAATTATTTTTAGAATGTTGTTTGTTAGGTAAATACGCCCTCAATATATATTATGACGTTTCCAGGACTGTCGATTTTTATTTCGGAAATTGAGAAAAAATGTGAACATTTGATACGAATATGGTCATACGGGACACTTCCTACATGGAACAAACATACAGGCCCATTAATATGAAAATCCCCGTCCCGTCTAGTCGGTTGAGTACTCACTGCGACCTACTCCATGTTCATTTTAATATCATGTATAGGGTTGTTCCAAGTATGATAGGTGTATACAAAGAGCGTTGAATTTCTTGTGGGCGCCCCCATATTATTAACAATTAAATAACAAAACATCGTGGTCGTTGCGAACTTATAGGTATATTGTCTGCGAAGCACAATTCTGTATTTTCGATGGGAATAATAATTAATAATTATAATCACTAACACACAACAATAATAATTATAACTCCGAGAAGAATACTCATTATGCAATAACTATGGATAAGGTTTTTTTGAATATGTTGTATTTAAGAGAATCATTCGATGTTTTTGGGATGAAAAATTGGTTTAGGTATGTGTACCTATATTGACAAATTATTGTATTTCAGAGAATTATTTTCAACATTTATTCATTCATAATACCTCTTTTCTGACACGAGATGTTCGAATATGTAAAGTTGTTAATCAAATACAGTGACAAACTTTTTCTCGACATTGTACACAGTAATTATAATCATTAATCAGTTCTATCAAATACAATAGAACAAATAACTTCAAGGGATCAAACGAAAACGAAACTACACTGAAATATTCTATTTTCGAAATTGTCGGTAAGAAAATTCTATGGGTTTGAGGAATGATCCTGAAAAAAGAGGATCCTGTGGGTTATTTGAGTAAAGAATGATTTTGTTTCGTCCGCTCTGATCATGAATGGCTATCATATTAACATAATATGATTGTATTTATGGCCCTGCACTTTTGAAACAAGATCAAATACGTTTACAAAGGATAGAAAATTCATGTTTGAGATTTTCTCTATGTATCCGTAAAGTTCAATCATTTTATTATTCATTTCGAACAACCAAAAAACTCAAAGTTCCACTACTACGCACATTACATTTTTCCCTTGAAACAACCGTCCATAAAACTCTCATTACTTGATAAATAAACTGAAAAAATGTGAAAACGTGAACGATTTTTCGACAAGAAATAGAGTCGCTTGTTACTTTTGTCATCCCTGAATACTAAGCAGTATAGGAGCAGTATACAAACGTAGTTTCTCGTACATTGCTTGAATGCTTTATAAATGCGCTACCTCCAGACTTCGCCATATATTCTATAATTAATTTGAAAATGAAGACCCTTCTCCTATGTTCTATTTTCTGTAAAGGAGATGATGTTTTACTATACGTCAGTTTTCCGGTTTCTGATATTGTTATTGCGATAACTTTTTCGTTATATTTTTTTTTCAATTACTGATCTATTGGGTAAAAGGGTAAAAATTCGTGAGGCCTTTTGAGTGATTTATGCAGTGACCGGTAGAGACTGCTCAAAAATGGATCTTGAATATTATTCACAATAGATATTCAAGCGACTTGCTATATACCGAATATGAAACACGAATCAAGTAAAAAACTACCAAAGTACCAAAAACTCGAACAAAAAAAATCAGCGATATCTCACTTGAGTCCAATAGTATACGCAGAAATTTCATCGGAAATAAATATAATGTCATCTGAAATATTATTTAAGAAAAAACTCAAGTTTTGGATCAACACTACACGTATAGAAAACATTCTATATCTATTGCATAATGTGAGATTATGCCGAAAATACCCCAGAAGCATTGTTTATACACATACTTGTGCGTTTAGCAGGTAGAGTTGATGACTGAATGTAGGGATATCAGAAGCTTTTGATTAATCGAGTGCATTGGATATTTTTTCAGTTAATACAAATTGATCCTGATATGAATATTTCATTTATTTGGCAGTGGCTCTATAGAAAATGGTATATACGCACAAAATGTTCTCTAAATGAATCACTGAATGCCTATTGAATTCTAGCATCTTCCCCGTGAAACCTATATTTTCAAGACTCTGCCTCTGCCAGATATGTCTCTGTTATTACAATATAAATAATAATATTTGATCTTTACCCATATACATCGTCTTTTCTTTTCAAGTCCTTCTCGTTGGAATATAAATTATAACCATAGGTAGGTACCCACATACATTTCTATATTTCCAGTTTTTTTTATTTCTTACTTTTTCTTTCATATCCATTCAAGTTTTGGGATCTACAGGGTGGCCAGATAAAATGCGAAGTCCAATATCTCTGTTGCTCAAGCTGTTACCATTGGATTTAGAACAAAACTTCAAAGTACAAAACTATATATGCATCTGTATACAATATTTCGACATTATTTTGGAATATACAGGGTGTCCTTGAAATGCAGGTCGCAACAAACATGTTTTTTCAATAAACACCCTTTATCTCATTGCATTTGAGGATTCTTCCTGGAAAGCTGATTTTATCGATCTTTTATACTAAGGGCCTAGCTATAACGATTGTACAGAGATATAGAGGGTGTGAAAAATCGAGATTTTTCAACTCAAGAAATTTTTTGGTTCGAAACTATTCTTTATTGATCGAACCGGCTTACAAGTCCCATCTGAACTTTTCATTCACCATCAATTGATAATTAAATGAAACGAATATAGGATGGTTCAGAATTCTGAATTTGGCCACTAATTAATAGTTCCGACACAAAATATTCTCAAAAATGAAAAATCTAGATTTTTCACACCCTATATCACTGTTATTGTTTCAGCTAGACCCAAAGTGTGATAGATCGATGAAATCAGCTTTCCAGTTCGTTCTTTTAAGGAAATACGAATCTAGATTAGGAAGGCTATATCCACTAAATGAGGCTTAATAAGGAATCGAACTCTCTGGACTTATTTTTTTCATGGAAATAGATTATACTTCAGTGGAATACCCACTAAATGGGGCTAAATTAGGAATCGAACTCTCTCGACACCATTTTTTTCTGGAAATAGGTTATTATCGGTTATAATTCAGTGGAATCACCTGGACTTCGAGATTTTCCAACCTAAGGAATTTTTTGTGTAGAAACTATTGCTTATTGATCAAAACGACAATACAATTCTCGGGGCCCCTTTCCTTCACCGCTTTCTTACTTTTTAAAATATATTTTTTCTATTACAAAAGTCGAGTCGATCAGATCGACTCCTGCTTTTTGCTTTCATTGAATGCAATGTTTTTGATCACAAAAATATTTTCACAACCAAAGAAAATATTTTTGTGAAGTAGATACAATATAAGTTTAAATAGCAACTCTTGTAACTTTTTAGGTACAAAATCGTTGAAATCATCTTGGAAGTTGACCTTTTTCAACACATCACTTTCAATCGCCATTATCGACAATGAATTTAAACGGTTCTGTGATATTGTTGAAAGAAATTTCGTTCACCTGTGGCGTTTGATTTCATCAGACTTCTATATATTTGCAATGCTATCATTACATTCGGAAAAGTTGATTGTACCATATTATCAAAAATCAATCCAAACGATGTTATCTGTCCCCGCATCCATCATTTTTTCTATGGTGATATTACCGGATGTTGATAATCGGGAATGTCACGAATGAAACCGAATGAAACGTTTTTTTCTTGGTGCTTTCAACATCAATTGTGCCCCCGTGGGCCCCTAGTCGGTGCGGGGCCCCTAGGCAGTTGCCTAATCCGCCCCTGCTTTCCAGTTCGTTTTTTCAAGGAAATATGGATCTAGATTAGGAAGGCTACATTAGGAATCGAACTCTCTGGACTCCATTTTTCCTGGAAATAGGTTATAATTCAGTGGAATACCCACTAAATTATGCTGAATTAGGTATCGAACTCTCTGAACTCCATATTTTTCCAGGAAATATGTTATAATTCAGTGGAATCACCTGGATGAACCGCCTAAAAGTGACTTTTACGTCTGCAATCTGCCATCCTGCCAAACCGAGCGTAGAGTGGAGTGGTAGAGCCATGCCATGCCATTCAAGGGGACAGGTAAAATGGACGAAGAGCGGCGTATACAATATACATACAGTCTCGTACCGCCTTGCTCTGGCGGAGTCGAAGTGTACGATCGCGTCAGGTCAGACAAAACCGTTCGCCGTTCGTCGCTATCGGATCTATACGTTGCAGCATCTCCGCTGCGCTACCGTGGGTTGTATAGGTTAAGTTAAAAACACTTTCACTTCCACTATGTTATTCACATGTGCTTTTGACGTTTTTAACCCCATTGAAAATCTTCCAGTTCTATAAATACGTATACGGTTATTTTCGAAAATGGCTCCACTCGAACTCCAGTTGAATATTCTTGTTCATCTCGACATTTCAAACTATTGTGCCATTATGTCAAATGAGTATTCATTTGAATAAAACCTCTAATAAAGGTAGGTGTTACAAGGTGTGTGTGTGTGTGGACTCATGTTATTTTGAGGTGATTTCAGACACGAATCTAGCCTAAAATGGATGAAGACGATATCTCCGTACGAGTGGCTGTTAGGTAAGATTTTCTACCACCTTGGTAATTATTCTTCTTTTGGTTCATCCTCCTTTGAAAAAAATGATCGTCTCATCGTCTGTTTCACTAATTGGGACCTTAAACATTTTGATACAGGTATATATAGCACCCTTGATTAACTCAATAAGTAGTGCATTACCTATTTCATGTTTCAGTTCAATCCGAGTATCATTTATTATTTCACCATGATTCCACCTTCAAATGCAGCCACACTTCAGGCTCTTCACTTCTTTACCTTTTTTACCTGTACAAGTATCGATAACCACTTCCTACCCAGTTAGGTACTTATTGTACCTATTCTCGGGTTCTATATTTAGGTAGGTTGTATTAACCATACCTAGTGCATGAAGTAGACACATTACCTATTATGCAGTACCATCGGCATTACCTATTTAAAATACCTATAGTACCAGTCGAGGTACCAGTTGTAGAAGAGATATCTAAAGTATATTGCGAGGTATATTGTATATATTCCAAATAAAAACCACATATAACCGTTAGGCTTTACAAATAATGAAATGATTTAAGCATTTCAATGATTTTTATTCTTGATTTTTATTTTGGAATTGATTCCTTTTTTTTAAATGAATGACCGTAAATTACAATAAACCTCGATTCCTCGAATAAACCTCTAGATAAATCGAGAGATAAACCGTCTCGAATCTCGATGTTTCATCAAATCAGCTGGAACCCTAGTACAATCTGACACGAATATCAGCAACAATAAGATTATTGAAGATATTTGCGTAGGTAGGTATATTGCTCGCAGCACAAATTGAAGTAACTAACCTAATGCTATATGGCAGTCAAACTTCTTATAATAGGAAGAAGTAGACATTGATAACTTGAAACAGACAAAATAATATGACCAAGGCTCAGCGGATCAGAAGGGGAAAAATCTCAGGATTATCCATCAACTTTGTTCTTAGCGATGAACGAGGCGATTCACCATGCACCAGCAATTCAACTAATGAACAAAATTTACAAACAATAAAGCAACGAGTGAAGGTAGGTACTTAAAAATTTCATACCAAATTCAATTTACCAAAACAGTTGAGCCGAGTGAGTATTGCTAATACCTGAATATTGATTCGGTAGTTAGTTTACTTTAGTTCCCAAAATATTACAAAATTTACATTAAAACTCATATGGAAGAATGGAAGAGTTACCTGGAAAATTACACATCACGGAACAAGTACTATAAGAAATTACCGTGCACATTACCTCGCAAATTACCAAGAAGAATCGATATATTTATCCTCCTCTTTGGTACATGCTGGAAATGCGGAGTTTTCAGTCAGAAAACATTATTTATAGTCCAGTATATCCTCGGGATTAGGAGTAGGCGTTTATTGGTATATCAATAATATTAATAATTCAGATGATATTGATATCGATAATATAGAATTGTCCTCGGAACTGTCGATTGTTTCGATCTTGTTGATCGTTTCGATGATCTCGCCGAGGATATTACCTATCAATAATATTGATTATTGATAATTGATAAAATTGTCTCGATTGATGCAGTTGTCCAGCTATTGTGACCTCGATTGTGACACATCGATTCTTGCGCAAATTTTGATAGCCCACAAGAAAGTTCCACAATAAAGTAACATTATTGCCGAGATTATTGCATTTTTTATATACTACGGAAAATTCGAATGAAAATTCTACTAATGATCATTTCTTGGAGGATACCTCGGAAGATATCCTATATCTCTCATTAAATGTTTTTTAAATTCCTACTGATTGGTGAAAACCAAGGTGAAAACTTTTTCTTCTAAAATCTCAACGGTTTGGGATCGATGCCTAATTTTCAATAGCTATCATCATAACGTCACCGTAGGTTTTTTATGGAATGCATTTTTACCTCGATTTTTATGCATTTTCATCTATAATTTCCGAGATAATTTTTAATTAATATCGTTCAGCAGTCTGGGAGATTTTCATTTGCTAAACATTTTTTGATTAGAAATCGATATTGAAAAGTAGTTACCACTAAGTCAAAGTTCCACTTTATTTCACAGTTTTGTAGTATGAACCCGAGTATAAACCCGATATAAACCCGACCCGACTATAAACCCTCGTAGAAACCTATTTTACAATGATATTTAATCGAGTATTTAATTCAACAAGAAGTTATTATGATACTTCTGGCCTCGCTTCTGGCTTACCTACCTATATTTTTTGACAGTTAACAATACATTTTTCAAAAATCATTAATATCCATAATTCTCGATAATATTGCTAATTTTTGATGATCGATATTATCGACATTTCCATATTGTTTTCGCCACCAATATCGTGAAAAAATCCTTCCACATTACGAAAAAAAATATATTTGATCGAGTATTTGATATTAGGGGTCCTTGTAACTGATTATTACTACAAATAATATACTACGATTATTATTACGCAACTGCTTCGAGTATTTATGAATACAATACCTGATAAAATAATCGCCATTGGTTATGAATATTCATATACTCATCGTTTATGGTCTCTAAACTAACGATAATTGGTGAACTAATGCTTTTTGATTGCTTCCAACGAGGTCCCCTGAAAAAGTAAGTGACTTGTAGCTTTTTTCTTCGATTTCTTCTGTGTCTTCTATTCCCAATTTCCCATTTTTGAGTACTAAATTCCTCTACAAAGATAAAAAGGTTCAGTTCAATCAAATCTTCGAAAAATATGACTTATTTAGGCCGAAGTTCGGAAAGAGCCGAGCCAAAGCTGTGACAAAAGCGCCGAGAAAAGCGCATCATTATTCTCAAAGGATAGAGTAAAATCTCGAGTAAAATAGGAGGTAAAAGATACCTGGAAAGAGCATAAAGAGATACCCACTTCATTTTATTTTCGATCTGGGTATAGACTTACTCTTATTTCTGATTTCCCATCATTGATGAGAAAATTCAGGTTACACTACCAGAATTCAATCTAGAAATAAATAAAAAATATCTCGATAATTTTCTACAATTTAATAGCGTGTTTACATGTCAGCTTTCGCCTCGGCGATAAAACGATTGCTAAACAATAACTTTATCGAGAATTTTATTTATAATATAGTGACGCTCATTCTAACCTGAAAATTAAATACCATGAAAATTGGTTCTTCTTTTAGGCCAGTAGTCGGATCGTAATCGACATTTTGCGGTACTTTTTGGCATATGACTTTGATACGCGCTCACAAAGATCGGCCAATGGAATCACAATGCGCCAAAAGCGAGGCCAAAAGCCAAGAAACGAAAATCTCCATAAGATCGATTTTAGAAAATTATCAAAAATAAACAAACCGATATCAATGTCGATTCTTCACAAAATCGACCATATAGCATCATGTGAAAAGTCCGGAGTTTTTGAGTTTAGTTGATGGTATCAGAATGTTTTAAACTTTTTTTGCAAAATTCATCAACTTTGTTTTTCTTCAATAAAGAAAAATAGCGAGGAAATATATTTCATTAGCTTTGCTGAGTTGGGTTCAACCTCGGGTTCAGCCAGGGTTGAGCCGAGGGTTCAGCCATTGACAGTTGTTATATAATGTATTGTACAGGGTGATTGTTTATATTTCACTCAATAGCTATCTCAGTTAATATTGGTCCTATAAAAACGTTCAAGTGGACAAATATGTAGCATTTTTTATGGGCATTCAAAATTCAGTACTAGGAAATGCAAAAAAGCATCGTTAACCTAAAAATTTTACAACAACTGGTATTTTTTTAATGAGACACCGTGTATTTAATTCACCCAATCGGTAGAACTCTTTTTTCTGATTCCAAATATATATACTTCATTTAGGTTATCATTATCAGTTTTCGGAAAATATAGATTTTTCGTACAGATCTAAGGCTGCGATTGGCTTTTATCAAAGTAGCCATGGATAATAAAAGAAATTCAATTTTATTGTTTTACATTGACATTTCTTTTTATTCATAGTTTGGGAGTTGTTATAGCAAAAATGATATATTCTGAGGTAGAAAAAGTTGATATTGTGTCAGTTTAAGTAATAAAAACCAACGTTTGGCGCGTGGTTAATATAGACGAATATCCTACCAGAAGATTTCCTAGTGAGAAAACATTTGTTAACTTTTATAAACGTTTACGAAATACTGGTCCATTGAAACGAAAACCCAGGATTATTCAAGCAAATGAAAAACTTTTTCTACCTCAGAATATATCATTTTTGCTATAACAACTCCCAAACTATGAATAAAAAGAAATGTCAAACAATACAATTAAATTTGTTTTATTATCCATGGCTACTTTGATATTAGCCAATCGCAGCATTGTCGTCTGGTGTTTTACAGCTGCCTTTTAGATCTGTACGAAAAATCCATATTTTCCCAAAACCGATAAAGATAACCTCAATAAAGTATATATATTTGGAATCAGAAAAAAGAGTTCTACTGATTGGGTAAATATAATACAGGGTGTCTCATTAAAAAATACCAGTTGTTTCAGGTTAACGATGCTTATTTGCATTCCCTAGTACTGAATTCTGAATGCCCATAAAAAATGCTACATATTTGTCCATTTGAACGTTTTTGTAGGACCAATATTAATTGAGATAGCTATTGAGTAAAATATAAACAATCACCCTGTACCTATACAATAATAATTGTCAGTTGTTATAGCTACCTTATGGTGTATGGTCCATATTATCCTCGATATTATCATATCGTCGATCATATCCTCGAGCATATCCAATATTGTACAAATTAGGTAGTATGGTAGGTATGGTAGTATAGTTTATCGACAGTAATTCAATAGTAATAATCGGTAATAATTCAATAATTTCCCCCATAAATAACTCTAATGATCACAAATGGAACATGTATATTTCAGTCATGAATCAATTTGCCGACCATCAACATCGAAAGAGGCATGGCGGTGATTGTATTATAATAACCTGATTCATTTCTTTATCTCAATACTCGTCTCTATATGCCTATTGCTCGCTATAGGTAGGACTTTGACATGGTCATTATAGTTTGTTTGAACATAGCAGTCGTTTCTAAAACCTTAACCCTAATAGAATGTATTGTCATTTGATATTTTCAAGGTTCACGGTTGTAAGAAGATTTACTTCGCATAACAAGTGAAATGCAAAACCGTAGCGTTTTGTTTGTTGTTGAGTAGCGAGTTGAGTAGGTTACCAGACCTTAAAAAAAAAGGATTGTCTACATTAATGCTGCACATTTTTATTCTCTTCCAAATACTGTGTAACCTGGGGTGTATCTAGTGAAACCAATATTTTCCTCAAGTTTTATATGGTCAAAAATTTTTACGCGTGATTAACCTTCGATAATAATATGTCAACTGCTCTGTATCCATGGCAATGACATTTGATGAAAGGTTACTTTCCTAACTTACCTATTTGCTTATTTATGGAGTAGGCATTGGAAGGATCTAGTGCATGACGATAAAATGAAATGAATTTTTATTATTCAAATACTAGTTACGAGAGAATCACAATGCCGGTCTGTTAGATCGTCATAGGAATGTTTCAAAGTTTAGAATGTTACATGCGGTTACGTGGGTACAGTGCCTTCAAATGAATGTAAGCTTCGTTTTACTGAAATTGGGTACTACCTCTCTTCTCTTCACCATATTACTATTTCCGATTGTTTGGCTAGACGCTGAACTGAAAAATTATTGAGATTTCGTTTTTTTTTTAATCTCTGGAAGGTATATTTTATATAGAGGATGAGAGAATCACTAATTTTATCATAATCATCCATGTAATATAACACATTAACTATGGCAATTATGAAGAAATCACAATCTTACGATCCAAAATTCTCTAGCTAGCAAACGTAGCCAGAAACGAAGGTATTGGCAAAGTTTAATATCAGCAAAGATCATATACATATCATATACATATATACAGTGTTTATGATCTTTGGTGCTAGTTTGTTCAAACAGTGGCATGCAAATTGTTAATTTTTGAATCATAATACGTACTTAATCAAGAAAACTTCATTGATATGTTGTAGGATTTTCATTTACAAGGATTAAATGAAAATGCAACTTCAATTTAATTCACTTTACAATATGATAATATTTTAGCTTCTCGATTGTACTCAATCTTTTCCTCGATCTTTTCTACCGAAATATGTTTAATAACTTCTTGACATGAATGTTAGTTAGGTTGTAACGAACAATAGAAGCTATGAAATATCTATTTATAATATGTATTAATTTAATACAATTCAAGCTGCATTTTTGCTGGACTTTCACTATTTATGAATTTATGATCACTTACTTCCAAACATTTTTGACCGGTGTGAAAATAGAAACGGTCGCCGCGTCAGAAACGAAATATTAGAGTTCCTGTATCACCTATGTTGGGCGGTTTAAGAATGTGCCGTTTCCGGAAATTCTTCATCACCACATGTTTTGAAAGAGTTGAAAAAGCATAAGCACCCTATTTTATATTTTGTACCCCTATATTAAGCTCGAAAACTACCCCTGTAACAATAAACATCGCCTGAAAAACACGAATTTACCGTTTCTGAAAATTTCTTTCTCACTACATATTCAAAATGAGCTAAGAAAGCATAAGCACCACATGTCATATTTTGTACCCCTATATTAAGCTCGAAAACTACCCCTGTAACAGTAAACATCGCCTGAAAAACACGAATTTACCGTTTCTGAAAATTTCTTTCTCACTACATATTCAAAATGAGCTGAGAAAGCATAAGCACCACATGTCATATTTTGTACCCCTATATTAAGCTCGAAAACTACCCCTGTAACAGTAAACATCGCCTGAAAAACACGAATTTACCGTTTCTGAAAATTTCTTTCTCACTACATATTCAAAATGAGCTAAGAAAGCATAAGCATCACATGTCATATTTTGTACCCCTATATTAAGCTCGAAAACTACCCCTGTAACAATAAACATCGCCTGAAAAACACGAATTTACCGTTTCTGAAAATTTCTTTCTCACTACATATTCAAAATGAGCTAAGAAAGCATAAGCACCACATGTCATATTTTGTACCCCTATATTAAGCTCGAAAACTACCCCTGTAACAATAAACATCGCCTGAAAAACACGAATTTACCGTTTCTGAAAATTTCTTTCTCACTACATATTCAAAATGAGCTAAGAAAGCATAAGCACCACATGTCATATTTTGTACCCCTATATTAAGCTCGAAAACTACCCCTGTAACAATAAACATCGCCTGAAAAACACGAATTTACCGTTTCTGAAAATTTCTTTCTCACTACATATTCAAAATGAGCTAAGAAAGCATAAGCACCACATGTCATATTTTGTACCCCTATATTAAGCTCGAAAACTACCCCTGTAACAGTAAACATCGCCTGAAAAACACGAATTTACCGTTTCTGAAAATTTCTTTCTCACTACATATTCAAAATGAGCTAAGAAAGCATAAGCACAACATGTCATATTTTGTACCCCTATATTAAGCTCGAAAACTACCCCTGTAACAGTAAACATCGCCTGAAAAACACGAATTTACCGTTTCTGAAAATTTCTTTCTCACTACATATTCAAAATGAGCTAAGAAAGCATAAGCACCACATGTCATATTTTGTACCCCTATATTAAGCTCGAAAACTACCCCTGTAACAGTAAACATCGCCTAAAAAATACGGTTTTACCGTTTCTGAGAATTTCTTTTTCACCACATGTTCGAAATGAGCTGAGAAAGCATAAGCACCCTATTTCATATTTTGTACCCTAGTATATCGCAGTAGGCAGGAAAACACGAATTTTTCATTTCTAAAAGTTTTTTTCGGCAAAAAATTAAATAAAACTCGTAACATAAGAAATAACATAAAAAAATATAAATAACATATCTTGACTCCTTTTGGGAATCAAGAAAATTTACACTTCTGGCCAAATTGTTGTGGTCCGGCTCTGATAATGTTCTACACAGTTCGAAATCAAAATAACACAAAACATAACAAAAAAACTTTGGTGGGCATAAGTAAGTACCAATAACAAATCATAAATAAGCATTCTTGCAAAATTGGTAATATGAAAAATAATATTAAATTGAACACAATTCAGTCTGAAACAAAAATTTCGTAGTATCTGCATATTGATCTGTATCTTGATTTTTAGGTGATTTTTACTCTTACAGGGGTAGTTTTCGAGCTTAATATAGGGGTACAAAATATGACATGTGGTGCTTATGCTTTCTCAGCTCATTTTGAATATGTAGTGAGAAAGAAATTTTCAGAAACGGTAAATTCGTGTTTTTCAGGCGATGTTTACTGTTACAGGGGTAGTTTTCGAGCTTAATATAGGGGTACAAAATATGACATGTGGTGCTTATGCTTTCTTAGCTCACTTTAAACATATAGTGAGAAGGAAATTTTCAGAAACGGTAAATTCGTGTTTTTCAGGCGATGTTTACTGTTACAGGGGTAGTTTTCGAGCTTAATATAGGGGTACAAAATATGACATGTGGTGCTTATGCTTTCTCAGCTCATTTTGAATATGTAGTGAGAAAGAAATTTTCAGAAACGGTAAATTCGTGTTTTTCAGGCGATGTTTACTGTTACAGGGGTAGTTTTCGAGCTTAATATAGGGGTACAAAATATGACATGTGGTGCTTATGCTTTCTTAGCTCACTTTAAACATATAGTGAGAAGGAAATTTTCAGAAACGGTAAATTCGTGTTTTTCAGGCGATGTTTACTGTTACAGGGGTAGTTTTCGAGCTTAATATAGGGGTACAAAATATGACATGTGGTGCTTATGCTTTCTCAGCTCATTTTGAATATGTAGTGAGAAAGAAATTTTCAGAAACGGTAAATTCGTGTTTTTCAGGCGATGTTTACTGTTACAGGGGTAGTTTTCGAGCTTAATATAGGGGTACAAAATATGACATGTGGTGCTTATGCTTTCTTAGCTCACTTTAAACATATAGTGAGAAGGAAATTTTCAGAAACGGTAAATTCGTGTTTTTCAGGCGATGTTTACTGTTACAGGGGTAGTTTTCGAGCTTAATATAGGGGTACAAAATATGACATGTGGTGCTTATGCTTTCTCAGCTCATTTTGAATATGTAGTGAGAAAGAAATTTTCAGAAACGGTAAATTCGTGTTTTTCAGGCGATGTTTACTGTTACAGGGGTAGTTTTCGAGCTTAATATAGGGGTACAAAATATGACATGTGGTGCTTATGCTTTCTTAGCTCACTTTAAACATATAGTGAGAAGGAAATTTTCAGAAACGGTAAATTCGTGTTTTTCAGGCGATGTTTACTGTTACAGGGGTAGTTTTCGAGCTTAATATAGGGGTACAAAATATGACATGTGGTGCTTATGCTTTCTCAGCTCATTTTGAATATGTAGTGAGAAAGAAATTTTCAGAAACGGTAAATTCGTGTTTTTCAGGCGATGTTTACTGTTACAGGGGTAGTTTTCGAGCTTAATATAGGGGTACAAAATATGACATGTGGTGCATATGCTTTCTCAGCTCATTTTGAATATGTAGTGAGAAAGAAATTTTCAGAAACGGTAAATTCGTGTTTTTCAGGCGATGTTTACTGTTACAGGGGTAGTTTTCGAGCTTAATATAGGGGTACAAAATATAAAATAGGGTGCTTATGCTTTTTCAACTCATTCAAAACATGTGGTGATGAAGAATTTCCGGAAACGGCACATTCTTAAACCGCCCAACATAGGTGATACAGGAACTCTAATATTTCGTTTCTGACGCGGCGACCGTTTCTATTTTCACACCGGTACATTTTTGTTCCGCAGAGACCTCGATAGAAACCATAAAAAAGATAAACCAAGTATATTTAATACTATTATATTATATGAATGTAATACCAACTTTTCATTTATTATGTTTCATTTTATTTTTCATTCTACTTATCATTTCCGAGATAACTTATTTCTCGAAAAGCGAACGCTCGAGCGAACGATTATTAGCGATAATTAGGTACTCCCATGATTTACCTCTCGATTTACCCTGACAGTTGGATATTAAGGTAAATGTTCCATCAGTATTCGTCACCTTAAGGAAAATTCTAACTTTATAATTCATTAGGACAGATACCCTGTTCTTCAAAAAACGGAGATTCAAGTTGACATTTATTGAAGTGTCTATTTGATGATAAAAATAAATCTTGTGTTATAACATAATGCTCAGCTGAGATAATATTATAAAAAAGTACCATTTGGTCCAGTATCCGTCACATCAAATATGATCCTACACCAGTATTCGTCATAAAAGTGTCTGAATATCCGTTAATATGTTAATGATGTATTATTCCAAGGAAGCATTCAAACCTCGATTCAAACCATTTTATTTTTTTGTTCACAGAATGAGCAATACGATTTTTTGCAACCTTTTGATATATTTGCACAAATTGCACTCATCAATCATTTATAGGCTATGCATTAATTGTATCACATCGTTTTCGAACTTATTCAGATTTTGCAGTACCATCTATCTGAACAATAAATGAATCAACTGAACAATTTTCTTTTCTCTTTCTTCCTTTGTCGCCTAATATATAATGTCCTTTTTTTCTTGCAATTTCTTCTCTTTTCTTTTTTTTTTTCTATTCATTTAAGCTTTGTCCTGTTCTTTTTACGAGAAGTACTGTTGATTTGCGTATCCGAAAGTTAGTAAAATAAAGATTTCTTTAAGGTTGTCGGGAAGTCCTTCATTATTTTAGGTTTCATCGAGGGTTTCATCAACGAAGCTTCTGGTGGTGACTGCTGTTGCGAAGTGTGAACTAAACATTATTTCATGAATTTGCTGATGTGACTTCGCTATCAGCACTATCTTTCTACAGTCGAACCATTGGTATCTATATAGATTAATGAAAAATCAGTATTCGAGTCAGTATTCGTCAGTTGTTGGTCCCTATAATCGTCATAGCGATTCAAAACTCTCCCCTACACAAACTACACATTAAACACACGAATACTGTTTCTCAGAATCTTCAGAATCAGATGAAACGATATCATGTAGCAGTTTACTTATTGTGGTTATGATAGAGAATTCAATTCGATTCTCAACTCAAATCCATTCGTCCCAGAAACCGTCAGTAGTGACGAATACTGGGACGTAACGCAGTTTCCTTGTACCAGTGTTCGTCATAGTAGAAATATAATGATTTTCAATGTTTAACCAAAAATGTTCTATGGAAATAGCTTCTTTAAATATCCAACATCAAAATAAATCCATTACAACTCATCTGCATGCTACTTGTGAATGTATGTGCTAGTTCAAAAATTTCACTCTCCTTAAATAATTCACAAGAAATCATGTGAAATCTACAATCCCTCTGTGACCGCTGTTTCACAGATAAAAAACTACTGTGCTGCCACTGTTTCACTGACTATTACAGTTGAAATTAAATATTATGAAGTACTGCATTTTTTATATTTGATGATTGCTTTTACCTTCCATATTTTTTCATGAATGGTCATATAGGGTGTTCTCAACTCCCAGTAGGTACAATGGGGAATATTCCTCAATTCGGTTTATTACAGCAAATGCAAGTATAAACTTATTGATTATGAGTCTCATTAATGATTTTTTCGAATACGTTGCGGAAACTATCTAAATTGATTTTTCAAATATGGGGTTTTAAATTTTGAATCGCTTTGTTTCTAGTTCACAAATTGGCAACAGCGCCTAGTAAGCTAGAATAACAACAACTTACATTTGGCCACACTTTCATTATGTACACTTGATGTAAATGCATAATTCAGGAATCAAACTGCTAATATAAAAAAATTATCAGTCAAAACTTGAATTTCAGTCCAACAAAAACACCAATCCATCCACAAGTCAAATATAAACCTAACCACAGAACTGAGTAGCATATCTTTTCAGGAGCATGGAACTTTTATTCGTCTGAGAGCAGAATGGTTAGGTGCCACAGAACTTATTAGTAGTATAAGTTCTGTGTTCTAACCTGATCAAAATACTACTATCTTCATTCACCTAATCCGTTGATTGATGTATCCTAATCAACGTAATGGATTTGTTGTCCTTTATCATTTATGAAATCTGCAGTCGATGTTGCCAAATAGTGAAATAGGAACAAGGTGCTTTAAATTTTAAATCCCCATATCAAATCTCTTTTTTTAAGAACTTTAAATGTTAATTTTTCGAAAAAAGGTTCAAATGGTGAGTTTGAAATGCGACATTTTGAAGATATTTAATGAGAATTACTTCATTATCGTCCGAAGGAGAATTCCCCATACTGTAGGTAGGTACTCGGTCTCGTACTCGGTACTGTACCTATTTAAAATAAAAAAGATTCGAATATACCTATACAATACAAAGCATTACCTATCAGAAGAAATATTTATTATCGCTGAAAATAATACATTGAATTGATGTATAAATAAGAAATACATCACAAATAAACAGTCTCAAACTCAACATAACGAAAGGTCCTATTGGAGTTCAAGGTTATCCGAGAGGTTATCCATCATTCACAGGGGTGATCAAGAGATCATTGAGGTGCTACTTCATTGTATATTATTGATTTGACTTTTGATTATCTTCAGATCTATCATTCAGACCAAAATTGTGTGTTTCGGTGCATCTAAATCGAGATCTAAATCGGTTTCTTTTGTTCAGCCACATCCACAAAAAACAATGAATATTCATCTTATTTATTGATAGGATTGATCGAGATGAATCAGTATTCATTATCATTCTTTCATCATGATTTCTATTATGATCGAGGTTTTGTTCATTATGAAAAGGATGGATTATTTATTTTTATGATTAACTTCATTCAAAGCATAATGGGTTTACAAAAACATTTAATGAATATTTATATAGTTGGTAAGTGTTTTTACACTTGTTTCCCAGAAAATACAATCGAATTCTTGATGAACTATTAACGATAGAAATAATAATATGATTGGATCGAGCATAGGATTAAAATAAATCGTTGCGACGTTTTCGAACTCAAAACTCTACAATAAAAATGAGAATAAGCTACAAATTTGATTAATCCAAGGCTGAATAATTAAAATAATAATGTACCTACTTTGACTAGAATACTAAAATACAACTTTGATTTACTCAAATGTTATTGAGATTGTAGCGAGAATTGTATGATTAAAAAATAGAAAATATCTTTAATTTACACATATATACAAACATACATAAATGCCTACATACATAGTTTCGACAATTTAAGAATGTTTTATTGCTATTATTGCTACCATAGCAGTATTTCTTTTCTGTGGGGAACAGAGCATTAAACATTTTCGGACACATGTAGTCGTAGGACCTTTGGCCTCTAGATTTGTTCATGTTTATCGAGATGTTTGAACGTGTTTGGAACTATAATAAGTGCTGTTATTTTGCCTTGTTTTTTAAGGATAACTCGAAAAGTCAAAGGTATATTTATTTTAGTGACACCTGATATTAATAAAATAACTCGTTAAATACTTGGGCTGCGGAAAACAGTGTATCAGATGGATACTTGAATTCTTCAGACATGATCAACTTTTCTTTTCAATCTTTTGTGGTAGTTCCAAGGGATATAGTATAGGCTCGAGTATAGGTAGATATAATAATATGGTCTTCAGGGCTCCTCCTCGGTCAATTATAACATATGGTATCGAATATATAGACTCGAATATAGATGACTTTCTACTATATGCAAGGTTCAATATTTTGATCTGACAAAAATGAAACATATAGGGTAGGTAATGTTTTTCAAATTGCGATCAAGAAAGTCGATCTATTGTGACCGATTGTGACCTCGATTGTGACCTTTGGATCCAAAGTCATAAAAAGGTACACGAATTTGTGAGTGTGAACCATTGCGACAGCAACAGTCACAGTTAAAACAATTTTTTTTCATTTTCCACGATTTTGTACTCGAATTCGCGGAAACAAATCTGAAACGTTTTTCATTGGTTTCATTTTATTGGTCAAATAAGTTTTTCGGATTATCCCCAACAATCACTTATTCGTAACCGAAAGAAAGCAGTGTTTTTCTATATAAAAAAAGCTATTCTAGATGAATACTCTTCTTATCTTTTGACTGCACGATAGGAAAACCCTCGGGAAAACCTATGGTTTTTTCCTCAGTTCCCGTGTTTTTTCTTATACCGATAACCCCAAACCGAACTCCAAACTTTCCGAAAGATTCTAATATCACCTATTTCCTGTCCAAATATCCTTTTACTGGCTTGCAAAATATTCCTTCCACGAATATTGAAGTTTTCCTGTTGTGCAGTCGAATGATGGCAATGGAAATAAATGATATAGTTAATGAATAATATTCTAAATACGTCATCTTCATCTATGTCTGGATATGGGACTTGGCAAATTTATTCGAGTGTAAAAGGCTCGGTAGAAGAGATTCACCCCGAGATTTATCCCAATCTCGACCCCAATGAACCTAGCAGTAGCATTATTTGCAAATTACAAAATCACAGTAGTGCAATACTTTATTACTATTTTTGTATTTGCTAAGAAAATGTCTCTGTTTTAGGTATGCGAGTTCTTTTGTCTTGATGGAGGTTAATAAATTCGCCGATATGGTAATAAATTAGTAATAAACTATGGACTGAGTGACTGACTGAAATTTCCATACAAGGATACTTGGAGTTTTGGTTCTGCTTGGTTGAGATCAAAATATCGGAATTGATGATTTTTTTCTTGAAATGGAGGGTGAAAAATTCGGGAATATGGTAATAAATTAGTATTAAAAAATTAACAAATTATGTCAATTATTTAAAAAATATGTTTGAAGGTGTGGTTCTGCCTCGAACTCTACTAGGTTTAAAATGAACCGTTAATTTTTTTGTTTCAATGAAGGGTATAATAAATTAGTCAATGTGGTTATAAATTGGTAATAAATTACTGGACTACTGTGATTTTGAAATTTGCAAATAATGGTTTTGCTAGGTTTTTTAGGGTAGGATAAAAAAAATTGGTTAGCTATTGTTGTAGGTCTCGTTGTAGGTTAATTAACAGGGTGAGGGGTTGATTGTATAGATATTCGCCAATATCCTATCCAATATCGTTCGAAACGGGCTTAGGCATATCAAGATAACTCCATTTCCGACTGGCAACTTTCAAATATTATAAACTATATAAACTGAGGTATAAACAAAACTCGAAAATAAATAATTCCTATCGATCATAAGTGAGGATGAGAACACTATGTTAATGAACCCCAAAAAACAGGTATTTGTCCAGTCTGCTTGTTTACTACATTTCGTGTGATTCTACCCTCGGTAGTCTCGGTCATTCTTCGATGTATACCGGGTCTATCACTACGAGCTGGCAATATGCATTTGGAAAACTACTGGGACTATTTGTTTTGATTGATTATTTCGGGGATTATCTGTTCAGAATTCTGAATTTTGAACGACTCTGTATTTGGTTTTATTTAATGTCAGCAGATACTTAGTAAACCAAAAGTTGAGACAGGAACATGTGAGCCATTTTGAGCAATAAGGAAAAGTTTTGAAAAAAAAATTTTCTACAGTTGAAAAATCTAGATTTTGCACACTCAGTATCTTATTTGTAATCGATTCAGCTAGACCCAAAGTGTGAGAGTTCGTCAGGGAGAATATAAAAATGCAATGACGAAAATATTTTGGGAAACCCTCATGTACAAATTTAAAAAAAAATGTCCCAGTAAATCTCTACATATCGACTCATCACGTGGTGACAGAGTATGTGCATTAACATTTTTAATAATTTACAAATTTAAACTTTAGATCAATCATTATTCGGATAATTTCTGAGCCAGCAGTTTGAAAGATTAAAAAATAATAATGACATCAGCACACACCCCCGTATGCTTTCCAAGCACTAATGAGCCGACCTTTGATTCATTCGAAGATTTACATTTTCTTTTGATGGTGATACGAAAGACATGGATAATACGTCAAGTTAATAAACTAATTTGAACACTTTGAAACGATGTAAATGTGACGAGTTACACGCTCTATATTGGAACTAATTACAAAACGCCCTGCATGGAGTATATATATATATATATATACTTTTTTTTTCTCCTCTAGTATGTTCTATTATTGTAACGCGCATCCGGTTAACGAATATGTTACTGAACAGATAAAAAACGATAGTAATTTTGTTGGCATGTATTTTTATTGTTGTGCCGTCTGTCATCTCTACAAATTATATGATTCTTTGAATGCAACTTAAAAGAGTCCAACATGTGGATGTATAATTCATCCTTCATTTTTGCTCTTATGACGTCACCAAACAACGTCTCTCAATGGATTCTGGCCCTGATATTTGTCTTCCAATCATTTTTCATCAATATCATCTTATCATCAATCGACTATGAATTTGTTAATACTACTGGTCATTTATTTTCAACTTCTTTGAAACGCTATATGAACACAATATGTATATCTTTGATTTATAGTTATTCTCCGTTTTTTATTGGCTCTGTTTCAACCGAGGATTTAACGAATCACGAATGAATTAAATCTTCAATCAAGCAATTTTCGGATGGTCAAAGGCAAGAATGATTCCTTCAGTAAGCGTTCAAAGACAGGCCAATTTAATGTTGACCACTCGACAAGAGATTGGTGAAATGAACCGTTTCGTTGATAGAATCTTTAAAAATAAACCAACTTGATCATCCAGGTCACTGTCTCTACTGTAATCACTAATTCAAATATCAAAAAAAAATATTTGAAGAAATATTGGAATCCTTATTATTCTCAGTTAATTTTTGCATTGAATTATTCGCTAATCATTTCGATAGCGAAAATTTTAGGATCAAGTATTCTCTGTACGCAATCGAATGAGTGGAATTCTTGGGGATTTCAGAGTTCGAGGGTGTAAAGATACTGCATCAAACATGACTACATAAAATACCTCGTGAAATACCTATATCAGCTAATATTTATGGAATACTCAAGGGTAGAAGGGCCACGTATTATTTGTTTATTGATCAATTAAGATTCCGACTTTTATCTCGGAATTCCGACTTTTATCTCGAAATCAAGCGACTTTTATCTCGGAATTTCGCGACTTTTATCTCGAAATTCCTACTTTTATGTCGAAATTCCAACTTTTATTTCGAAATTCCGACTTTAATCTCGAAATTCCGACTTTAAAGTAGAAATTCCGACTTTTATCTCGGAATTCAGACTTTTAAGTCTAAATTCCGAATTTTAGCGTATAATGGCCACGTATTATTCGTTTATTGATCGATTGAGTTTTCGACTTTTATCTCGGAATTCCGAATTTTCAGTCGAAATTCCGACTTTTTTATCGAAATTCCGACTTTTATCTCGGAATTCTGACTTTTATCTCGGAATTCCAAGTGGGTTGGTCAGAAGTGGTCAGAAGAAATCTACAGCGACTGTCGCCCTTCCAGAGTTATACAGGGAAAACAAAAATTGCTGTTTTTGGTTTTTTAGGAATATAATTGTAGATTTTTCCTGACCAACTAACTGCTCACCACAACAGTTAATTTTTTTTCTATTTCACGTCTTTACGTCATCTATACCGGTTTAAAATGTAGCAATGTTATCATATGATAAGAAAAAAAGGCCTTTATACTCATTTATGAACGTTTTCGAGATATAAATTATTCTCAGTTTTTATGACAAACATGAACTTTTGAAAACGTTGTTTATTTTGGACTGTGAGTTTCTAAGACGGTGAAATTCGAAATGGAATGAGGTGATATGAGTAGGGGTGGGCGATAACGATTAGAAAATATTAAATATCAATAACAAAAATGTATCGATATCATCACTATTAAAGATGATTATCGATATTATCATCGATAATTTTATCATCTAAATCATAATGGAATTGAAATGAGTGTTGAAAAATGTGGAAATATACACAGCATTCCATATGAATATATCATCTGTAATTTTGAACCACTCTGTAATTCATATTTTGGAAATGAAAAGAAGAGAATTATTTATGTCATATATATAAGTTATTGAAAATGTGATGAGGACCAATGAAATTATATTTTATACTGAGTGATTCATTTGAAAAATCAAAGTTTCTGGTATAAGCGGGAAAGTTGTATCGTTGAAAATATTTCAGATAGATAGATCATGTCGATTTAAATGTAACTCAATGAATTCCGAGATAAAAGTCGGAATTTCGACATAAAAGTCGGAATTCCGAGATAAAAGTAGAAATTTCGACATAACAGTAGAAATTTCGTCATAAGAGTCGGAACTTCGAGATAAAAGTCAGAATTCCGAGATAAAAGTAGAAATTTCGACATAACAGTAGAAATTTCTTCATAAGAGTCGGAACTTCGAGATAAAAGTCAGAATTCCGAAATAAAAGTCGGAATTCCGATATTAAAGTCAGAATTCCGATATTAAAGTCGGAATTCCTAAATAAAAGTCGGAATTTCTACTTTAAAATCGGAATTCCGAGATTAAAGTAGAAATTTCGACATAACAGTCGAAATTTCGACATAAAAGTCAGAATTCCGAGATAAAAGTCGGAATTCCGATATTAAAGCCGGAATTCCGATATTAAAGCCGGAATTCCTAGATAAAATTCGTAATTTCTACTTTAAAATCGGAATTCCGAGATAAAAGTAGAAATTTCGACATAACAGTAGAAATTTCTTCATAAGAGTCGGAACTTCGAGATAAAAGTCGCAATTCCGAGATAAAAGTTAGAATTCCGAGATAAAAGTCGGGATTCCGATATTAAAGTCGGAATCCCTAAATAAAATTGGGAATTTCTACTTTAAAATCGGAATTCCGAGATTAAAGTAGAAATTTCGACATAACAGTCGAAATTTCGACATAAAAGTCAGAATTCCGAGATAAAAGTCGGAATTCCGATATTAAAGCCGGAATTCCGATATTAAAGCCGGAATTCCTAGATAAAATTCGTAATTTCTACTTTAAAATCGGAATTCCGAGATAAAAGTAGAAATTTCGACATAACAGTAGAAATTTCTTCATAAGAGTCGGAACTTCGAGATAAAAGTCGCAATTCCGAGATAAAAGTCAGAATTCCGAGATAAAAGTCGGGATTCCGATATTAAAGTCGGAATCCCTAAATAAAATTGGGAATTTCTACTTTAAAATCGGAATTCCGAGATTAAAGTAGGAATTTCAACATAACAGTCGAAATTTCGTCATAAGAGTCGCAATTCCGAGATAGAAATCGGAATTTCGACATAAAAGTCGGAATTCCGAGATAAAAGTCGGAATGTTAATTGATCAATAAACAAATGATACGTTTTCCTTCTACCCTTCCGTACTTCTACGCTTCCGCAGAATACTATTATTTTCCAATTTGAAATACATCTATCGACTAGCGACAAAAATCGCGAATGTAGCAGTCGCGTTCAGCTCGTAAGTCGTCCGTAAAACGTCCTAAACAGAAAAGAAATCCTGCGTCATACTCAACGTCATGTCCATCTCGAATATGGACATATTCGGGAATTCTTATTCATCAGTCGAGTCATCTAGGAGTGGGATATATTACCACTAGAGCTTCAATTATTACGAACACGAATTTTCTAAAAGATATTCTTGGTCGAGAAAGAATTTTCTGTTTTTAATTGAAGTAAGAGTGGTATTCGGTAAGAAGATTTCAAACCAAGACTTCAGTTGAAATTACGCTAAATGAAATCAAAATACCGATTTAAGTTACGCAAAATAATAATGAGGCAGCTGGTGGTAGATCCTCGGGTAGATCAAACCCGAGTTCAAACCATTATTCCTCAACTCAGTTGAGTTATGCTTAAGAGGGGGTTAACCTTATTTGGGATTGATGGTAAAACTTTGTGAAACAAGGAATGGCAAAAATCATATTACTCGGACCTCGCAGAAAAAAATCGAATTTTTTTTTCACTTTCTGCTTAAGGAAGGTTGGATCTAGGCATCTCTCGTAGTACTTTTTTGATTTTTTGAAAAAAAACTAGTAAAAAAGTTGCGAAATTTCTCCCATATTCACTATTTTTTATCTCACAAGATATATCGTATTTCGAAAAAGTACTCCGAGAGATGCCTCAATCATACAATTGTCTCTATTGAAAAAAAAAATTATCGCGATCCATCAATAATTACTAGCTCAAAAATGATTTTTGCTGAACCCCTGCAGACTCAATTACGGAGCATTTTTCATGACTGATTCGAGCGCCCTCGCACCAAATAAGCACTTTTACATGGATACTATGAATTTATGAATGAATCGTATTTTCATTCATAAAAACCAAAAATAGCACTGAAGCTATTCCAATAATTTTAGCACATGTGATGATATCAATGGAAGTTGCGAAAAGGATTCATTGCATTCTCGAATAAGACTAATTAGGTGAAAGAAAACGTAAACATTTTTTGCGAACGGCGGCGGCAGGCGCTATGTGTACATCAAAGGACCGTCCAGATATGCATGTATCATAGTTTGCGATTGCATTCAGATGGTGACACTATTGTTAGTTTGTGAACTAGTATTATTATTGTGATCAAGCATGTCGAGTTCAAATTATCGAACAGGCGATAAACATCGTAAAAGACTTTCTGTGAGGAAATTGTCAGTCGAAAAAAAGATATTGAGATTGATAAGGTACGTAAATATTTTCGAATGTTTTTATAAGAAATAATTGGAATCGATGTACAGGGTGTCCCATATTCGAAGCCCTACATTGGGAATTCGATAACGGTTAGAGATACAGGATCGGTTGAATCAAGAAAAAGTTGTGTATTCATGTGCGCAACAATGAGCCGCAAAGAAATACAAATTTTAGATTTTAGATTTTAATTTTTTATTGGCTTTATTTTAATAGATACGAAAAGAGCAGACATTTTCTTGAAACTGTATTTCATGCTCTATAACTTAGCAGTATAGAATTTTTAATACGACGTTTCGTCATTCGAGGGTCGCCATCGACTTTTTTTTTTCGAAATTTCATGCAGGTTATTTCGCGGTATGGACAAATAAAGGAATAAAAATTAAAAAAATTCATCGTAATGATAGATTTTGGCAAGATAAGATGGAATCAAAATTAGTAGATTTTTACATGAAATATTTGCTGCCTGAAATAGTTGACCAGTAGATACGAGAGTAATATGGAAATAAGAGATATTTCTGTACTACCTTCGGGCTGTTTCATCGGTACTATCTTTTGGCACATCCAAAACAAACAAATGCGAATCGCAAAATTGAAAAAAATACAGTTTTTTTTCAACCAGAATGAAATACTTTTTTTTTTCCTCAAGCCGCTTTCCACTTATTTCAATTCCAATATTGATTGAAAATTTCCAATGAAATTTTGATTTGATCCTTTCCTTGCATATGGATACAATATACCATGGAAACCAGAAGATAAAACAAACAAGTGGACTTCTGACTATAAACCTATGACCGGGGGTGATCCATTTGAAAAAAAAAATTGCGATTCGCATTTGTTCGTTTTGGAAGTGATAAAATATAGGACCGATGAAACCCTACAACTTTTATATTCAATGTTTTTTCCACCTCGTATACTTGATGCTGTAGGTAAGGGTCAAAATATAAGAGACAAATAGGATGTTATTTGTAAATTTTGTTTTCAAATATATCATGTGAGTTTTCGAGTTTTCAAGTTCAGTAAAGATATATACTGAATACCTTGAAAAATGTCATTCATTCATACCTATCGAAGAAGAATATTTCGATATATTTTGTTGTGTATAAAAATGTTCAGTATAGTTTCTCCATAAACAGCATTTTTTATTCTGTGTCCATATTCATCATACGATGCATCAATGAGAAAGCATTCAATTTCATCGTGATTCAAATTGATAACGAGCCCTGTCTGAATTCTCGAGTTGCAAATTGATTCTACATTTAGCCACCGAACAGAGGGTATCAATCCTGAACCTACATGCCCCCGATTTATTTTTGGAATGAGAAATCTAACCCGTTTTAGCTCACCAATTTTTGCTTGAAATTTTCTCTTTTGTCCAATCGAAAGTCCCATTTCTCCCACGACCGAGAGACATTTTCTAATTTGTGTATTTATAAGTTTCAATTTAGCTCGTGTAGACGTTTTTGTGTCACTGTTTTTGATATTCGAAAGGGTTTCATCTGTTTCGACAAGTTTTTTTATATTTCCCATATCATATCAAATTATCCTCATAGACACAGTAAGTTCAAAATATACTGATGAGTGATGAAAAGCCGGAGGCCTATTCTGAGAATTGTAACGGCCGGCCGACGGCCGCAGACCCGAGCCATCCCGAGCCACAGATTCCGAGCGACCACTCGACCAGGGCAAGACTATTTACTACGAATTTACGCGACACTGAGTTGGAGTGAGACGCCAACAGCGCTTAGCGTTTTTTGTTCGACATTGGTCTCCGCCCCTTTCGCTCGAGATTTTTACTTCCCCCTTTACACCGCAAATATACTCTGACATGTTTGTAAAGGTTAACCCCTTCTTAAAAAAAGACTTATATGAGTTGAATTCAATCACGAGTGAAATTCATTAGACTATTTCACAAACACACTGAATGGTTGAAATTGATTAATTCGATGCAATTCATCCCAAATCTGCTCATTTCGAAATGTGTGCACAACGTGATTATTTTTATTTGCCGTTTACCTGTCACATACAAAATACACAAAGCTGAAAACACCGAACTTGACAGGCCAATCAGAGTCAAGTTTGTGTTATCGATAATCCGACCTTGACTAGAGCTCCTGATTGGTTCATTTGGCAAGTGCTCGAAATAGTCAGTGTTATTTCCATAGATCTTTTATTGCTTACGCTAGATCCGGCATCCTGTAGTATTTTATTGGTCTAGAGGGGTCTGCAAGAAAGTATGATCACGTGGTACAACACATATGTATGGATAAAAATAAAAACGACCAATCAATGGCTTAGTACTTTCACCTACAAAACAAATAACATGGATACCGGACCTACCGTAAGCAATGAAAGATCTATGGTTATTTCATGCTCCTAACCCCAAGCAGGAAAAAAATGTCCAGAAATGTTTGTAGTTGCTACGGTAACGATACAAGATATAGTCTTTTATTGGTCGAAAATGTTAAGTGTGAATATTTCATATGAATCATTAGAAGATGTGTCTTCTTCTACCACTGGGCTGGTGGTCGAGTGCGTGTATCGCTGGCTATAGTCTAGAGGTTCCGGGTTCGAATCCCGGTGGGGCTACTAGAAATTTCATTTATTTCTGTATCATCGTTTAGCGGGAGGAGATAGGTGACCAACCGAACATTCTTGGTGCCTATATATCAATCCTTCGGACTCTCAACGATAACCAGCCGAGTAGTGCTTCGGATGACACTTAAAAAGCTAAGGTCCTCGTCTTCCTTACTCATACAAGTCCTAAACTTACGAGGGTTGCTTTGCAACAAAGTTGGCGGTTAAAAACACTTTTCAAAAACCAGTTCTATCATTAAGTTGGGTAATGTGGAATACTATTCCATAATTAACGCCTAAATTTTTTGGTGGTTATACTGGTGAAAACATACAAGGTATCTAAAGTGAACGGTATCTATGTTGTACCTTTCATACATCATTCATCTACTCAACTCAACAATAATATCACATAAAATCACTTTCAAACTCGCTTTCAAATATGTTAGAAATATAACTTTAATGCACCTACCTAAAAATTTCGCGAGCACCGAAATACTATCATCTGTCAGAAGTGCCATAAACGATAGATACTTATAGAATAGGTAAACACACTTGTGTAAGATCCGAAGGAAGATCCCTGAACTCACAGGAATTATATTATAGAAGGCGCTAGTAGTTTTTTCCAAAAATATGGTTCCATACCAGGAATATTTCATAGTCACCTACTTTACTCTAATTAAAAAAAAACTTATAGACGCTTTTTGAAAAAAAAATTCTGATATTTTCTTTGTGATATTCAGAAGATTTCTGGAGGCCCTTTTCGATTTCAAAGATAGTTCTGGTGTACTGAAAAAGTTATTAAGACAAAATATTTCTAAAAATAGTAAGTACACCTCGTACTATACGAGGTGTACACAACATTTTCATAAATTTTTTTTATTGTCAATCAAAAATTACAGTTTTGGTAGGTGACAAATGATTATCTTCCCATTGAGTTACAACTTGACTACTTTCAAAAGAAGTATTCATAGATATACTCGTAGATATATATATATATATATATATATATATATATATATATATATATATATATATATATATATATATATATATATATATATATATATATCCCATAAATGATACGAAGCCCGGCAAATACCATGGGTGAATCGAAGCCCGGGTTGGGGGGCAAGGAATATCATCGTTTCTATCCAATACATATCTAATGGATGATACGAAGCCCGTTAAATACCACGGGCAAATGGAAGCCCACGTTGGTGGGGCAAGGGATATCATTGTTCGTTTTCGATATTCGGAGTTTATTTACTTCTCAGTCAGTGTGAATTGCTATATACTCATGTTGTACTATACGTATGATAGGAAGCCCAGCATGTACAGGGTGTTTTATTTGAATACATTTCAATTGTAGATGAGGGTGATCCCAATGAACCCGTATTTGACCTCTATGAACCATAATTTATTACTAACTCCATGCTATTTTTTCTAACAATTACGTGATATCTTATGGAAAATTATAACGATTGAATAATTCAAGATTCAAAGTAAAATCTATAATGTGTGTGTGAGACATCATGCATGACAGTAAAAGAAATTCTTGAAAGCATGGAATTTTTGAGCATCTGGAAAAATCTCACTCTGTAATAAGTTCCACAACTTCGCCTCTGGATGAAAAAAGGATTTCGATAGACAGAAGTTATGTAGGTCTCAAGTCCGAGGATAAGGGTTGTCAGTCTGTGTTCGTCTGGTCTACTTGCAATCGCTCGTGGTGAAATAATAGACATGATTTATGATGAGCATCGACCATAATCATAAATCCATAAATAAGAGAGTAATCGATGGATTTTCAGGAGCCTCATCGTTTGGCACCTGAAGTTCAAACATGTACATGACAGATGAAAACAGAAAACCTAGGTTTTGTAATAGGGCCCATTACATCGACCCATGACAGGGTATTGTTGTTGGTAACACCAAACATGGATATCGAGGATTTCATAGAAACAGTTAAGCCTCATATTAGGCATTGTGAGATCCACCTTCTTGGAGAAAATATTAGCTTGAGTCTTGGTTGCATTGAACCCTACCAAATTATCAGTTTTCCATTTACATTGAGAGTATCGACCTGTCTCTATCTTGCACCATCGGCCTCTTGGGAATGGGGATATATGGGGGCTCTAGCCGGATATGTGAGGTCACCTCTAATATTTAGTCATTCATTCATTCACTTTCAGAAACAGGATGCTAACATACTGTTAAGAAATGTCGTCAATGTAAATAGATAAAATGTAAAAATACAAACTAGACACATGAACTACTAGCAAACAAATGGACAAATATTTAGGTACATGCATAAAATTCACTAACTGTGTAACAATTTTTTTCTAACAGAAATACTTTCACTTTTTTTTTAAATATTCAAATTCCTACTATTTTTAATAATATCTGGTATCTTATTGTAAAGCATACATCCCATATAAAATAAACCCCTCTGGTACAGCGTAGTATCATGCTTGTTGGGTAAGAGCTGTTCTTTTTTTCTTGTATTATATGAATGCTGAGCTCTCACTTCGTTGAACCTATCCTTATTTTTGAAAACATAACGAACAACCTCATATATATACACAGATACTAATGTTAGGATTTAAGAGGATTTAAGAATATTTCTGCATGAATCGTAAAATCCAGGATTGCCTAAAATTCGTACCGCACGTTTTTGCAATTTAAAAACTTTCTCAGCATCTGAGGCATATCCCCACTGTAGCATATTTCATACAAGAGTGAAAACAGGCGAAGTAAAGTTGTCAAACAATATTCTGACTGCAGTGCTTAGACATTACTGCTAAGGCATAACAAGTTCTAGATAATTTAACACAAACCTCATGAATATGGTCTGACCATTTGAGGCGACAATCTATCCTCAAACCAAGCATTTTAGTTTCTCTCGTATAGCCAACAGTAGTTTTCTCCGACAATACTACTTCGTCGCTGTGCTCCACCCGCGACTGCGATTTTTTGAACATGATACAGGTGGTCTTACCATCATTAAGACCCAATTTATTTTTTTCCACCCATAGCGACATATTTTTGAAATTTGATTTTGCTATATTTTCGGCCTCATTCACAGTATCACCTTTGATAAGGAAATTTGTATCATCAGCATACCAGACAATCAACGATGAAGGATCCTGAAGGAATTTCAACATATCATTGATATAAACTATGAAAAGCGTAAGGCCCAGTTTCGATCCTTGAGGTACCCCGGAATTGATATTTTTTATGCTGGAGGTGGCAATAGGACGTCAATGTAATATAGCAGGAACACAGTGAGTGCCAAAACAGATCCCTACGGAACACCAGCAACAACTACATGGAGTGACATATTCGAAATAAAGCTTGTTTGTGAACAACATAGTTATGGCGACAAACCATAAAACGGAAGCTTTCCAATAATTCCTTCGTGCTACACCTGGTCGAATCCTTGGATATATCCAATGCTACAGCAAGGGAGTCTTCTTGATTTCAGATTGACGTCTGCTATATGTTTGTTACGTATAGGCGAGCAAATCTCATGTTGATCTCTGTTAACTAAAGTCATATTGTCGGTCGTTCATGATTCTTTATATCCCCAGATTTTGAATTAGCTCAATGTTAATCACCTCAAAGATGATATAGTAGCGCAATAAATCTGTAGTAACCAGGCTTTCAGTCTGAGGAAACGCAAAGAGTTCTTGAAAAGGGGTATACCTTCTACGAAGAACTGTTGTTAATCAAGGAACACATTTCTTGAGAACGATCGGAGGAATTCCATCTAGTCCCATAATAGTGATGGGTTGACGAAATACTATTTCTGGCATACGGCTATCGATGGTGGTGATGAACATTTCAGCAGTGATGGTGTTGTGGCTTATATATACCTCCCAATACTCATTCATATTGATTATGATAGATTGAATTGATCATTTCTCCATCGTGATAAGCTTTTACATTATTTTCACTACTAATCTATTTGCTTCTTACCTAAGCATAAAAACTCAAAGTTGGCTACACAGGGTGTTGTTTTGAGGACATTTTTATCTGTTGATGCTTCGATAAATTCGAAGAGTTATCGAGATATGTACCAGATTCAAAACAATATCTACAGATTGAACCGTGATATATAATGGGAAATCAAAAAAATGGAAAGAATAGATGAAACAGCTATCTCGATTATAATAACGAGAGATGCGTCAAATATGGGTTCTTTGACACCACATCGATGACCCTCATCTATATTTGACGTAAGTTTGTCCCTTTTCAATTGTACACCTAGTATATATAACAAGTATGTGATTCTAATGACATTTTTGATGACAGTCGTAGTTATTCAGGTAATGATGGTAATGTTACTATAAGAATTTTTTTCTATCAAGAAAAAAGCGTTTTATTTGCTTTCAATGATATTCGAATGATGGAGGACAAAACATATTTTTTATAGTACACATTTTTCATTTGACTCTCTCTTCGGTTATTATGCATATTCATTAATGAAAATTTTACTTTTCAATCAGAGAAATTAATATCATTATTATTATTACTATCATTATTGCAGATCAAATCTAATTAATTCCAGTCATTACTGTGCGTGGCTATCAGTGATACATCGGGCTTCCTAACATACGCAAGATATAACGGGCTTCCTATCATGCATCAAATATCGCGTGAAATATACATCGGGCTTCCTAACATACGCAAGATATACCGGGCTTCCTATCATGCATCAAATATCGCGTGAAATATATATATATATTGTATATAATTATATACAGAAAGCGCAGTGGCCCCCCTGGTGGCAACCTCGACGTACTAAAGGTGTATGTTTTGAGATATAATACGAACTTGGGAAGCCCGGTGAAAAATTTTGAAATGACAACAGATGGCATCAGCTAGTCATGATAGACTCATATACACGTAGATTTTTAAGAAGCCCGATTCGGGCTTCCTAAATTCTCCGCGGGCTTCGTAAGACCTGTCAAATATACTGTTTCGGGCTTGGTAAGGTCGGATTACATATATATATATATATATATGTAATCCAACAGTGTTCATATATATATATATATATATATATATATATATATATATATATATATATATATATATATATATATATATGTAATCCAACAGTGTTCGCATCAGTGCATCAGTGTCATCATGATTTACAATTTTACGAGCACTTCTGAATATATACTCGGTAATAACAGAAGCAAATGAAATGAACCAAAATATACTTGACAAATGAAAATCCAGATGACTCAGATGAGTCTTTGGATTATATGTTTGGAAATCCTCGAATCACCCTTCATTTTCCTGTAATCAATACCGGTAGCGTTTTCTTCATAAATATCTGAGTCGATGAATTAAAGCTCTAAATATAGATCAGGATGGATAATAAAAACTGTAATTCTTCTGTTATAAATAGCTATTACTATTATCCCTCGTAATATCCGCAAACTGCACCTTGCTTGTTGAAATGATTATTATAATATAACGAAATTATTTTCCGGTTTCAGATTGTGATTGCAATCTTACTTATATAGAATTGCCGAGTTTTCCCTATGAGTAGTCCTATATAATGATTATAATTCTGAAGCAGCAATTGTCGAAATTCTGATGGCATTTTCTCGTAAGAGTTTCATCACCTGTAATTTCTTTAAGTTTTCGAAAGAGAAAAAATCCACTGCCTAACCAACCTATAGAGGTCTGAAATTTGGTATATCAGTACAATGCAATTAATCAGGCCGAAAACCAAAAACTTTCGGGTAACACAATTATTGTATAGTTGTCAGTATTCGTTTATCTACCCCTTTACCCCTCGCTTTACCCCTATCAGTTAGTCATCAGAATTATTTATCATGAATTTCAACGAAGAACTTGTCATTATAATTTTGGATTTGAGTATGTGATAATTATTGTATGCTTGCTGAGAATGAGGAAATGAAAATAATTGTAGTTAAGTAGCTGTTTTTCATAAAAAAGCTTGTCTTCACTTTAATGACCATGAAAAAAATATTGTAGCAAATCATACAATTCATTAAATTAAATTTAGTTAATGTAGAATTTGATCGATTTGAAATTCACTACACACTATTCTCTATAATATTTGCACCATATTTTTTGTATCAAATTCAAAAATGGATTTTTCTATCTCTTGACAGCACATAATGTCCGTAAAACATTGTAATTGACACTCCACTCGACATTGTGCAAACCAGGAAATAGTGATTGCAATTTTTTTTGAAAGTTTGGATTTTATAGACATTGGAAAAAACTTTGCTAGGCACTGAGTTCCATAACTTCTCCATTCGATGAAAAAATATTCTGATCGAGATAAGTTCGGCAGGTCTCGCGAGCCCTGTGTAGGATTCAGAATTAATATCACAATATCGATGAAATCGAGGAACAATTTGAAGACAAAATGTGTGAAATACTCCTTTATGATCGAGGTTATGACGATATTCAGTGTAATCAAAAATTTGGCAGTTCCCGGCCAACTAGCAATAATAATTCCTGATTTTAATCAAATGTCAGTGCTGCCTTTATTCATTTATGTAAATAATGAACCAACTGACATTCTCCAAGTTTAATTTGATTGCCATATTACTGGGGTAACAGGATCATGGTACACCCCTCTTTTTTCTTTTAGTTTTAGACAAGGTTCTAGAGATGAATGTTTGAAATTTGAAACGATCGCTATAATTGATAATCGTCACGTTTTGCCATGTAATTTTTTTTCCACTTCAATTCTAATAATTGCGAAGATTTCAAAAATGTAATAATATGTATACAGCGAGGTATACAGGGTGCTCCATTTGAAAATCGGAAAGTTTTCTGTAAAACAGGAAGTGAAATTATTGTTTTCCAAATATTTCAAAAATCCCTGTTTATTATAAGCATATTAAATATTCCAAATTTCATAAATATAGGTAGAAACAAAGGAGAAATACCATGTAACACTGTATATATGCCAAATGTATTATATACAGGCCATATAGGGAAATATGGCATGTATATAATACATTTGGCAAAATAAATGTATGATTTAGGTAAAAAAAAATTCTTCTTCAAGCGAATTGTTTTCAATCTCTAAAACTGTGGCTGTCGGTGGCTGTGGGATATTTTCGTGTTGCTAATTCATTGTTAAATGTCATCCATAATAATATACCGAGAGTACTGTACCTACATGGTGCAAGGAATGCCTTATTAGTAATGAAATAACAGTCAAAATTGATTCACCAGCAGCATTATTATCAACAGATTTCAAGGACTCGGAACTCGAATAAACGGATATACGGGATGATCAATTAGGTACCTACCAGACGAAAGAGTCGAACTATAAATAATTCGAAAAGATAACATTATGAAGCGCATTTTGCACTCCGCGCTTTTTTTTTTCATTATGGAGCTATACACATACCGGGTGATTTCTCGCTGAATCATTGCGGATTGAACTATACCGATTGACCACAGTAAATAAGTAGGTATAAGTACAGATTGCGGCTTTTTTTTAGTTTCGGAAGTGTATCTGTAGCAAATTTTTTATTTTAAAGAATCCATTATCAGATAAGGCTGAACTCCGAATTTTACTACTTGGTGCATTAGGTAATGCAATGGTCGAAATTCAATATTTCAGTAGTTCCCATTTTTGGGAGTGTTATTTCAAAAACTATTCAAGAAACCATCTAATAATATATCTTATTAAGTGAGTTAATAGGAACTCATCTGGTTAGTCGAGTGCTAAGGTCGTTTTGGACTTTCTGTTGTACAGGGAGTCCTAAATTCGTGGGTCAACATGGGGAACTCGGCTAGGAACTCAGTAATTGTTAGGTTGTGTATATATGCGCAACAATATATGCCACACAGAAAAGTTTTGTTCTTGAAAAATGTTCAATCGAGATTTTAATTGATACCAAAAAAAGGAAGACACTTTATCACGGCTGTTTTTCATGCTCTATAACTTGAAAGTATATAATTTTCAATACGACGTTTCGTCATTCGAGGGCAACCATAAATTTTTTTTTCCTTGATAAAGACTTGGAATTTTCCGGAATTTTCTTTCTTTTTGAACTCGCCTGCAGTTTCGACTTATGAAATCCATCATCAATGAAGAAAGCAGTAACCAAAATTTCATTAGGTAACAATGAGTATATAAACACTACAACTAAACAATAAACAACGAAAATAATAAATACCTTGTTACAGGTAATAAGTGTACAAAAATATTTCCTTCGAGTAGAAACTTCGAAACTATAATCAAGGTATATAATATCAAAGTATCAAAGTTCACCAGGCGAGTAAAAAAAATTAAAAAAATCCAGGTCCGAAGGAAAATAAAGTTGGTGGCCGTCACCGAATGACGAAACGTATAGTATTACAAATTCTATACCTACTAATTATGATAGCCTATTTCAAAAATCAGAGCAAAAATATTACTACTCTACTGTAAATAAGAGAGTTCTTACTTCCCCTATACAGTGTGTACCAGCCAAATTGAATAAATTCGTTAATAAATAAACGTTGGCGTTTTGGGAAAAACGCTCGGACACGTCGATTTGTATCTTCAGTTGCGCTTTTTTTTCAAAAAAAACTTTTTATACAGGGTGTGTCATGCCACAGTGGCCAATATCAACTTTCTTATTTTAAATACAACAACCTGTATATTATTCAATTTTTGGATTCCTCAGAAAATTCTAGACATATTTCATGTACAATGTCCTATACCTATCATCAACTGTTTCGGAAATATTAAGTGTTTTCGGATTTATTGCAACAATTAACATGGAAAACAGAAAATTATTTGATTACAGAAATTCGCTGCAATACACTAAAAAACTAAAAAGTAATACCGTTTATTTCTTGATATTGTAAAAACAAAGAAAACCATGAATGTCAACGTAGGAGATGTTCAAAATGCTCGCCGCGAACGTCTTGGCAACATCCTAATCTTGTGTAGAAATTTCTTCTAACGTTACTCAACATCTCAGGTGTGACCGATCTAATCGCATGCGTTATTCGTCTTCTTAAGTCAGCTAAGTCGAGGGGTTTAGTTTGGTATACAATACTTTTGGCATATCCCCATAAGAAGAAGTCTAATGACGTCAGATCAGGGGATCGTGCTGGCCATTTCATCGATCCTCGCCTCCCTATCCACGGATTTGGAAATATTTGGTTAAGGTACTGCCGGACATTTATTTGATAATGGGGCGGTGCTCCAGTTTGCTGAAACCATATCATATTCGCAGGAACTTGTGGGTTTGCTGGATCAGGATATAAGTTTGTCAAAGTCGGCACGATATCATTTTGGAGCAGTGCTAAATAATTATCTCCATTCAAATTGCCATCAATGAAAAAGGGACCTATGATATGATCTCCAACAATTCCTGCCCAAACATTAACCTTTTCGGGATATTGTGTATGTTCTTCCCTCATCCAGTGAGGATTTTGTGCAGACCAATAGCGGCAATTTTGACGATTAGCATGACCGTGAAGTGTAAACGTGCACTCATCAGAAAAAAGAACATGTTCTAACTGCATCACATTGTTATCAAGCATTGCCATCATTTGTTCACAAAAATATAGTCGCCTATCAAAATCGTCTTCCAGGAGCTCCTGAGTTGGTATCAGTTTATAGGGATGCATTTTATTTTCTTTTAATGTTCGAAAAATTGATGAATGGCCAACATTGAACAGTGGGGCTGCTTTTCGACTAGAATTATGTGGGTTTTCTTCAAACTCAAGCATAATATCCAATTTGGTTTCATCATTTATTGTATTGGCAGCTGCTTTTTTTATCGTTCTTACATGACCAAGCTCGCGAAACTGCTTTTCTATTTTACTAATTGTCCCTTGGGATATAGGCGGCGAATCTGGAAATGTTTCATGAAATAACCGAGCAACTTCACTTTGTGTCCGTATGTTATCTCCATAACCAATCATCTGTAGAATTGTTATTTTGTGCATTTCTGTTAAATAAACCATTTTTCTGATATTATGGAGTTAACGAAATTAAAGCGACTTAACACTGACACTAATCACTACTGTCATGCAGACAGACAACACTCTGCTAAGGCCGTGCGTTTTCAACGCAAGTAAACAAGACTTTTTATAGTTCTTTTATTTCATATCAGTAAGAAGGAACGCTAAAGTTTTTGCTTACTTTCTCATTATCAAAACCTAAATGGGAAATAAGTATTGAGTGTGTTGCAGCGAATTTCTGTAATCAAATAATTTTCTGTTTTCCATGTTAATTTTTGCAATAAATCCGAAAACATTTAATATTCCCGAAACAGTTGATGATAGGTATAGGACATTGTACATGAAATATGTCTAGAATTTTCTGAGGAATCCAAAAATTGAAAAATATACAGGGTGTTGCATTTGAAATGAGAAAGTTGATATTGGCCACTGTGGCATGACACAGCCTGTATAAAAAGTTTTTTTTTTAAAAGCGCAACTAAAGATGCAAATCGACGTGTCCGAGCGTTTTTCCTAAAACGCCACCGTTTATTTATTAACGAATTTATTCCATTCGGCTGGTACACACTGTATATTGAGGTGGGTCCCAAAATGCAATATTTTCAATTTCGCCCTGTATCTAAAATACGAAGCAGATCTCGAAGCAGCCCTCGAAGCAGCCTACGAAAAAATTGTTTGCAGTGTCGTGAGTTTCACCAAAAATAGCCATCAACGTTCGCGAAGAATAAGCGAGATATCTCGTAAGGACGTTGAAAATGGGACGCACTGTACACAAACTCGATCAGAAGGCAGGATTAAATAGGCGAATCAGAAATCGAAGTCCAATTCGATTATTTTTCTTCTATCCAATCATTTCCCGTTATACCAAGAAACTCAGGTGTGCATCTTGATATCTTATTAATGATAATTGAATAACATTATTTAATAATAATAAAAAAGTCAAGATTCTATATTTTCAGAGTATTATTTGTAATAATTCGAAATTACTCATAGAACATCCCGAGAACATCCCTAGTTTAATTCTTGACTGAAATCTATATATAGGCATTGATCAATAAAATCCTCGATTAAATCAAAACAAATAGATTTGACCTCTCTCCAGATTGCAAGAGTATACAATGAATAATATTATATTGCTAATACATTAATTTGCAATAATTCTCTTGGTTACTCCCGTAAATTTCCATTAAGAGAATATGTGGGAGATGTATGATGTCAGTAGGTTTTCTAGAAAATAATTAATAGCTACATACCTATGTGAATATCAAGTGGGGAACATCTGCATCAGCACCTTCACAATTATCCTCGCAATTATCTGATGTCCATTATCAATCAATAATGTCGTAAAAGGTAAATCAAGAATAAAAACGAGAAGTAATAGAACTTGAATGCATATTGCATAGTCACTACCAACTAGAATTATTTAAAATCTCGTTACTGTCTCGAATTTTCCTAATTTAAATCCGTGGTATTTTTTATCTGTCCTGTCATTGTTTTTGAGGAATGGGTACTTAAAATAGACTATGATAGGTCCTATACAGCTATAGTGAATCATTGCTTTTAGATATTTCTCATTTATTTCTATCCGGAAATTCTCCGAGAGTAGGAATATTGATACTAAAGAAGCTAGCAAAGCCACACACGAATTTCGACTCGGGATAGATCACATAATATTAGGCTCATTTTAGGCCAATTTATTACCCTTTTCCCAAATTTTTTGCTCTTCTCTTTGACAGAAAAAACTGTGGCTTCGCTAGCTTCTGCCGAACTCAGCAGAGCCATTTTTGAAAAACAATAATTTTGGTGTTTTGAAATAGCCAAATTGTAGAGCTTATTTTAGGCTAATTTATTACCCTATTCCCATTTTTTTTGCTCCCTCCCTTAATAGAAAAACTTGTGGCTTTGCTAGCTTCGGGCGAACTCAGCAAAGCCATTTTTGAAAATTCACTTTTTTTTGCGATTCAATATAACGATATCCAAGTACTAATTTTAGGCTAATTAATTACCCTAATTTGATTTTTTTTGCTCCACGCATTACAGAAAAAAACAAGATTTTTCGATTTTCGCCAAGTCGATGATGCAATCATTTCAAATTATAATTTTTTGACGATTTAACTTGTCAAACCGATGATACTCATCGCTGGATCAATAAAATGTCCATGTTGGAATGTTTTATCGACGTTTTTTTAAAAAAAACCTGTGGCTTTGCTGGCTTCGGGCGAACTCAGCAGAGCAATTTTTTCAAAAACATTATTTTTCTGTCATTTGATATTTGGACATTTTAAGACTAATTTTAGGCTAATTGATTACCCTAATTTGATTTTTTTGCTCCACGCATTACAGAAAAAAACAAGATTTTTCGATTTTCGCCAAGTCGATGATGCAATCATTTCAAATTATAATTTTTTGACGATTTAACTTGTCAAACTGATGATACTCATCGCTGGATCAATAAAATGTTCATGTTAGAATGTTTTATCGACGTTTTGACAAGTTAAATCGTCAAAAAATTATAATTTGAAATGATTGCATCATCGACTTGGCGAAAATCGAAAAATCTTGTTTTTTTCTGTAATGCGTGGAGCAAAAAAAATCAAATTAGGGTAATTAATTAGCCTAAAATTAGTCTTAAAATGTCCAAATATCAAATGACAGAAAAATAATGTTTTTGAAAAAATTGCTCTGCTGAGTTCGCCCGAAGCCAGCAAAGCCACAGGTTTTTTTTAAAAAACGTCGAATAAAACATTCCAACATGGACATTTCATTGATCCAGCGATGGGTATCATCGGTTTGACAAGTTAATTCGTCAAAAAATTATAATTTGAAATGATTGCATCATCGACTTGGCGAAAATCGAAAAATCTTGTTTTTTTCTGTAATGCGTGGAGCAAAAAAAATCAAATTAGGGTAATTAATTAGCCTAAAATTAGTACTTGGATATCGTTATATTGAATCGCAAAAAAAGTGAATTTTCAAAAATGGCTTTGCTGAGTTCGCCCGAAGCTAGCAAAGCCACAAGTTTTTCTATTAAGGGAGGGAACAAAAAAAATGGAAATAGGGTAATAAATTAGCCTAAAATAAGCTCTACAATTTGGCTATTTCAAAACACCAAAATTATTGTTTTTCAAAAATGGCTCTGCTGAGTTCGGCCGAAGCTAGCGAAGCCACAGTTTTTTCTGTCAAAGAGAAGAGCAAAAAATTTGGGAATAGGGTAATAAATTAGTCTAAAATGAACCTAAAATTATGTGATCTATCCCAAGTCGAAATTCGTGTGTGGCTTTGCTAGCTTCTTTAGTATGGAATATTGAGTTACTTAATGAGGATCTGACTATATGAGAACTGAGATGACATAAATAATGTACCTCGTAATGTACGAAATGGATTGTCAAAAATGTCGGTAGTCGAGGTGGCCGTGTCCATTTTCAATCACCTCTAGCACTTTTGAAAATGATTAGCTTGTAGTTGTCTGATATTCATTTATGATCTCGGTTATAAAACTCATTTCCAATTGTTCAGCTTAGTATTGGTTTCATAAATAAAATATGTCAAAGTACCCTATAGAAAAAAAAACATTTCGGGCCGGTTCCATTGTAAGATCCCCTATGGCCCTTGCATTTTTATGGAAAATTCATTGGTGACAAAAAGTAAATATGTATAATAAATTTGTCGAATAAAGGTGGTTGTTCTGGGAAGTATAGGATTGGAGTATGAGCGACGAATATCGGCAATTTTCTGTTCTTCGGGAGGTATTGAGGGTGGATATTATAAAGTGGACCACCCAGTACATTCCCCATGGAACTTTTTACTTCTTGATGGTATTCTTGTAGCGCCAGAGTCATCTTAATTTTTTCCAGGGGTTGAAAAGACAAATTCTGAAAAATCATTTGGTGGAGCTATAAAATCTTCACCATCTTGTCTGGCGTAAAAAAATCTGGACCTCTCCTTTTTTGGGGGAGGGGCCAAACCATGGTGGAGATTCCGAAAAAAATATATTTCTATCCTTTCGGATACTTGCAGTACGGAAGGAAAGGAAAATTTTCGTGACTTTTTTGCAAAACTACTCAGAATCATCCAAAGTCTAGTAGGTACTTTAATTCTTATAGTTTGTTGTACAGGATAAAACATTTTTCTAATTTTTTTGTTTTGTTTGTTTTGTTTGTATATCGAAAAATAGAATTCTTGCGTGAGAATCTCAATTTGGTCCATGGATTTACAAAATGATTTTTAGTAGTCTAAAAAAGTTTTTTCCCACATTAATCTTATTTTTAACGTCAAAAACACTTTGGGTCGAGTCAAGAATGTAGGTAGCCAAAATGTAAGCTGTTCGATTAAAAATATGAGAGGTGGATTTGGAAATTAGGGGGCCAAAAATCAAAATGTTATGTATGCCTCCACACTTTAGCCTTACCAGTAGAGAGTAATCATTCGAAAATTTCTGTGCAAATGTATTGGCAATAGATTCGATATTTTTTATGGTTTTCTTTGACAGTAGAGAGTGGGCAAATTTTTATATTTATATAACCCTGTAAACTGCATTTTTGTATAGCGAATGAAATATATCTCAAATGCAACATCCTAATTGTCAATATTGTCATTACTTTTTGTAACATATAATTTTTCGTAATATTCGTACGACATCCTCATTCGTACGATTAAGTAAGTTAATTAATATTATGACGGAAATAAACAGACAAACCACATCATAGATGACACCAGCCCACTTGGAATGAAATAAATATAGAAAACCACATGAAGTAATCTGAGGAAATATAATTTTCGCTATGTCAAAAGCGGCCCCAAATAAGTTACATGGTTAGAGGAAAAAAAGCCTCAAAAAATTCCGTTAACATGAAACTTTGGTCCATATCTTGGTCGAGCTTTTTTTCATCGACGCCACTGGATTATACAGAAAAAGTTCCTTTAGAATGTAATTTCACAAACAACCCTGATATTCACAAACATGCCTATACAGCAAATTTTTTTTCGGGCATCACCCTATTCAAACATCAAAATTCGTCCTCCCTGTTCATTCTAATTTGTGTGCAAACAAATTCATCATTTTACTTGAAGTATTGTTATGCTTTCAATTAGCTTATATCGAGGCTTGTATATACAAACCTTATATAATCAAGGATACAAATTAAGGTTAGGCTGTAAAGTCATGGGTGTATCCTCGGGTGTATCGCATGAAAAAATAATGTTTTCAGGTTGTATCTTCTATAGGATTGAATTCGGTTGAATTTATGAGAATAAGTTTTCAATTGACTTGGCCGTTACTTGATGAAAATCCATAGTTATTGTAAACAAACGAAAAACGATAAGATTTTCACGATAAATATATTTATATATATTTTTTCACAACATGTTTCGCTAACACTGTAGCTTCATCAGGTAAACTAACTACTACGATAACAACCATATTTATACCTAATTACACAGTTATAACAATATTTGTACCTGTAGGGATTAAAGAATGTTTATCCTCTTTATTGCGGTAAATAACAGAAATAAAATGAATATCTAATTAAGCCATTTTTAGGAAAACAAATTCAACAAAGGAGAATTATTCAAATCTAATTGGACATTAAGCAAAATATTTGAATTCTTGAGTCTATTAATTTCGAGTGTTTCTAAATAGTTGAGTTACACTCCTTTGTTTTCAACATGTAATATTTTGAATTCTGAATGAGAATAAGGTCTAAATTTTGCGAACCAAAATATCAAAATCAATTTATGTCAATCTTACCGATTATTGAGATGGTTACTTACATTTTTTATAGAATCAGATTTTGCGATTTTGATGATGTTGAGACTTAAAATTCCTTAGCTCTAGTGATCCGCACTAGTTGCGGTTCATATTAATCTTTTAAACATTTTTTGATATAACTTTGTTCTTTCTCCACCACCGATATGCTTCTCTTATTATAAGTTGCTGATGAGGAATTAATCCCTCGAAACATGTCCTTGTATTTGTGCCTATAATTTATGTCCGTTGACAATATTCACCACTGCAAGAATGGATCACCTACCATGTTAGATACATAATATACATACGAGTACATACACGAAAAACGTTGATACAAACACATAAATGAACAAACTCAATCATATTGGTCCTATTTAACTATATAGGTACAACCAATTCTTTCATAATTCCGCACAGTCAGCTTCCATAAAATGTTGCAATAAATAAAACCCTCGATAAAACCCTTATATTTCGTAAAAAATAATTGTACTGCACCATTATTTCAGAATCAGTCAGAATTGGTGAACAATTTTTATGTGTACGCCTCTGCTCCCTAACATCAGTTTTGAAATCTATTATGGAATATTTATTTTTACACATGTATTTAATGTGATGGCGCAAAATTTTAATTACATAGGTATACTTTTATAAACCTGTTTCATGACTACCAATTCAAGTTCAACTTTGTGTATCTTGTCACCGAGTTTATTTTCGAGGTAATATCGATATCAGCATCACCATCCATAAAATTAGCGTATCGATCATGATTTTGTATCAATACTTCTGGAAGGTTAAAACATCGGATCCTAATGAGATGAATTATTCAAAGGATAACAACTCTAACACTCTTTGACTCATACATTTTTATACTGGTATACACGGTAATTGGAAAAAACATGGTCACTGATTTTCAATTTATAAAAACTAACATAACATATCACATAAAATAAATGTGACAGGCAGCATGAATATACGCTTGTAGCTATTTTAAAAATTTTGAGAGATATACTCTTCCATTTTCATACAATATAAATGTATCAATTTGTTTCTATGAAAATTTTTCGAGGGTCTCACCACGAACGAAGTGAACGTACGAATTATTGCCATGTCCCCTTTATTGCCCCGTATTTCCTCGTATTGCCCCGCATTTCCCAATATTTCCTGGTATTGCCTCGCATTTCCTTGCATTGCCCTTTATTTCCTCCTATTGTCCCGTATTTCTTTGCATTCTCTAATGATTCCTGGTCAAGCCTCGCATTTTTTGTCATCTCCCTATATATATACTGTAATTTTTCTGGTATTGCTTGCATTTTCCAGCATTTCCTGGTACCTACTTGCCCGAACTTCATGAATTACTGGTATCAACTCGCATCCAAAGATAAATTCTCTTAGTTTCATATATCATCTTCCAGCTATCACATTCCATTTGCAACTAAGGGTCTATTATTAATTATATACAGGGTGTCCAAAATTCGCGGACAAACATGGGGAAATCAGTTACGGTTGAAGCTACATGGTCGGTTAAATTAGGGAATAGTTGTGTACCTACTCATATGCGCATCAATAAGGTCGTCAATAAGCCATAAAGAAATACTATAACTTGGTAGTATGGAATTTGTAATGCAAAGTTTCGTAATTCGAGAGCCGTCATCAATTATTTGTTTTTTCGAAACTACGAAACTGCAATTTGAGTAAATATCAACGTATTCATACTAGCCCTAGGTCCGTATTAAGAAAAGAAAAGTTGATGGCAGCCCTCGAATGACGAAACGTCGTGTTATGAATTCTATACTGAAAATAATAATTGTTTTCATGTCACAGAGTTTCTGTATACTTCCCTTCATAATAATAATTATTATTATCGTTAATTTGCAGTAGAACAAGAACAAAATGCATCAAGCAGAAAATCGTTTCTGCATACCGATCGGGCAACCTCAAAATTATTTTTTACAAATGCCACGTGACCACCAATATGCAGGCAATTTTGAAAAACTAATAACGAAGATATAGCGAAAAAATTTCATGAAAATATCGATTTTTTCAAATAACCAGATTTTTATTTTGCACTAGGTAGCATCCGGAAACAAATTTGAAAAATATTTTTCATTAATCAAATAAGTGATTTAAAAAAAACGATCAACAAAAAGATATTTGGAAAAAATTGTAATTTTCCATTATTCTAGATAAATGTATCGCGTATGGTCCTACAATCGTATTGAAAACAACTTTTTCAAATAACCACACTTTTTGTCCATTCGCTATGAATTTTTCAAAACTGCCGCCATATTGGTGGGCACGTGGCATTTGTCCAAATGGATTTTAAGGTTTCCAGAAATGCAGATTATGATCCTATGAGTGAAATATTCTTTGTACCATCAGAGAAAATGTTCTTTATCTTCTGATGTGTCATCATTCTCACAGCCTCTGAAATTCAAATTTGAAAAAATAATCCAGAAAGATTTAATTGATTATATTCTTCTTTTAGCTCGTTTCAGGTGACGAGATTTACCTCGTTATATACCGAGTGATTTACAGTTTGCGCAAATAGAATCTAAACTCCTTGTTATCTGATCATCGAATATTTACAACATTCATGTAAATAAAAGTCAATTATTCTACCTAAATATGTTAATATTGAAAACTCGAATCAATTATTTTCCCGGAATCAGCTCGTATTGCGCCTCAAATTTTCTTCCGCGGTATTGCCTCGTACTGCCCCGTATTGCCCCGCATTTTTTCGCATTGCCTTGCATTTCCTCATATTGCCTCGCATTTCCTCGTATTGCCCCTCGTTGCCCCATATTTCCTGGTATTGCCTCATAATTTTGAAAAAATTTAGACAAAATTCAGAGATTGTGAGCGGTTTTTCATCTAATAGTTCATAAAAAAAAAAAAAAAAAAAAAAAAAAAAAAAAAAAAAAAAAAAAAAAAAAAAAAAAAAAAAAATCAATAAAAGTTCAAAAGGGAGGTGCAATTAGAAATGGAACTCGAAATGGAATAAGGGGCACAATTTCTGACTATGGGTATTCGTTTGGACTATAGTTACCATACTAATAAAAGACATTAAGGTGCAGGCGTCAAATTTTCCTTTTTTCAGTGTCTCGGAAACTGTCCATTTTAGGAAAAGATCGTGTCATACCAAAGTAAAATTGAAAAAATGAGCTACAAGATCGATTCTATTTATTTTTACACGAGTTTTTACATTTTCGGAGATAGTTTCCACCATATAAGCGCTCCTATCCTATATCCTATTTGTCTTCGATCCATCGTCCTACGATAATGTCAGAGAGAATAGAATTTCCTTCGAGAATGTAAGATATTTTTAATACAAACTGTATCAACACTGTAACACTGACTTTGATATTTTCAAGACAGAAATGATAGATAGGTAGGTAGGTAGGTACGCTGACGGTTTTTTATATAATGAAAATTATTTTAGAATACTCCGCTCAATTTGTAGAATTACCTATGGGATATCTCTGGTATTGAATATAACAATCAACGCTCTGTTGATGAAACCGTTTGTCTTGCTCTGCATTACAGTCGGCAAGGTCATACACGTAATGCATTTCCGCCATTTCCACATTTGAATAATTCACCATTATTAACAAGATCGTGAAGATAAGATATCCACAACGAACAGAAATTGACTTGAAAAGGTCCTACTATAACGTGAGTGACATACGAGGTGACATATAACTATTTTGCAAAATAATTTTATTCCTCAATAATTAGGTACCTACATCAATGTTCTCACATAATCAATAATTCGAAATAAAAACAATTCCCATCGACAAAATCATTGAAAAACAATGGCATTCTATTGGTACAGATAAAAATGCAATAATATCCGGTTTGAAATACATATATATTTTTTTGTATACCTACCCTGAAATATGCACGCCACTGTATTTCTGGTAGTACCTTGTCACAACCACACATCTTTCATTTGATTTTTTTAAAAACAATCATAGCTCAGGTAATATCCATAGCATTACTCCGAAGGAGTAGAGTATAGTTTTCTTTCATATTTTCACCACAAGAAAGTATAACCCTTGGGATGTACATAATGGGGGAACTCGTGGGGAAATATTTGGAGATGATACAGGTATTGGAATTTTGAAGGTTATTGACATAGTGACAGATCTCACTAGGTATAGATAATAATAACTTTAATTTTCCAGAAAACATATATGAATGTATAGAATTCGTCGCAGATTGCACACATAAATACGCACAGCAACACTTATACAGAAATATAAGTATTGTAAATATATATATAAAAGATTCATGCATGTACCTAAAATATACATTAAAAGACCAAACAGTTGAAGAAATTTACAGATGTTACGAATTAAAGAATTTCTCCAAAGTATAAAAACATCCTTTAGTTGAAAACATTTTCAACTCCCTACTAATTTTATTGAAATTTTCGGAATTCTTTATATGCTTAGTGGTTTATTAAAAATAATTTGTCCATCACAGATGATGAATTTGATGAAATTTTGTACTCACAATACGAAATATGAAAGTTGAGTTTTTGTCTCGTATTTATATTGTGGATATTTGAATTCATAAGGAACTTATGCTTTTTCCTGAAAACATAAACCGACAATTCAAATATATGCACACAAACAAGAGTCATAATCCTGAACTGCCTGAATATATTCCTACAAGAAAAAGTTCTGTTAACTCCAGCCATTATTATTCTCAAACTCCGTTTCCGTACTATAAATACTTCTGATGCCAATGTAGAGTTACCCCACAGGCATATAGCAAAGAATTCTGGTAGAGAAAAGTTCTGCGGATCACGATGAAGACCGTTTTCATATATTGATAGAAAACAAAGTATGATACACATTGTCATCCTTCAATGCTCTCAGTGCCATAAAAGCATCGTAGATTTATCTACATATAACAAAAATCGAAACATACTTTTTCGAAAATTCATTAGAACGGGCGTTCAACGATTTTTCTTGACCTATTTCTTGATGAACCACCTCAGAAACGCTATTTAGTATATACCGCGCAATCTTTTCACAGTTGGACGTGACTTTTGTTTTTACATCATCTGTTTTGTTCGTGTGAATGTTAAAAAAACAGTGATTATATGAATATGTCATGCAAAATAATATCTATTAAGCAAATTCTCGCATTTATCTTATCTCCCAGATAAGTTCAACTAACTATAATATTGATATTGAGTTTCAAGCAGGAATTCATTCATTTACAAGGTGTCCCAGCTGGAATAAACTCATACCAATCCATCTTCGATTAAAAATTGATGTGATTATTACTGAAACATGCACGATTTCTCACCAATGAGCATTTGGCGTACTTACTACCATTTGTGTTCACTAACAGGAAAATCAAGTGTCTATTCATAAATCTTCTTAAACTCATTGATATTCATAATGAGTCAAAGCACCCCTATCAGCATAGCATATAAGTTAGCAGTATACAACAGTTATTAGGATAATAGTGAATTTTGATGAAGACAGCAACAAATATTGCAGTCAAACGAGAGACATAACGTTTATCTAATGGATGAATATGTGTCGTGTAATGAATAATTTTGAATAAATTCTGAAATGCAGTTAGGTGCGTTGTTTCAGGGTTTTTCAGAGTTTTCACGTATGATTTTGGCTTGAGGAATAGAAAATAATTTATGCATACAATAACGCCAGAATTCGATTCCAACGAGTTTATAGGATATGCCGTAAAATAGCGCCACCATGCGTTTCGGGAGCCGAACTAATTTATCGATTAACGAAGGTGGCGGCAAATTTGAAAAGTAGAATATAGGTTTCAAAATTCAAATTGAACTATATCATTATGCTATGTATTTCTCCAAGATGGTTTTACTTCAATGTTTTGTCATTGCTTAGATATAAATAAAAACGATGAGTTATTTCTTCAATGTGTCGAAACTTTTATTTGTTTATTATATTCTCCTTATAATCAATTCGCGATTTTGGTATCCGAGGACTATTTTATACATCAAACCTCAAGAAATGTCTGCCATCGAAGTGAAGTTTTACTTCACTGCACTGAAACAAATCTGGACAAGGTTTAGGATCATGAGTGATCCGGAAATGTCCAACAATGTCGATTCTTAGAGTGACTGTATAAAAACTTTTAACATTTAAGTTTTATCACCTCACATTTAAAATTTAAGAGCTGATAAGATTCTGTAATAAAAATCCTCAAGATTTAGGAATATTTGATACGGAACAAATCATTTTGACGTTGGCAACTTGGCAAGTTCTAACCTATCTATTATTGTTTTTGTTTGTATTTTCATTAATTTTATTTAAATATTATTTGTGTCATGGACGATGCTCTATTAATTCAACAAATTGAAGAATTCATACATACGCCAAATTTAAAGAATCTTGTCGTCCTCTCTTCAAACAATTGAAATTAATGACTCTTCCTTCACTATTCATTTGGAACACTCTAATTGAAATACACAAACAAATTCCCATGCTGACCACCCAGTCAGACATCCATCACCACAACACCAGAGGAGCAAATTGGATCAGAGTTCCCAGACATCGACTCACTAAATCTAAGAACAACTCACTGAATTACAACCTGTATAATATTCTCCCTACAGATATAAAAAAAATGAACATGTTCAACTTCAGAAAACTAGTCAAAATATGTCTGACTGAAAACCCTTTCTATTCCCTTCAGGAATTTACAACCTATATGAATAGCAACGGGTGCGGAGATACTCACGGAATGACATAATTATCAATCAACATGCATTATTGTCACCTTAAAATGGACCCTACATACATAATATAGTGTTTACCTTTAATTCTACTATTCTCATGTTCAGTATTTTTATGTTATGTCTGATTTTTTCATTCATGTATATACTATAAGAATTATGATGTGTCTACTATTTTAACTTTACTTTTTGAAAAATGACTGTATTTACCTTTTTATCTATACATATTTTTATTTTATCTCATATATAACATTTAAATTTTAGCTTTCTATCATTGGACTTGTCATAAATGTATCGAGTATACATAACATGATGAATAAATCTATTCTATTCTATTCTATTCTATTCTATTCTATTCTATTCTATTCTATTCTATTCTATTCTATTCTATTCTATTCTATTCTATTCTATTCTATTCTATTCTATTCTATTCTATTCTATTCTATTCTATTCTATTCTATTCTATTCTATTCTATTCTATTCTATTCTATTCTATTCTATTCTATTCTATTCTATTCTATTCTATTCTATTCTATTCTATTCTATTCTATTCTATTCTATTCTATTCTATTCTATTCTATTCTATTCTATTCTATTCTATTCTATTCTATTCTATTCTATTCTATTCTATTCTATTCTATTCTATTCTATTCTATTCTATTCTATTCTATTCTATTCTATTCTATTCTATTCTATTCTATTCTATTCTATTCTATTCTATTCTATTCTATTCTATTCTATTCTATTCTATTCTATTCTATTCTATTCTATTCTATTCTATTCTATTCTATTCTATTCTATTCTATTCTATTCTATTCTATTCTATTCTATTCTATTCTATTCTATTCTATTCTATTCTATTCTATTCTATTCTATTCTATTCTATTCTATTCTATTCTATTCTATTCTATTCTATTCTATTCTATTCTATTCTATTCTATTCTATTCTATTCTATTCTATTCTATTCTATTCTATTCTATTCTATTCTATTCTATTCTATTCTATTCTATTCTATTCTATTCTATTCTATTCTATTCTATTCTATTCTATTCTATTCTATTCTATTCTATTCTATTCTATTCTATTCTATTCTATTCTATTCTATTCTATTCTATTCTATTCTATTCTATTCTATTCTATTCTATTCTATTCTATTCTATTCTATTCTATTCTATTCTATTCTATTCTATTCTATTCTATTCTATTCTATTCTATTCTATTCTATTCTATTCTATTCTATTCTATTCTATTCTATTCTATTCTATTCTATTCTATTCTATTCTATTCTATTCTATTCTATTCTATTCTATTCTATTCTATTCTATTCTATTCTATTCTATTCTATTCTATTCTATTCTATTCTATTCTATTCTATTCTATTCTATTCTATTCTATTCTATTCTATTCTATTCTATTCTATTCTATTCTATTCTATTCTATTCTATTCTATTCTATTCTATTCTATTCTATTCTATTCTATTCTATTCTATTCTATTCTATTCTATTCTATTCTATTCTATTCTATTCTATTCTATTCTATTCTATTCTATTCTATTCTATTCTATTCTATTCTATTCTATTCTATTCTATTCTATTCTATTCTATTCTATTCTATTCTATTCTATTCTATTCTATTCTATTCTATTCTATTCTATTCTATTCTATTCTATTCTATTCTATTCTATTCTATTCTATTCTATTCTATTCTATTCTATTCTATTCTATTCTATTCTATTCTATTCTATTCTATTCTATTCTATTCTATTCTATTCTATTCTATTCTATTCTATTCTATTCTATTCTATTCTATTCTATTCTATTCTATTCTATTCTATTCTATTCTATTCTATTCTATTCTATTCTATTCTATTCTATTCTATTCTATTCTATTCTATTCTATTCTATTCTATTCTATTCTATTCTATTCTATTCTATTCTATTCTATTCTATTCTATTCTATTCTATTCTATTCTATTCTATTCTATTCTATTCTATTCTATTCTATTCTATTCTATTCTATTCTATTCTATTCTATTCTATTCTATTCTATTCTATTCTATTCTATTCTATTCTATTCTATTCTATTCTATTCTATTCTATTCTATTCTATTCTATTCTATTCTATTCTATTCTATTCTATTCTATTCTATTCTATTCTATTCTATTCTATTCTATTCTATTCTATTCTATTCTATTCTATTCTATTCTATTCTATTCTATTCTATTCTATTCTATTCTATTCTATTCTATTCTATTCTATTCTATTCTATTCTATTCTATTCTATTCTATTCTATTCTATTCTATTCTATTCTATTCTATTCTATTCTATTCTATTCTATTCTATTCTATTCTATTCTATTCTATTCTATTCTATTCTATTCTATTCTATTCTATTCTATTCTATTCTATTCTATTCTATTCTATTCTATTCTATTCTATTCTATTCTATTCTATTCTATTCTATTCTATTCTATTCTATTCTATTCTATTCTATTCTATTCTATTCTATTCTATTCTATTCTATTCTATTCTATTCTATTCTATTCTATTCTATTCTATTCTATTCTATTCTATTCTATTCTATTCTATTCTATTCTATTCTATTCTATTCTATTCTATTCTATTCTATTCTATTCTATTCTATTCTATTCTATTCTATTCTATTCTATTCTATTCTATTCTATTCTATTCTATTCTATTCTATTCTATTCTATTCTATTCTATTCTATTCTATTCTATTCTATTCTATTCTATTCTATTCTATTCTATTCTATTCTATTCTATTCTATTCTATTCTATTCTATTCTATTCTATTCTATTCTATTCTATTCTATTCTATTCTATTCTATTCTATTCTATTCTATTCTATTCTATTCTATTCTATTCTATTCTATTCTATTCTATTCTATTCTATTCTATTCTATTCTATTCTATTCTATTCTATTCTATTCTATTCTATTCTATTCTATTCTATTCTATTCTATTCTATTCTATTCTATTCTATTCTATTCTATTCTATTCTATTCTATTCTATTCTATTCTATTCTATTCTATTCTATTCTATTCTATTCTATTCTATTCTATTCTATTCTATTCTATTCTATTCTATTCTATTCTATTCTATTCTATTCTATTCTATTCTATTCTATTCTATTCTATTCTATTCTATTCTATTCTATTCTATTCTATTCTATTCTATTCTATTCTATTCTATTCTATTCTATTCTATTCTATTCTATTCTATTCTATTCTATTCTATTCTATTCTATTCTATTCTATTCTATTCTATTCTATTCTATTCTATTCTATTCTATTCTATTCTATTCTATTCTATTCTATTCTATTCTATTCTATTCTATTCTATTCTATTCTATTCTATTCTATTCTATTCTATTCTATTCTATTCTATTCTATTCTATTCTATTCTATTCTATTCTATTCTATTCTATTCTATTCTATTCTATTCTATTCTATTCTATTCATCATAAACAAAGTATAGTTATTCTAAAATAAAGTCGCCTGGAAAACTGTCTCGAAAACAATTGGCCAAATGTATCTTAGAAAACTAAAGGTAGAAATGGAAAATTGAATTACGGAATATATTTTCATCATGATTTGATCGGAAGTCGGAATTTCGACTTAAAAGTCCGGATTCCGAGATAAAAGTCGAAATCTTAATTGATCAATAAACAAATAATACGTGGCCCTTCTACGCTTCCGTAACCCTATCATTTATTCCTCTCTAATTTTGTCTGTCTATATTTCGAAGCCCGGTCCATAGTGGAACAGACAGCAGTCATGCAAAAATGCAGATTTGCCATTATATACCGTTTCTGCTTTCAGGATCCGTCCTCAGACACCACGGGAGATCATCGATATGTGCCACGTCTGCACCACTGTAACACCAGGCGAACCTCAAGTCACTCTAGGAAATGACAAGTCGTTCACTTATAATTATGTGTTCGACATGGAATCAGAACAAGTGGAAATTCACGAGAAATGTGTCGCATCTTTGGTCGAATCATCCCTCGACGGGTGAGAAAATCCAAAACGTTATCAAAGTGGCATGTATCATTAAATACTTATACAGGGTGATATTCTGAAAAGGACCCCGAAAGATTCCCGAAACATGCCGAGTTTTATCAAAAGGGTGAAATTAATGTATTGTTAAGATGAGTATCACTCACCCACTCTCTCTTCAACAAAACCAGGTGATTTCATCAAGAACTAAGTATGTAATTTTCTGAAATCATCAAATAACAGTACAGCAGTGATGAAAGTCGGTAACACATGAGATGGGTCAACTACAGTTAAAAATTATAAAAGATACCCAAAGTGATTATTCCACCTCTAGTGATATTTTTCCAGGAATCAGTATATATATTTGTTGAATATGTTGAAAATAATTCATTCCTCAGTTTATATTTTGCTACAATTTCAACATCTTCATTAAATTTTTCAGGTCCTTGAGTGTTTGATCAAATCAATGTTTTTCTCGAAGAAAAGGCTATTGCTTTTTATTATCGAATAACGATTCGGTCTGAAGATTTGTTTCACATAAAAATGGTTAACTCTATTGTAGGGAGATATTTTAATTCACACGGTTCTCATTCATCTGAACGCAAAAATTAATGAATTCAACCCCTATGAATTAAAAATTGATATTAACTGTTGCATGTTTCATTACTCTCATTTTCGGAGAGGGTGACCCCTTTTTCAAAAATCACCCTGTACATTACATGAAGTCTCAGTGTGATCTGCGATATATCTTCTGATACTTGAGATATTTCTGTGATTACTTGAGGGTACACAATACACTCAATTTTCTACAATAAATAAAAAAATAAATAATAGCCACCATTTTTTCATCACTCAGGAATTATTTTTCAGATAAATTATTCTCATCAAAGTTATTAGGTCTTCAGTATTTTATTCGTGCTTTCTATAATGGCAGTTGAAATCTTTCAAATAATACATTCCATTTTCAAAATACACCAAATTTTCTTTATGATGCGAGTATCAAGTGAATCTAGAATGAACTTAGGTATCATACTCTCCATAACCAATGTACCTATGTATGGACAAAAATAAAAACGACCAATCAATGGCTTAGTACTTTTAACCTCCCCCCCCCCCGGACCTACAAAACAAATAACCTGGATACCGGATCTAGCGTAAGCAATGAAAGATCTATGGCTATTTCCATTGGTAAAACTGGTGCGCACTCAGTGTATATATATCCAACTTTTTGACGTGTATTGAAGAGAAAAACACATACACTGAGGGTGCACCAGTTTCATCTCTAGTTTCATCAATATGGGAATCACTATCAGTACCCAACAGACTCACTGTATATATTTCTCTCTTCAATGCATGTCAAAAAGAAGAATAAATATGCACTGAGTGGTATTCGCTAGGATCCTGGATAGTAGACGATTCCACTTCCTTTCTATTTTCTCATTTCATTCCAAGAAAAAACTGTAAGTGATGAAGTCATTTCATATTAGGAGTAAGCCATTGTAGACATATATTTTTCTCATGTCGCATATTATAAATTGCAAAATGGTATGTCCGCACGCTAAATCTGAATAATTTGTCTCTGTTGAACGCAGTTTTTTGCTTGAACGTCATCAGAATGGTGAAGAGGCCAGAACAAGTATTTGGATTTTTTCTGGACTCAAAATGTATCGAACAGAAAAATAAATAATACCTTTGTAATAACTTTTAATGAGATTAAAGGAAAAATAGGAATCCCAATATTGAAAACCTGTGATGTGACAGCTCTGATGTATACCTATATTAGAGCGTATAAAGGTATATTTCTATTAGATTCCGAGATATGAAGTGTCAATATCGTGTTATCATTCTGTAAACATAATATATCAGACAATTTACCTATGTCGAATTCAGCCGTATCATCCATATTCATATTAACAGCTGCATTTCAGCTGAATCATATGTATTGTGAAAGGCTATCAGCCCATCAAAATCAACGGATTTTTATGGATGAGAAAATAGTGCACAATACGAAAAAGAGAAACAATGGATTCATGACACAAAATACCTATTTAGATTCTGCTATTCGAAGTGGTTTGCAAATTGCTCAGCATTCCTATAAAGATTTTCCTTATTTCTTTGTTGAAAACAATAAAACTGAATTATCTCGAAATTTCAAAAAAATGGATATTATGGTTCATTCACTCTTCAAAGGAATTAGTCGTGTCAACCCTTATATAAAGGCCTACCTTTTTCGAGTACCTAACGCCTTAGCCTGTATTTTGTACGAGTGTAACGGTAATTTTTTCTGAAAAAAATAATATTATCCAGGTAAATGCATCTTAAGAACAAAAGTCTATAATTCAGAGTATTCAGACCCTTTCGTAAATGTACTGGGTCTCACAAAATCGCAATATATTATAGCTATTCGCGAATTGCCTTTGCTGTACAGAGTGTTTGGAAACTACAGTGCCAAATTTAAACGGAATATTCCCTCGAAATTGGACTTTCCTGATATCTTCTTTCTCAAATGTGGCTTATTGCAGAGATACGTAGGTACGTGTGTTCATTATGAAGTATTAAAAGTACCTTCTATTCATAACATCCACATTTTCAAAATGTTCAATTAAAATCAAAAAGTGCTTGATTTTGACTCTTCTTGCATGCCGCCAGAAGGGTATTATGCTCCCTTTTTCTCCTATTTTTTACATACCTCATTCAATTTTGAGTAATGATCAAAAAATTGTTCGGAGATGAAGCGAATTTGCAACAATGTTATAAAGGACATTTGAACCAAAACGTATTAAGAAAAAGTCCCATTTATTTTTTGAGGGCAATCTTCCTATACAAACCGACTAAGTTCTCTATTTTTGTGTTATTTCTACAGATACTTGCATGGCTGATTTCAAAATGCAAGATTATTAACCTCAGCGCTTAAGCCACATGGCAGTTGAGATCTATTCAGAGAAGAGCTATTCGTCTGGTTTACAATTCTGAACTAAAGAAAAACATTTTTAATTTCGGAACTTAGATTAGAGTGCCTGTAACATGAATTTCTAGTGATAATAAAATTATATTGAAATGAAAGAGTCCCAGCCGAGGTCCAGGGTCCAGCTAACCAGATGACGAGTGATGACGTTGGAAATTCGTCATTATTCGTCATATTGATGTCAAAAAGCTGTCATTTTTGTGACGTCAGATCATCAATCACATCATGATCAATAATTCTTTGTTATAAAATGTATTACTTCATGAATGGATTTGATTTTATGGGTACCTGATATTTTAACGAATTTTCAAACAGATTTCCTTGAGAAAAAAAAAACAAGTACGAATATAATATTATTGAATGACATTTTTTCACTGGCCTCGGAATTGCACAGATGCTATGTATCAGCCTGTGAATGTATACTTATTTATTTTGTGATGTTGTATTTCACCCTAATTGCATGTATTTAACCAATCATCATGTGTACATTGATTTCGGTTCGATTCCCGCGGATGGCTTAGGTGTTACGTTAGTCTGATTGAATTATACTAATAATCTTAAAAGTAAAAGTAATGTAGTATGAGAAATGGAATGAGAGTGCATGCCCGAATAACCCTGGCATAGCGACTATCCCGAGGACTATCCATGCACTGCGAAAAAAAAAGATTTCTTATAGGTTTTTTCGTTTTTTTTTATTTCATTGATACAAATACCAAAAAAATATTTCGGTTTTGTTCAATCCTGCTTGTCCCGTACATACTCGAACCAAACGAGTACTGTGCTTGTCGAATGAAAAATATTAATTAAACCTGAACGCCATTAGCTGAATAGTAGGTCATTTGGTAGTTTCACCTGGAAAGTTTTCCGAGAGTTTTGAAAATTGGTGATAATATAGATTTCGATGTGCTCTTTCCGAATTTCAACTTTGCCACTTCGTATTTTTGCTGCTTGAGCCGCCATATTGGAAAAATGGCGCCTAATAGCACTTTTTTCTCGATATCTTGTTTCCGACGCATTTTACGATTCAAACATCTACAGGGTGCCCGTTTTTTGAACTTAACCATGGGGATCTCAGATTAGAGATACGAGGTCGGTTAAATTGGGTCAAAGTTGCGCATTTTTATGCTGAACAATTATGTAAAAGAAAATTTTATGTATCATATTTAGGTCTTGAATTAATGAAAAAAAACTGGAATTTGTAATTTTCGTTTTTATTTTTTTAAGCGAAAACCATAAGTAGGTAGTGGGAGTTTCTAACAAGGAACCTAAATCTGTCATCGTATTTTCCAAGGCTTTCTTGATGTCAGAGATACAACAGTCGACTTTGTCTTTTCTTATGGTCGCCATATTGAATTATTTCATTTTGGAAAAGTCTGTCACTTTCTGAATACAATGATGTGACACGAGATATGTTTGAATCTTACATGCTATTCAAAATTGAGAAAAAATCGTTTTCACGAAGAGTGCTTTGAAAATAAAGCCAGCAATTTTGTTAAAAACGTTCACATTTCTGTCAAGCTTACCTTCTTTAAAACTAAGGTTTCAAGATAGAAACGAAATTGTCAGGAAAGCTAGCAGTTTTTTCTCCGCAAAATGAAACAGAATTATTAAATACATCACAAAGTTATAAAAAATGCTCGAATACTCCACCATTCTCTTCAAGACACAATTTCACTCGTTCTTCGTTCCAGCTCAGCAATATCATCGATGGGTACAATTTTAAGAAATCTTTCTTCAGTCTCCATAAACAATAATCCAGTATTATTTGTTCTAAAATCTGATTCTTGGGATTGTACCCATCGATTGAGCTATTCAGAACTTGAAGTGAAGAGTAAAAATGTGTTTAGAAGTGAATGGTGGAATATTCGAGCATCTTTAATAACTGTTTTGTTTTGCGAAGAAAAAACTTTTGTAAGTTAAATGTCGTTCGTAATTTAAAATAACCTTGGTTTTAATATAAGTTTAATTAAACTATCATAGTAATCAGAAAAAAACAGGCATTTCAAAAATGTAAAAATCCAATATGGCGATCATAAGAAAAAACCAAAGTTGAGTATTGTATCTCTGACATCCAGAACGCAATGGAAAATACGATAAAAGATTTAGATTCCTTGTGAAGAAGTGCCTGTGGAACATCCTAGTTAAAAACGTCTAGTTTGCTTCGTTATCGATTGAAAATATAAAAACGAAAACTAAGTACAAATTTCCGTTTTTTTTTCAATATTTCAAAAACGAAAAATGATACATGAAATTTTCTGTCACATAATTGTTCAGCATTAACTTGCGAAACTTGCCCCAATTTAACCGAAGTCGTAACTCTTATAATAACTGAGATTCCCATGGTTGAGCTCGAAAAACGGGCACCCTGTATATACAAAATTGAATCCAAAGAAATTTACTACAATGTATGTATCCACAATTTTTTTTTATAAAATCAATAGTTTTGACGTCATAGCGGCGCAAAATATATTTCAATATGCGTTTTGGCGGAGGAAATCGTTTCCACAACACCTTGGTGCCTAATAGCAGTTTTTTTACGATATCTCCTTTGCGACTTATTTCACGATGAAAACATTCCTATTAAAAATCAAACCAGAGAAAATAAACTACAATTTATGTTTCAACAATTTGGAGGTAGAGTAAGCGGCGCCCTGTAGACCTAATCCACATGTAATGCCAAATTTCGGAATTTAGCTCAATCTTCTTCGTTTTGTTGTTCCTGATGGACCAAGCACCAAGCGTTGCGAGTTCAGTATCGATCGAGACGTCACAGACTAAAATTTCATCTTTGTTTCCTATCCCATCAAACGCCTGCTCAGAAATAGTCTCCGTGTCTTTCTCTACATCGCTATCATGTAATGGAACTTACGAATTATCACAAACACCGCTCAAAGTTGTGTGGAAATCAAGGATCGAAACGAGTTATTCCGCTAAAAGTACTGGTTGGGAATTTTGGAACTGGACCATAGACTCCATCAGGGTTTTGAATGTGTTTTTTCAATCTCGAGGAGCTGTTTAACTTTCCTTGGCGATATAATGTGTTTTTAGTACCTAAATATATCACTACTCCATTGAGAGCGAGACCTATACAGGGTGAGTCAGTTTTTGTAGCAGGACTTCAATAGTTTAAAGAAGACGGTTTTTCGAGATGAAAATCTCAGTTATTATGAGATATACGAGGTCGGTTAAATTGGGGAAAAGTTGCACATTTTCCTGCTGAACAATTATATGAAACAATATTCGATGTTTAATTTTTTTTTACTTCGGACACGGAGATTTTTCACAATATCTCCTACGATAAAAAAATCTATATACAAAAATAAAGTAGAGAAAATTCAAAAAACCAATATTTTTGGCGTTGGCCTTGAGGACTGAGAGTAAGGGGTGCCCTGTAGGCCTAATCCATCCCAATTTCTAAATTAAGCGCAATCTTCTTCGCTTTGTTGTTCCTGATGGACTAGTTCGGTATCGATTGAGACGTCACAGACCGAAATTCCATCCGCATTATCTTCAATGGGATAATCAGATTCATTATAATAGTCCTCTTCGTTTTCGATTCCATCAAACGCCTGCTCAGAAATAGTCTCCGTGTCTTCCTGTCTTCCTTTCCATCGCTATCATGTGATGGAACTTTCGAGTTATCACAAACACCACTACAATTCTTGCATATGACGGAGCATAATCCAGCTTTTCTGCATCTGCAGGCTTTCTGACTTCCTTTTTTCCATGTACAGGATGGCTGGAATTCGAGCCTCATCATTGGGTTATCTTTTACGGTTTACGAGATGTAAACCGTAAAAGATACAATTGGCAAAGTTGTGCAATTTGATGCCTAACAAAATGCCGTTCTGAAACTTGGACAATTCCGGATACTTTCGAAGATATCCGAAAAAAATCGAATTTTCATAAAACCGTTTTTATTTCTTTCTGTCGTTATTTGAAAAAAATAATTGATATAAATAGCACTTCATCGTGGCCACTACTTCTTCCCTACAAGATAGCGTTTTCGAATTTAAAATCCGACGTTTCGTCTTCCACAAACCATCATCAACTCATTTTTTTAAATACGGACCTGGATTTTCTATTTTATTTTTTGTTATCTTTGGATAGTCCAAAAACTATGAGCAATCACAAATTTTGATTTTCAAATGTTTTTATAATAATATATAATGCAATTACTAAAATTGCAAAAGGCGGCCTTGATTTTAGAGATGAAAAGTCACAACCACTCTTCGAAGTTTGACAGTTTGAAGTTTCGAAAAATTTACGGGATCGAAAATGGTGTTTTCCAATTAAGAAAAACGTGATATGGTCTGAATTGATCAAAGTGTTTGATAGAAACTCGCAAATGAAACTTTTTCAAATCAGTGGATTGGAAGGAGCCCCGATTGATATATTGAAAACGAACTGTTTATTTGAAGATATTTCACGGGACATAAATATCTTACACCAAAATTTAATGTTGGAAATAACAACCCTACGAGCTAGAGGAAGAATAATCCATCGCGTGAAGATGTATACAAAAATGTCTAGGGGGATCAATCGAGTATTTTCTTCAGAATTTCATTTCGTTTTTTTTACAATTTAGGCATACTTTTTATCAATTGACTAAGTATTATAGATATTATTTTGCCAGAAGTTCAGGTTCGTAATTCTTAGGCAGTGGAGGGGTGAGGGCGAGGGCCCGTGTTTAGGTGCTGATTACCGTTCCTAAGTTATATTACCGATGAATAATGTTTTAAAAATAGTTTCTTATCGAATAAAAAAATATAAAAACTGTTAATTTTTGTCATCGAAACATTTGAAAATCAAAATTTTTGATAGCTCATAGTTTTTGGGCTATGCAAAGGTAACAAAAAATCCAGGTCCGTATTAAAAAAAATAAGTTGATGATGGTTTCTAGAAGACGAAACGTCGAAAACGCTTGTATCGATCAATTTCTTCAAATGAAGCCAGAAAAAAATCAAAACGGTTTTATAAAATTTTGATTTTATTTCGGATATCTCCAAAAGTATTCGGAATTTTTCAAGTTTCATAACAGCATTTAGTTAGGCATCAAATTGCACAACTTTGCCATAATTTAACCGACCCTGTATCTCTTACAGTTTACGAGATCCCGATAAGACTCGAATTACAGCCACCCTGTACAATGTAGTTTTTGAAATCAAATTCAATATTGGGTCACTACCAGCAACAGAAGCAGCAGCATGACAACATTCATTCCGAACCTATAATCAGGTTGAGCAGTGATATGGGAATGAACAAAATGCAGAGCAATGGGGATGGAAATATAAAAATGGGCTAATTCCTGTTATGACACTCGAGCTCCAGAAACCTTCGAAATTAGGCATTACCAACCTGTGGACTAGGCCTACAGGGCGCCGCTTACTCTACCTCAGTCTTGATGGGTGGTGTGGAAATGAGTTATTCCACCAAAAAGCATATTGAAGTAGATATATTCTGCGGCGCTATAACGCCAAAACTATTTATTAAAAAAATATATGTTGATACATAAATTTTCTCTACTTTAATTTTGTATATAGATATTTTTATCGTGAAATGAGTCGAAAAAGAGATATTGTGAAAAAACTGCTATTAGGCGCCAAGTTGTTGTGGAAATGAGTTCCTTCACCAAAACGCGCTATAACGCCAAACCTATTGATTATAGTAAAAATGATATTGATACATGAATTGTAGTAAATTTTCTCTAGATTTTTGTGGGATCGTTAAGGCTGTGCAGCCTCTCGAGAACCTCGACCTATTAAATATTTTGTGCATAACCCTAAATCTACTCGAGGCCCGGGATTCCGAGGCTTCTTGCGAAGGTTATCAGTTTCCTAGGAGCTAGGTTCCTGATATCGGAGGGTTTTACCCATCTTTTTGAGGTGATACCTCAGTGTCCAGTGAGGAGTCCCGTTACCAGTTTCAAGTCTTTTTTGTCCAACTCGAGAAGCTGTTTAGCTTTCCTTGGCGAGAGGCTCACTAGCATTTTCGCTTGTCTTTGTTCTGGCACTTTATTCCAGTGAGATTTCATTTCATCCGCTTCCCAACGTCGAACCTCTTCTCTTGTGGGCCTTGGAGAGTCCACAGAATGGTTCTGGGCCGAGAAATTGTGTATTTGCCCCTTCTTTGGCAAGGCAGTCTGCTTCCTCGTTGCCTTCAACTCCCTTATGACCTGGCACCCACATCAAAGTGACCTGGTTGTTCGCTTCTCAGGGATCGTTTACAGTCCCAAGTCAGCTAAGACTCACAAGTGTATGACTTCAGAGCTTTTAGTGCTGCTTGGCTATCTGATAAAACATAGATTTTTGCCCTTCGAGTGTCCCTTTCGAGGCACTCCTAGGCACATATCTCTATAGCATGTACTTCTGCTTGAAATATGGTTGGGGTATTACCAAGGGGTTTTGAAAGCCCTGAAATTTGGCCCTGTATCTCCCACTCCAGCCCTTTCATCCATCTTGGATCCATCAGTATACCACACTAATGCATCCCTATCCAGTTGAGGTCCGTACTCTGTGCAAATTCGGTGGTTGTTTATGACCACTTCAAAGTACATTTCGAAGTCGTACCTAACTGGCATGATATCTGTCGGTTTGGACATGGATTCTAGGGAAATATTTTCCAAAATCTTCAAGTGTCCAATCCGATTTCTTGATTTGAGATTTATTGTCTGACTCAGCCTGAAGGCACTGATTGCTGCTTCTTTCATTACACACAGGTGCAATGGTGGAAGGTTCAGCAATACCTCTAAGGCTGCAGTGGTGCACGTGAATATCGCCCCTGTAATTCCCAGACAAGCTAGCCGCTGCACTTTCTGAAGCTTGACTTGTGCCGAAATTTGTTGCGTTTTTGGCCACCATATCAATGAAGCGTAGGTGACCATGGGTTTGATGATCGTTTGGTATGATCAATTGATCATTTTTGGTTTCAGACCCCATGTCTTGCCAAAGACTCTGCGGCATATTATCCAGCTTGCATACAGAGCAATACAAAAGAATGTGGTTGAGTTGGCAGTTTTCCATGTCAGTTTTTGGTCGATTATCACGCCCAAATATTCAACTTATTTGGAAAAAGTGAGCTGTATTCCATTCAGAGTTGGGGCTCCGAGTTCATACTTTCGCCTCTTGGTAAATGGAACCAGCACTGCTTTGCTGGGATTGGCATTGAGCCCTTCCTCTGCGCACCAGCTTCTGATTGTGTTTAGGGCTACTTGCATGTGTAAATTTCCTGTAGTTAATATGTATATAAATGTTTTCATCGTAAAATGAGTCTGAAAGGAGATATTGTGAAAAAACTGCTATAAGGCGCCATTTTTCCAATATGGTGGCTCGAGCGGCAAAGACACGAGGTGGCAAAATTGAAATTCGGAAAGAGCACATCTAAATCTATGAAATTACCAATTTTCAAAACTCCCGGAAAATTTTCCAGGTAACCCCTATTTTGAGAACCAAATGAGCAGGTAAACGTCAGTTGCTGACGTCGGCCTGGTGATTCGATGACGTATTTTTGTCGTCTTCTGGGGTAGTGTGAAGTTATAATTGAAGAATTGGTACTGAATTATCATCTCTTGGAGTGATATAGCATATCGTAAAACATTTGATCTGATGGAATTATATGTTATTTCGAGAGATCAAAACGACATGATTGTGTATGAATAGTTGAATGATGGATGGGTTATTAGAAATGACGAATGGCTGTAATCTATAGGTACAATGCCACTGTTCTTGCTTACGGACAGACTGGGTCGGGTAAGACCTACACCATGGGCTCGGGATTCGACGTGGAGGTGAGGGACGAGCAGAAGGGCATCATTCCGAGAGCCATTCACCAACTTTTCAATGGCATCCATACGAGAATCGACAAGGCGCAAGAATGCGGCACGCTGCCGCCGGAATTCAAAGTCACTGCGCAATTCATGGAGCTTTACAATGAGGAAGTCATCGACTTATTCAATCCCTCTTACAGTAAAGTGAGTAAATATATTATTCTATTATATCTAGTGTCATTTACAGGGGGTGGCCAATTGGTGACGAGGTATATATCCGAGGGGTTGACCACATGGGAATTCCGGTGTACAATTGATAGGAATTCCGAGGAAACACCGGGAATTCCTTTCTTTTTTTACGCCAAAAAATATACGAAATTTGTGTGTTTTAATGCTGAACACCTCAAGGAAATCTGATGAATTTCAACTAACAATGTTGAATAAATTATTATAACCACTCGAGTCTAATAAAATCGAAATTAGGTGCATCGATAAGTTCATTCCAGTCTTTTTTTTTAGAAGAAACAATTTCTGCTGACTCTGGGATTTTTTTGCTTCAGTATTTTTTGATGTGTACATTTTAAAATTATTTTGAATTGTACAGGATGTTCCAAAAAATTGTGGAATTACAAAAGTTATCTTGTTTCTTTTGTTACACACTATATTTTATTGCATTTTCAGATTCTGCCGGAAAAGCTGATTTTATTATCATACTTGGGGGGTCTAGCTGGAACGATTACAGAAATATAGGGTGAGAAAAATTGAGATTTTTCAACTGAATTTTGACCTTTTTTTCGCCATCAGGTATTGATATTCAAATGAAACAAATACAGGGTGGTTCGTAATTCTGAATTCTGAACCCCCATGTATGTGATTCAGTTAAATGTCATTAGATATTAGGTCAAAAGTTAGGATAGGGACATGTAAGCCGTTTGATTTAATGAATCTTGATTTTCCAAACCATTTATCTTCCCGCTAGACTCCAAGTGTGATAAAAATAGATGAAATAAGCTTTTCAGTAACGATATAAAAATTCACCTAAATATACATAGACTTCCATAAGAAACAATATAACTTTTATAGGCCACCATTCTTGGGACATCCTGTATATTTCAAATTACGTTCAAAATTTAGCCTTTATCAACGTACGAACTACTGAAATAAGAAAAACTTTGAAAATATTGCAGTTTCGCTTTAAATCTCTGTCGCGCTAGTCGTGAACCACCCTGTACGCAAAATTGAATCATTTTTTCGATAGATATGATGATTTACTTACACCATAGATTTTCTGAATTTTTTCTCAATAAAATTATGTTTTTCTTGGTGAAATCAGATCGAATCAGTTCATCCGTTCCGCGGTATTTTCCGATGATAATGTTATTGATACCATATATTTCACCGGATTTCCCCCGGAATTACCCGGAATTCCGAATATTATCTACATTTAGTTTTAAAATTCCATCGTTATTTGTTCAAATTGACAAATTTCTTCCGTAGGAAACCAGAGGAATTCCGGTTTATAGGAATTCCAGTGTACACATTTTCTCCTAGTGGTCAGTCAACCCCTCGTATATATCTGTTGCTATTGGATTCTGAAGTGAAAAAGCATAGACCCATATCTCAAAAGGATTTATGTTTTTTCAATGTAACACCCTGTATTGTTTCGCATCATTGATTCCTTCTCCGTTTTCCCGTTCCAACGATATATGCATGGGTCTACATTAAGTGTTTCAGAAGAAATCTAAAATTCGTGATAACTTCAACTAGGCAAACGCGATTATTCACCAAATCTTCATCGATTTCACCTCAACTACATTATTTTTATTTATACCACAGAAGTGATTTATACATAGTATACAGACTGAACGGGATCACTGCATACTAAAGAAGATAGCAAAGCCACACACGAATTTCAACTTGGGATGGGTCACATAATTTCAGGCTCATTTTAGGCTATTGCATTACCGTGTTCCGTGTTCCCAATTTTTATTGCTCTTCATTCTGATAGAAAAATCAGTGGCTCTGCTTGCTTCGGCCGAACCTAAGCCATTTTCGGAAAATATTTTTGTTATTTGATGTAGCCAAATTGGGTAATTTATTATCCTATCATTCAAAAACAACTTTTTTTCGATTCAATATAGTGATATTTGAGAACTATTTTTAGGCTAATTAATAACCTTGATTTTTTGTTCCACGCAATAAAGAGAAAACAGTATCATTGATGATGCAATTATTATTACAATTTTCTGAATATATCTCGTCGAATCAATAATACCTACCCACCAATAAGATTTAGTAAGTGGCCCATATTGAACATTTTCATGGACGTTGATGAGAAAAAAGTGTATTTGCTCGCTAGCCTCGAACATTTTTTCAAAAATAAATTTTTTCTGCTATGAAATTATTTCAAAATATGATTTTTTGACGATTCAACTTACGAGAAATAACCTAGGTTATACTGGTAAATTAGTTCATAGTGTCTAAGTAAGCAAATGAAATTAAAAACTCATGAATCGTGCAATGAATAATAATATACTACTTACTTTGGACTGATGTCGGGATGGACAAGAAATGGAATCTTGGCGAACATCGATTAATACCGTTTTTTATTTATAATGCGTGAAGCAAAAAAAAGTTAAGTTAATTAATTAGCTTTAAGGTAGATCTGAAATATCACTACATCGAAGAAGTTGTTTTTCAAAAATGACTGCTGAGTTTTTCAGGAGTTAGCAAAGCCACAGGTTTTTCTATGGAGAAAGGAAGCAAGAAAATGAGAATTGGATAATAAATCAACCTGAAATTGGCTCAAGGATGTGTCTTTATCGAATCACCCTATTTTTTTCTTTTTAAAAAATGGCGCTGCTGATAGTTCGGCCGCAGATAGGAAAGCCACACATTTTTCTATCGAAGAGAAGGGCAAAGGCAAAAAAACTTGATAGGTTAATAAAATGTTTTGACCTTTCACTACTCAAAATTTGTGTGTGATTTTGATAGCTTCTTTAGTATGACCACCGATATTTTTCATTCGTCAGTGCTCGCAGGGCCATCATGGCATTATAGGTTCCTTTTGCGAGCCCTTCTCATAAAGTATAGCACAAAATGTATTTTTTTAAGAGATACTCCAAGCTGAAGTCTTTCCGGAGAATTGAAATCTGGTGATTTCTATATTAGTCCTCCATTGGTGCTCGCAGTTCCACTCTGCATTACTCCGCATTACTACGTAAAAAAAATACTTTGAGGCTAATTAATTTTCTTGGCTATCATGCTGGACTCTTCTTCAATGTCAAGCTAGAGATCTGCCAGAATAACCTCTATCAACATTGTTTTTTTCATCGAAAGGTGAAATTTTGGAACTCATCACTTCCCAGAGAGGTTTCTTCAGATATCTATAACCTCCAGACTTTCAAGAAAAATTCCAGTACCTATTTCCTCTCCCAATATCCTTCGACTGGCTTGCACGATGTTCCTGCTCAAACATTATAGGTTTTCTCCTCGTGCAGTCAAAAGACAAAAAAAGTATGTTTTTGGCTTTTTTTTGATGAAAATTCTTAAAATCGTACAAAAGATACCTACGTTCTGAATGCACCACTTTGGTAGCTGTCTCCTATGATAGGTTTTTGTAAATTTTCATGTAGTAATAGAAACGTTCAAAATAGGTAACCAACGAGGCACCCAAGTCCAATACTTTCACTCCTAGCACTCAAGGTTGTGACGTATGACGAAACATTATTGTTGATCATATATAATTATGACATTTATTGAATAAAATCCGGAAGAGACACAAACGCAAAACATTCGAATCAAAAAGATAATAAACGTATTATTCCTTTATATTAATGAACTCTTAGTTAAGACAGACAGACATGTTTTTGTTGATTCTAGTATTTATTTATGTTCGAAGAGGAACTGCAGTGTTTATTTTGTTTCGGATTATTACCTACAGTTGATATGTTACTGCGTTGGAAGATACCTTGAATAAAACATGATTCAAATAATATAATCAGGTGCGTGCTTGATGAGGAAGGTAAACGATAAATGATCAAAAATTTATTATTCGAAGTATATAAGAACTTTCATAGTGGAGACACACGTCTGAATGTAGCAAAGAGAAAAGGAAGATTCGAATGATAAAGAATAAAAAGGTCAAGGAATTATGAAAACATTTTCCAATATGGCACTCAAGCCAACCGATTTGATGATACGAAAAAACCTGTGTTTCTCTTCCTATGTTGATCGATTTTTCACTGGTATAATTTCATTTATATTACTGCTGGAAGGAAGTTAATAACTTTATTTTTTCGCAGGATAAAGTGTACAAAATCCACGAAGATCCTTACGGTGGTATTCAAGTGAAAGGGGTAACATTCAAAACTGTCGTATCTGCTGAAGAAGCCCTTCAATGCCTGAGGTTAGGGGCATTGTCTCGAACGACTGCCAGCACCCAGATGAACACCCAATCCTCGCGATCCCACGCAATATTCACCCTGCACATCAAGCAACAACGACTAGTTCCTTCGGAAGATGAATCTGCCAATGAGTTCGAAACACTCAGTGCCAAATTTCACTTTGTAGATCTGGCCGGCTCCGAGAGACTGAAGAGAACTGGAGCGACGGGGGAGAGACAGAAAGAAGGGATCTCCATCAACTGTGGACTGTTAGCTTTAGGAAATGTTATTTCAGCTTTAGGAGATAAGACTAAGAAGGCATTGCACGTACCTTATAGAGATTCCAAGCTAACGAGGCTGTTGCAAGACAGTCTCGGTGGCAATAGTCAAACTGTGATGATCGCTTGCGTCAGTCCTAGTGATAGAGACTTTATGGAGACGTTGAATACTTTGAAGTATGCCAACAGGGCACGCAATATCAAGAATAAAATATTCGTTAATCAGGATAAGAGTTCGAAGACTATAGCACAGCTGAAACAGCAGATAGCCCAATTGCAGCTGGAACTTGTTGAGTACAAACAAGGGAAACGTATGGTAGGAGAAGATGGAACTGAAACGGTCAATGATATGTTTTACGAGAATAACATGCTACAAGGTGAAGTCAATAACTTACGTACAAGAGTGAAAGCGATGCAAGACACTATAGATGCACTTACGCTAAAAAACACGAATCTTTTAGCTGAAAAAGTTACAGGAGCTTGGATATCTGGCGCACCTGGCAGCGAACAAGACGTCACTTACATGGTTCAAGGCTATTTGAAAGAAATAGAGGAACTAAGAGCCAAGTTAATGGAATCGAATAACACTTGTGAGCAGCTAAGAAAACAACTAATACGCTCACACGAACTTCAGCACTTGTCGATGTTAGATTCTTCTATTGAAGAACACGCATCTCTGATAACAAAAGCTAAACTAGATCTCCAGAAAGAAAAAGAAGCTCTCAATCGAAGGTCGGTTGAAATGGAGAATGATACAGAAGGTGACACTGATAACGATACAGAAAGTGAGAGTGATGAGAAGGAACTAAACAACGAACTTAATAACGAGATCATCACCCTAACAAACGATATAGATATGAAACAAAAGCTAATCGATGAGTTAGAGCTATCACAGCGTAGAATGCAGACTATGAGACAACACTATGAGGATAAACTCCAGCAACTTCAAGTTAGGATTGAGGCTACTCAAGAGGAGAGGGATAAGATTCTGCATTCTTATAGTGCGCACCCAGAACCTTCCGATAAGGTCAAGAAAGTGAAAGATGAGTACACTAAGAAATTGTCTGACATGCAAAAAGAATTGAAGCGACTACAAGCTGCACAGAAGGAACATGCTAGACTAGTAAGAAGTCAAAGTCAGTATGAGAATCAGTTGAAGTCTTATAAGAATGAAGTGCTGGAGATGAAACGCACTAAAGTAAGGTTGATAAACAAAATGAAGGAAGAATCTCAAAAACACAAAGAATCTGAGCTGAGGAGAGTAAGAGAAATCGCTCAGCTTCGTAAAGAATCCAGAAAAAATGCAAGTGTAATCAAATCGATGCAGAATGAAAGAAAAATCAAGGACCAAGTTTTGAAACGTAAACAAGAAGAGGTATCAGTATTAAGAAAAAATCAAAGAGGAAGACTTAGTATCAAAGCTGCTGGTCGGGTTACCAAAAATTTTTCTGAAAAAGTTGCTAAGCTGAAGTGGTTAAAAGTAGAAAAGGCAATAAACAACATTACCTTGAGTAGAAAAGGTCTTGTGGAACAAGAGGTTAGGATGGAACATTTCCTTGAGAAACGTGAAATACTAGGTGAGCTTGAGCATTATTTTTTTTTAAACATAGTTATCTCTGATTTAATAAAATATTTGCTACCGCAGGTCCTTTCACTCGATTTTCAAGTATATCAGAATATCAGAATATAAGATAAGAGTGTGAAAGATTTGATCGGCTATGTGCACTAGTCAATTAAAAAAAAATGTATTATGTTAATTTCATTTTCTAAAAACGTAGTAGAGCACTTTTGACTGTTCTCTCAAAGTAGGAAGAAAAAGTGTGTACCATATGTATTTGTATAAAATCTGTTTATGGAACTCTTGCAATACCTTGTAATACCCGACTATGACTTGACTGCCACGATTTTAGAAAATACAATACAGACTTTTTTGAATTGTTTTTAATATAAGACTGAACTGAAAAGGTACCTATCTTGTATATTGTGAAAGTTTCTAAGCTTTCCTTCTGCATGAAATATTAGCCATTTGAAGATATACTCGAGGAAATCTTTCCGTAACCAAATAGTTTGATGATACAAGGTGTTTCTACCCATAATATATAATATAATCTATTGATGATTATTCTAAGACGAAACGTTGGGGTCGAAATAGTACTCAAATATTATTTTTCCATAACTACTAAAACAATTTCAGAAATAAATGATAACGAAAATGTCAAAATTCAATTTTTTGTCGAATATCTCGAAAATGAAAGATGAGCAATTTCTGCACATGGAAAGGTCTTATGTTGCGAAACTTTTTCCTTATTAAGCGAAATCTGTATCTCCTACCGTTACAAAGATACCCATGGTGTTCATTATTGTCTTGGCCACCCTGTATAAGCGATAATTCCTACATATCAGTAATAAAGGGTACTCCAAACTGGCATATTAGAAATATCCAGAGAACGAGAAGAAATATATTTTCTGAAATTTTGGGTACGGTTATTATTAATGATGTTTGGATATAGTCTTCGAAAATATTTTCACTTCTGCACTGATATCAGATCTAGTGTTAGTGAAATTTTAAACGAAACACCCTATACATTATTGGATTGTCGGATCCTACAGAATATTCTGAGCATATTTTTATGACAATTTATAAGTAAAAAACAGCATCATTATAAAATGTGATATTTTTCTGGCCAGTACCTACTATCAAAAAGCTACAATTGTTACAGGGGCTTTCATAAACATAGGTGTATTATAAATTTAAATGTATATTGAATTAATATTTCATAAATACACCCTCGTTCAATGTTCATGGAGTCTCTAGCTAAAATATCGAATAATTTTAATGACTGTATCGGAATAACAGTAAAACATTTTAAGTATAAAAACCATTCAATCATTTAGGTAAAGAACTAGAGGCTTTGGAAGAAAGGAGAATACAAGCTGTAGGAAAGTTTCAAGACACAACCCAGTTGGACAGTTACATTGAAGATATAAAGGAAAACATCAACTATGTGCAAGAAACTATTAGTGAGACTCAGCATAATGTGATGGAAATCGAAGAAACGCAAGATCCACATGAAGATACCGATTTGCAGCATATTGTTACGTCTCTCCAGGACGTAGATGAAGCGAAATATATCATTCAAAAGTTGTATAATATGACATTGAGCCAAAGCCATGCCGTTGCACAGCGAGATGCCAAACTTAAGGAAAACGAAGCTACATTGGCTGAGGTAACATAGTTGAGGAAATTAAGTGCAAGGTATATACTATTAGACATTATATTATTTCAGTTGCAACAAGAAAACAATGTCAAAGGGCAACTGCTAGATCATGTACTTCATAATGAAATACCTATATTTTCTAAAGAACTGATAACCAGTATTTCAAGTAATACCAACGACACTACTAGTTCTAACTCCTCTAGGTCATCTTCACCCGCTCCTCTAGATATGCAGTGAGTAATCAACAAATATATCGATCAACGTCAAAAGGTACCAATACCAGGAGACAATATGATTTTTTTTAGTTTATCTGTTTCCGAATCACATCAATCCCACACACATTCGAGTCGTTCAAAAATAAGAAGAAGAACTGCCCAACCATCGGAGATGTTGTTTGGTTTGAACCCACATCAGGAAATGAGTCATTCTCAAGAAGCATCAACTCTTCGATTAGACTATGGCCTGCATAGGGTTCCGAGTGTTCCTGGAACTCTTAAGTTAGTGACTTTTTGCATTACCGTAGACTTGCTAGTACTTCTTCAAATTCAAGTCGATTGTTCAAATATTTGTTTGTCGCTATCTAATGTAACTCTCGAAATTACAGGTTGAATTCATGATGTTCCATGAGATGAGGGTATCCTCTAGTGAAGACAGCAGTCCTGAAACTGAAGGCGTTTTCCGTTATGCCTGTGTGAATCGTTTTCATGTCATTACATTTGTTAATGGTACTAAAATGATGTTATTTATATTGTTTTTATTAAGTTTATTGTTATTATACTTATTTATTCCTACTTGACACTTAATTACCATTGGGAATCTGCTATATATTGCCAAATATTCACAAAAAGCCCATCTATTATCACATCACGAAAATGTCTTCCTTCATGATGATATAGTCCTTTGAAATGAGGCCTTTGTATACAACACTGAGCTGTATTCTATTTAACACAAGAGGATTACTGTGTATTTTTTATATTATTCAATTACATGAATGCATAAAGAATGAAGACTCTTGAAGGATGTCCAATGAATCATTCAATCAATAATATCTGAGTCTTGTTGATGAATCAGAATGACGAAGTGTTACTTAATGAAATATCTACACGGGTCTCAGAAAAAAACGTATATTTCTTAAAAAAAATTAATGTTCTCGTGTAACATGTCCAAGCATTCCAAGTATTTGAAATAAATGAATAATTATATACATTCGACTGATACGTTTTTTTATAAGGCTACCTAAGTCGATTTGGATGATAAAAATTGACAAAGATGAATAATATGTAACCATACAGCAGATTTTATTCAATTTTTCAACAAGAAAAACAAATAGTATTTGCGTGGTGGACCAGCCTTCAAATGTGGATATTTTATTTAAATAATAGATTCCCATAAACGAGATATGTAATTCAAGAATCTGTCTAGTGCAAATATAAACTAATTTTTTAATTTGTATAGAAAAATAAAATCCGTAATGCCAATCTTTATTTTGTAACTATATAATTGTATGTAATATTGAGATGCACTAATAAATATGTAGTACAGTTGTGAGAACCATCATCTCGAAAATTTAATCCCATATGGCCATTGCATTTGATAGACAATCAAGGGCATAACAAAAATGAGCAAAATAATTGCTCCGAACTCAATAAGATATGACGTTCTTGATATGATGTATGGCCCTATTATATATTATTTTCCAGGACTATATAAACATCCGAATATTTGGTGGATTGAAGAGACAGCAATATTTTGAATACCCTATAACATTCAAACAGGGTGTCCAGAGATAAAACCGATAAAGCTTATGGGGTTATAGGTACTGTTAATATGATTGCAAAATGCCATATACATGTCCAAAACCGCTTTGTTACTGATATACAGAGTGATTTGTGGATTTATACAAAAACTTCAATCCGCCATATTGATTACAGGGATCAGCCGATTGGGTTCGAATTTGGTGCATGAATTACATTGGAAAGCCTCAACAAGTAGCCTTCTGAACAGAATAAATATCAGAACCGGAATATTTTTCTTCTTCCATGTCAAGTTCTTGTAAGAATAACTCACCCTGTATAATGATTATCAAAAATCTGAGCTCAGATTCGGAATCTACGGAAAAAACCCTATAGGAAATAGTTGAAAAAGTTCATGGCATCATTTCTAATAAATTATTATTTAAATTTTTTTCCCTCAAGAAATTGATTGTTTGATGAGGTACCATCAGGAACTGGTTAATATAATGAATATTTCTGATACCAAGACAAAAATATTGTTATTCACTTCAATAAGTTTAAAAGAGGTAATGAATAGGGCATTCAAGAGTGTTTTTCAATCATATTCTTATGTCTAAATTTTTCAAATCTAGTATAAAAATAAATCCATGTGAGATTGTTCAAATATAATTTATATAAACTCATTTTTAGGTAATTTTAATGAGTGAAATTGGACCATTGGAACTTGTTACTGTCATAAGTATTCTATTTCTGGTATTTTATTCAGCCCAAAATCTTCATAAGTCATTGATTCCAAAGTAATACAATTGTACATAGATCATAAACTTTATTATAAAATGTAGAACATTATCAAAAAATTTCTTACATGAAAAGATCCATTTCAAATCACCAAAGAGAAAATGTCTGAATTATTTTCTTTTCAGAGAAAACTTCTAGTTCCTCTTCTTTTTTCCACTCTGGATTACTGGTGGTGCACTTTGAATAGAATACACTTTCTGAGAATATCTGTTCAAATAATATAATGCACACAGTGATATCAGAAGGCTGAAAAATTGAAATATCTAAAATTGAGTAACAAAATTGATGTGTGAACTTACCAAGATGTACCACAAACTCGGTGAATTGTGGCAGATGCAAACAAAGATATCAATAAACATAGGGACACTAAAACAAAACTCAAGTATGTTCATCACATATTACAAAATGTTATACATTCCACAGATAACATTACCTTCTGGAAAAAGTTTCACTTGGAAAGATTTTCCAAATAAACAAGTTTCTAGATTTCCTACGGCAGTGAGGAATAGTATAAATAGCAGTGATCCCAAATATCCTCCTAGGACAGTATGCAACTGAGAAGAACTGAACCAGGGTTTGAACATCTGCATCCCCGAAAATATCAGTACACAACTTATCGAGGATAGTATGAATGATGTGCCAGTAGTGACCGCTATAAAATAAAATACACTTTGTTCTTGATATACTTTGGATATTCAACTAACTTACCCATTTCACGAAATTTGGAAAATCTGAAATGAAAAGTAAAACCTCTATTCTTTGGTAAAACTATCTACTACCTCATATGAACAAATTAATCACCAATGTCAAACCCAAACCGTAGGGTTATGTTTATGTTTTTACTGTCATTTGCACAGAACTTAAACACAGAGGACTCATAGGAGAATGGAAGAGTGTATGGTCAAGTATGGTCTAAGGGAAGAAGGATTCGTTTTATGGCCCTGAAAAACAAGCATAGCTATTAAAATCCACCAATCAGTACTATTATTGTTGAGTTCCTAAATTCCCAACCAGTACTGTTCAGTACTGTAGATCGTTCTGAAATTACTGAATTATACTGGTGGTAGCTTACTAAACCTGAATTCGTTCCGAAATTGCTGACTCATCAGTAAATTCAGTAATATCGGAACCCGACTATTATTTGCGCCTGCGTCACAGACCACCTACCCTGCCCAAGGATATTAAACTGTAAAGGATTGCTCAATCCCTATGCTGGCAATGTAAACACGTTGAATGACGTCACTGATTCGACCTTGTTGTTCATTGGTCGAGAGGACGACCATCGGAAGTTATTATGTCGCCATTGAAACTTTTTTCGAAATTTCAAAATTGGAATGAATTTAGTAAATTTAAAATAAAATGGTACTTTATATAAGTGAATGAAGTAAGTACATGCAATACAAAATGCTGAATATATAAAATCTTACTTTTATAGGTGAATTAGTTGTTTTGTGTGCTGTAACTGAGGGAATGAGCACGGCATGAGCACAGGCCTGAGGGTGTAGATGATTTAAGAAAACCCAAAACAACAAATAATTTCCATGTGTTTTTCCAAAACCCACATCAATTAGAAGTGGAAGACTTCCTTTGTGTAATCCAAGTGATTCCAGTAGATTTGTTATATGTGATCAAGATTATGAGCAGGAATAACATGACAGGACCTACTATAAATGAACCCTGAAGGTATATTATTATAATACATGCTCTTGAGGAGTAATATTTTGTTATTGTTGTCTTTGTATTGTAGATTCACTAGTGAAGAGATGATTGGAACACAAATGTTCCACTGAGTAAGGTGTGACAGAAAATATTGAGAACATCATCCATATCCCAAAATGTCTCTGAACATGTTGCTCCATTTCAGAAAATGCATATTCTCTTCTGATCCTGAAATTATCACATCTTCATCCCATCATAATAAGTGATGACTGAACTCACTAAATTGAAGAAAGCGATTCAATAAAAATAAGGAATTGTGAAAAATGTCAAACAATCAACTCAGGTAGATATTCATACAAAAATCAAAATTGTTGGTGTATTATACTGTGGAAATCATATATTTTATAAAATCAAAATGTTTTATTTGTTCCATATACCTACTGTTCATATTATGATTTTATGATAGGTATATCTCAGTGCCCTGAACTTGAATGGACATCATCCTTTGATCTAAATAGGTAGTCTTTTATTTTTGAGGCATTATAGGTAGATCACTGTTTCTGGATGCACTCAGAAATAATATAGGTGAAAGATAACATAATTTGTTGGTTGAAAATGGTATGGTATGTAGTATACTTTGTGATTGATTAAAAAATATTGTATATCATTAAATAAAAACTGCTACTGATTGCAAAATGATATGCCTACCTTAATAGGGAATGATTTATTATTGATCTATACAGTTCATAATGGATAATAATACATTTATACTTGAAATGTACATGCACTACAAACTTCCGAGGACATATTCAATTTAATAATTGCTTCCATATCTACTTGCACTGGACAATATCCAGAAATATATTCTATATTCTGTCTATGTAATCTTTGATAGTACCCTAAAAAAACCAATGGATATTTAATAATAAACCCTCATTTCATCACTATTTTCTTACTGGTATGAAATATATGAATCATCTAGCAGATTTTCAATTGAATTTTGATTCTAGGCAGCAACATGTATTTTTGATACCTTTGGTTCCAAAATTCACTGTGTAAATGATTTCTGTGACTACTGTAGAATATAATTCACTTCAATAATTATTCGGCCACAAACCAAAAAGGTAAACTCCAGTAGGTACCACAACAGTCTTCAAAGAATGAAAAAACATATGTTTTCATCCAATTCCTATTCCTAAAATTTTGCGAATGGAACTAATAATGGCTATAAATTGATTGTCCAGATATTTCATGTTCTCATACTGACTTAAAAACTCATCAATTATTTATCTTTCGTGTATTTAAAAAATAACCTCCTGTGGAATAACAAAAATAAAGTGAGAAACTGAAACTAAAATCAATGACAAAGATGGATAGTCAACAGCCAATGAAATTACGAGCGGAGTCAGTGACGTCATACATCCGGAAGAAAAACTTGGTCGATCGAGCAATCCTCAGTTTAATATCCTTGAGTCGACTCAGCGTATTTATGAATGAAATAGTAAAATAGTATCGATTGACCTTGAAGAGGGAAAAATAACCATTGTGAATGAAATGGTTATGTGAGTTATGTGATTTAATTGGTCGTTGGGTCATCTGACTCTGTCTATGTCAAATTTCACAAAATGACATCTTTCGTGAAGTTTGGCTTACATGATGCCGTTATCTGCTGTTAACCAGGCGTCACCTCTTCGAATTTTGATTGGACTTTAGATAGCTTTCTGTCGCCCGAATTTATTCCTAGCCAATCACAAAACACTTCTCTAAAATCATGAATAATTATGAATTGAGCTTTTTACAATATTTTTTCAGAAATAATTAACTTATTTGGCAATTTCACTTTATTAGACCACAGATTAGAAAACCTTAGTGATTAGACTATACAGAGTGTCCCAAATTCGCGAGCAAACATGGGAAAATCGGTATGATACGGTTCGAGAAACAAGATTAGTATTAAATTAGGAAAAATTGTGTATTTATTTGCGGTATATGCGCAACAATGTGCCGCAAAGAAATAGTGATATTTTCGAAAAACCAAATTTTTTATTATTTATTGATTTCATTTCGATGGGTACGAAAGAAAAATATACTCTTTCAAAACTGTTTTTCATGCTCTATAAATTTGTTGAAATTCGTGTCATGACATTTCGTAATTATTTGGGCGCTGCCAACAATTTTCTCTCTTCAAACCGACCTGGATTTTCCTTTTCGATTTTTTATTCGGAAAAAAAGTTGATGGTGGCCCTCGAGAGACGAAATGTAATATTACAAATTCATCACTGCCAAGTTATACAGCTACACAGCTACAAGAAATTGTTTTCCTCTTTTTCGTATCTATTAGAATAAAGCAAATGATTATGAGAATGAAAAATGAAAAACAACATCTCGTTTTAATCTCAAAAACCAATAAACTTTTCAACTTTTTATTTAAGGAATATTGTTGCGCATATAAATACACAGCTTAACCCTATAGTTACCGAGTTTTCGATGTTGGCCCGCGAAAAAAAAAAGGACAACTGTGAAAAAGGACAGATGTGTTCATTAAATATCTATGGCAAATTTCCACTCCCACCCATGAGGTATTGCCTTGTCAAAGCTGATCTCTTTTTGAATGCGACCATAATCTAAATTGAAGCAGTCTCATTATACAATCTAAAATATCAAACACAGTTTTGAATTCAAATGACTGGTAGACTACGAGCAGAAAACAACTACTTTCCTGGTAAATACCACGCAGAATATTGAATTATATCTTCTCGTAGTGCAGCAACGATTTACACAGTGATCGCAAATCCCTGCACCAATGAGGGCCAATAAGCCCGAAACCAGTCTTTAGGTTGTTAAGCGTGCCTGTCTCGATGTGAATTTGTCACGTCTTAGGAAGAAAGAAACATTTGCGATCTGCATTCACAGTGTGAATCGTTGCATGGACTACGAGCAGACATAATTCAATGTTCTGCGTGGTATATGCCAGGAAAGTAGGTTTCTGCTCGTAGTCTATGAGACATTCAAATTCGAAGATTATTGTTTGATATTTTTAATTGGATAAGACTATTTTGCGTTATAATTTATAGTCGAATTCATGACTTTTTCATTTCACATTGGTAATTTGAATAAATTTGAGAACAACTTTGACATGGGAGCGTTACATTTTTTCTAGTGGGTCGTTCGCCAGTAGCCCTATCATTCCACATCAATATGGTATGGTCTATAGTTCTGACTAAGATGAGGCTCACAAGTTCGTGAACCCTTTCGCGCATCCGTTTGGGTTTGGTACCCGTTCGCGGACCAGTTTGCTCACAAGTTCGTGAACCCGTTCGTGCACCCGTTCGCTCGCCTGTCTGCGGACTCGTTCACGCACTCGTTCGCGTACTTGTTTGCACACTCGTTCGCGCACTCTTGTATATCATTGCAATTATGGATTCCAAGTAGAATTTCGAACAAATAATTATATATATGGTATCATATCACAAATATAAATAGTTTTGAAAATATAAACGCAAGTTTTATATCCACTGAATCTGAATCCGAGAATGCCTGTATAACAGCAGTACTCAAATAGATCAACCTGCTGACTCTATCATAATTCATTTTTAAATTTTAATGAAAACAGTAGCAAGTAATAAATCCACTTAATCTGAATCCGAGAATGCCTGTAAAAGCAGTACTCAAATAGATCAACCTGCTGACTCTATCATAATTCATTCTTAAATTTTAATGAAAACAGTGGCAAGTAATAAATCCACTTAATCTGAATCCGAGAACGCCTGTAACAGCAGTACTCAAATATATCAACCTGCTGACTCTATCATAATTCATTCTTAAATTCTAATGAAAACAGTGGCAAGTAATAAATCCACTTAATCTGAATCCGAGAATAATGCCTGTAACAGCAGTACTCAAATAGATCAACCTTATGACTCTATCATAATTCATTCTTAAATTTTAATGAAAACAGTGGCAAGTAATAAATCCACTGAATCTGAATCCGAGAATGCCTGTAACAGCAGTACTCAAATAGATCAACTTGCTGACTCTATCATAATTCATTCTTAAATTTCAATGAAAACAGTGGCAATAAGTAATAAATCCACTTAATCTGAATCCGAGAATGCCTGTAACAGCAGTACTCAAATAGATCAACCTGCTGACTCTATCATAATTCATTCTTAAATTTTAATGAAAACAGTGGCAAGTAATAAATCCACTTAATCTGAATCCGAGAATGCCTGTAACAGCAGTACTCGAATAGATCAACCTGCTGGACTCTATCATAATTCATTCTTAAATTTTAATGAAAACATCAGTGGCAAGTAATAAATCCACTCAATCTGAATCCGAGAATACCTGTAACAGCAGTACTCAAATAGATCAACCTGATGACTCTATCATAATTCATTCTTAAATTTTAATGAAAACAGTGGCAAGTAATAAATCCACTTAATCTGAATCCGAGAATGCCTGTAACAGCAGTACTCAAATAGATCAACCTGCTGACTCTATCATAATTATTCATTCTTAAATTTTAATGAAAACAGTGGCAAGTAATAAATCCACTTAATCTGAATCCGAGAATGCCTGTAACAGCAGTACTCAAATAGATCAACCTGCTGACTCTATCATAATTCATTCTTAAATTTTAATGAAAACATCAGTGGCAAGTAATAAATCCACTTAATCTGAATCAGAGAATGCCTGTAACAGCAGTACTCAAATAGTTCAACCTGCTGACTCTATCATAATTCATTCTTAAATTTTAATGAAAACAGTGGCAAGTAATAAATCCACTTAATCTGAATCCGAGAATGCCTGTAACAGCAGTACTCAAATAGATCAACCTGCTGACTCTATCATAATTCATTCTTATTTTAATGAAAACAGTGGCAAGTATAATAAATCCACTGAATCTGAATCCGAGAATGCCTGTAACAGCAGTACTCAAATAGATCAACTTGCTGACTCTATCATAATTCATTCTTAAATTTTTTAATGAAAACAGTGGCAATAAGTAATAAATCCACTTAATCTGAATCCGAGAATGCCTGTATAACAGCAGTACTCAAATAGATCAACCTGCTGACTCTATCATAATTCATTTTTAAATTTTAATGAAAACAGTAGCAAGTAATAAATCCACTTAATCTGAATCCGAGAATGCCTGTAAAAGCAGTACTCAAATAGATCAACCTGCTGACTCTATCATAATTCATTCTTAAATTTTAATGAAAACAGTGGCAAGTAATAAATCCACTTAATCTGAATCCGAGAACGCCTGTAACAGCAGTACTCAAATATATCAACCTGCTGACTCTATCATAATTCATTCTTAAATTCTAATGAAAACAGTGGCAAGTAATAAATCCACTTAATCTGAATCCGAGAATAATGCCTGTAACAGCAGTACTCAAATAGATCAACCTGCTGACTCTATCATAATTCATTCTTAAATTTTAATGAAAACAGTGGCAAGTAATAAATCCACTGAATCTGAATCCGAGAATGCCTGTAACAGCAGTACTCAAATAGATCAACTTGCTGACTCTATCATAATTCATTCTTAAATTTCAATGAAAACAGTGGCAATAAGTAATAAATCCACTTAATCTGAATCCGAGAATGCCTGTAACAGCAGTACTCAAATAGATCAACCTGCTGACTCTATCATAATTCATTCTTAAATTTTAATGAAAACAGTGGCAAGTAATAAATCCACTTAATCTGAATCCGAGAATGCCTGTAACAGCAGTACTCGAATAGATCAACCTGCTGGACTCTATCATAATTCATTCTTAAATTTTAATGAAAACATCAGTGGCAAGTAATAAATCCACTTAATCTGAATCCGAGAATACCTGTAACAGCAGTACTCAAATAGATCAACCTGATGACTCTATCATAATTCATTCTTAAATTTTAATGAAAACAGTGGCAAGTAATAAATCCACTTAATCTGAATCCGAGAATGCCTGTAACAGCAGTACTCAAATAGATCAACCTGCTGACTCTATCATAATTATTCATTCTTAAATTTTAATGAAAACAGTGGCAAGTAATAAATCCACTTAATCTGAATCCGAGAATGCCTGTAACAGCAGTACTCAAATAGATCAACCTGCTGACTCTATCATAATTCATTCTTAAATTTTAATGAAAACATCAGTGGCAAGTAATAAATCCACTTAATCTGAATCAGAGAATGCCTGTAACAGCAGTACTCAAATAGTTCAACCTGCTGACTCTATCATAATTCATTCTTAAATTTTAATGAAAACAGTGGCAAGTAATAAATCCACTTAATCTGAATCCGAGAATGCCTGTAACAGCAGTACTCAAATAGATCAACCTGCTGACTCTATCATAATTCATTCTTATTTTAATGAAAACAGTGGCAAGTAATAAATCCACTGAATCTGAATCCGAGAATGCCTGTAACAGCAGTACTCAAATAGATCAACCTGCTGACTCTATCATAATTCATTCTCAAATTTTAATGAAAACAGTGGCAAGTAATACATCCACTTAATCTGAATCCGAGAATGCATGTAACAGCAGTACTCAAATAGATCAACCTGCTGACTCTATCATAATTCATTCTTAAATTTTAATGAAAACAGTGGCAAGTAATAATAAATCCACTTAATCTGAATCCGAGAATGCCTGTAACAGCAGTACTCAAATAGATCAACCTGCTGACTCTATCATAATTCATTCTTAAATTTTAATGAAAACAGTGGCAAGTAATAAATCCACTTAATCTGAATCCGAGAATGCCTGTAACAGCAGTACTCAAATAGATCAACCTGCTGACTCTATCATAATTCATTCTTAAATTCTAATGAAAACAGTGGCAAGTAATAAATCCACTTAATCTGAATCCGAGAATGCCTGTTACAGCAGTACTCAAATAGATCAACCTGCTGACTCTATCATAATTCATTCTTAAATTTTAATGAAAACAGTGGCAAGTAATAAAATCCACTTAATCTGAATCCGAGAATGCCTGTAACAGCAGTACTCAAATCGATCAACCTGCTGACTCTATCATAATTCATTCTTAAATTTTGATGAAAACAGTGGCAAGTAATAAATCCACTTAATCTGAATCCGAGAATGCCTGTAACAGCAGTACTCAAATAGATCAACCTGCTGACTCTATCATAATTCATTCTTATTTTAATGAAAACAGTGGCAAGTAATAAATCCACTGAATCTGAATCCGAGAATGCCTGTAACAGCAGTACTCAAATAGATCAACCTGCTGACTCTATCATAATTCATTCTTAAATTTTAATGAAAACAGTGGCAAGTAATAAATCCACTTAATCTGAATCCGAGAATGCATGTAACAGCAGTACTCAAATAGATCAACCTGCTGACTCTGTCATAATTCATTCTTAAATTTTAATGAAAACAGTGGCAAGTAATAAATCCACTTAATCTGAATCCGAGAATGCCTGTAACAGCAGTACTCAAATAAATCAACCTGCTGACTCTATCATAATTCATTCTTATTTTAATGAAAACAGTGGCAAGTAATAAATCCACTGAATCTGAATCCGAGAATGCCTGTTACAGCAGTACTCAAATAGATCAACCTGCTGACTCTATCATAATTCATTCCCAAATTTTAATAAAAACAGTGGCAAGTAATACATCCACTTAATCTGAATCCGAGAATGCATGTAACAGCAGTACTCAAATAGATCAACCTGCTGACTCTATCATAATTCATTCTTAAATTTTAATGAAAACAGTGGCAAGTAATAATAAATCCACTTAATCTGAATCCGAGAATGCCTGTAACAGCAGTACTCAAATAGATCAACCTGCTGACTCTATCATAATTCATTCTTAAATTTTAATGAAAACAGTGGCAAGTAATAAATCCACTTAATCTGAATCCGAGAATGCCTGTAACAGCAGTACTCAAATCGATCAACCTGCTGACTCTATCATAATTCATTCTTAAATTTTAATGAAAACAGTGGCAAGTAATAAATCCACTTAATCTGAATCCGAGAATGCCTGTAACAGCAGTACTCAAATAGATCAACCTGCTGACTCTATCATAATTCATTCTTATTTTAATGAAAACAGTGGCAAGTAATAAATCCACTGAATCTGAATCCGAGAATGCCTGTAACAGCAGTACTCAAATAGATCAACCTGCTGACTCTATCATAATTCATTCTTAAATTTTAATGAAAACAGTGGCAAGTAATAAATTCACTTAATCTGAATCCGAGAATGCATGTAACAGCAGTACTCAAATAGATCAACCTGCTGACTCTATCATAATTCATTCTTAAATTTTAATGAAAACAGTGGCAAGTAATAAATCCACTTAATCTGAATCCGAGAATGCCTGTAACAGCAGTACTCAAATAAATCAACCTGCTGACTCTATCATAATTCATTCTTATTTTAATGAAAACAGTGGCAAGTAATAAATCCACTTAATCTGAATCCGAGAATGCCTGTAACAGCAGTACTCAAATAAATCAACCTGCTGACTCTATCATAATTCATTCTTATTTTAATGAAAACAGTGGCAAGTAATAAATCCACTGAATCTGAATCCGAGAATGCCTGTTACAGCAGTACTCAAATAGATCAACCTGCTGACTCTATCATAATTCATTCCCAAATTTTAATAAAAACAGTGGCAAGTAATACATCCACTTAATCTGAATCCGAGAATGCATGTAACAGCAGTACTCAAATAGATCAACCTGCTGACTCTATCATAATTCATTCTTAAATTTTAATGAAAACAGTGGCAAGTAATAATAAATCCACTTAATCTGAATCCGAGAATGCCTGCAACAGCAGTACTCAAACCCTAATAGCACAAATGTATTCCCAAAATATTCCGGAAATGTCCCCTTGCGACAATAGAAATGTTCCGGGAATGTCGCGTAAAGTCGCATTATATTCAGGGGACATTCCCGGTAAATCCGTTGTGGACAAATTGTACGCTCCAGGAATGTTCCATTGGAACATTCTCGGAACGTCATTGGGGAACATATTTGGGACAAATATATTTTTTGCTTACTTCATAGTAGGTACTAACTTTTCCAAGAAGTAAAACACGACGTTACTATTTGCAAATTTATTGATATATAATAATACTAATGATACAGATAATTCACTGAAATTGGCATGAACTGTGTTGACATAAAACAATTTTCAGCTAGCCCTGGTGTTTCTCAACTTCAATCATATTCAAACCTCTGGATTATCTCTGAATGTAGATGATATATTCTTCAAAGTTCACTGAAAAACAAGCACATATTTCAGGCTGAATTTAAGATTCAAAAATTGTAATACTCACTGTTCACAATAACTTGCTGTGGCTCCTCAAAGGTTGGAGGAAAGTTTATGTTCAACTGGATTCACTCTGCAACTTCGTTGCTTAAGGTACTCCATCTTCCACACATAGTTTTATCACAGATTTTCACAAAGGCTGGTTATTTTGCTCAATATTCCTCTGAGATTCAACTGAAAAACACATAAGAACAAAATAATATTTGAAACTTAGGACTTGCTTTCTAGGTACAACTCATAGAATTTGAGTCAATATCTGTTTAGCAGGAATTATAGGATAATACTTACAAGTTGAAGGCCACTCAGTCAGGTAAAAAGATTAGAATGCTTCACAACATCACAACAGGAACTTGTTCTTCTGCTTCAACAAGTAGGTTAATGGATCTGATCCACAAGAGTACCAGAACAGATTCAAAATATTTCCACCATGTTCAAAATTTACATCAGGAAAATCATTGCTGAAATAATATATCACATAAGTGAATTGGATGATTTCTTCAATATATACCTACTTTTATTTCCAGCCATACCCGGTTTTGGTTGAGTTAGGCTGGAATGAAGTTCATTAAACCATCATAATTATTATAAAAAATCTGAAGTGAACAATGGTAATATATCGAGCAAAATTCACAATACAAAAAGAATGTAAATAGTGAAGATCATAATCGCTTGTCAGTTGTCACTTTGTCAGTCACTATTCAACTATTGTAGAAGTTGGCCAGTTTCCTATTCTGAACGTAATCCTTTCAACTGACGTCACCGCGTTGCCATCTTAGTGTTTATGCAAATAATGATACATAAATGATATAAAATGATGATGAAAAAAAAGGCAATGATACTATGTTCGATTCGATATCAGCGGATTTTGTTTGAACAACTCATCAAAATGTTGAAATTTGAATTTCGTTAAAAAATTTCAAACTGTTTTCATGTAACGAAAATAATCGAATTGAGTCATAAACCCAGTATATGATTTCTATGCATAAACCCAATACAAAAATCTTCAATCGATTTATTGGGGAATAATCAACTTGACAATCTAGGACAAGAAAAATATGTTTCCGGAATGATTATGCGTGTATGTTCCGGGAGCATCCTCTGTGGAATGTTCCGTGCATATCCCATAGAAGGCCGGGACATTGCGACTTATATGGGACATTAATCGTACGTTCCGGGAACAATGTGTGCTATTAGGGAATAGATCAACCTGCTGACTCTATCATAATTCATTCTTAAATTCTAATGAAAACAGTGGCAAGTAATAAATCCACTTAATCTGAATCCGAGAATGCCTGTAACAGCAGAGTACTCGAATAGATCAACCTGCTGGACTCTATCATAATTCATTCTTAAATTTTAATGAAAACATCAGTGGCAAGTAATAATAAATCCACTTAATCTGAATCCGAGAATGCCTGTAACAGCAGTACTCAAATAGATCAACCTGCTGACTCTATCATAATTCATTCTTAAATTTTAATGAAAACAGTGGCAAGTAATAAATCCACTTAATCTGAATCCGAGAATGCCTGTAACAGCAGTACTAAAATAGATCAACCTGCTGACTCTATCATAATTATTAATTCTTAAATTTTAATGAAAACAGTGGCAGGTAATAAATCCACTTAATCTGAATCCGAGAATGCCTGTAACAGCAGTACTCAAATAGATCAACCTGCTGACTCTATCATAATTCATTCTTATTTTAATGAAAACAGTGGCAAGTATAATAAATCCACTGAATCTGAATCCGAGAATGCCTGTAACAGCAGTACTCAAATAGATCAACTTGCTGACTCTATCATAATTCATTCTTAAATTTTTTAATGAAAACAGTGGCAATAAGTAATAAATCCACTTAATCTGAATCCGAGAATGCCTGTAACAGCAGTACTCAAATAGATCAACCTGCTGACTCTATCATAATTCATTCTTAAATTTTAATGAAAACAGTGGCAAGTAATAAATCCACTTAATCTGAATCCGAGAATGCCTGTAACAGCAGTACTCGAATAGATCAACCTGCTGGACTCTATCATAATTAATTCTTAAATTTTAATGAAAACATCAGTGGCAAGTAATAAATCCACTTAATCTGAATCCGAGAATGCCTGTAACAGCAGTACTCAAATAGATCAACCTGCTGACTCTATCATAATTCATTCTTAAATTTTAATGAAAACAGTGGCAAGTAATAAATCCACTTAATCTGAATCCGAGAATGCCTGTAACAGCAGTACTCAAATAGATCAACCTGCTGACTCTATCATAATTATTCATTCTTAAATTTTAATGAAAACAGTGGCAAGTAATAAATCCACTTAATCTGAATCCGAGAATGCCTGTAACAGCAGTACTCAAATAGATCAACATGCTGACTCTATCATAATTCATTCTTAAATTTTAATGAAAACATCAGTGGCAAGTAATAAATCCACTGGCACTTAATCTGAATCCGAGAATGCCTGTAACAGCAGTACTCAAATAGTTCAACCTGCTGACTCTATCATAATTCATTCTTAAATTTTAATGAAAACAGTGGCAACTAATAAATCCACTTAATCTGAATCCGAGAATGCCTGTAACAGCAGTACTCAAATAGATCAACCTGCTGACTCTATCATAATTCATTCTTATTTTAATGAAAACAGTGGCAAGTAATAAATCCACTTAATCTGAATCCGAGAATGCCTGTAACAGCAGTACTCAAATAGATCAACCTGCAGGCTCTATCATAATTCATTCTTAAATTTTAATGAAAACAGTGGCAAGTAATAAATCCACTTAATCTGAATCCGAGAATGCCTGTAACAGCAGTACTCAAATAAATCAACCTGCTGACTCTATCATAATTCATTCTTATTTTAATGAAAACAGTGGCAAGTAATAAATCCACTGAATCTGAATCCGAGAATGCCTGTTACAGCAGTACTCAAATAGATCAACCTGCTGACTCTATCATAATTCATTCCCAAATTTTAATAAAAACAGTGGCAAGTAATACATCCACTTAATCTGAATCCGAGAATGCATGTAACAGCAGTACTCAAATAGATCAACCTGCTGACTCTATCATAATTCATTCTTAAATTTTAATGAAAACAGTGGCAAGTAATAATAAATCCACTTAATCTGAATCCGAGAATGCCTGTAACAGCAGTACTCAAATAGATCAACCTGCTGACTCTATCATAATTCATTCTTAAATTTTAATGAAAACAGTGGCAAGTAATAAATCCACTTAATCTGAATCCGAGAATGCCTGTAACAGCAGTACTCAAATAGATCAACCTGCTGACTCTATCATAATTCATTCTTAAATTCTAATGAAAACAGTGGCAAGTAATAAATCCACTTAATCTGAATCCGAGAATGCCTGTAACAGCAGAGTACTCGAATAGATCAACCTGCTGGACTCTATCATAATTCATTCTTAAATTTTAATGAAAACATCAGTGGCAAGTAATAATAAATCCACTTAATCTGAATCCGAGAATGCCTGTAACAGCAGTACTCAAATAGATCAACCTGCTGACTCTATCATAATTCATTCTTAAATTTTAATGAAAACAGTGGCAAGTAATAAATCCACTTAATCTGAATCCGAGAATGCCTGTAACAGCAGTACTCAAATAGTTCAACCTGCTGACTCTATCATAATTCATTCTTAAATTTTAATGAAAACATCAGTGGCAAGTAATAATAAATCCACTTAATCTGAATCCGAGAATGCCTGTAACAGCAGTACTCAAATAGATCAACCTGCTGACTCTATCATAATTCATTCTTAAATTTTAATGAAAACAGTGGCAAGTAATAAATCCACTTAATCTGAATCCGAGAATGCCTGTAACAGCAGTACTAAAATAGGTCAACCTGCTGACTCTATCATAATTATTAATTCTTAAATTTTAATGAAAACAGTGGCAGGTAATAAATCCACTTAATCTGAATCCGAGAATGCCTGTAACAGCAGTACTCAAATAGATCAACCTGCTGACTCTATCATAATTCATTCTTATTTTAATGAAAACAGTGGCAAGTATAATAAATCCACTGAATCTGAATCCGAGAATGCCTGTAACAGCAGTACTCAAATAGATCAACTTGCTGACTCTATCATAATTCATTCTTAAATTTTTTAATGAAAACAGTGGCAATAAGTAATAAATCCACTTAATCTGAATCCGAGAATGCCTGTAACAGCAGTACTCAAATAGATCAACCTGCTGACTCTATCATAATTCATTCTTATTTTAATGAAAACAGTGGCAAGTAATAAATCCACTTAATCTGAATCCGAGAATGCCTGTAACAGCAGTACTCAAATAGATCAACCTGCAGGCTCTATCATAATTCATTCTTAAATTTTAATGAAAACAGTGGCAAGTAATAAATCCACTTAATCTGAATCCGAGAATGCCTGTAACAGCAGTACTCAAATAAATCAACCTGCTGACTCTATCATAATTCATTCTTATTTTAATGAAAACAGTGGCAAGTAATAAATCCACTGAATCTGAATCCGAGAATGCCTGTTACAGCAGTACTCAAATAGATCAACCTGCTGACTATATCATAATTCATTCCCAAATTTTAATAAAAACAGTGGCAAGTAATACATCCACTTAATCTGAATCCGAGAATGCATGTAACAGCAGTACTCAAATAGATCAACCTGCTGACTCTATCATAATTCATTCTTAAATTTTAATGAAAACAGTGGCAAGTAATAATAAATCCACTTAATCTGAATCCGAGAATGCCTGTAACAGCAGTACTCAAATAGATCAACCTGCTGACTCTATCATAATTCATTCTTAAATTTTAATGAAAACAGTGGCAAGTAATAAATCCACTTAATCTGAATCCGAGAATGCCTGTAACAGCAGTACTAAAATAGGTCAACCTGCTGACTCTATCATAATTATTAATTCTTAAATTTTAATGAAAACAGTGGCAGGTAATAAATCCACTTAATCTGAATCCGAGAATGCCTGTAACAGCAGTACTCAAATAGATCAACCTGCTGACTCTATCATAATTCATTCTTATTTTAATGAAAACAGTGGCAAGTATAATAAATCCACTGAATCTGAATCCGAGAATGCCTGTAACAGCAGTACTCAAATAGATCAACTTGCTGACTCTATCATAATTCATTCTTAAATTTTTTAATGAAAACAGTGGCAATAAGTAATAAATCCACTTAATCTGAATCCGAGAATGCCTGTAACAGCAGTACTCAAATAGATCAACCTGCTGACTCTATCATAATTCATTCTTAAATTTTAATGAAAACAGTGGCAAGTAATAAATCCACTTAATCTGAATCCGAGAATGCCTGTAACAGCAGTACTCGAATAGATCAACCTGCTGGACTCTATCATAATTAATTCTTAAATTTTAATGAAAACATCAGTGGCAAGTAATAAATCCACTTAATCTGAATCCGAGAATGCCTGTAACAGCAGTACTCAAATAGATCAACCTGCTGACTCTATCATAATTCATTCTTAAATTTTAATGAAAACAGTGGCAAGTAATAAATCCACTTAATCTGAATCCGAGAATGCCTGTAACAGCAGTACTCAAATAGATCAACATGCTGACTCTATCATAATTCATTCTTAAATTTTAATGAAAACATCAGTGGCAAGTAATAAATCCACTGGCACTTAATCTGAATCCGAGAATGCCTGTAACAGCAGTACTCAAATAGTTCAACCTGATGACTCTATCATAATTCATTCTTAAATTTTAATGAAAACAGTGGCAACTAATAAATCCACTTAATCTGAATCCGAGAATGCCTGTAACAGCAGTACTCAAATAGATCAACCTGCTGACTCTATCATAATTCATTCTTATTTTAATGAAAACAGTGGCAAGTAATAAATCCACTTAATCTGAATCCGAGAATGCCTGTAACAGCAGTACTCAAATAGATCAACCTGCAGGCTCTATCATAATTCATTCTTAAATTTTAATGAAAATAGTGGCAAGTAATAAATCCACTTAATCTGAATCCGAGAATGCCTGTAACAGCAGTACTCAAATAGATCAACCTGCTGACTCTATCATAATTCATTCTTAAATTTTAATGAAAACAGTGGCAAGTAATAAATCCACTTAATCTGAATCCGAGAATGCCTGTAACAGCAGTACTCAAATAGTTCAACCTGCTGACTCTATCATAATTCATTCTTAAATTTCAATGAAATCAGTGGCAAGTAATATAATAAATCCACTTAATCTGAATCCGAGAATGCCTGTAACAGCAGTACTCAAATAGATCAACCTGCTGACTCTATCATAATTCATTCTTGAATTTTAATGAAAACAGTGGCAAGTAATAAATCCACTTAATCTGAATCCGAGAATGCCTGTAACAGCAGCAGTACTCAAATAGATCAACCTGCTGACTCTATCATAATTCATTCTTAAAATTTAATGAAAACAGTGGCAAGTAATAAATCCACTTAATCTGAATCCGAGAATGCCTGTAACAGCAGTACTCAAATAGATCAACCTGCTGACTCTATCATAATTCATTCTTAAATTTTAATGAAAACAGTGGCAAGTTATAAATCCACTTAATCTGAATCCGAGAATGCCTGTAACAGCAGTACTCAAATAGATCAACCTGCTGACTCTATCATAATTCATTCTTAAAATTCAATGAAAACAGTGGCAAGTAATACATCCACTTAATCTGAATCCGAGAATGCCTGTAACAGCAGTACTTAAATAGATCAACCTGCAGACTCTATCATAATTCATTCTTGAATTTTAATGAAAACAGTGGCAAGTAATAAATCCACTTAATCTGAATCCGAGAATGCCTGTAACAGCAGTACTCAAATAGATCAACCTGCTGACTCTATCATAATTCATTCTTAAATTTTAATGAAAACAGTGGCAAGTAATAAATCCACTTAATCTGAATCCGAGAATGCCTGTAACAGCAGTACTCAAATAGTTCAACCTGCTGACTCTATCATAATTCATTCTTAAATTTTAATGAAAACACCCAGCCAACACATCTGCGACATGACATCTCTGAGATGTCGCAATTAGGTAACATTGCGATATCACGAACGTTGCATCGATGCGATGTGAAAAAGTAAGCATATTTGCGACATAACATCTCTGAGATGTCGCAAAGAGATCAAACTGCGATATCACAAACGTTGCATCGCTGCGATGTTAAAAGTGAGCACATCTGCGACCTAACATCTCTGAGATGTCGCGATGAGATCACACAGTGATATCACGATTGTTGCATCGCTGCGATGTACAAATGCAAACACATCCGCAACATGATATCTCAGTGATCTATCGATGAAATCAAACTGCGATATCGCAAACGTTGCATCGCTGCGATGTAAAAAAGCAAACACATCTGCAGCATGACATCTCTGAGAAGTCGCGATGAGATCAAACTGCGATATATCACTTAGGTACCCAGTGATCACAAATGTCGCATCGCTGCGATGTACAAAAGCAAACAAACCTGCGATATATATATATAGCACAAATTGTGCAGTTGTTTATTGTATTGTATTTGTATTACACAAAAACCGAATGTTCCGTCTTTTGGTACAATTTATTATAATTTATCGTATCATTGAAGATTTAGACATTATTATATGAAATCTCCATTGATAATTATCAACATCATAAACGTACCAAAACCTTAGTTACTCATAATACATTATAGTTACCATAATTTACGTCAGTTACGAAAGCATAATACGTTAAATGCAAGCATAATACATTATTAGATACCAAATATAGAATATTTATTTATAAGCGAGTTAAAACCATCTCGGACATTGCCTCGATCGTTACCAAGCAATGTCCTCCACTAATATTATAAATCGCATAAGCTCGTTACATTAATAGCCACTATTTGAATTTCCCGCGCGCAAATATATTTTCCGTGGTCTGTGGACACCTGCACTAGACAGTTGACAATGATGATTCATCATCAATTCATCACCAGTTACAACTTTCTCAACCACTCCAGAGTCCAGAGTTCCAATCCAATCAGTTGAACAACCATTGATTGAATCCGTTTTACCAGTTCACTCAAGTTGTGGTCTTTGTGCTATTCTTCAAGTTCTTGTACAATCAAAAAAGTTATGACAGCTCTGTGGGGGTACACGAAACGTGAGCATAGGTTTTGTTTAAGTTATGGTGAAAATAAGTTTTCACTTGAAAGCATGCCATAGCCCTTCTTCATACTCAAAAGACGACATCTGATGGTTTTGGAACATTATAGATTATGGTAGTCCAAACTATCAATTTATTTTATTTGAATCAGCAGATTATGATGTCGCCATAGGTGGAGAGAGATGATCATTTACGGATTCATCGCATCGGAAGACGTATGGGAGCTGATGGAAACTTTCTCAGAATGTGTTTCTGCAGATTGAATATTGATGCGAGAAATTCAACTAAAGCTAATATTTCCATTCCATCAGCCTCCGAAGAAAACAATAATATTCATTCAAAACAAATAATGTTCAGAAATAATAATAACCTAGGTTAGGTTATAGCTATATTTTTTTGCTAAAGAGAATTTCCTTTTATTTATTGGAATGGAATAATAATTTTTTTTTTGTTGATATTTATTCATTGTTGGAAATAAATGTTTTTAATATATGTTTTTTTTTAATGCACTGACATTTTTCCCTATATATCACCTTACCTCTGCATTACATATGCACATCGCTGTGATGTTAAGTTCACACATCCCTGCTGTCAAAATCGAATCACATCGCAGTTTCATCGCAAAAACACATCGCTATTCCATCATAATAATATATCGCAGCGACATCGCATGGAGGAAACTTGAGTGTGACAAAATAATATCCCTGCAATATCGCAGCGACGTCTGTGCGACATAGAATGCGATATCGCAGGTCACATTGTTACATCGCTGCGATATCTTTGTGATGTAACTGTGTTTGCTGGGCAGTGGCAAGTTATAAATCCACTTAATCTGAATCCGAGAATGCCTGTAACAGCAGTACTCAAATAGATCAACCTGTTATTTAATTAAAGATAAGAGGTCATTTGGGTGCATAATTGGTGAAAAGTAAATACTGAGTTCCAACATCTCTAGTGAAAACAAAGATCTTATTGCTTACGCTAGATCCGGCAACCTGTAGTAATGTACATGATCACGTGGTACAACACATGTATGGACAAACATGAAAACGACCAATCAATGGCTTATTAGTACTTTCATTTCAAGTAGCCTGGATGCCGGATCTAGTGTAAGCTATAGGATCTATGAGTGAAAACGATAGTGATCGAGAAATGATTGATTAATTAAAAAGCGGTGTGCATAAATCCGCCTTAATGCATGCAAAATGAAAATTCACTCACCATTTGGAAACAATTCTTCAATCCACCCCTGCTTGAATAGTGATTTTCATTTTTTTTCTGGAACTCCATGCCATGATGATGCCGCTCTTTTGACACCTCACATTTTAGAACACTGCACACGGTAACCGAATAAACCGCAGAGTATACACGGTAACCGAATAAACCGCAGAGTACACACGGTAACCGAATAATCCGCACTTTACACTTCCACAATAGTTAATTGGGTAAAGGAGACCGCACTTCCGATGTCTTAGAGGGATGATGATGTCTTTATATTTCTATATAATACCGTCACGACAATGAAGATGACACCGGCGTATAGGTATATCATCTACGTTTTGCCGAACAACCGAAGTGTTCAAGCAACGCGAACAGACTAAAAATCATCCTAGCTTATCGATATGGTTCATGAACAATTATATAAGTTGTATATGACTGTCCACTGATATGAATCAGAACAAAAAACGATATGAAAGAACTATTATCTTTTTACTGCTTTTTTGAGCATGAATCAATTATATCCAAGTCGATGAGAGGCGATACTATATACCTAGTCTCGTTGATTTTCATCAAGGATTTTATAGATCATTTGAATCTCCTTGAAATTTCTAGCATTTATGTGTTTCGAAGATACTTTCTATTTAACTGGGGAATCATTCAGAATTCTTCAGTAGTGGAATTATTAAAGATTAATCAAAATTCAAGATAAGTACCTAAAAAAATCGAGTTTATTCCCGAATATTATTTAAACTCCAGGGAATTCCTTGGAGTTGATTACTTAAAATTCCACATTCGTCAATTCCTTTGTTCTAAACATACTACGATTAATAATTGATCGACATTGGTTGATTTGCAAATTCCGCTAGGATTTCTTAGAATTATTTCCCTGGTTCAAAAATACTTAAACTTATTTGGGATCTTTCGAATTGCTTCGAGGATAGAATCTCTTATGAGAATATTCAATTCATTTTTGACAACCATGGAAATGCTTATCATAGGTTCCATTCATGTTTCTAAATATGATTCACGACAGTAACCATTAGATTTTCATCTATCATCCCCAAGGCCGCATCAACTCCCAAGGCCACCCTCCTCTCAAGGTCATACCAAGGTCATACTCCCAAGGCCATGTCGGGGTGTGTGACCTTGGGGGGAGGTCCGGAACCGGCGAAAAACATCGACTGTCATACAGGGTAATGCAAATTTCATGGTACACTATTGTCGAATCGCAAACGAAGAGAGATGCGTAGTATGTTGAATTACAAAATCACAAGAAATATGCGCAATTTTATGGCCATCTTGAATATCAAAAGAAATCGAGGATATCTTAGGTAGTTCTTGAAATATTCTGAAAAAACTGAAAATTGTCGATTCTTATAGACATTGATAACTTTTAAACTAATGCTACTAGAGGATTCTCAAATTTGGTATAATTACTGAAGTTCGCATGTTGAATTAACTATCGATTGATATTTAATTGAAACAAATACGGGTGGTTCAAAATTTTGAGTTTTTCATCACCCTCTATTTGTTTCTATTAAATGTCAGTAGATAGTAAATGACAATTTGAGATAGGAACATGTAAGCCGTTTTGAGCAAGAATGGATAGTTTCGACACAAAAAATTCCTAAAGTTGAAAAATCTCAATTTTTCACACCCTATATCTCTGTAATCTTTCGCGCTACACCCCAAGTATGATAGATCGACGAAATCAGCTCTTCAGGAAGAATCTAAAAATGAAATAAAATACAGGTTGTTCCATTTAAAAAAATTTACTTTTAAGTCACCGTGCTTTTTTGAGACACTCTGTATGAATAAAACTTAAACCATTAAAGAGATCGAATGAAACCCTACAACTTATGTATTCAACATTTTTTTGTAATAAGTAGAATAAAGAAGTTACAGGGGGGCGACGGACTTTTGGTCCTCACTGTATATCTTTCGACAGCATCGCCATCCATTATTGTTGTACACGGTGATCATTTATAATCTCCCCACCTCTCAACTTATTTATTTTTCACAAAAGACGAAAATAATAAATAAAAATTTGCAGAATATATCGTTATTTATACGCCTCAGAAATGCGTGATAAGTCAAAGTTATATTTTTTTGAATGGAACACCCTGTATATTGTTGATTTTGTAGAATCATCAAACAATTCTGAACATTTTTCATATAACATGTGCCATACCTTAATGTAATAGTTTTTGAAATATTCGCATTTCCACCAAGCGGCTACCTACATTCTAGAAAATATTCTAAACATTTCAGTTCTAGGTGGCTGGGAATTAGGCAATCACGAAAAAACTGAAACTTTGTTTATTAGTGACAGTACTGAGAGTCACACGTTGAGGGGATAAAGCATATTATTTTTAATAAAATTTTATTGAAATGCCTTATTCAAAAAATGAAAAACAATTTATTACAACAGAAAATAATGTTTGAATTGCTCAAAGGGCACTCCATTGAATTAACCCCCGGATGCATCTTCCTGATAAGAAAACATTTCATAAGATCTATATAAAAAGTTTCAACGATATTTTTCAACTAAATTTTGCACAGTTTTCAGGTAACACCCCGTAGCGATTCTATGTAAGGTACGTACACATCTGCGCGCTGCGCGGCGCGCGCACCGCTCGTGCGCGCGGAATTTGCTAGATTTGTACGGGGGGTATACGAACTGCTCGCGCGCGGCGCGGACTCGGCGCGCCACGATCCATCTCCTGGCGGTTTTTTCCGCGAACACTTTGAGTGTTCGCAGTTCAGATTTGGACGAGATCGTGAGAGGTTCGTCGTTTTTCGTGCGCGTGCACTCTGAACTTGTATTCATGGAGTGGTCAGAGGAAACATTATTAAAACTTATTGATGCCTATCGCATCAAAGTACTTTTGTGGGATCCCCAACATAGGGATCATTTCAAGCGACTTCAAGTCAATCATAAGCTCCGTACCATTCCTTTTTTTGAAAAGATCAGTGTTCCCACCAACGTCGTTTTTTCCTTTTCTTTTTGTTCAAACTTGCCATCACCAAAGCAGCACTACTCAAAACCAAAATGGCATGATTTTCTGTATTTGACAGAGACATGTCTATATCCAAATACCAATCGAATGTTTGCGGGTTTTCCATGGATCGCGGAAGGTTCGTTGAAATGATTAATCCCAACGAACATTGGCCGAGCAGCAAACGCGCGGCACGCGCGCGGCGCACTCCGCGCGGCGCACTCCGCGCGGCGCACTCCGCGCGGCGCACTCCGCGCGGCGCACTCCGCGCGGCGCGCAAATGTGTACGTACCTTTATTAGGAACCTCATGTTTCAAAGAAATACGAGATTATAGCTGAAGGACTGGGCTTACAAACAGTGTAAACAATTCAAATTGTTTAAAGCAAAAAACAGTTATTCAGATTACAACAGAGGCAAAATTTTGGGGTGGGACGAAATTAGTGTTGCGTTGTTTAGTTGTTTCAGATATTGATTTTCTGAATTATATCCTCAGTTCAAAATAAAATTATTGATATTTTCTTTGTAAGAAAGGTCATGAATAGATGTCTGGTATTGTAGATAACTAATTTACAGCCACAGGAACGTTTTTTTAACGTAGCAGATTACTTAAAATACGAATATTTCGAAAACTATTACATTTAGGTGTAGGACATATTATAGAGCATTTTAGAACACGTGACCTTGTTGGACCAAACCTTAGATCATAAAGGCTTACGCTAGATCTGGCATCATGTAGTATTTGTTTGGTATTTTAGAGGAGTCTGTGAAAAAGTACAATGATATCACGTGGTACAACATGTACATGGGTATGGTCAAAATTTTAAAACGATCAATCAATGGCAGTACGTTAAATCCCCCTGGACCTACCAAACGAATAACCTGAACCTGGTTACCGTATCTAGCGTAAGCATATGTGACCTAAGGACCAAACATGGCGCCAAATTATGTCAATACAAAGTAAATGTCAGTGAACAGGAAAGTTATAGTTGCTGATTTACCAGATATTTTCAAGATTATTTCGTTCATGGCTTGTTATATTGGTGGTTAAGGTAAAAGTAAATATTTATTGGGTTCAGAAAATTCTGGTAGTGAAGCTGCAGAGTGATATAGGGATCGATAAAATGAGAGTAATGAATTCTATTGATCCCTATGTTATTTAAAATGATAAGTGGAAACTGACGTGGAATTGTTTCCAAAAGTTGCCTCCTTGGACATCATCAGTATTTAGACTCTTTCGGGACCAAACATGTCTCAAGAACTGTGCATTCTAAAATAAAATGTTCAGACAGACAGACAGAACAGACAGAGCTAGCCATAGATCTTACTGCTTAAGTGCTTACGCTAGATCCGGCAGTGTTAAATTGACCAGCATGAATCGTCTTTCATCACTTGTGAATTTATAATTGAGGACATTTTGCAGATATATGCAACTTCACAGAAAATTGATTTCATAACAGCACACTTCAAGGATTTTCAGTGGATCTTAACAATTCTTCTAAGATTTTTTTGGTGAAATCAATAAAGATCAATTACATGATAAACCTTCTCCAAGTTCAAGTATAAAGCAATCATCTAATTTGAGAATTTTATTTCACCAATGCATCATAAGAAATGTACAAGAAGGAATTACTACTCTAAGATGTTCTAGTATGACCAGTGACCTGCCCAATCTTTTTTTCCTTATACTATACACTTTGATATTATCAATGCCCTTTCAGAATATTCAATAAAAACTTCTCTTGATTTTCTGTTCCTCTAGATTTTTGGACTGATTTTCAGATCCACTACTGCTTCAGTTTGACCAGTGACCAGCATTGCTATAGCTAAAAATATGCAATGTAATATGTAAAGAAATTATTGAATATTATAAAAATAAGATGATTCTGTAACTATATCAATTTACCTGCAACCACTGTAGAACTGAAGTGATATTTGTATAGGTACTTCATCTATAGCTTTCGAACTTTCTTTGTGACCATCAAATTTCACTGCTTCAATCAAAATATTCCTCAATGCAGAGATAAGTTAGTGGGTAATTTATATTTGGTGTCGAATAAATAAAAAACGGCATCCTCGACTGCTCTTATTCAACACAAAAGTCTCTACAGGGTTGCCAACTGTAAATTTTTTTGCGTAATAGATATGTGAAAAAATAGTAATAGATTCTGGTCTTTGAGTATAAGATTGAAAAAAATTAGATGTTTGCTCAAATTCTTGAAAATCGTCAGTTATATGTTGTCTTTTGAGCTCTGCCTTGATCAGTGATGAATCACGTTCACAACAATTTTCTTGAATAGCAGTCAATATATAGTGAATAAGATGGTGATGATAATAGTTGCAAAAAATCTTTTATTGAAAAAAGTATTATAAATTATTTCAACCCTATAAATAATGCAAATACATTATTCTACATCACAGAAAAATATCTTGAGAGTGAATTATATTTTTCTTCTTCAATACTCATTATTGTTTGCAAAATGTAATAAAAACTTGAAGAAATTGTAAATAGTAACAGATATTGCATCGAGGGTAATAGCGTAATAGACGCAGACTGAAAGTAATAGATCTATTACTATAGTAATAGCATTGGCAACCCTGAGTCTCTGTTTATCAAAGCGATATTTTGAGGTTAGGTCAAATATATAATAACAGCAACACAAGTAAAGATTTCACCACAAATAACACAGCCCAAAATATATCCAGTAATCGTTTCCTCATGTTATAAATTCACTTTTTTCCTTAAAAAACCTCAGATGAAAATATAGCAATTTCCTTCAATCAGTTGTCAAATATATTTAATTCGTAGTAAATTTTCAAGGTCATTTGGTAATATTCCCGCCTTTCTCTGAGTCAACTCTCTGGTTAGTATAACCTATACTTTGTGGAATAGGGTTTTATATTAAGAAAATGTGTATAAAAATAAGAGGTGTTTACTTCACAGGAGTGTTGATGTATTTTTTGAAAATATCTTGAACGAAACAAACTGTCTATCCTTCGTTTCCACACACGACTTTGAGGGATGGGATGGAGAAACTCTTTTTTTAGAGATTGTCCGCTTCAACATGAACTAGGTTTTTTGACAATCCAATCAAATTTGCGGAATCGCATAAAAATCATAAACTAGGCTGTAGTCAGCATCATACAAAATCAAGATTGAAACATCATCGACAGTGTTGCCAATATGAAATGTGAGATTCACTCACATTGAGCAGCTGTAATCCTCACATTATTCCCGCCTCAATTTGAAAATCCTCACATTTATAAAATAGCGAGAAATCAATCAAATATGAGTTCTTTATTTATTATAACTTTTGACAACAATATAATAATAGTAATAATAATGGTATTTATTCATTGAATGCAATTTATAAGAAAATTTAACTACATGCATTGATGAAGGGCGAAGTTCAGCCTAAGATATTCTTCAACAAGTAGATAAAAAATTAAATCATTTCTAATTATTCAATAATGAATCTGTAAATTCACATCTCACATCACATCTCAAAAACTTTTCTTTCCTTCTTCCTGAGCTTTTTTCGTTTCTAATAATCGCGTTTTTTATTCCTTTGTTTCATTTATTGGATTGTTTGACAATTTTGACATTTCAGGAACGTTGCTTGTCAGTTGTCAATGGTGAAACTGTGATTCGAACTCAAATTCATGGAATATGTACCACAGATATCACAGATGTCTAGGCCAGATATTTCGTAAACACCAGATCACACATGAAACAGTTACCAGAGTACCAAATTTCCTATTTTTCGACGCACATTCCTCACAAAATCCTCACATTTGCATGGATCCTCACAAATCACTCACATTGATTTAAAACCCTCACAATGTGAGGTATTACTCACATGTTGGCAACGCTGATCATCTCGAACTCTGATAGCTGTAGCTGAAAGTCGTCAGTATCTCCATCTAGCGATACGATTTGTTACAAGAAAGACTTCTGCATTTTTTTTTTTGAAATACTTCGAGACAAGCCAGGCAAGGATCGTTCGTATGACGTATGACTTGGCATGACACTTGCGGTGACAGTTGTTTATTTTATTATTTTATACATTGGGATTTGACTGAATTTGGTTAGATTGGAGTAATTTATCAAGAAGCTAGTTAAATCAGACATCAGACAACATTAACTAGACAGATAAATCGGCGTAAAAAAAGTGATTTTAGGTGATAGAGACTGTTGGGACTTCAGACAGGAGAGGTGAGTTTTGCTTTTTAATTTACAATTCTTCACGCAATACTCTTCAATCTCTTCCTGTTGGTCTTTAAAGAATATCTCAAGTTCACAAATGTTTATCAAAAGTAATTGAATACAATGCTGATTCAGATTCATCTGCCTCTAGTTTTATAAATGAGATAGATTCGTATCATTTCATCATTCAACTATTTCATTGACAAGAAATGCATGTTATCATTATTATTCCCTATATATTCCCTTGGCACGGTTTTAGAGAGGGTTTGGTATACTAGTGTTATTAAACATTAATAAGAAGGATGTTCTTGAAATCCGCTTGAACATTATTCATCAAATAATTATAAATTGATATATAAATCGGAATTCTAAGTAGATGAATTTCTCCTCGAATTTCTCAACCCTCAAGAACAGAGAAAACAAAAAACCTTCATTGAGCTAGCAGAACCACTATGGAATCTTCGAATTTGACCGGGTATAATTAAATCAAGGCTAATTTGGATAATTTCTTAGGTATTCTGTTGCCTAATTTATTGCTTCTCATTTTATATGATAAATGATAGGTTCTTCGGTTCTTCTGGCAAACGTTAAGCTGGCAGAACAACTATCAGAACGCAAAGATTTCAGGGAATCCAATTACACCATAGGCTCTCTAAAATGAAATTTTTTTGTTTAATTTTTTTTTATGTAAAAAATGCTGTTTTTTCTTTGGGTATGCGAGTGTCTGCAAGCTGAATCACAAGTAGAAGACAATTGGAAATCTAATCATAATAGACTCTCTAGAGGTTTTCATTCCTGCCTATCACTAATTTTTCTGCTCTTCCCATTTTTATCGCGAGTTCTGTTTGCTCGATCGTAAAGCTCAAAAAACCAACATAATTGGGAGAATGTAGGGAAAATCCGAGGTGAAATCTCGAAAAATCTGAGTTCATCACAATTTAGGGCTCTCATTTAAGGCTCCTAATCGACCCAATCTAGCCAAATTTGTTGAACAATTTTTTAAAGGCTCGAATAGTCAATGAGTTTCAAATATGTTGTATTTAGATTTACTATAAACTTTCAACAAAGCCCGCAATTAAAAAAAACTTAAAGCAAAAAAACGGCATAATAAGAGTCTTAAAAAAGCCTTTTTTGATCTTGTTATCAAATCTTTTAACAACTCTGTGTTCTAGCATTGGTGTTACTAGCTTTAAGTGAAGCTTTAGCAAACCCCACGATTTTTCGTATGGACGAAGAGCAATTAAATTTGGAAATAGGGTGATAGAATAGCCCAAAATTAGCAGGAAAATTAAAAAAACATTGTAATTGCTGATGGAGGTTAGTGAAATCTTTGGCTGAATTATCTCACACTTTTGTTGGTCCTTATCATAATCCCAGCATCATTTTCTAAGTAGTAGGTATTTTCAGTGTGTTGGTTTATTTTTATCATTATGTACTTGTCAAATTACTTATGAAAATAAATGACCTGTTGAATTGTGGATAATTTGAAATGATGCGTTTGCGCCGAGGTTTGCGCATTTGACTTAGGTCGAATAAATATGATAATTCTGATTTGTTTCAATCTATATTAGCAAAAAAATGGCATAAACAACCATATTTATTTCTCGTTTTCTCAAGTCATTTTCAATCATTTCGGAAAAAATATCGAATTTGAAAGATGTCACGTTTATAATATTCGATGTATTTTGTGACTATAAGGTCAAACTGCATGAACTGATCAGCAGGAAATCTCGCAAAATCTTCATAAAATGTTACTAAATGGATTGTATGTCTATGAAATGATGGAAATAAGACCTGGTGGCGCTACTTTTCAATTGTTTCAGCAGACAAATCATTGATTTGGAACAATTGAATTTCAGCTCATTACGTGGGGTTCTCATGTACAACAATAGATGGCGATAATGTCGAATGATTTTTGAAGAATTTTCTTTCAATCATGTTCGATACATATTCGCATCAAACTTATTGGAAAATGGCTCCATGGAATTGTTAGAAACGATTAGAAGTCATTCAGAATCAAATATTCATACTTTCGTGTTGACACCTGCAGTAACCTGTAAATTTGGTTAAAATCACGGCTTCACTTTAGCGAGATTCACCCACGCCATGTCACGTTATACACGTTTTATCGAAGTAGGCGAAATCAAGAGATTTGGGACCAGTCACAGGATAGGAAGTGATTTCACCAGTCTATCTATCCACCTCTGTCTATGAGTATGCAGTGCAAAAATACAAAATATTTTATTATGTACTACAAATGAAGATAACATTTCTGATTACTCTAGAAAAAAATGTATTACGCAGTAAGACGTTGAATCTCGTTTGTAAAATCGAATATCATCAAAAAGTTGCCGACAGAGTTATTTATCTGGTGACACAATATCGTATATCAGATGACCCGGACATTCTAGGTATTACTTTCAAAACGGTCCAAATTAAACAGCACCTAATATGTGTGCCAAATCGGCCATAATCCTAGTAGTTCTATACTTCAAGGCGTTTAAGGCTTTTTTAATCTCACATAAGTTTATTGATTGAAAATGAAACTCGTAAAATGTCGAATCCTTCCGATTTCCTGAGAAATTGTACTGCGCTCTTGGTATCATCAATTTTAATAACACAGTGTGGTCGTAAATATTCCTCCCCCTTGCTAGCTTGTGAACTCATGTATATCGTAATTTTTAGTTTGATCAACCGAATAGGACATGAAAAAGGTAAATTTTAGCATAAATACGATGTTTCCAAAGTTCAAAATGATTTCCCTAGATATCATGTTCAAGAGTAACAAGAGGAAAGAACCCGAAATAACTCCTTTTAATTTGACACTGTCATCTTCACCGAACTCTTGGAAAGTATTAGGCTCCTTTGGTGCTTCGAATTTCGGTTTGAGGAAACATATTTCTGAGATGGTGTCCAGCCGCCATATTGATGATGATATGTGATGGCTTTTAATGAGAGCGTTGACGATACATTGGCAGATCTAGAATGATTATCGTTTTTGCTTTAATCTACTTTTTGCTAAACACGTGTGAGTAAATCTCCAGTTTACAGGTAGTTTCTCAAACTGCATACATATACATATTAACAACTCTAGCAAGATTGCTGCAGACATTGCCGAAGAGACACTGTGGACTTATCACTCTTTACGCAATGTCGAGCGCAATGTCTACACTTTATGCCAAATACGAATACGTCGAATATATAGTTTCAAATAAAATTCACTGTATCCCAGTAAGGACTCGAGTAAGGAGCCACATTTCATGAGCGCAATGTCTACACTTTATGCCAAATACGAATACGTCGAATATATAGTTTCAAATAAAATTCACTGTATCCCAGTAAGGAGCCACATTTCATGAGCGCAATGTCTACACTTTATGCCAAATACGAATACGTCGAATATATAGTTTCAAATAAAATTCACTGTATCCCAGTAAGGAGCCACATTTCATCCGAATGATTTTGGTTAAATATTAATTTTTGGAGCCTAGGATTACTTACACGCGTCAAATCTACGTCAATACTCCCGTATTGTGGTTTGAAACACAACTATGCAAATACATCGATATTGTAGGAAATTGGTGAGCCACTGACATAGCTAAGGAGAAAGGTTGTTAAATCAAAAGGGCTCGGTGTCAAACTCGATCGAACACTTTTTTAATACATAGTGCAATTCCCTAGATATGTTTCCCATCAAGATCCTGTTGGTCTCTATTTTATTGCCGATCTGCAATGATATTGTTACTTACCAGGTATTTCGTGATTACCATTTTGATGGTGATTAGAGGGGAGACCTCCAGAATAATTTATCACGCAAAATTTCAGACCGTAGAATTTCAGAACTGTGGGTTGAGGATTTTCGACTGTCGCAAATAATTGTATGGCCTACCTCAAAGTCGGTGAAATGCGAGTGCAGTCAAGCCCTTTTTCAATCTAATTGTTTTTGATTCGTACTTTGTGGCCTTGGAGAAAATACAGGCTGTTACTCGTTGATAATGAATAATTAGATACTCGTGGCTTCTGACACTTGCGTTCGGAATTTTCCACTCGTATCGAATTTGTTTCATTCTAGCCTTTTAACAGAATCTACGAGTCCGCATCTAGCTTCCAGGAATACTCCTCGACCAACAAGTATTGTTCTGAAAGATCACATTTCGCTTAGCGATTAAGTCTGGCAATTTAATCAGCAACAGATAGCAAGTGTCCTGGGCGTTACAACGAATCGCGATAAATACGTCCCACACAGTCTACGCTTGTTCCAATTTCAAGTGATAATGAACTCTTTCAGGGCAATGATTTTTTCGTTTACCCTCCACTTTTCGAAAGGTGATAGCTCGTGTTCTGCAGGTAAGGGCTACAGTTACAATCTAGTCTGGTCTAGAGTCTAGACCAGATGCGATCTTTGATAATTACCAACCACCACTTGTAACTTCACCAAATTTGAGAACTGAAATATCTCATAGCGAATTCTAACAACTTGGCGTATTGTTCACTTTTTTCTATAAATGTATGAAATTCATCAATTTCCCAAGAGGCGATCACTTATTTATAATATTTTGGCGTATCTTTTCAGATGGTTATGATAACCTTCGAGATGAATATCAAAGACCCTACCTTTGAGTTATCGATAGGTCCATACCCAGTGTGACCCAGTTCAAGTTGAAATTACTATTTCCTATATGAGTGTCAGGTCGAATCGTAGGAATCGGAAACATTTTTTATTTTTTCCTGGTTTTATTTGGTCAACAATTTTATTTTTTTCCCCTCAAAATATGGCATTCTCAGATGAACCCCTATTCAATTTTCAGGATCATCAGTTATATGAGTGATGTGGCCATGAAACCTCATCAAAGTTTTTGTAAAACCCTAAGTCCTATACATCGTTATGTTTATTTATTCATACAGGATGTTTCGTTTCGAAACATCAAAATAACGATTTTTGAAAATGTCTAAGTTTGTGTTCTTGCACTTAACACCCTGTACAATGTATTCCGAATTCAAAGTATTTCCAATTGCTACATCGACTGAAGATTCCCTGGTTATTTCAACTTGATATTTCGAAATGCATAAAAGGTGACTTTTCCCAAAGTAATCTAGAGAATAGAGGTCTGTTCGCTGTGTATGCATGAAATTTATATTGTACATTAAATTTTCTTACACTCACTGCTCGTTGTCGTTGTGTAGTGGAGTGGAGTGTAGTTAGTTCAACATATGTTCGGTGCTTTCTGCTAATCCTAGGATTTTGATTTGGAGGTTATGCATATGATTATTTTGTATTTATTTGTTGCTTGTGAATCTCTTTTGAATGTATCAAAAATGCACAGTGATGATGAAATAATAGAGAATATCATTGCGAATTCGGACGATGAATTGTTGACAAGTTCATCTGACGAGGATCAATCAATGGCATTGATGACAATTCTTTTGATACTTTCGTAAATGGGGACAAAGATTACCGGGTAACAAATATAACCATTACGTACTTTGTCGAAGAAGTTGTTTTATTCAAAATATATCATTATACACATCTAACCTCATATTATTCAAAATCCATTTGCACTACACTTATCACACATCCTCTAAATCGATTGTAACAACTGGTTTTTTCGTGCTACAACATTTTAACAACGAACATAGTATAAGCAAAGTTTACAGAAATTCTGTAAACTTTGGTATAAGTGAACACGGGAAATCACCGAACGTTATATCAGTGTTACACAATCTACTATTCTGTATAATAGTGTAGTTAATGGAGACACATCGAACAGACCTTAAGTTTTTCTCATTAACCTGCCAACGCAATTTAAATTTGAAAAAATACTGAAAATATACTGGGTGTTTCATTAAAAAAAAAAAATAGTCGCGCTTCATTGATGCACCCTGTATGAATGATAATAATTATAAATGGTCTCTTTGGCGAAAAAAATAGAAGAGGAGATTTAGCTCAACCCCCTTTCCCATACCCTAATCTCACGTCAGATTTTTCGAAATATGTGTTTTTTAGTGTGAATGCGTTTGATTTTTTTTTCAACCCTCCTACCCCTTGGCATTAAACCGAAGTTTATTTTGCCACAGAAATTTTATATTGAGACGAGACACTATGGGCTACATTAATATTTTGGATTTAATTAGGAATGTTAGAATTACATTATATATTTCTTCATTTAGAGTAGCTAATAGGACTGTAATATTGGTTGGAAACGAAATATTTAAGGAAAGTAAATTATCTAAGAGATCGGTACGGTGTTGACTGAAGTTAGGGCATGCAAATAGGATGTGATTTATGTCCGCTAAGGCCCGGTTTCACCAATGAATTAATCTCGGTTTTAAAGATAACTGACAATTTTAATCGCGATTATGCCTTTCACGCGTTTCACCACACCACTAACTACGATTATATCCGATAATCGAGATTATTTATTAACTGGCCATTTTTGACGGGTTATCTGAATTTAATCTCACGTTACTCGAAACAGTGAGGTTAGGTTGATGTTGAATGTTGTTGTTGGATTATTGAAGAATAACTGGCCAATTTGCAACGATTGTATGATCTTGCTTTCGAAGACGAGAGTAGTGATGAAGATGAATTTGTTGTGCATCGCCCCTGTTGGTTACGTCATTCGACACACTGGAATATACTGATTCAAGTGTGACTAGTGTGAGATCTCTTTCCAAAACGAGCAGGGATTTCTATTTTGGAATCTATCGAAGATCAATTAAAATACCTGCATATGTCCACTTATATTTTCAACAATATTGAATCTAGCCTGCACTAGATCCAGCAAATATGCCTTCTCGTCAATGCTCAAATTAGTATATCTCTTTATTATTTTCCTTCTCTCCTCGGATACCTACTTTCTTGTCATCATCCTGTCCTCATCAGAATTCTCTGTCTGATGTTCAAATATCAAACGATGAGAATGGAAAAATTCATCCCAAACAAACAAAAGAAAATTAAAATTAAGATCACATTGAGGTTATATGATGACGTTCATGCTTGTTCATGACATATTACACTGTTGCCTTATCAATTTTCAGAGCGAATCGCGTTCAGCTAACTGAACTTGGTTGTGTGGTGAAAACCGACTGGTGAAACGTCTACGAACATAATCGAGATTAAATCCACGGTTCAACTTTAACTTCGATTACAAAAACCGAGATTATGTCGCGCTTGGTGAAACCGGGCCTAAAGAAAACTTGTCACATGGGCATAATGGGTTAACATTAATGCCTATTTCGCCAGATGTGCAGGAAACTTACCATGGTTCATTTTCATTCGTGTGATGGTGGTGGAGGAGAATCTTGAAATGTTGAAGTGGGCTATGTGGGGGATACTTTTAGGCAATGTGAGGTGGATTAGTGAGTAGCGCTGAATAATTTTATTTGACTGGATGAGACTACAAAATATCGCGTAATATTTGGCCATATTTCGGTGAAGGATCATATTTTACTTAATTTAACCAAATTTTCTCGCAATTTTACTCTGTTTCTTGTGGGAAAAAAATTACGTGATATTCGGCTTGACCCCTCCCCCTTAAAAGCTTCACCCTGTATATGTGAAAAAATGTAAATGTTTATTCTTTGTCAAAAAATGAGGTGGTCTTTCATGTATTTGAAAAAATATATATATTTGAGCAACCCCTGTGCTGATACAGCCCCCTGAAGGGCGCCCCAAAAAAGCAGTGATTCTTATTTTTTTTCTTATAAACAAAAAGGTACACAAATTAATAATTCAAGCTGACATTCTATAGATACTCATGATATTATCTACTCATCAAAATGTAACTTGATTTTGAACCACCGTACAGGGTTCTCAAATGAAAGCATTCTTGAAGACAGGCTTCAATCTGTAAAAAATGTACTGATATTGTATCTGCTTCATCGATTCAAAGTTATGTCAGTATCCTTTCTCACATTTTCGAAAATCGATTATATTTGTGAATATCTTTCACCTACTAAATGGTATGGAAGGTTGTATGTCATTTATTTTCAATTTGTTTTTATATCCAATGTTGTGTTCAATTGATACTATCTGTAATAAACGCCCATCGTAATCATCTCCCCATGACTATAAATGTATCTTTTATACCTATAAAGATTCCAAACTCATTCTTTTTTATTGGTACATACACCGAAGATTGCTCTGGAAAAAGTTTATTTTCACTGCTTTGTTCCCGAGTTTGATTCCAATACTTTCAACCCATTAACCATGGGCGAAATGTTCTAAGAATAAATCACCATATTTCACTCACTTACCTTTATCCTATTTGAAAAAACAAATACCCCAAAGAAATATCAGGTTTTTGACAATCAAGGCGACGAACCAATATGGAAATGTTGTGCTATTTACTTACCCAAATTATTCTCGACAATGCGCTATTGCCCCATCTACCAGAAAATAACGTTTAACTTTGATTTTTCAAATGGAACATCCTGTATAAAATATAATTTTATGAATTGTCTCCCATTTTACACAGAGACGCCAATTCCGAAGGGGGGCAGTTGCCCTCCCTGGTTTCTACAAAATATATTAATGGATAAAACATTCCTGATGTGTGATGTATCATTATAAAAAGTAAAAAAATTACCACATTATTTCTTGGCGAAATCTGAACTCCAAAAAAATGTGTTAATTTTGTACTGACTCCTTGGTGCTGAGATGGTGAGGATGTTTCATCACAAATGACTGAGTTTTTCATATTGAAATTGTTTTCACCATTTTGAATTCTTCTATCAATTTCTGATGAACCTTGTTCAATTACTATAGATTCAACTTGTAGGTACTACAGTAGGAATTTTCATGCCAGGAAGTTGATTTTTAGTAATTTTTTATAAATGACTAAAAATCATGTGAATAAAATATCTGAATTTTTCAACCACCTTATATACAGTGTGGAACAGCCAAATGGAATAAATTCGATGATGAATAAATGAGAGCGTGTTGGGAAAAACGTTAGGACACGTCAATTTGCATTTTTAGACGCGCATTTAAAAAAATAATTATATAGGGTGTGTCATGTGACAGTGGCCGATACCAACTTTCTTATTTTAAATACAACCCTCTGTATATTATTAGTTTTTTTGGTTCTTCAGAAAATTCTAGACATAATTCATGTACAATGTCCCATACCTATCTTCAACTAATTCGGAAATATTAAGTGTTTCCAGATGTATTACAAAAATTAACATTATAAAGAAAATTATTTTATTTCACAAATAATGGTTTTTGCTTATTTTCTCAATATTAAGAGCTAAGTGGGAAATAAGTATTGAGTGTGATGTAGCGAATTTGTGAAATAAAATATTTTTCTTTTTTTAATGTTAATTTTTGTAATACATCTGAAAACACTTAATATTTCCCATACCATTATTTTATAAAATGCTGTTTACAAGATTGATTTTGCTAAAATTTTGAAATGGGAATTCTATTGGAATTCAATGCAACGTGTGAGAACTCATCGCAAGTATTTTAATAAATAACATTGTGAATGGAGAAGTGAAATCAGGCTACAATGGATTTTCCCATCCATACGTTCATCACTGTTTTTTTTTAAAGGACAATATTATAGGTTCGTGGCAAATTCGTTTCTTTCCAAAATCTCGTAGGATTTATCTACAACAGAGATATCGTCTACGAACATGGTAAATTGAATAGTTCATCAATAGTATTCACATATGACATGAATAGAACCGGCCCTAGAAGTGAACCTTGTGGAACACCTATATAAAAATCCACAAGGGGAGAATTGTAACAATTATTTCATCATTTTGTTTTCTCCTGTCGCATACATAACGTGGTGATAGTCTGAAATACCATAACCCGCTTTTTTTGTGAATATTGCAAAATGCTTGTGTGTCCTTTGAGTCTCGAATTGTTACAAACAAAACTGAAAAGGGGAGAAGTAGGAGAATTTTGTCCATCATACGAAAATTTCGAAGATTATCTAGGTTAACATTTCACTGCGACTTTTTCTTCCGGCAACATTGCTTTCTCGCAGAGACCAACTCCAAAAATAGCATAAATATTGTTCGAAAGTCATTAAATCGGGATAATCGCATGGTATACATTTTGTCACATTTTGGAATTGCATATTGTTTTCTGCCGCCTCCCAATGTTTGTAGTTTAACACGGCATAAGTATCGATATCTGCGCCGTGACATTGCGCCTGGATTCATTCAGATCCATCCAGTCAATACTTCGCGTTAGTGTAGTCGGATGAATTTCGTAATTCCACGATTTTCGCGGTAGCTTGATAGTATTTATATTGTCTTTTGCCGGACAGTGAGAATTGTGTTTGATTTTCCGGTAAGTTATACCTACAATTCCCGGAAGACCTGAAGTGAAAATGAATTGCATTTTTAAACCCTCCTTATTTTCAATTTGTAAATAAACATTGTTCAGTTATTCGGAAAAGCAAAAGAGTATAACCATGACGAATGAAACTAACTTCTTTGTCAGAATATTCGATCCTTCATTTTTTGTAAGGTGGTGTCTAAGTGAACTCCTCGTATTGGATCCAATTTTATGTGTCAAGGACCCAAAGATTTAGGTCGAACGAATCCAAAAGACTGTCAGAATGTCAGGCTCGAATGCTGTGTGGAGCTTTCCTTTCAGTGTCCACAGAGCTTTCGCGCAAAGCTCGTCTCTTGTTCTTGTGATATTAATGAATCATCTGTGGTGGGAACATTTCAAAGGCTACTTTATATGTATTCTTAGAAAAAAGTCGCGTTGGATGGTATAATCTCGTTTGTCTGATATCATTAGTGCTATACTTGGTAAGGTTACGATAATGTGTCGTAATGCACCATCTTTAATTATTTGAAGATTTTTGCATTAGACATCTAATTTTAATACAATTTCGTTGGATTTTGACCCTTGACAGAGAGAGAGAGAGAGAGAGAGAGAGAGAGAGAGAGAGAGAGAGGAAATATATTCAGCTTCATGAACCATTTATGAAGAATCAATGGGGAATTTCGTTTATTTCTACAGAATCAAGTTTTCCAAAAGTAAAACCAATGATTTATTGAGTCAGCGTTGGAATGTGAATGCTACAGCAACAAATAATTTACTATTTTTTGTCTATCTAATGGTGGATTTATGCAGCACAAATTTACACTCAACTCTAACTTACATTTACACTTCAACTCTAACTAAGAAGTTAAACCTCTTGTTAAATAATGGTTGATTTTATGCAGAGAAATTAAAACTTAACTTGAACTAACAAGTATTGAAGATTTTCAGATGAAATAAATCAATTTTTGGAACAATTTCGTCAAATTGAGTAGACACCAAATATAATTCCAGTTTACAAATATAATTATAACGTTACTATTTGTTAAGATGTTTAACAAAAATAACACATTCCTAGATTTTGTTAGTTTTGTTGCATAAAATACCATCCAAACCAAGGACTAATTTTCAAGTAATTCAAGTTTAGTTCCAGTTGAAGTGTGATGTTGATTGTGCTGCATAAATCCACATTAAATATTTCGAATTGTATGTCATGCCTTTGAACGTCTGAATCCCTAATATTGATAATTATCTGAAAAATACTGTTTTTCTATTTTGAAAGTACGTATGTGAAGTTCCACAAGGTATTATGATTAATGATTCCAGTGAACTATATTCTTGATAAAGAAACTTTTTCTATTGAACTATATTAGATGGTACCTCTTAACAAAATTATGTTCTTCAACTGTTGAATGTCGTTACAATGTTTCCCTAGTAGTTGGATATCATAGCTTATACTATGAATCAGTCAATTGCAGTAATATGTTTCGTTTTTTTTTATGGAAATATTACGAAATATTACGATATTGATATTGCCATTATGTAGAAACATGCAGATAGGAAGATAGATCAGACAGTTCCATCAATTTTCTATGCAAAGCCAAACTGTGGGTACAGTTCAGAAATTCAAGTTCTTTGATCTCAGCATATTGTGTCTACATTTTTATTATTTATGTTGAGATAATGCTCTAGAAAGGCATATTAACATTATTTTTGTTACTAAGTCAGAGCAGAAAAATACTAAATTTTTTTTCAAACTTCCAATATTGTGAATTAGTAGACAATTCCCTTTCGATGGCATTTCAATATTCTTCATTTACCTGCACTTCTTGAAATAGGATTAAAAAACTATCACGAATAGTTCTTCTTTTGTTAATTCTTTTGTTTTCTATTATATAATTATAATGATAATACGTATTAGGTTGGATATTTTGGCATTTGATTGCTATAGTAAAACCGAAGGGGTCTCTGGATTAATTCACACGACGCCTCTGTGTGTTGTGACGGAACTCACAAAAAACTGCAAGCTGTGAAATTGCTTGAAATCTATAGGAAGTGCATCCCACTATTTCTCTCAAAAATGCTTACACCAGATTTATCTCTAATTTGCCATGTCTGTGCACTTGATAAATTTATCTGAACCGTCCTGATACAGTATTATCTCATTAAAATTTATAAACATTTCTATATATTCAGCATTAACGAAATTCCCTTTGTTTTGCAGGTAGAAGACAAAATTCGAGATGGCGTTCGCAGGGTTAAAGAAACAAATCAATAAGGCCAATCAGGTGAGTGAAAGAAAATACATTGATATTTTCTGTCCCCTCTATACGTGACTCGACTGATATTTGAATGAATATCTTCATCCAACTGATTGTGCTTTGATGCTTGATCAAATAAAATGCATTCCTGAATGATACCTACTTGGGATTTCTTCGTATACATCGTTTGGCCTTAGCTTTTCTATACTTCAAGCAACTGGGATGAATATTGCCAGGATCAGCTTAAGGGATAATTGGCACTCTTGTCAAATCGTTTTCGCCCACTCCTACTAACTCATGCAAGTCCTAATAAGACTTCCGAGGGTTGCTTTGTAACTAAATTGTCGGTTAAAAACACTTTTCAAACACATCCTGCTAGATTTAAACCAACTCTGAGATATCGTCTGTGTTGATATTGTTGGGCATAGACTCTACTTGCCAGAAGACAGTTTCTTTCGAATAATTTATTAATGAAATGTAAGGAACGTATCACGCCTTATTCAATTCAAAATATCAAACATAGTTTGAATGACGAGCAGAAAACATCACTTTTCTGGTTGATGCCACGCAGAACATTGAATTATATCCACTCGCACTCCATGCAACGATTCACAATGTGAATATAGAATGCACATGTTTCATTCTTCCTAACACGTGACAATGTTCACACCGCCTAACCACCTGCGGATCGGTTTCGGGCTCATTGGCCCTCATCAGTGCAGAGTGGTCACAGAGTAGCGATCATGAGCGGTGCCTGTCCCAATGAAAGCTTCATCACGCATATTCAACAGCACTGAGCCGCCGGCCAAGAGCAACTTGAAACAGCGCCACCTTGCGGCGGAAGAATTAAACACTTCAGAACGTAGTTCGCGGCGGCTATTGGAAATATTCATTTATTTCTATAGTATCGTTTAGCGGGAAGAGATAGGTGACCAACCGCTGTATTTTTTTCATTTGCGAATCATGATAGGATCATTTATCAAGATAGAAAATTATGTTATATCAATATCAATTTCTATATCTTTCAGTTTTGTGGTTAGGCAGCCATTCGAGCCATTCGCGATTTATCGTCCCTATCTCGGGAAATTCCAGTTTGATTTTCTAAGTGCCCGTTAAAATACGCGTAGGTTTACGAACGCCTGTTAACCCATTGTCGACGTATACGTGAATACTCGAGAAATACGCATGCGTAGATGTCATTTCTGTACGTTAACGTTGATGGCACCACTTCAACACTTCTCTAATAACAACTCTCTAATATATTTCTGATCTACTCACCGAAGCTTCCTCAACAATGAGAACGTGTTTTTCCACAACTGCAGAACCATAATGAAAGCGTAATAAATATAACTTTGTCACGATATTTATTATCTTCATTCGATCATGCGGTAGTCGATCAATTTCTCACGGAAGCAACGTGATCGCAAATACCAATTATATACCAAAATCAATTGAATGTGTACGCCATATAGTTTGAAAGGAATAAAAGCAAAAATGATTTTTCTAGTTGTAGAAATCGGAACTTACTCAATGTGTGGCTTATCACGTTCCACTCGTTTCAACTTTTGTTTTTCAAACAATAGTAATATTTCATCTTGGCTAAGAATGTTTTTCAATTGAGATTTTGACTAGTGCTCCACATGTCACCTATTTAGATTTACGCTTATCTCTATCCGTCTTGGAAATGCATTTTTTACTGCTCATAGAATTGCCGGCTTTCAGAAAAGCATTCATTAAGCTCACCTGCATATTTGAATAATCGTCGATGTCTCTCTATGCATTATTTTCTTTACGCAACCCTTAAAAAATCGATTTCAGTAAGATCTGTTGATCTAGCAGGCCATCGTGTTCTGGGTCCGTTCCTCCCAATCCTTTCAAGGAGGCAAATATTCCCTTTCTCAATTCAAGTAATGAGGTTTAACACCGTTCTGAGACTCATCAGTAATTGTGGCATATGGTTTTCCAAAAAATGCAGATATATTTATTCTGGTTATCAACTTGTCTGAAGAAATGAGGATTATCCGTTGCATAATAATAAAAAGTGTGTTGATTGAAGAATCCATTTTAATGAAATGTTGCCTCATCAGTAAACGAAATAACATTGAAAAAAGTAGCTTCCTCTTGCATGTTACTGCTAGTCTAGTTGCAAAATGTAGACGCTTTCGATGAATCACTTCACACTAATGCACCGATGCACTTTCACTGACTGATGTGGGGATCTGCAATATCTAACATTATTGAAGCGTACCTATTTATACCACAGTAATGGTGAATTTATAAACTCAACTAAACTAAGAATTCCATTAACAATTAATAATTAACAACTTCATCAACTAAGAATGTGTTTATGAACATCGTTCAAGAATTAGGTTTTTTTATTGTTCCGTGCCTGAATTTCAGAGCGAAGAAATGGTTCTGTGTTCAAATATGCCTTATGCGCATGCGTTGAATTCATAATTGTTAATTCTTAGTTGAAAAGATGAAAGATGACCATCTTCTTAGTTGTTAATTATTAATTTAAATGACAGACGAATGTTTATAAAACCTCTATGGGATTTTCCTGTATTCATCTTTCTCAATTCTTGGTTGTTAATTCAATTCTTATAGTTTAGTTGAGTTTATAAATCCACCATAAAAGATGAATGAACAAAACTCAATATATACACATAATCTGTGACGAATGTATTTATTTCAATTGAAAGAAAAAACTGAAATAGTGACCTGTATCTTTGACAAATAAATGCATCATAATGATTCCACACCTCGTTAGGTGGACGCAGTTGCATTGCATGAAGTAAAGTGTATTCGATTTTATCTTCCATCTGACTGACTAACGCAAGTTGGATGACGATATAGAGGACAAGGTGCGAATATGGAATACCATTTTGTTTATTGGATACAGCTTCTTGAATCAAAAACTAGTTAGGGCTAAAGGCGTTCAATCATATTTAATGTAATCCTGAAACTTTTAGAAAAAAATATTTAACTATGAAACATTTCACAACTGCTGTGCGAAAAAATTTGACATAAATAAGGAATTCCTAAACATCTTCAAACCTTCAAACTGCCTCTACCATTAACAAAAACATGAAATTCTGTTATTCTTCTCATAAAAAGTTACTATTTTATGAAAAAAAAATCTCAAAATAGAATTATTTTGCGTACGTGGAATATGGGAATACTATATTCCATATTTTCACTAACCTACAAGACCAACATTTTGGGTTACTTCACGCTAAACAAGTTTTTAGTTGAAATATCCCACACAATGTGCTGTAGACTAACAATTTCATGCATGCAAAAGTTTTCAGAGCACACGAGTCACATTAAAAAATTTGCCGTACAGTTATATAATAAAGTATAAAATGGGTTGCAGCGAGTCAGAGATCTGTGAGCGAGTGAAGGAAGTTTGAGCGGTTGCCGCAAGATGGAGACATTCACTAGAAACGTTAATATTCCATAATACATGCATATTCCGTATTTGCACCTTCTCATCTGCCTATGTCTGAAATATTGTCGATTTTGCGGACTTTGCATAAATGCCAATTGTCACGATAATATTTCTGTATAATTACAGATTAGGAAATTAACCATCACACAAACCAAGATGCATAAAGGGGGGTATTCAAAACACAAAGCCCTTGTTAGAGTGATCTAGATATTAGACAAAGGCGTATTTTCTATGGAAAGTCTGCTTTTGTTGGGAATACCAGCTGACAGGATATTATTCTCACTGCTTAGCTGAGTTTATTGAATTAGTTTGAGATGGGAGTCAGACAGTAAGAATCTATAATATAAATAAATGAATATGTCATAATCGATGGGTCTTTTTTATTTAAAAAGATAATGATGAGAGTTTGGTGGTTTCAATTCGGAACGTGTAGCTTTCATAATCAACGATAGAGGTGCTAGCGTCAAAAATATTTTAAAAATCGTTTATGATGCAAATTCACTCACATCAATATCAACAGAAGGTGGCTCCATGGAATTAGTAACAATTGAATATGAATATTCACGCTTGCAAAACAAAAAACTCATATGAAAACAAGAACATTACATGATATCCTTCCGTACAGTCGCGAAATAAAAAAAAAACGATTGCGAGATAAGATGATCTGTGATCCCAGAAGATTAGATTCCTTTTTATTCAGCTGACTCTGTTGGAAGTCTCTTGAGGCGATTACGAATGTTTTCTGCGGTTCTCTTTCATCGGTTTCACCCACAGAATTCCTATACACACATATCAGGCAATAATGTTGAAAATGAAATGTTTTTTCTTTTCAGTATGTCACGGAAAAAATGGGAGGTGCAGAAGGCACAAAGCTGGATCTGGATTTCCAGGACATGGAAAGGGTAAGTTGTTTAACCAATTGCAAAATGAACCAGTATTTCCGTGAAATTTGGCTATGGTTTTTGGCAGGTATATGGCCCGTGAAAAATAGAATATGATGCGTTACAAAATTTATGCTAGAGTCGAAATGGACTGATGGAGTAAAAATTTCGGGAATATTGTAATTAATTAGTAATAAAAGAGTAATGAATTATGCACTATGTTGAATATGAAAAATATTATATTATGATACAAGTTTTATAAGACGCTATTTTGTCGCACGCGTTGTTTGGAGTACGACGAGCAAAGCGATGAGTGCTCCAAAGGAACAAGTGCGACAACGTGTTTTATACTATCTTGTATCAATTTGAAGTCTTTTATAGAAAAAAATTGATTCAATAACGATGAATAACAGGAACATCTTCGATTGGTCATAATGATGACATTGAAATATGCAAAATCTGACGCACAAGCGCACGTTTACTGTTGGGTGATTTTGATTTTTGCGATACCAGCGGTGAAATATGCAATGTTATTGCTTTCATCGGTCAATTTAAATCAAATCACACTGAATAGAAATTTACCAATAAAAACATCATGTTTTTCACTGCTAGTATCACCAAGTCCAAAATCAGAAATAAGCAGGGCCTAACTCTTTTGACAATTCGATTGTTACAACTTCCGGATAATAAAAAATGCGTATCGAAAGAGAGGCTATTTCGATACGCATTTGCATTTCATAATGACTTCATTATAGAATATATACAGCTAGCAGAACCGTTGTTTTTTTTGTCTCAATGAATAGTAATAAATTTGCCAATGTGTTAATATCTTAGTAATAAATTACTGCATTACTATGATATAGAAATTTCCAAATAGTTTTGCTAGGTTTATTGGAATCTGAATAAAATGTAGAATACCAACACTGTTTCCCGCGGAAACATTTGATTCGTTGTTCTGTATATATCATTCCTTTTGGATCCAAGAAACTATACTAACTTTTGGGCTTTCTTGGACGTGCTTTCTGTAACCCCATTCTTTGTGTGCTTGGGATACAAAAAAGCGAGACCCGAAACAGATAACGACGCACCTCCCAAAGCAGAGCTTTTGACTGTGTTCAGCATCTACTTCTGATGGATAAACTCTGTCAAAATGGAATTCGCGGAATACTCTACGAATGGTTTTTTTATTATCTGAATGGACGGATTCAGAAAGTTAGATAAATCAAATAGAAGATTAGGTGAAAACTGAACATTATTGAAATCCACTCCCAATATACTGATTCAAGTGTGGAAATCAGACTTTCCAAAACGAGCAGTGATTTCTGTTTTGGAATCTATCGAAGATCAATTAAAATACCTGCATATGTCCACTTATATTTTCAACAATATTGAATCTAGCTTGCACTAGATCCAGCAAATATGCCTTCTCGGCAATGCTCAAATTAGTACCTATTTCTCTTTATTATTTTCCTTCTCTCCCCGGATACCTACTTTCTTGTCAGTCATCACTCATCCTGTCCTCATCAGAATTCTCTGTCTGATGTTCAAATATCAAAAGATGATAATGGAAAAAATCATCCCAAACAAAAAAATAAAACAAAATTGAGGTTATATGATGACGTTCAGATGACGAGTATGCTTGTTCATGACATATTACACTGTTGCCTTTTCAATTTTCAGAGAGAATCGCGTTTAGCTAACTGAACTTGGTTGTGCAGTGAAAACCTACTGGTGAAACGTCTACGAACATAATCGAGATTAAATCCACGGTTTAACTTCAACTTCGATTACAAAAAACCGAGATTATGTCGCGCTTGGTGAAACCGGGCCTAAGATGCATACACATATCTTTATGCTGATGACTCAACTATCCTATTAACAGATGAATCAACAAGTCGAATTCAAAATAAACACCAGCTGCGAAGCACTTTGCAAGTGGTCTTACGCACACTCACTGTTCCTAAATGCTTCTAAAACCAGTAATATAAATTTCCACACCAGACAAAATAATAGAATTAATTATTTAGAAATATAGATTAATAATGAAACTATAGATGAAGACGAATATATAACTTTCTTGGGTGTAAAATTGGATCAACATTAATTTATCGTTCAATGCTCACTGTGTAGCGCTAGCTGAATCATTGAACACAAAATGTTTCCAATTAAGATCCCTAAAAACAATTTTGGATATTCATGGCATGCTCCTCTTCTATTTTGGTGAAATTCAATATAGAATTACGTATGAAAAAATTATATGGGGAAATTCGTCTAGCGTTCAGAATGTTTGTTGTCCAAAACAGAATTGTGCGATGTCCGGCAAATGCCCCAAAAAGAACCCCATGTAGGGAATTATTCAAACTACTACCTTTCTGTGTCCACCTTTAGGACTTACCACCCCTGTGAAATCGTTATTATTTTATCGATTTTGAAAAACTTTTTTTGTTGGATAGGTATTTGAAATGTCTATCCAACAATAGAGTGAATATATTTTTTTGCTGTTATCGTGGCCAACTGCGACCAATTTTATTGACACATTTTTCGAAAAAAACTATTAGGGATTTTTCTCACAAAAAATTATGATGGATCCTGAATCAGCATCACTTGAAACATACCTGTACCGATTTTAATCATCATAAAACACAGGATGCTCGAATTTTTTTTTCCATATTTCGTCAAATTTTTTTTACTATTGTATTTTTGGGAAGAATCAATGACGTTTATTTGTTTATTGTGACAATTTAGAGAATGATCATGGTTTTTGCAATGAATAATTGATTATTTATTGACATTTGTCCATTGGTATAAAGCCAACATTTAGTATTTACACTCAGGAAATGGACGATTCTGCCATGGATGTTAAGTATTTCCCATAGTAATTCTCAAAAAAAGAACAGAGATTTTCATTTGGAATGTGTAGGACTATCTAATATTCCAGAAAGCACCTGGTTATTTGATCTTTGTGGATAGTTTTGTATTTAAAATGTAAAAGTAAATGTATAGAGGATCTAGGAATCAAGTTTGATAGACATTTGAAGTGAAGTGATTTTATGCCTTGTTAAAAAATTTAGATGTATTTCTACCAAAATTCAAGTTGTTGTAACAATCCGTATCAATAAAACATTTTGAAATGTTATTATGGTATCCTTGGATGTGGTGGGTGGATGGGTGGATTTATAAATTATAAAAAACTAAAATTATATACCCATAAATAGTGTACTGATCATATTACATTGCATACATAAAATTACTAAATTAATGATTGTTTGATACTATATATTTTTCATGATATTGAATAATTTCATAGTTTTTTATGAACTAATATTTTGAATTTCTGATACTCCAATCATGTGCAGTACCTACTTTGTCTTGTGATTATCACCTCTGAAAGATTCTAATGGTAAACTCAAAGAATTCAACTTTGTCTGCAATGGTTTTGCTCATTTTTTGCCATCTCAACATCAGTATCCTAGGAAAACTATATCATATATCACATATTGAATAAAAATCAACATATTATAGGCAGCATCTTATTTTTCAAGTCTAATCAATCTAATCTTGATTTTTGGGCCAACAGCTTTTCCTGATTTTGCAATAGCCCCAGTCAGAGTTTTCAACGTCTGATAACAGTTCTGATAGTTTTCCTAAAATAGTAGCTAATGTTTCAAGTGTATTTTGTTTTAACTTACTTACCAGGCAGAAAAAGTTTGCTGCAAACTCAAGCATATTTGAGTTGATTCAGTTAAATCCTGTCTATTAATCAAGGTTTGTCGTTTTATAGAAAGTTCATTCATTGTTGGTTTATGTTCAATATTTAGTTCTGGAATCCTGAAAAAACTGTCATTGTCACGTTGTTATCGACTTCCACATCCAACAACTTCGATTGAATTATTCCTACTTTCCAACGTTCTCGACATCAGACAGCTGTTTTTTTACCAAACAGTGATTCGTCAACATAGAAATAAATCTAGACTATCTTACATAGATCACCAACGTTAAAAAACCAATGAATCTCTCAATACTATGTTTGCATCAAAAACCACTGTTCAAAGATCATTTATATATTTATCCAATAGACTCTACAACGAATTGACTTCAGTAATGATAAATATCAGAAATTTAAATTCCTTAAAAAAAATTACCAAAGAAACTAAGAAAGGAAGGAAAAAGATTCATGAATTGATTGACCCAAATACTTGATGAATAAAAAAAGGAAAATACTTACACTAACAGTTCACGTATGGATTTCATTATTTTTTTATTTTTATTGTTCCTTTATTTTTTCTTCATCAAAGAATACATCATCATATCATGTATTTGTTTTGATTATTGTATCTATTTTATGGTAATGTATGTATACTTTTAGCTGATTATTGTGTTTTATTAATTTTTTATTTAATTCTTAAAAAAAAACGCTATCCTGAGTTGGATTCACCTGATGATATTCAGTAAACCAGAGAATTCACTGTCATAAAAAAAACACGTTCTGGCTGTGCCTTAGTGTGTTTCACGTTTTTTTCATCATGACATCAATGATTATTATTATGATAATTATTTTATATTTATTATTATTATCTCGTTTCCAGAAAACAGACGTCACGTACGAGCTGGTCGAGGAGCTCCAGGTGAAGACGAAAGAGTTCCTGCAGCCGAACCCGACGGCGCGGGCCAAGATGGCGGCCGTGAAGGGCATCAGCAAGCTGAGCGGGCAGGCGAAGTCGAACACCTACCCGCAGCCGGAGGGCGTCTTGGGCGATTGCATGCTCATGTACGGCAGGAAATTGGGGGATGACAGCCCCTTCGGGCTGGCCTTGGTCGAGATGGGGGAGGGGCTCAAGCAGATGGCCGATGTGAAGTACTCGTTGGACGACAACATCAAGCAGAACTTCCTCGAGCCCCTACACCATCTGCAGACGAAAGACTTGAAGGAGGTCATGGTGAGTGGGGTCTTTTTTTTTCCAACCCTTTGTGTACTGACGGGACCCTCAATGTGGACAAAGCAGTCTATTGAAAAATTATTTAAGTATCACATTTAGTTTATCGTTGAGGCTTTCCATTGTCGTTCTGGATGGAAACCTTGTAGGCTGGAACTATAATTGTCTGTTCACTCAAGCCCCAAACGTCTACCATGTTAAGGTCGCTACTTTATAGAAGTCGTCCGATGCTCATTTTTTTTTTCAGTTTTTCTCTGTCAGCGACCCATTTTTAGGTTGAAGGTATGTTCTTTTTTTCTCTAATTTCAGCACATATTATGTATCTATCATAATATTCTTACCTTTCTACATATTTTTACTCAGTAGGTTTAATATAAGTTTTCAGAACAATAATAACGCTTTCTAAACAAGAATCCGAAGTCAAAACGCTCGTTTCGTAAATACACCATTCGACATCCTAAATTTCTGCTACTAAAAACACAAAATTCGCCCTTCATTCAACTAAAACACCACACACACACACTCAAATTTACTTGTTTTGTGAAAAATCAATATTTTTCAGAAAAATGTATCCTTCGAAAACACGAGCCTTTGATCTGTCAACTTGACACTGTCACAAAAAGTTCAGCTCCCGTCATGCTCGGTTCTCGATTGGTTTTAATGTTTTGAACAGCGGATTTTTTTTACTGAAAATTGTTGATAACAAGTAAATGTAAGTGTTGTGTGGTGTATTACTTAAAAGAAGGACTAATTTTTGTGTGCATTTTTCACTGGGTATGAATTATGCGTGGAGCAAATATACAATTCAACGTAAGTGATTAAAATTATATTAACTGTCGTACATTCGATATGCCAATACTTTCACTTGCCTCGCATTTTGGTTTCTCAATTTTGAACGCGTTCTTTCTACTTTGTGACATTACACGTTTTTCACAGTCATATCACTGACACTGACTGACGATGTTTTTTTCTGTTTCCTGATTCTCTGATCAATGAATCAATGATATCGAACAATTCTGTGCTTGGAACAGGAGCTTCGCTGTGCTTAAAGGAGCGCGTAATTCAAAATGTAAATAAAAACGTTTGAGGTTATGCCCGGTATGACACTTATTATGAGACGATGTCTCTGCCTTACGGAGAAAGCTACGTCACTGTTTCCAGTGAACAGACAATATTTTACCGTCTACTAGGTGTACATTTAGATCGACAATGAAGCTTTAAATAATCTATATGTGTCCTATCCTATCAGACGATGAGAATCAGTCAATAGAAAGGGAAAACCACCATCAATCATGTAGATATTGATTATAAAAAATGATGACGGCGGACAATATAGTTCTGAAAGAAAATTGACGTTGAAATTGTAAATATGGACGATAAGAAATGTGCAAAATAAAATAGTTATAATTATTATTTCATTACTATTTTATACAGATCATTATTATTATTGATAATTGAGAATATAGCCCTGACAGGACTTCAGAGTACCAGTCTCATGACTATTTGGTCCTGACGGGACTTTTAAGTCTGATTAGACCTTTAAAAAATATGAATCTCAAATTTTTTCTCAATCTCGGTTTATAAGGGTTAAATGATTGCATCTTAAAATAGTATATTATGATACAAGTTTTAGAGTGTCTTATAAAACGTGTGTCATATGCAATTTTTTCTATTTTGAATTGATTTGAAGAAAAAAATGGATCTAATATTGATAAATAACAGAAACATCTTCGATTGGTAACAATGATGACATTGAAATAATTAAATTCTGACGCACAAGCGTAATGCCCAGTATACAGTTGAGCGATTTTGATTATTGCAATACCAGCGGTGAGAAATTCAATGTTGTTATTGTTTCTATTGGTCAATTTAAATCAAATTACACTCTGAATTGAAATTTACCAATTAAAACATTGAGTTTTTCACTGCTAATATCACCAAATCCAAGTAGCTCTGAAGTAAACTGGGCCTAACTCCTCTGACTTTCATTTGACAGTTCGATTGTACCAATCTCCGAATAATAAGAAATGCTTATCGACATAGAGGCTATTTCGACACGCATTTGCGTTGCACAATGACTTCATTATACAACCAAAATAGAAAAATACAATTTATGGCATTAGTATTACATATAAGTTAAAGTAGAGAGAAAATATATATAAATAAGTATAAAGTGACGTAGAATAAAATATAATTTTTAACAGCACAAATAGAGATACAAACTACTTATACCATTAGTGGTGGGTGGTAACCTAGTAATAGAAATATTAGGCTCACTCATTGACAATGTAAGATCATATTTTAAGTTCATTCCACAAAAAAACGTAATGATCTTGGCAGTATCGGAAGTAGGATCATCCATAGCATGTATCAAAACTGCTAAACTCTAAAGAATTCAGAAATGCAGGTTTCATTGAGCAATATAACATGAGACAATTGAAGAATATATGTTCAATAGTTTCCAGTTGATTGAGGTTACTAACTGAGCACAACTTGATCAGTTGAGGACTAATTTGATGGAAAATGAGTTACTCAATCTCAGCTGAGCTATACTTCTTGTGAATTTTAAAGGCATATTTACGGAGATATATCGCTGAGGAGTACCATGCAAAATTGAAAAGGATTTATTTATACATGGTTAGAAAAGAAGATTGTTGTAAAAGTAGTATATCTTTCTCATGGAGTTTGTCTTTGATTTTCATCAGGATTTGATAAGGTCAAGAGATATATTTTCCCATATGTCATCAGCAAGAATCTTCGTGAAAAGTGATTTCACTTGCAGTATCCAATTATACTTCGGATCACAGTTAGTAATTTGGTCGGATTGGATATTGCTTCTCTAACTTGAATCACAAGTGTAGTTTTGTACAGTTTTTGTTTTATTGCGGTTGTGAAAAAATGTAAGGGTAGATTCCTCGCAGGAAAATATGGAAATAGCTTATCTGAACCTGTTTCCAAAGACCGGTAGTTTTAGAGATACAGAGTGGAAAACTACTTCTTCTGATGTGATTGAAATGTTTTCGATTATTCGGCCGTTCTAAGAAGTAACTGGGCTAATGATAATATGAAAAAAATATATGTGACGCCACTGTTTCTTGAAGTCAAATAACCTTTATAGATTCAGCATTTCAAAATACAACTTTCTGGTGTCGTGATTTTTTTCGTATCAGGCACTTTTCGAGAAAAAAGTATTTTTCTGCACGCCCACGAACCAGGTGAATAAAATCTAACGATAAATTATTCTTTGGAAAAAATTCACTCTCAAATATTTTACAACATTAAACCTATGTACCACGTATTTTGTTGTGTCTGCTGCACGGTCGTCGTTATTTCTACCGGTTTTTTTACAATGTTCTATAAAATGTTTAGTGCTGATTCTTATAAAGTATAGATATAGCAATGACACGAGGGATGTTTGAACAGTGACCACTAGATCATAGAACGTGTTACTTCATTGTTCCCAATATGTTTCTCGGACTTGAAAGGAGATGTTTATATTGTAATATTTCAGAGTGAGATTAAAATCTGAACTATTATGTTTTGCATTTACTGCTGAATATCCAAATATTGAGAACTATGCAATTTAACTTGTACAAGCTTACATAGTAAACTTCTTAACTAGGCAACTAGGAAAGTTGAAACATCGAAGTTGGTCTATATAAACACATTTTATAGCGATTCATTATTTGTACCACCTTGCAGCAGTGTCCTGAAGAAATGGCGAATAATGTTCGTGAAATCTCTGCACAGACACTCAAAGATTTCAGTAGAGAAGTGATCTCTTATCTTTCTTTTGACAGGATTATTTATCGAAAGAAGCGGAGTTCACCAATAGAAATCACAAACTATTTTCCACATCAATTCGATCGAAAGAATCTACACATAAACCTGAAAGACCTGAAAGCACTAGCAAAAGTAAATTTGCTTTATGTAGTGACCGACAACATCAAAACACGAACCGATATTGATCTAAAAATGGAAATAACAACTTTATATCATAAAAATAATTTACTCTTGCGAAATTTCGATAAAGTATTTTTCCACTTGGAAGATAACATCAGATACTTCAAAAAGTGCACTCATGAAATCATCATCTTCATCTCTTGAAACTATTTAATATAACTTATTCCAGTCACTTTTATGAGTCTTCATCATTATTATGCCTGTTATGAGAGTGAGGTTTGATGGACTGTATTTTACCAATGATCTAAAATAAAAGGAAAAAAAAATGCTTGGTGCCACTTCCTACCTGCCAAAGCCGGGATGTTCTACAATGGCAGTTTTCAATGATTGTCCACACTGGATAGGGGGTCACTCGATGCACTTTGGATCGCGATTTTGATCACCTTTTTTGAGTTTCTCAGATTGAGAGGAGTTTTGGCTGGTTCACTTCACTGTGTCTCAAAAGCGTGTGTTTTATTTTTCTTCTTCTGTTGTTCATGCGCGGTTAGGCATATAAAGCTTTACCAAGCAACAGGGAGGGACATATACTACTTTTAAATATTAATGGTATTTGAGTGGCTTGGCTTAATTACATATATGGTATATTATTTATTAAATGCAACTTAAAGTCGACTATGACGCGACAATGCCAATAGCGAGAATACGTGCAGCATGGGTCATAAATTTCTCGATTATAACGTGCCGGAAAGGGATAATGAAACATCATCCTGTAGGACCAATAGTGAAATCTGAGATTAAGATTTCTGCTGTCCTTATATCTTCATTATTAACATCAGTAGAATCATAATAAAAAGCAACTTCCTCATGCTTGACGTTATAAATATTTTCTAATATTTGTTTGAGGGTCAACCATATTTCTTGTAGAATGGTAAAAGTTCGGATTTACATTGTCTGAAAAATTAGAGTTAGAATCCTGACAATAATATTAAATAACAAGTTGAAACTAATTTCGAACCAAGGTTTGTCACGACGTTTCGATTGTGTGATATACCATCGTCTTGATATGAGAACTGACAAACTTCGGTGATGCGAGAGTATTATTATCCACTGTTTGGATAGGGTGGTTTGGTTTTCGCTTGCTTGCGGATGGTATCCCTGGATTTGTATTCATATGTTGTATTTCGATCCAAGAGGCACTGTGTTGGTTGTGGCTTTTCCTCTTATAGGTGGGTATATTGTGTTTTGCGGTTCAACACCTGTCTACTGTTTTCTTCGAGTAGCCATTCTGCTCCCTTATAGTACCATGAAGTAAAAATCTATTAGATTAGGAAAGACTTTAGGGGGGGGGAGGGTCGTGAAGGCTATGTGACATCTCGAGCACCTCGACCCATCAGATCTCTTGTACATGATCCTCAATTCATTCGAGACCCGGTATTCAAAGTTTATCAGTTTTCTGGGAGCTAAGTTCAGCTTTCCTTGGCGAAAGGCTCACTAACTAGCATTTTCGTTTGTCTTTATTATTTATTTTTTATTCCAGTGAGATTTAATTTCATATCTTTCTCAACGTTGAAACTCTTCTTTCGAGTGGGCTTCGGAGTGGCCTTCGATGGGCTGTGATTTAAAAAAAAAGTAGCCGCTGCTTGATTTTTGCCCAAATTTGTTGTATTTTTGGCCACCATATCAACGAGGCATAGGTGACCATGGGTTTGATGATGGTTTGGTATCACCAGTACATCATTTTTGGTTTCAGACCCCATATCTTAGCGAATACTTATATCTTTGTGATTGATCTGGCTGTTCATATCGGATTTTGGGCTATTATTATGGCCAAATATTCAACCTCCTTGAAAAATGCAAGCTGGATTCCAATCAGAATTGGGACTTTGAGTTCGTATGTCTAGATATTCTAATTTTTGATTAGAATAGAACATAATTTATTCATCACTGAAGAATTTGCACACAAGGAAAAAAATCATAAATACAAAACTTTAAATATGAAAAAAATTATCTACAATGTAGCGTCTAGAAACTCTTCCATGATGGAGTAAAAGGATCGATTTATTAGATCACGAGTCAACACATTTGAACTCGCTGAGCTTAAGTGCAGGAATATATTCATAAGTGAGTTATAACACTTGATTTTTTGGTATATGTGAGAGTCCTGACCAATGCTCAATCGTGAGTATGACTGTGGATGCTCTCACTATTTCTCGCACTGTTTTTTTGTATATCACATCTTTTACTCAGGTCATTTTCTTCTTTTTTGACATTGATGTTAATCCAAAGTATGTGAATTGAGGGAACTGTTAAAATTGAGTGTTGTGTGAATATGTTTTTACAGAAGGTTCCACGAGCTAAACCAGCAATAAATCTTATTTTCTTTTGCATGATGAAGACTTTATTCATATGTACTGAATTTCCCCAAAAAATCAATCCGTAGCTCAATGCAGATTGTGCAAGTCCAAAATAGGCTAATTTAAGTGTGTCCAACTATAGTTTGCCCTTGAATTGCCTGATAATGAAGCAAATTGTAGTAAATTAATATGAGGTTTCCATTTTATGATCTATTTTGACACCGAGAAATTTAATGAAATTTACCTGTTCTATCGATTTATGATTCACTCGTATTAAAAAAAAATATTTATCGATTTATATTTTTTGTTATAATTACCATAATGAATGTTTTTGGTGACTTAACTGAGTCCATTAAACGAACACCATTTATGAAAATCATTGCCACCATGATTCACAATTACAATAAAGTATTTCTACATTTCATGGGTAACTTCTCATTTGGTTGAAATATATAATATTTTCAGCACCATCGGAAGAAATTACAAGGCAGGAGACTCGATTTTGATTGTAAACGAAGAAGACAAGCTAAAGGTACGTGGAAATATTATTATTGCTTATAATCTGACGGTTAGCCAGAAACTCCGATGTCGAAATACTGCAAATCGTGTAGTTTTTCTTCATTTACTATATGACATCGGATTATCGCAAAAAGATCCAGCAGATGGTATAATAATATTCCCTCACACTATATACCGACGTTTCATGAAATGACGGATTTTACTTCGACTGTGACATAAATATTTTATTTTGGTTTATTCTCCGAAATAATCTTCAAAAATTCTGATAAATTATGTAAACTATCCAATATGTTTTACTTCCATGATAATAATAATAATCACATCACATCTGGGGGTTGGATATTCGAAAACATCACGAATGGAAAAAAGTTTACGTGACGTGAGGCACTGTATAGTTCACAAACATTGAAGCTTGACATTTTACTAGCATGCAGAAGTGAGTTGGTTTCATTTTTTATTTGTCAAGGTTTCTTCATAGAATTTGGTTTGATTTTTTCGAAATATACAGGATAGCATGTTACAATAATAAGCATGATTTATAGCATCTAAAGGAGTGCTTGCTCCATATTCCAGCCCTGTAAAAACTCAGGGAGCAGTTCATGGTATGTTCTATGAATTTCAGATATCCCTTGTATCGCTAATTACCATTTATTCTGTTTCGAAACCCATTCAAATCCAACATTTGTATGCGTTTTGCATTATTTTTCATTAGCTAGGAGGTTCAGTTCAACCCTTTTTTTCTTTCACACATTTCGCTGATGATAGTTTGGAATTGAAATCTGCAACCGTTCACTAGTGTATTTATTGTAAAAAAAATCTTGCTTTCACCGTATTGAACTCCTTTTATTGTCCAAGCCATTTGAGTTAGTCCCAGCCCTAGTTGTTTTAGAAATAATAAATGTTGAATTTTAGTTGAGCATGTATTAATGTCGCATGATTTGGCCTGTTACTAAACATAACAGGTTCAAATATTCCAGATGATGAAATCAGGATGGCAGAAGATAAGTTTGCAGAATCGCTGCACCTAGCTCAAATGGGAATGTTCAATTTGTTAGAAAATGACGTAAGTAGATACATCATTTTCCTCTATATACACCTGTTATATCGCTGCCCCATATAACACACCTCAACCAGGCGTAAACATTGTCCAATCATCTGATGAGTTTTTTCAAATCAGTCTACAATTATCAAGAATTACCAAAGTTGTATCATAAGTAATTAGTGCTGTCACAAAAAAATTATATTTTGAATGAAACTTTCGAAAACGGGGGATTTCCATCGAAAAACACTATCGATGACAATCATTCATGTGATGAACACACCACACATGCATGCATTATACTGTACACATCTAATATATGCCTGTCATATCGCAGATATGACCTTTTCCATTGATAATTCAAAGTAACTTTTTATGTTTTTCAGGTGGAACAAATTTCTCAGTTAGCAACATTTGCTGAAGGATTATTAGATTACCATACCCAGTGTATAGAGGTTTTGAAAGTTTTGACTGAAACTCTTTTGGAAAAGTAAGAAGTTGCTTTAACGGAGAATATTTTCTTAACACTTCATTTTTAGGAAAGATGAAGCGGCTAATCGTCCAAAAGTCGAATTTGTACCTAAATCTCTGCACGATTTGAACATAGAAGGCGTATCAGACGGTCTAAACGGTACAAATACAAATAATCATAGTAATTTGCTTAATCATAATGGTAATTTCCAAAGTAATAGTAATATATCGGGTGGCTATCAGTTCAAAAGGCCTGCGCCGAAATCAGTTCCTATCAAACAACAACCGTCATATAATAAACAAGTTGATCCTTTCGACCCTTGGAACTTTCCGCAAGGTATTTTTATTTAGTTTTATTTGATTTATTAACATAGTCTTAAGTTTCTGCTCTAATAGTTTTTTATTGTGTTCGTTTTGGGCATCTAACATCTAATCCCTCCTAACTCCTTTTGTAATATTTGGTTATGTTTCTAATAGTTTCACATCAGCTATCACATGGTGTTGGTTATTTTGTTTATGGTTTCATTTGGTTTTCCTTCTCCTTTCCATACTGGGTGATCCAATGAAGACTGAGCCATGGATGGATCCTTGAAATATTTTCTTGAATGGTCACAATTTGATATGGGGAAGATAACTAGTGATTAAAATTGAAAGTACTCCTATAAATTGATTTGGAAAACCGGAATCTCGAGTCACCGAAGTGATATTTTTATCAATTGCACTGGACACTGGACCAGCACCCCATAAATGACAAATTAATATCATGGCATAAATATTCCAAAATGAGGTGATTGAGTTGAATTTAGGACTTCGACAGCAGTGACTATCCTCACCAAGGCCAGAAATTCGGATATTAAATGCAAATCAGTTTCCTGTTTGGTTTTTTTATATGGTTCAGGTAGAACCAACGTTTCTAATTTGAGGCTTGACGTCCCAACTGAACTAATGACAATTCTGATCAAAATATCATTAGAATAAGAATTTTATTTCACAATTTGTTGTATGTACCTATAGCAATGAGTTTGATAAGGATGAGCTTCATCAAAATGTAGGCATTTGAATTTCGACTAGCAATTATAATTAGTCATTCAGAAATATATAAATTTGATTTTATCTATTTTTACATCAATGAAATTACTTCATAACTTGAAAACACTCAAACGTTATTAAATTTTCTAATGTAATTGTCCAAATAATAACACAGGGATAACATTCGATTTCATTGCCAATCTCATATCGCTAGAATATGACAACTTTATAATATGAAATTGTAAATTTGGTATATGATACTACTTCAAGTTGGCTTGTGTAATTTATCCTAGCGAATTTTCAAATTGATGATTTTTAAAAATCTTTGCCAAACTTTTGCTGTATGAATCACCTTTGTCATTTGTTTCACAAGCGTTGAAAATGTTCTGTAATATTGTTGTGTAACTCACTCTAACTTTTTGTCAGACTTGGAGATGAAGATAAATATTGAACAATACACCAACTAAATTTATGGGATGTATCAAACCGTATGGCATATCATGCGTTTATTTTTCTTTTATGAGTAAATAATGTGAAAAAAAATGTTACCATGAATGGATTTAAATTTTGTTACGGTATGGTAGTATATTGCTTGAACTTGACTATTCAGAACAGCAGAGAACATCTCAAGACTCATAAACAAATATGTTTTGTTTTAATCACACAACTCTTCTTCTATCCAAACTAATCCTCGACAATATTCGATGTTGGATATAGCGTTATTGAAAAAAGGTTTTTTGGTTGTCTCAATTCTTAGAAGTCAATATCGACAGTTGTGTCCATCCCTTCACTTACGGTCGTGTTATCGCGACATTACCGCATGCTGATATTCAGATCTGATACTGATAGCTTCCACGGCAATTCACGCCGTTTAGTTCGATTATGGGATATTTACTGTCTGTAACTTGTTATAGAATGAATACACATGCAAAACACATAAGAAGCGAGTGTTTTTACCACTCAAGAGTGAGAATGTTTACATTTTATCATCAAGAATGATTTCGTAATTATTACATCCAGAACTCGTCGTAGAGAAATGTGTATTGTATCAATCAGTTGTCAGCATTTTACCTGAGTTTGCATTTCATATACAAAAGTAGAAAATCAAACATTTCATATTACCCTATATTACTGAGTGATGTATTTTGATTTCGTCTTGATATAAAAATACATACATACACATCGTCACACTCTTGGCACATGTCCAGCCAAACATAAGTACGATGAGGTGTGTGAAGTTATTTTGAATGGAAAAAAATAACATGTTTGCGTCTCCAGATCTGACCGAACAGAGTAGCATCGACGTGAAGCGGCTGAATTGTGTAGAGATATGTCTTCAATTGCTCGTTTACCGTTACTAAAATGCCTGATTTGTTGTTCTGACAAAGATGTGTTGCTAGGCTCTTCACAAGTGTCTTCACCTCAGCATAAACCATACCAACTCGAGTTGCATCCAGGACAACAGTCTGCTAATGGTAACTCCTTCTCTTTGATGCCCTTTAATCTTTGCTTATTGCTTCTAAATCATTGTTGCCTGAAGTCTCTTATCATTTGTTTCTGTTTGGTTATGCACGGTTTAGGAATGTTAGGTGTTTCAGAGAAATTGTGGAACAAGCACAAAAACGAAAAATGTCGAGAAAATTCAGTGAAAAAATTGCTGTTTATTTCTTTTTCCAAAATACCTCAGTTTTCTTCGCCTGTTTATTTTTGGCGTAGTCGAAATAGATCTTTGTCTAATTTGACACTGCACACTATGCATGAATTTGCATACGATATATTCAGCTTATTTTTGTAGTAGTGTTAATGTTATTGTCTGTGCAATGTTTTGATAACTTGGTGGAATGAGCAACTGTTCTGACGTCTTTTTCACTGCAGCATCGCCATTGCCGTCCCCAATGAAATCTCCTGCCAGGACTCCGATGACAAGGCAGCCTTGCTGTATTGCTTTATACGATTTTGATCCAGAAAATCCTGGAGAACTTGGATTCAAGGTAGGGCATATTCATTACGTTTTTGATTTTGATAATTATTTTGAATATCCACGAATCCAGGAAAAAACTTCTACGGTATTCAATTGGATTGGGTTGAGTCATAGTTCTCGAAAATCATGATATATTATTTATTTTTTGTGCAGAATGTGGAACATTTCACATTGGTGATTTGTCACGTGATATGAATTGAAACGTGTGGTATACAATAGCTATTTGTGTATTTTGATCTAATTGTGATTTGTGACAGCTCGAAAGAGCATAAACAAGAAAACTCGATACTTTATTACTACTACTGGTGGTGCTTCTCAAGCTACCATAGAATATGAAGTTTATTTGAAATTTACCTTTTACAGTAACTTTATTTTTAACTGATGGTTTTCGATAAATACGACAAGTTCAGGATACTTACTTTGAGTTTGATATCTTCTAACATTCAGCAATTCATGGTTTCATGCCATGAATCGTATCATCATAATCCATACTTTTCTTCGATTTCTAGGAGATTTAAATTTACAATTTTTGCTCTTTTCGCTACATGAGGAGGTGCCATAGAAAATCCACACTCACTATTTTCAATCATGCAAGAGAATAATATGCCATGGTAGAGGCGAGCGTTTTTTCTATATTTCCACCCATGAGCGCCAATTCTCTCACTTAATGACATTATTTCCACTCACAAGCGCAAATGCTGTCACTCAATGACATTCCTCGGAAAAGTCAACTTTATGTTGAGACTTGAAAGCGTCAAGGCTACTTTATAACCGGTTGTAGAAAAAATATTCCTAGTGCAGGGCTTCCCAAACTGTGCGTGGCGACGCCCTGAGGCGTCGCGGAATTTTGCCAAGGGCGTCGTGAGGCGATCCACATAGATTGGCTATTTGTGGAGTTTCTAATGAAATTTGCGGAATATTTCAAAATTCAAATGATCTCAATAGGTCTTTGCAGAAAAACAATACTCACATACTGCAACTGGCAGATAAAACTAGTGGAAGTCAGAAGAAGTTGCTCTTATGGAAGAGAAAATTAGAAGAATATGAATTAACAACTGACTGTTTCTCGGCTTTACAAGGCATTCTACTAGAAAAATGGATAGAAATCGTCGATCCCTCCATAAAAATAATATTTACACAGCATTTTTCATCATTAAGCGAATATTTTGACGAATATGTTCCCGAAAATCTGGAGCAATATCCAGTCGACGAATTGTCCAGTGACTCCGGCCTCACGCTCCAATAAGACAAAGACAAACTTCTTGAATTCTGGAGCTCAGTTTCTCACTAATATAGTGCCATCAGATCTGCGCTCTGCAGCATTGAGGGTTCTGCTACCATTTGCGACATCCTACTTGTACGAAACAAATTTTTTTAAGTTTGCAGTAATAAAGAGCAAGTAGGTACAGATCGAAAATGAATGTAGAGAAAGGTACCAAATTCCTAACTTGAGCCTCGTTTTGAGAACCTCTGCTCATAAATGCAAGCACATCCATCTCATAAGTAGCCATTAAACAGAGTAAAATAAATATCTCTTTTAACTTTCATTCTTATATTTTGTTTTTATTCTTATTTCTGGATAAAATACTATGTTAGAGTTTTTCTGATAACTTGTTACTGAGCTAGAAGTACAATTGGTAGGTTATTTTTAATCAGAGGGGGAAGGGACGTCGCGAAAAAAAAATTAGAAATTCCAAAGGGCGTCACAGTGAAAAAAGTTTGGGAAGCCCTCTAGTGGTTTGTTATGAAATGATATGTTGACGGTATGCATAAAATATGATTTTCTTTTTAGGAAAACGATGTGATATTGCTCATGAACAAAATCGACGAGAATTGGTTCGAAGGTAGCGTCAACGGCCGTACCGGGTACTTCCCAGTTAACTATGTGAAGGTGGACGTTCCATTACCATGAATTACCGGTTAAATAAGGATAACTGAACAACAAGCCCCTGACGTTTCCCTTGAGTATTAAATCGTGCAAAATTGTTTTGTTCACTTGCCTTCATTATGATTGTATTCAACTGCACTCACAGAAGTGGGATCATGCCATATGTATATTATACAGTGTGCTTCGAAGGATCTCATAGAGGTAATATCCAGATTTGACGGTATAAGGAAGGGTCTCAATAGTTTTGTGTCAGACTGGTGCTGAGGTCACTAATAATGTCAGTGTTATAAAACCTTGTGTGTGCATAACGAGGGCAATTATATTACTGTATGTCTGTCACACAACCCAGCATGGGTCTAAGAATACGCGCTGACGTCACGTCTGGGATCACAAATTCAACGGATCGAGCCGTCCTATACAGTTATAAATACTCGTGTTTTCTAACTGGTAACATTGTGAATATATTCCTGAATATCAAAAATGCAAGGCGTAGCCCATGAAATATTGACTTTTTCTACTCATCTCAAGCTTATTGGTACTTATTGGTACGAGACTGCATTCCATTAGACGAAGGAAGAGTTTCACATGATTAAAATTCACAAATGTGCTTGGTGGAAGTGGAAAATAATTCCATCATTTTGGTTTTCTTGTTTTTATAGAATTGAAAATGATGCACTCATTTTTTCACATAGGTGTCTTCATTTCATGAGAACTAGAATATGTCGACTTGTGGATTTTAGGAAATGTTACTATTCACACAAAAAAAAATTTCTGAATTTTAAGTGAGACAACTTTTCTATTTCAGTTGGAAAGAGATTCCTGAGGTGCACTGTATATTAGTGATTAATGCATTTAATTCAATTAGAAAAATGAAAATGTACTGAATTTATTATATTTTGAGAAATCCTCCTGATTATATTCAAGTTATTTTACAATTTTGTATATATAGTATGTAATCTTGAGATATTTTATAAGTTTGAAAGAGTAATGTTATGTTGATAGAATGAATGAATGTATGCGTGCAGTTGAAAATTGAGTATTTTTTATCTGGCAGTGCAGTAATTTTTTACTAGAATTTTGCGGAATCTATCTAAGTTGTAAATATTTATTAGTTATGTTCTATCGCTAGTTTTATTCTACATTGTTATTTATATTACAGAACTTTCATTTCCCAGTTAAATTTTGAATATATTGGAGTTTATAAATAAATAAATATTAATGTCAGATGGCACTGGCAGCCTTATACCAACTCAGTTGTGAAACTGATTGATAACAATTCTGTACCTTCATGCTGTATCTCAAAAAGACTCCACTCAACCTTTCACAGCTTGCCAAAAGTGTTATTTGCATGGAAAAATCGATGTTTCAAGATATAATATTGAAAAAAAACTGTTTGGTTGATGTTTTCGATGTAGTTGCTAGAATTTCTGCTGAAACTTTATACATCTGAATGATATAATGTTACAAAACTCCAAGTTTACCCAGAGTGTTGGTGCTGCTTTCATAACAGTATTTGTGCACAGATTGTTACATTTAGCTGAACTGTTTCATAAAGTTTTAGCTGAAATATCGAGAAATTGTTTAACCCTGTCATTTGACATGCTATAGATGTATTATATTTGTGTGAAATTAATACCAGATATCTGCCGGGTTCGTGTTGTGTTTTATATTGATTCTCGTACACATCCAAAAATTTCGGTACCTACTGACATTTCCATCGGAGGAAATACAATGTAGAAAATCATTTGGAATTACCCATGCTATTATAGTGCTGTTTCCTTGTTACATTCAACCATTGTCAATTGTACCATAGAACAGTATTGTTAATTTTCTTGGATCATTTCAAACTATTTTCTGTATCCATTCTGTTCACATTACCATCGGAAATAGTGATTTCCAATATATATTTGCCTATAAATCAAGAGGAGCAATATTGATTCATATCGACCTAACAGATAGATTTATGAATGTATCCACATTTCTCGAGGAACAGGTTCTTCCAGAAAAAAATGGTGATTTGTATCAAGTTCTTCTAGAAAATTGTGAACTTGTATTGCTATTGATAAAATAATTACAATCGTAGGAAACAAAACATATGTTTTCACATTCATTCCGATCAAGACCAATCAGTTTCACAAAATACTATTTTTCCAATCACTTTTTTGAAAACGAAGTTTTTTTCAGGAAATACTGTTCTGGAATACAAGGTTTATCACGTAATCCGTTCTTGAGTCTTTTATACGATCAGGTATATCATACGGTTTCTATCAGCCTGAATGCCACAGTGATTTGGATTCCATTTGTTTGAAGTTGAACTATAGATCCCCCGTCTCCTTAGCTCTCACAAGCTTCTAAGGTTTGTTTCGGGGTGACTGTTTACAAGTTTCAATACCTTTTTAATTGAATTGGTTAGTGACATAGCAGCAACTGTAAAATGTTCAAGGAATAATAATTATAGGGTATTGAACGAAGAAGTTTATCGTATTGCAAAAAACAAAAGCACCACATAAATTGAGTAGTTTTCTACATGTGCACTTGAAATCGAAACTTGATCTAAGATAAGGCGTTTTTTCATCATATGGTGGCAGTGTATATGTTGAAGCACCGAACTCACTTATTTCATTTTATGACTGCTATCTTGAAACAATCATACTCTACCTATATTCAACCGTTTTTGAGTTATTACCGATGTTTGTTCGATTTCCAGATAATTTCAAAAATAAATGATGCCAAAAATGAACATATACGAAGTTTGATCATTCAGAAGCTATCAAGAATCTGTATGAGGTAACTCAGAACTTTCAAAAATCACTTTTAATCTATAAAATAAATAGTAAAATAAAAGATTTTCCATTTAAATTTCATGTAAATTTTCAGTAAGTTGATAGAAAACTTTCAATTAACGGATATGTACGTGATATACCTCTATATATATATCTTTATTCGAGTTAAAATGATGTAAGAATTTATCACTCGTTAAATTTGAAATGTATAAACAATTGTATCATATATGTATATAAAAATGGGGATAATTTTTGGATGTGTTTTTCTAAATACTTTCAAATCATTTTTAGTTAACTAGGTTATTGACACCTGGCATAATACTCGAAGACAATGTCGTCTAATATAAAACACATCAAACCACTTTGAGAAATGTACTTATTTATATCTGGTTCATGACAATACTTTAGATATAAATTATAATTAAGAAAAACCAATTATTGATATTGTTATAAGTCAAACCTTCCAAATAAAATTATGTTTTCATTTCTGTATTAGCAAGAAAATCCATTTCTTCAGTCATCACATTTCCTGATCTCCAATAATGTATGTATGATGAAATGTTTTCCGAATTGAGGTCACACTGATCATACTGATGATTTTTTTCACATCGACAGCTCAGAATTTGAAATTATAGGCCATATTTTTCGTAGTAAGTTACCAAATGAGATGATATTGTTGAAAACACATGTATACAATTTGAATGTTACCTACCGTATTTGTGCATTAATAAAAAATGTGTCACAATCTGGTCTTCTTGATCTTGAATAGAGGCACACCTATTGGAGGTCCTAAGTACTTTGGGATATCGACTATGATATGACAAATGCTATTTTTTAAAAATATGCAAAAGGAGTGTTCGTTACCGCACTTGTCGATTACAATATCAAAAAACCTGAGATAGGTATTAAGCAGGGTGATTCGATTTAGATATTTCAAGGACGTATTGCTGGGATTAAGATATAATTTTCTTTAAAAAGCATTTTCGTAATAATTATCAGTACGGTTCATTCGATTTATTAAGCTCAAAATGGCGTGCTCGCGAAGGTTAGATTATTTTCATAAAGATACAATAATACCTCAATTACATTGTTTCTTATGTTGATTCGTTCGAGAAGAAGCAATCCAAAAACTTGCGAAAATACTCTTCAGAACCATAAGTTTTCATACACTTTTTCTTATGTATACCGATATACGGTGGATTAGTATATATGGTTTATATTTTGACCTACAAACAACCTGACATAATGTTACGTGCTATATTGTAGGGTTGACTTATTATCATTGAAGTCAAAAGCACATACGAATTCGTGTAATTAAAGCTATAAATGATGTGAAATAAAAATTGTAGTTTTCTTGCCAATAATAGGTTTCCATTCAAACACCCTACACATTTTTTCATTTTCTTAACAAGACCTTTCTCTTAAGCAGAGGGTGTAAATTTTAAATGTCTTAATTATATTGATTAACGATTTAATACGAGCACTGAAGAGGTGTTTTTTGAGGAATCCAGCAAAAACAAATGTTCATTGCTTTTCATTTAGAAATCAGTAATACAATACATAACAAGATCATTTGGGAAAAACCTTGCTGAGCTGCAACTTTGGGATTTACTAACCAAGTAGATTTTCAGTAGATCTCAATTATGGAAACAAAAACGTGTATTATTGATTCACTGAAGCATAAGCCTGTCATTAAATCAATTCAACTTCATTCACAATCAACGAAAACGTACATATAAAAATTGGAAAAAAGATTTCAAGTTCTTCAATAAATGTTTCGAATTAAAATTAAATTGGCAATAAAGGGGAGGTATGGGAATCCGTAGGAAGATGTTTCCCTTGAAATGAAAATCGACTTGGTTTCGATTTGAAAAAAAAAAAAACGTTTTGTTTCGTTTTCAGAGCAGAACCCTTAATAATATGGAGATCATCAAGTTCAGTTCGGCAAGCAATCAATTCATTGATTCGATACAAAATTAGAAAATCGAAACATGATTTCCAATGTTTTATTTTAAAATAAATGTTACATCTTAACAATGGCAGTGAGCAAACATTTCTAATCCTATGATACTAAGCTGGCTTTATACTGCATGCTTAGTAGAAGGCACATTTTGAAAATCAATAATTTTAGTTTTTTGAAAGCTGAAAAAGAAAAGGCAAATCAATAATTGTGGAAGTTTTCGTAATACTTTTTTCCACTAAATAAATACTACTTATAAATAATCAGTACTTTCATTTGTGTGCGGTATTGAATTAATTTTAGTAATAACTGACAAATATTTCATTTAAATCTTAGTTGCTCATTTGGAAAAATACTGATATCAATAAAGGAATGACAAATTTGAATGATCCCTCTATTTGAGATAAATCAAAAAATAAAAAAAATATTAAATAACTATGGCTGCCATAATAATCACAAGATATATAATTAAGATTTGAGGAATGTTCGATATTAAAATATAAGTTTTATCAACATGGTGGTCTTCATTTTGTAACATATCCTTTAAACATTATTTCAGATAACTATTTCACAAAATCTAGATCAGCTTGGGTAGGCAGATATATTCAACCATATCAACTGATTAGGACGGGAATTCAGGGATGTAGCTGAAGCCCATCAGCTATGCATGTCTCCCGGTATTGTACCCTACAAATCACTTACGGTATCGTCACTCGTTTCAATCGTATTCTATCCCAAGCTCAAAACTCTACAAGCAAGCACAACCCATCATACAAATCGATGAAGGACACGATTATGGGAATAAACAATATATAAACTAATGTTGACAATTGCACCATAAAACAGTCTGTAGAGATTTCATAGAAGACAAAGACTGGACATTGAAGTGTGAACTACAACCGACCAACAAAGTAGCGCAACTCCCAAAATTTGCGATTGATCGAAATGGGCTTAACAATTCTTAATTGAGCAAAATGGATATGATTTATATTCAGTTTTTGTTAATTTCTTCGTAACATCCAAATGTGGGATACTTTTCTCGATAAGAAAGACAATACAAATATCGATCAACATAATTAAAAGTTTGGATTATTCCCAAGAACAAAAAAATACAGTAATCTAAATAAGATTTCCGACTTTCCTGATCAATGAAATAATTGAGAGAAGTCATATCCTTGGCATTCAGTGATCATTACGCTTATTGCTGAGATGGCAAAGTGCAAGGAGGATGAACATAACATTCGTTGGACGCTCCGGAATTCTTGAAATCATCTAAAGGCTGAATTATTTCGAATGTTGATTATAAAATGGAAATTCGGAATGCATCGTTTGCTTCCATGGAAATACATAGGAGCAGTTTCTCAGTTCCAAATCCAAATTTTCATTCAGGATAAATTATTGGAGAATAAATAATACATAAATCTTCGAATATGACCCATCCTCAAAGTGGATTGGGATAACGGGGATAGAAAGGTCCCCAAGTCCTCTATACATAAGTCAAGATATGGATCAGTTACGATATATTCTTGGTCTTTCAACTCGTAACTATGAAATATATGAATAGACAAAATGGTTCCATCATTACAATCATTGCTACTCAGTTTATCGAGAAATGAAAGAATGACAAAAATAATTATTTTTTCATCACTCGATGGACTAGATGATGTCACAACTTTGTCAAGTACCTTTCTTAACTGACTGGATTCTGTCGTATGTAAAAGGTGTCTCCCTTTATTTTGACCCCTACCTACGGATAGAAACATTGGATATGAATGTTGTAGAGGTTCATGAGTAATATCTTCGCATATTAAAAAATTGCAATTTTTTCATCACATGAAATTATATATTTCCAAACCATTTCGAAAAAAAACTCATTTCATTTCCAAATATACATGGTTTGCTTCTCTCAAGTCGTTCTTGTGTTAAAGTTCTCGAAACGAAAGTTCTCGAAACTAAAATTTCGAATGCAGGAATGGAATTAAACGTGTTTTTTGTAATCAATTAATCGTATTCTCTTCCTCTGATTTTGGATATCAGTATGTCTCTTGTGTTTTATCATCAATTTTGTTCACGGAATAAATAATAAACGGTTTGAGAGCATTAGCAAACTTTAAATTTGGAAGCAGGAGAAAATGGTAATTAACTAGAGTTGAAAATATGCAGCGAGTTCCACTGAGATTTCATTAGTTCTTCAAATTTTGCGAATTGCATGAAGTTCTTTTCTACTTCGTATACTAGAAGCTGTAGGTCAAAATATATGGAAGGAGACACCCTGTACATGTATCGGTTACCGATTCGCTCGGATGAACTAATGTGGAATAACTTTGAGGACCGTTCAATCCTCATAAACAATACAATAAAGTCTAGATAGTGTAATAACCTATACGTTAACTAAACTACAAAATAACTAACAATTTATTCGTCAAAATTAGAAAAATATAAAGTGTGGTCCATTGAATTTATTGCAAAACCACTTCATGGGATTTTCTTGCCCATCCGTGTTAAGGCATCGTTTCAGAAGGCATCCAGATACAAGTTGTCGCTGCACATGGAACATCAATCTTGATATCGAACGAATTGGTTTCACGCACTCAAAGTATCAAATACATTTTCCCACACCACGGTGGTGTGACCTGGAACCAATTCGTTCCCGATTGGTTCCCCCGTGGAATGGCCCGAGACAGTGAGACCTACCCACAAAATTGCAGCCATTGCAAATGGTTATTAAAAAAGTAACTTACTCTAGCTTTGTTCAAATCACAGAAATATTGGGATAGGAGGCCAGTCGGAAAAACAATCGAAGCAGCACGTATTCGGACGCAAAAATTCAGATTCACATGAGTACAAGCATCGCTATTCGAATTCACCAATCAGAGGAATTGACTAACTCACTGACCCATCAGTGAAGGCAAGCATTACAGGGTGTCCTGTTATATTTTGACCCCTACATACAGCTTCAACTATACGTGGTGGAAAAAACATCAAATATTAAAGTTGTAGGATTCCACCGGTACTATCTTTAGTCACTTACGAAACAGAAAATGCGAATCGCAAAATTGAAAATACGACAATTAATTATATCTTCAACTATGATAAAAGACTTTTTTCTTCTGTTTTCAAATATATATGGATTGCTAATGTTCCCTCAAGCCGTTTTCCGTTCATTTAATTTTTTCAATATTGCGATTCGTATTTGATTGTTTTGGAAGTGCCAAAAGATATTACCGGTGAAACCCTACAACTTATAAATTCAATGTGTTTTTCCATCACGTCTAGTTGAAGCTGTAGGTAGGGGTCAAAATATAACAGGATTACCATGACTATAAGTCGTAAAAAAAGGAAAATTTTAATGCGTTTACTTGCCAAATGAGACTTATCTGAACTGGTACTAACTTATCAGTCGAAAACTATTTAGTGTATTTTTGAGAAAGCAAAATCTGATTAAATACGGATGAGAACTGAACCCGAGTCGCCTGTGTGTGATGTGCTGTTTACTCGAAATATACATTGCTAGCTTTTTTATTCATCGGACTGTTGTGTCTGGAATCCTTCGTAACACGCAGGCGCAACTATAACAGATGTTTATTTTAATCATATTTCATCTACGAATCAGTAACTGCAGCGACAACTGTAGCTACGGCAGTGGTCTATTCTCAAACCGTGACATCTAATGTCGCATGCGAGATATTTTCTTTGTAGAACAAAAAATGTATTTGTCTATTGTCGAAGCATTCGAAAATTTCTGATTGAAAAATTGTCGAATGGTGTCGAAGCAGTCGACAATCAATGACGAATGCGACAGACGAATTCACACAAAGGATTTTGATAGATTCTCATCAATTTGCAATGACTAACTTCGACGGCCATTGTGCTTTTATATTCATGTTATATTATCATGTGAAAGTACCCAAAATACCAAAACAAAGTATCTTCATATATCGGTGTTGCCAGTTCATTATATTCGACAAAATTTGTCTCCCACAACTTTGATGTCGAAACCAATGGAGAATGCCACAATTCAGTGAGGTGCGACAATTTTCATCGACATATGTCGAATTCGACAAATTTCACCCGACATTGGAGAATCGACCCCCTGATTGCGATGCTCGTACTATGGTGGATCTGAATTCTTGCCAATCGTTCAGCTGACACGACGATGTCAGCGAATACGCGCAGAAGAACCGCCTGGTCACATATTTACACGAGCTCGTTCAATTCCTTCCAAAAATATTTCTCATCTTTGGTTAACAACATATAAAAGGGGGGATTAAGTACAAATAGAAACGATCGCTTTCTATACCACACGGTCATCAGCACCAGGCCTCTTCGCCGCCGTCGTGCGAATCCTCGTCGCTGGGGTCCTCGCCGTACATGTCTGCCAGCTTGCGGAATCGCGGCCCGAAGCTCGACAGGTAGTTGAACTTGAGGTCACCCTCATCGGTGCACGATGCTAGCGATGACAGCGAGCCGGTGCTATTACCATCCCCCTCGTACGCGTAGTGGCGCACGTCATCGAAGGGCAGGTTGTCGGGGTCCCTGTCACACGTGTCCTTCTTGGTGTCAAGGAAGCCGCTGATGTCGGCCGGCACGTCGGCGTGGTGGTCCTTTTCGACGCCGATGCCGTCGAGGTGGCCGGGACGGAAGACCGACAGGTCGTAGTTGGTGTCGCACTCGCCGCCGCCTTCGTCCTCGTAGTTGATGATGTTCTCGCGCGTGTCATCGATCTCCTTGCCGCTGAAGTCGTCCTGCTTGCGCCTGTGCACCACCACCGCCAGGAGGAGGACTGCGAACATGATGGAAATTAGACCTGGGGAGCTATTCTCGAAGTCATGCGACTTTCTCGCGTATACGAATGACATCGTATGAAAATATTCGTATACGTCAATACAAGTGCATTCTCGAACTCCGAAGTAGAACATACGAAATATCCATACGAACTTTTTGAAGCGGGCGCACGAAAAATATGACAACATTGCAGAGCTACCAGTGTTCCTAACCATATCGAGAGAATATGTCTAGGAAAAAAATAAACTCCACTAGTTTTAGTCATAATATTTTGGCGGATAGGTTACTTTTTTGAGAACTTCATATGTTGGTATGATACTACATCAGCAACTGCAATGTATATGAGTTCCACATCTCCGGAACAGAGAGCGGAGTTGGTGGAGTATTGAAAAATCATCTAGGAAAGTTCACAAATGAAAGGTATCACTTGAAGAAGCGAGAGGTTCATGGGAATCCTAGCATCATCAGAAACATTGAATACTATGCCGGGAGCAAAGAAGGATTGGAAAAAGTGGCAAAAGGCAATGAGAAACATTTGATATAGGTACCTACCTCAACAGATCACAGAATATCTTCTTTCACTGTGCAAACTTATTTGGGATTCGCAGGACCACATTATATAGGAGATAATATATATTATATAAAGAAATGTATCAGATGATAAAAATGGGCCATTTTACAACTCCACAGGACAAATATCAATCAGAACAATAATAAATACTCGAAAATCTACATCAAAACTGGAACCAAATACAATGTTCCTATATTATGTCACTGTCAGAGGCTGAAATTCGTATGAAAATATTCAATTTCGTACACACACACCCCATACGCGTCCAAACGTATGAGATTTTTCGTATACGAACTACGACAGACGGTTCGAGAATACCAACTTGTCAGAACTATGCGCAATTTGTCAAAATTCGTAGGAAAATCGGCTACGTATGATTTCGAGAATAGCACGCCTGGTCGCGCTACTCTTCATTTGTTTCAGCAGAAGAATCCTCGATTCGAAACAATTGAATTTGAGCTCGTTAGGTGTGGTTCTCATGTACAACAATAGAGGCGCTACCGTCGAAAGATGTTCGATACATATTCCCACTACTTTATTAGAAAATGGCTTCAACAATGGGTTGGTGGCCGAGTGTGCAAAGGCGCTGGTCTATGGGCCTGAGGGTCCGCGGTTCAAATCCCGGCGTCTATTGGACATATTTATTTATTTCTATACTATCGTTTAGCGGGAGGAGATAGGTGACGAACCGAACATTCTTGGTACCTAGATTTCAATCCTTCGGACTCTCCACGGTAACCAACCGAGTAGTGTTTCGGATGACACTTAGCTAAGGTCCCCGTCTCCCTTACTCATACAAGTCCTAGACTTACGAGGGTTGCGTTAAGTTGGCGGTAAAAAACAATTTTCAATAAAGGAGGTCGGTCAATGTTATCAACCTTATTTATTCGGGAAAAACTCGGCAAATTCTTTCGGAAAGATCATGCAATAATTAGTACATACTAATTATTCATTCAAGTTCATTGACAGTGATTCACTTTCACATTTCTTAAGTAATATACTAAATGTCAGACTTATCGTGTTCTTTGCCTCTGATTTCCGTTTCACAGAATGCCCAATAGCCACCATTTACGAATGTTTATGCCTAGTTTTTGTTTATTCTTGATTCTAATGTTATATATCGTTAGTTGAAATAACGAAGTGTTGCTATAGAAAATGTAAAAGTGATTCGAGATATTCCAAGACCCAGAAAATGTCACAGAACGAAAAACGTTACAAGCTTCTGAGCATAATACACATAGAACAGATTATTCTCATAAATCAGATTCTAACCTGAAGAACGTAAAAGTAACTAAAATTAATAGCTGACGAAATTTTATAATTTTCATCAGTATAATGCTGAATCTCCATACTGACAGTACGACTCCATCTCTACTGAATTTGAATTTCGTGAAGGCCTTCAGCCAGTGATGTTGGTGAGATGTTGTAAGGTATAATAGAAATAGTAACAATAACAACCTAAAAATTTGAGTAACTGTGTATATTTTCATTCAGTCAGGAGAAATTCAAAATACGAAATGGATTTAAAACCAACAACAATCGCAAATCACCTATCTTGGATGATCCATGCCACCTTGTATAATATTTCATTTTCTTGGACAATGTTCTTGACTATTGTCAACATTTATCTCTAGAGAATGCATGCCTGCCTAGTGAAATGACAGTGGAATAGGATAAAAACGTATATACTCACTTATAAGAATGGCAAGACAAACAAGTATGGCAACCAAGAAGTTCGAATCAATTCCGAAACTGACAGCCTGCATCACACCATAGTTACAATCAGGATACGCCTGATATTGATCCGACGGTGAACCCAGATTGTAAAAGAAGTCGTTGTAGGTCAAATTCCGGATGCAACCATTGAATCCATGGGACGATGGCGGAAGATGGTTCCAAACCATCTTGAATTCTTCGTCACTGAACCTGAATTTGAAGCCCCCGAGTTGAAGTGGACCATTGGGCCTGATGATGCCTTTGTTATTTTTTCCTCTCCATATTGAACACTGAGTCTTGCAGTCATCTACCTCCATGGATATGTCCTGAAAAATAATGACCACTTTACAGAACGAGATCAGCTTTCAACTAGATATATTTGTTGGTGTTCCTGTGTGAACACTGAAATGTTATTATAATCATTAGTAATTCTTACATCATATCCTGATCCAATTTTGATTTTATGCAAAGCACCATCATTCAGCTTCTTGATATTCTCAGTCAAATAAATCTCTTCAGTACCTTGTCCTGAACTGATTTGCAGCAATGGAAACCCTTCCTTTAGTTCCAGGGAAATATACCCTTTCGACAGGGCAGCCTGCCTAACATTTAATGGTCCATTGTAGAATATCAGCCCATTCTCAGACTGCGGCAAAATGAACAACGTTATGTCAGTCTTGTTGGTCGCATCGAACGACGGATATATTGCCCATCCGTTTCCTGTGAAACCAATGGCAAGTATCTCGCAGTGGGGACCCTCGAATCCCGCAGGACAGTTGCACGATGTTTCTTCGATCAGAACTCCCCCATTGAAGCATACGAACACTTCCCTGGGAATGGCGCTGCAGACCGGCTCCACGAAGCCGTTTATACCGACGAAGGACGTTTTATTCGTGAAAACAACCGCCGGTTCCGTCGTCACGTTCAACCTGTTGGTGCAGGACCAGTTGGGGCCGCAAATCGTCTCGTTCAAGCATTCGTTGATGTGGATCATCACGAACTCGAGGCCGAGTTGTTGTTCGAGCCGGGTCTGGTGTTCGGTGATTTTGGTTTCGATTTTTTCTGCGGCGTAATACGGGGAACCATGAGCGGAGAATCTGACATCGATGAAGGAGTTGTTTTGGTTGGGGGCTTGCAGGACAGTGAATACATCCACGTTTGCCAATGATGTGTTCACGATCTTGGAAATTTGTTGCTGCAAAATGTCCTTCTTGCTAATACCACCCTGAAAAATTAACAGAAATTGAAACCTAATATGGATTAGCCTCATATCATCCCCAAGAGTTATCGAAATGTGACAGTAACGTAATAAAGATGATCAGTTTTCTATAATTCTGAAAAATTTCATATAGTAACCGTAGCCGCTCTTAGACTAACAATAATTTACGGCCTTTTTTGTGGGACTTTCAATTGTGATTGAGGCAAGTAGTGCAAGAATGGAGGGAATTGGTGTAATAATATGAAATATCTAATTCAATTCAACCCCGGCGCTTCATATGACGGAATCATCTTCACAGCCCAGCTTCGCAATCTCATCGGACATATGAGGATTGAGGTTGATTTATACTCTGTACAATGTATATCAGAGGGTTCTACTAGCTCAAATGACGCAATGTTAAAGATTCCAGTACCTAACTGTAGATCCCCAACTCGCTGGCTCGCTTATACTGATTCACAATCATCAATTTCTATATTGACAGGTATAATCTTAAAATATAAGATATAAGCAGCTATCATCGACACTATAGGTATAATATTGTCTTGATACGTATTGGTTGTATCACTTTATTACATTTCTGATGAATTTTTGCTGATAACGGAAAGTGTCCTTCTGATTTCAGAAATTAGGTGGACTTCCGAGCGTTTTTATTTAATTATTTAATAATTAAATAAATTATTTAATTCGAACAAACACACCTCTGCCAGATATTATTTTGTCGATAATTTATTATAAAGGAACACAATTCGAGTAAATCTTAACATTCCATAATGAATACCTATATTGAAGTTTCTTTAAATTATTTTACCAATCGCCCCCACGTTTCGCCGGTCATCGCATATGAAATGACTCGAGCCGGCACGGGTATTTTTTGGCGATGCATGGACGAGACAACCAAAAGATCAGATCACTTTGACTTTTCGGAATCGTATTCTAGTAATTTTTTGTTAACCAGAATATTGTGGACAAAAAACATCATTGCATACAGAAGTTCCTTTATTAACTCTTATAATTTGATTATATATTGAAATAAAAAACGCAAGACTACATGCTGATAAAGGAAACACCAATGTTGTGGATCCTCCATTCCCTAAGTTATTGTTGAATCTCATTCGATATCGTTATAAAGCGAATGTTATTTCGAAAAACGGAATATCTTATGATAAATCTTTCAACATTGTTATATCGACTTGTCCGACTGTGTTGTGCCCAATTACCCCTTTTGTGCCTTCTTTTATTTATCTTAGATGTTATACGGCTACTATACCTGCTCATGTCAAGCATAACAAAAACTCAAGTGTTATTGAAATCACATAACTAAATTTCCCGAATTATGACCAAGGTGGTTATAGTATTGTGGAACAACTTTTCAATTATTTACTTCCAAAATTTGACAATTTTCTTGGAAGCATTGAAATAACTCATGACTTCTTGAATGTCAGTGACAGTGATAGTCAAAATTGCCAAATGTGTCGAGTTACTTGTTGATGGTGACAATTTTGTACATTTGTAAAAATAACTAGTTTACTGTGTCTAAGATCAAAAGACGTGGCGCCCCCTGTGGAAACTTCGGGAGATATTACTACGGTTCGATAATAGAGTCTAATCATCAATTAAACGAAAATGTAGAACTCTTTGAAGGACCCAGAGATAAGAAGTCGTTCCACCATACACTACATCCACGTTGTTCATGACAATAATATATATGAACAAAACAGTACCTCAGGTATCTCGATAAATTCTTCCTTAGTTATGCCATGCATCCTGATCGACCCAGATCTTATGACGGCCACCTCTGGTATTTCTTTCACGGTTATAGTTACAATAGCTTCAACAGTATGAGTTTCGATGGTGGGTTCGTGAGTTTCAGTCACCGCATAATTGACCACATACGTTCCTTCGTTTGTTGTAGGCCTCATGAGTATCATTCCATTGTTGGATCTGTTCAACGAGAATTCTTCAGCATAGTTTTGTTGGATGAATACTTTGTCGTTCAAGTCCCAGTCGTCGAGATCTTCCACGAACACTCTACCAATTTCGATTTCGGTGTCCGGTCCCTTTTCATATTTGTACACGAAAATGTTACTCTTGCCATCACTGGCCGGGTTGTCATTGACATCTCCTATGATGACTCTCAGTATGCTTGTGCCGCTTAGAGGAGGGCTACCACTGTCAGTGATGCTAATTGGTATGTCGTAATACTTCTGCTCTTCTCTGTCGAAGCGAACTTTGGCGTAAAGCTGATTGCCGCTGATGGAGAATTTGTTTTGTACATCATACGAAGCAGTATCGTCCAATTGATAGGTGAAGGGTGGCCCGTTATCTGGACCATCATAATCGTCGGCGCTCAGATTCCCAATAAGACCAGGATCTTGGTTCTCATACCACACGATTTCGGTAACATTCAAAAACGGTGCATTATCGTTGATGTCCAAGAGAATTATTTGGATTTCTGCAGAACTGAAAAGAGAGTTACTCCCACCATCATTATCACGTGCGAATATGAACACTTGTCTCTCAGGATTCCCAGATGGTGGATCTCGATCGAGAGGTTTAGTCAAAGAAACACAACCCCTGTCTGTTACACTCAGAAAATCCTTCTGTTGAACTTCATAGACAATGTGTTGGTCCGCCCCTCTATCTTTTATATCAGGGTCATATGCCGTCACTTCAATAATACATCCTGTGATAATTCTTTCTTCTTTTATCTCAATTCTTTTCTCAAAATCATTAAACAAAGGTCGTTCATCATTTTCGTTCAATATAGAAATTATTACTTTGGCGAAGTCATCATAAACACCATCGAAAGCTCTAACAGTCAAATTATACTCTTCTATGGTCTCATAGTCCAACTTATCATTTACTCGTATCCTACCTGTTGTGTTCTCTATCATGAAGGCATTGTTCAGATTCCCTTCTGTGATACTATAGGATATGAGGGAAGCAGTGTCGTTATCTAAGGCCAAAACTTCCCCAACAACACTGGCTTTATCAGCACTTTCTGTAATGTTACTGAAATGATAGATGGGTCGGGTGAATCTGGGTTTATTATCATTCTGATCTTCAATGCTGATCTGGAAAATCTGATGAACAATATTTGGTTCGGTTGTATTGAACAAGGCTGAGGGAGAATTGTCATATGCTTTCACTTTCACGTGATACAATGGTACACTCTCCCGATCGAAAGGAACCTTAGATGTGATAACTCCAGTTGTTTTGTCTATCGCAAATATATCCTGATTATCTTCCAGTTCGTAACTGACTATATTGTTTGCGGAAGTGCCATCTTTGTCGATGGCTCGTATTTGTATAGCTTGTACACCAGGCTTGTCGTTTTCAACAACACTTCCTTTCAAAAACTCCAAAAAGCTAGGTATTTCATCATTTACGTCAAGTACTTTGATAGGAATATTTATAGATGTATCCATGGACTCTTTATTTTTAACTTTTACTGTCAATGTATATTCTGTGACAGTTTCATAATCCAATGGACGGACTAGGGTTATGTGAGCTACATTTCCTTCAGGAACTAATAAAAAAGTTTGTTCTTTGTTCGTTTGGAATGTTTTGCCTTTAACTAGTTCATAAACCAGTTCTTTGTCGTTTATATTGGATCTGAAAAAAAACAACACGATGACATTGTTGAAGTCTCTGTTTGCTCGATGATTTACTTACTCTCCTTCGAGAGTCACAAGATGCTTCGAAAAATCTTGGAAGTTTTCTTTGAGTTCAATGACTCCAGGAGGATCTGGCCTGATGAATCTTGGAGGCTGCTTATCAGATCCGACAACGATGATCGATATCTCCGCTTTCTGACTTTTCTGCCCCTCTTGATCATTGACACCATTGTCAGAAACAAATACATTATTCGTAAATCTGGTATTCTTTTTCTGAAAAAAAAAATGCATTGATCAGCTTACCATAGTTCGAGTAAATAATGGATTCTTACCCCAGTTAAAGGTTGTATCAAATAGACAACTCCAGTTTCCTTATCTATTCGAAAGTATTGTGAAAATAAATTGTTCGATTCAGAAAAATTGTAGGATAACCTTGAATTCTCCCCGTCATCTATGTCATAGGCAAAAACCCTCATAACCTCACTATTTTGTTTCAGATCTTCGGATACTTGAGTATCGTATTCCTAAAAATGCAACAGTCAACAATCCATGTAAATATTCTCGGTGATTAAACGGACTTACAGATTTATCAAACTGTGGTGCATTGTCATTGATGTCAGTTATGGAAACTGCGAAAGTACAAATATCGGCCAGTGGGGGCCATCCATTGTCAGTTGCTTGTACCGTCACGTAGAGCTCTTTTTGTCTTACAGGTTCATCACGATCGAAAGGAAGAATCGTTGTCAACTCTCCAGTAACATTGTTGATGCTGAACAACACACGTTCACCATCACGATGAACTATTCCGTATGTCACTATGCCTCCTGCATCTCTTGAGTCGTCATCATAAGCTTTTACCTGGACAAAATCTCAAGTCAACACATAGGATTTCAATTATTTCAATACCAGGGCGTTGCGGATCAATACAACTTGCCAATTCAATGAACCAATTGATAATTTCTTGAAAAGATCTATTTCTTTGACAAACTATTTTTCAATATTCATGAATAATTTTAGGAAAGTCTACTCGTCATTATGAATTCGGAAAAAATCCATGTTGAATACAATTTGATATAACATGTTACATTCGAATAAAAATTACATTATAGTCTCGTTTCGTTCATCAAAATTCAATTATAAAGGCGCAATGAATCGCGTGACAGAACCTCATGACTGAATGGAACTAGGAAAACCTTATCCTAACTAAATTTAAAAATGTACCTTTATAACACTTGTTCCTGCTGCTTGCTCTTCTTTCACTGAGGGTTTGTAACTCAAACAGTCTCTGAATGTTGGTTTATGATTATGTGTTTTGATAGTCCTACTATTTTCTGATTGTGATAAGATATTGCCTAAGGAATTTTCACTATAACCTAGAATAGAAATAATATATCATAAATAATACTCAAAATTTCAAAAAATTTTATTCGAGAACATAGAGGAAGAAAATGCCAGAGTGTTATACTGAATGATGCTTAATTTACATTAGTCTAAATCGTTAACAGAGGAAATACCAAAATGTCTGAATACCTCATTCAATGCCAAGTTCAATATCAATAATTAATTACGATAGTGAATAGGCAGGGAAAATAAATATTCCATGAAGAACATTTCAAAATAATGAATGCAATTGCACTATGCATTTATTTAGATAATTAGATATAATGGGTATGCATGGCTGAACTTCATCGAGAAAAATATTCTTTGAATTTGAAAGAAATAATAAATATCATTCTCATGATGACATAGAAATGAAATATAAAAAATTACATCATAAATGATTTTTTTGTAATATACGTATGCGCCTTGTAGGTACTTAGCTTCTTCAAAGGTGGAGAATTTGCATTATTATTGAACGGACGACGAAAATTTGTTACTAAAATGTTGGATAGCAAAATAATTAACTAGAATCAAAACTACTTCTCAAGGGATATATAGGATATATATAGATGGATGATATCAATTGAAAATTACCATTAATGTAGATAACAGCCTTATACGTTTGTATTATACGGACTTGCCATCACAAAAATAAGCAATTAAGATGATTCTGCTGAATAAGTGAAAAAACAATCCAACGTCCTTCAAGACACATTCTTCGCCAACTAAAGACTTATAAAAAAACAACCAGAACATAGATATACCTTAGATATGATAATGATAAATGAAAAATCGACCAGTTTAGTTTATTCCATCAAAAATAGGAAATAATTTTACTCAGTAATTATCAATGTTCAAATGTTGACAAAATTTATACCAGAAAATACTCAATATCATATGGGCTTGAAAGCGTTCAATAACATTTATGGAGACATTCTGATGCAACCTGCATAGACTCAACAGTGCAGATCTTTCATTTAATTTCCACGTAATTGCTTTTTACTTCACTTCCAGCTGTATTTTTTTGGGTTTATTACTTCGATGTATGAGCGCCTCATGTAATTTGACACTATGTACATGGAAACAGTGATAAACACTAAATATTAGGTGTTCTTACGTTACGTTAATCAACAATGATGCATTTCCGGTACAAGTAATTAATAACACAAGAAGGAAGGAACATTATGTTCAATGATCTCCTTCAATATAGCAGTTAACAATATATTTGTGATGTTATTATCTTTATTGGAATCCAAATCTATTTAATCATGACATATTAATTAACTTTAATTTCTATATCAAGAATAAAAAAGAATGTTGGTACAGGACAAGCATCCCTTCGGAATCGTTTATGATTTCGAATAGATTGTCCAATTTATATAAAAAAATAATTGTCTCAATATAATTGATCCATTCAACAAGCTCTAATTGGAAATTTCAAGGTTAGGCCATGAATGAATGTAGTGAAATTTGATGATATAGGAATGATATTGAATGGATAATTTTTTAGACAATTATTTTTGTAACTAAATACTTTTTGCAAGGCGGCTTTTGCTTTGTAGGTTTTCGAGATAATTTAAAGAAGTTTAAAGTATTTCAGGAACCTGAAAAGCTATAGTTTAAAACTTAGTTGTCTGAAACTTAACATCTATATACCATAGTTTTTCAGATATACAATACATTCATCATCAATTTGAGACACACTGTATAGTGTATATTTCAAATTGATTATTCACGTGACCTAGTGTAACATTTCACAAATTACTGTGAACAATATTATTTCACACGTTGGCGCAACAATACCTGCGAATCATACTTCACATATATATTGAGAGAAATGAGGACAAAACAGTTGAATCATGATTTTCGCACTAAGTTGGTTACTAAGGGAAAACACTTTCACTATGTCAATGAGTTTTCGTCTGGTTGTTTCCATTTACTTATGTAAAGATATATTCTGGATGCAACAAAACGTATAAATACCGTATTCAAAACTGTTGAATCTATTTCTATTGAAATTGTTTTCTTTTATTTCTTTGATTATACCCTTCGGAAAACGATATATCATGGAAGGCACCAAACAATTGAAGTCAATGGGTCTATGATATCACACTATATCAAGATTTTTCTAGTGCTGAGATTAAGAATTTAAAATTTTTGTTTCAGTTCGGTGCGTTCTGCTTTAAATTTTTTCATCCTAACCTCTGTTTTACGAAAAAGTATATCTTTGTTATATCCGGTGGTGTTTTCACAAAACAGATTGAAATGAAATTTGATATTGTGCAGATAGCAGAATTTCGACAAATAAGTTGATACTTGGTCAATAGATAATCTGTGTCAATGCGGGGGTGGATGTTAAAAACGGGCTTTGATAAATACAGAGCATCCCATTTAAAAAAAGGTCACATGACCCAGTATAGTGGTGTTGTAGTCAATATTATTTATGAATTGATAGTTTCTGACATACAAAAGTGGTTCATCATACAGCTGGCTTTAATAGCTGACTAATATAATATTATCACTGCATCATCAAGTCGTTATTTCGCATTATTCACAAAGCCACACGTGGGCAACAGAGTTCAAGTCTATTCAGCAAATTGGTATTTTGATTGACCAAACAATGTTTCTTGAATTCCTCATAATACGTTACATAATTTTAGCTGGTGCATTCGAATAATTTTCGTGGACCCAAGTTTACTTGGCTCATTGTAACCATACTTCGACCATTTATATTTATATCCACAACAAACCAATATGAAACAGCATACTTTTATAAATGTATCACATTATAGTTTAATAGGTAGGTACTTTCGAACAATCGCAGACACTGCATTCACTTCAATACGTTTCTTATATCGCACCCACTTAGTACAATGCAAAGTGAAGTGCATGGAACAAAGAGGATGCTAGAGTATAAAAGATGTGATGTGTGATTTGTCAAGTTTATCCAGCCTGCGAGTCAAATTTTTCATATCATAATACCTACCCCAATCGTCCCCAACCTGATAATTTTTGACTGAATTCCTGTAACTAACGTAAATCCCCTTCACCCTACAGTCTCTTATAATCCCACGAGCTCTAAGAATTTAGTGTTTGTTTTCAGATTTTCAGGATCCCCTCTTAAACCATTTTTATACAGGTGTCGAGCTGGAGTCAGAGATTTTTTTTGACACTTTCCACTTTCTGTATCCCATTCCCAGGGCAATTCAACTTCAATGTCTTTTCATCAATATAAGCTGTATTATTCGTTTGTATGTCCACAGATTGTATGTCATTCTGTCAGTCATTCCGTTTCAAAATGTGCAATCGTTTATTCTAGCACTTGTCGACATCCGATTGAGCTGAACTTGGTAGGTGTTCAAAAATATATAGGTGAATTGTTGGCGATGGTGAGTTTTGCGAATATGGGCAAATTCAATTCAAAATTGGAAAATATACACAATGACAAACGAAAAAAATATTTTCTGCATTCTATCAAGATGAAAATAAAGGCTGTTCAGGAATTGAATTCAGGACAACGATGTATTCTTTGGAAGCGTGATGGTACCCGGTGATGATTTGAAATACTCATCAACCTACTTTTGAAGAAACAACCCTAAACAAATAACTAGAAAAACAAGCGGTTCACATCGAAAAATTACGAGACCGGTGAATTCAGTAAAAATTAGAGCCATAAAATAGGAGATAGTATTACGCCATGTCTACTCTATTGATGTGCTGGTCGTATAGGGACGATAGAAAATAAAACACAAGCGAAGGGTTTCGATTTTTTATATTGAACTGAATCGTTAGGGCTGACAGACGACTGTTCTAGTAGAGAAACTAATTAATTTTGTTTGGAAATAACGGTCAAAATAATGCGTGGATTTCTTCTTGGTGCTGTGTTTATATCAAAATAAACACCCTTTCAGGCGATTCATCTGAAGAGGATCGATGTTTATTTTTATTGTAGGTATATACAGTTCCCCGTATCGAGTATCGATTTAGTCTCGACTTATTTTGATGAGATCAACATACACTAGACCCAATATAATTGCTGGAATTTCGACTAATTTGATTGAGAGCAGTTTCAGTTTCCTCTCGTTAGTCTCGTTTTCCTAACATGCCATAGTCGCATGGATCCTGTGCAGTAGGTCATTTTGAAAGAATGGCGGAATTGTGCCATATACAATTCTTGTCGTTCAGAATGCAAAAATAGCAGACGCGTGAGCCAGGGGCGGATCCAGGCGATGTTTGAGGGGAGGGGGGCTATATAGAAAGTCACGGCTTATAGAGGTTAGCAAAATAACGGATTTTTTTGTTGGTACCTACTGCCTACTGAGTCATAGTCGAGTGCATTTTCATAGAAAGATTGATTTTAGTAAACAGGATATCATATTTTTAAGTGTCAACATTTTTGTACAAAAAAACAAGTTCAAACTATTCGGTATATTTCATAAATATATTTATATATCTATTTCATCAGAAAGTGAATAAGAGAATATTTCTGTACAAAAACAAATAAAACATGACCAAATATTAAAAAATAAAAAACAAAAAAATCAAATATTAAAAACTAAATAACCATTTTCAGTCTCCTATTCTTTTGGCTAGCGTATCTTTGGATAATATCATCTACATTCAGACTGCCGCAAATGGCCCTGTGTATATGCATCAATGCGTTTTGGTGAATCAGGGTAGTTGTAGTTGTTGTAGTTTATTGGTCCATTAAAAAGCTCAAAGAAGCAATTGGACATACATGAGTTTACAGTGATAAATACATGAAAAACATTTAAATTAATAATAAATAAATAAAATGACTCACATATATCAAAATAATATTAACAATCATTTTTGTAGAAATAAAAAGAACTCATCAATTGTATAAGGGCTGATTTCATATAGCAGTTTTTTAATTTTATTTTTGATTATTTTTGATTTTTGGTAACAAAATTATTATTATTATTATTATTGGGTCCACGAGGGGGGGTTGCATGGCCCCTAGCCCCCCCCTTGGATCCGCCCCTGGCGTGAGCAGATATTTCTTCAGTTTGTGCACACCTATCCTGGATCTAGAAAGGTTATAATCGCTGTACCTATATTGTTCGTCGCTAAAAGTTGATGACTAATAGCATAGTACATGGAGCAATCCATTATGCAGAAAATTAATAGGTTTGATCACGATTCAAAATAGAATGATAACAATGATAACAATAAATAGGTAGGGGATACAGCGCCGCAGTGAGGAATTTTAGCTACTGAAGCCCAGTTGCAAATCAATTTGAGGGGTTTTACCCTAATAAGGTAAATCTCTGAGCAAATTAATGCAAACCGGACTGCCATAATGGAACTGCCATGATGGAACTGTCGGTTGAATAAGAAATAGTGAATCTTTTATAGAAACACATTCATTGTTACTTGACATTTTAGGCAACCATCATCTATACTTATTTCTTTTATTGTTTTTTTAATATGACTTTTAATTTGGTATCATCTTATCTTTTGGTTCCAAAAGGAAAGTGGCGTAGAACAATCATTGAAAAAATCACGAGATATGGAATAGATCAACAAGTGAATCTCGAAGTGAATGAATCAATCAAGATCTATCTACATTATACCTATCTGACATATCGTTCTCGTGAAGGTTTTTATCATAGGTTTGTTATAATTGCATAAATAACCTCTATCTAGCAGATATTCTTCTTCCATTCTTCATCATTGCTGAATTTGCGCATTTTAAATGAAAAATTGTGGTTTCTTTTAGTGCCATTGTAAGCCTTTCAAAGAACAAAATGTCTTCGATTCCAATATAACAGCGTGTGTCATGAAGTTGGCTGCAGATGGAAAAACATTTGTTATTGAAATTTCCGAAAAACTGTAATGGCGGTTCGTTTCTGCATGTCTGACAACTAAAAAATCCGTTGCGACTTATATCACGTGATCACAGATTTTATGGGAATTCAAAAAGAGTTGTCAAAGATGCTGGGGTCAAATTAACAAGGTGTCGAAAATTTTTGTTATATGTGTGAGTCAGTTTTTTCTAGCAGGATTTTAACAGATCAAGGAAAATTTTTTTTCAAGATGAACTCTCGAAATGTGCCGCCTCTGCTTTCAATGAAATAGTTATTTGAATTCTCTCACCGATTAGGATAATTTTTGCACTGTTGATGTATACGTTTTTCGAAAACTATGGATTTCGACATCAATGCCAAAAATAATTCACTTGTAATAAAATGCAGCTTTTTAATAAAACTTGAAAGTCTTTGAATGTAATTTGGAGACTAAATTATATATCTATTCATGTGGCGAAAAAGCAGATTTAATGCATTGGCTGGTTTCCTAACCTCGGCGACCTCTGACTATGAAACACCAGCCGCGGCATTAAAACGTATGCTTGTCTGCCTAGTAAAACAAATAAGTATTGTCGTTGACTTCATAAAATAAATATCAAATAAAGTATGCTCGAAAAATAAAGTTTTATAACAAGTAAATTAATCTTCGAAAAACATACAAAAAAGCAAAAAGTATCCAAATAAAAGAGATTATCTTAATTGACGTTTCATTGAAAGCAGAGGCAGCACGTAAAAAAGTTCGAAGGTGTTAAATTGGGTACGACCTCCAAAAGTGTATCACCCTGTAGGTATTCAGAAACACTCAATAGTCCAAAATGTTTTTAAAGTGTAGAAAATTGTAGAAATTCTAAAACAAAAAAATCAATACTTTGACACCCTGTAAATCAGAAATGCATTTATATACGAAAAACAGACTCACACTGAATATTAAGTCAATAAGGGGTGAATAAATGAGAAGAGAATTGATTGCAATTTTGCAATTGAATAAAGACTAAAGAGAATTCAAGATGAGAATGAAAAGCACAATATTCTGGATATTTGAAAAAAAGCAATTCTACAATTTTTTATTATTCTCTGGCATTTAGTAGCTTCCGAAAAATGAAGAATATTATTCATAATTACTTTTTGATCTTCAATTTCGATTCCAGAGTTTCGTCTTTGAGTAGGTAATCATCATCAACCTTGATTTTTCATGTGTAAAAAAAAAGAAAATATACCTTATATTCTCGATGAAATATTTTTTGAATAACCGAATGATGTATCACTACCGATTTGTTTTAGAAATAGCGATTTTTGTAAAAATGAGCCCTGTGAGACTGTATTTCCCACATGGTTTTAAAGAGCCCCTCCTTACTGCTGCTCTGCATTATGCAAAATGCAAACGTTCACGATAAACATGATCGATTAAGTAAAGAGATGAAATATTATAGGGGTAGATTAGATAAGATAAGTAAATAAAACACCCAACCAACAATGTAGATGAATTTTGTAATAGACATGCTGAAAATGATGAAATCAGGAACGACTGACCCATGATATCCTCAATATCCATGCTCGGTAATACCATCAACAATATCCTATCATGAGATGATCATGTGGGGTCCAATGCAAAAACTGTTTCCCATTATCTACAAAGCACATATTCGACCTGATGCCGTTGAAAAAACACCAACTTTGACATATTCCCCTTGTGTGTATAAACTATTTATTTCACGGAATCTATGAGTTAACTCACATACGAACTTAGCTTACGAAATGAAATGATTTCTTCAAATCCACACATAAGGCGCTCTGACATTCCGCAAGTTAAATCAAGCTGAAAGAACCCGCCGTAATATTAACAAGCTGAAAACTTGATTTCATAGTATTCAAGTAACCCCAAATTTTTTTCGGTCGATTCGGCATAGTCGAAAGATTGTAACTATTACAATACTTGAGTACCTATAATACTTTGATCAAGTTAAGATAACCTCATATTCGAAAAAGACAAATCCGACAAAACTGGATAGGATAGAAAGTTCACTATAGGTATATCACAAAATCTAAAATCCAATGGTCAAGACCAAATCAACACGAAATGTTACTTGTGAATGAAGTCTATTCACAGAAACCAACGTAGCGCGCAAAAATATTCTGGGCATCTGTACAAAACTGGTTTAACTGATCCCCTCGTATGCTATGTACGGAAATATCTTATCGATGATTCAGCATTCAACTTGCAAGTTCCCTTCTGAGAAATTCCATTGGATTCATACTTTCTGCTTATTACCTATCTCTGGAATTTTTTTCTTATACTGTCAGCAGCGTAATATTCATTATATAGGTTGTCAGGACGTTGATTTGGTAATAAATACTTGTGAGGAATCAGGGAGAGGCACATGTTCAATGATGCTGGTATGTACATTGTACAGGGTGTCCTAAATTCGCGGGCCAACATGGGGAACTCGGTAACGGTTCGATATAGAGGTTCGGTTAAATCAGGAAAAAGTTGAGTATTTATATGCGCACCGATATACCGCAAAGGAAATGTTAAACCGTTTTATGGGTTTATGTAATATTTTAAAAAATGATGTCTGATTATTGATTTTTATTGGCGAAAATAGGAAGATCACAGCTGTTCTACATGCTCTATATCTTGGCAGAATAGTTTTTGTAATACGACGTTTCGTCATTCGAAGGCCGCCATCAACTTTTTTTTTTGATACGGACCTGGATGTATCTTCAAATTTATTTACTCGCCTGACAAGCCTGACTACGTTGATATAGGTATACTTCTATTTCAGTTTCGAACAAGTAACTATTTTTTTGAAGTTATTCAGTCTGTTATTTTCTTTATGTTCATTGTTCAATTGAAGTATTTATATTGTTACCTTGTGAAATTTTGTTGTTGCTACCTTAATTGTTGATATATTTTTTATTAGCAGTATTATTTTAAATCCCCATCACAAAACATTCTCAGAATGCATTTTTTTTCAACCCCCCCACCCCTTGGCATCAAACCGGGGTTTATTTTGCCACAGAAATTTTATATAGAGTCGAGACACTATAGACTATATTGATATTTTGGATTTAATTACGAATTTTAGAATTACATTATATATTTTTTCATTTAGAGTAGCTAATAGGACTGTAATATTGGTTGGAAACGGAATATTTAAGGAAAGTAAATTATCTATGAAATCGGTCCGGTGTTGACTGAAGTTAGGGCATGCAAATAGGATGTGATTTATGTCCGCTAAAGAATAATTGTCACATGGACATATCAGAATGCATTGTTTTCTGTGAAAACTTATTTATATAAGCAGACTTTTTGTCTACTGTTCCATAGAACAGCAAAACTTTTTTTTTTTCTAATCTCCCAACATGAATATTATATATTATACGAGCAACAGCTTCAGCGACACTTCGCTCTTTCGTCATAAACATGTTGCGCTCTTAAATATTTTTCTCGGCAATACTTCCTCGGTGACAGAAATTTTAAACCCGCGCGGCGAGCAAAGAATGCATGTAATCAGGGCAGGACTGTGCTGCTGCTGTGTGACTGTGCAATTCTTGCATCGAGCACGAAAGGTCCAGATCTGCAGCAGTGCTGATTTCTATATCTTTATATCGTTGTATATCGTTCACGTATGTGATGAAAAATGTGCTCCATCTATATAATTCGGTCAAGTGCATCAATATTTTTCTTTTAGTAACTCTGATTCAATAAAAATCGACACTCTGAAAACGGCAGATTTGATGACGTGTTAACCCGCCAAATAACAACATGTCGGTGATCCATTAGGGAATCATTCGAATGTACCCACAGAATATTCTGAAGAACAGTTTATTTTTAAGATATCTCATATTGTTCACTACAAAATGAATTATATTCATTCAGATTACGAAGTGAACGTACCTCACTATTAATTATAGGCACTGTTCGAAATATCATAACACAAATTTGAACAAAATAATTCATGAACATGACAACTGAGCAGAATTTATCATGTCTTATTACAGTCGTGTAAAGTTGAAAGGAAAAATTAGAGAGTCGAAGTGGTACCATCAACGATAACGTTAACACGGAAATTGACATCTACGCATGCGTATTTCGCGAGTATTCGTACGTAAACCTACGTACTTTAACGGGCACTTGGAAAGGCAAACTGGAATTTCCCGAGATAGGGACAATACATCGCGAATGGCTGCCGAAGCAATAAACTGAAAGATATCGAAATTGATATTGAACTGATATTTACTTGTTATTATTGTATTGTTACGAACTGCTAGCATTTCCGAGAAGGTCGGAAATCATCATCTCGACGCGTGACTCACAGCGGAGGTATCGGTCGCAGACGCACCGCTATAATTAGCGGATGATTCATTGCCGTCGAATATGAAATACCAGTTTATTCCTGTTATTTCTGGACAATGATGTTTTTACCTATATAAGATCCGCGGTTTCGCGGACAAGTCAGATTAGAAAGAAAGCTAGTACAGTGAACATTGAGATTTGTAAAGCGAATATCGTTGTGATTTAACTAAGTGTTTATTGAGTTGTATTTAGTGTGTTTAGTGAAATAAATTGTTCAGTTTTGTACTGAGTGTTTTAAATTCACGAACCCAAGTGGAAATATCGTAACAGTATTTTCAACAATATACATAATTATCAAAGTGGAAATTTCCAAGTATAGTTCTTTCTACCTTGATAAGTGATCTTATCATGTTTCACAAATGAAAAATGATACAGTATGAATATTGTATAAAAATATTCGAAAACAAAATTATGGACGTGCAAAGGTTGACGTGCGGATTATATTTCCTGGTTGATTATATGTTTTCTCTGTGTATTCTCCTATTTTCTAATGGACAGGAAGTGTGGGTTGAAACACTTCACAATCCAAATCTTCGAACTTCTCGATTTGTACTTTAACAGTCGGATGGATTTGAAACGGATCACAGACAAATATGTCGTTCGACGATTCAGTTGCAAATTGACATCATATTATCGAACGGTTCACAAATAATGTCATGCGCAAGAACTGATCCCAATTCAAATAAGTTTTTTTGAATGGATTTTGGAAAATATCTGCATAGCGGATTTGATTTCTGGTTCTTTCTTCGTGCCTTGAGTTGTGTAGATCTGTCTGCTATCTTGACCATCACCACTATCTAGGATGGACTAGCGTTCCAAAGATTTTTAATATTTTTTCATTCCTGCTGTTAAGCCTTTTTATAATATGTCTTTACTAGACCTGTTTATTAATATTCAGTCAATTCGATGCTATATGGTTAGCTGATTTACGTTCCAAACTGTCGATGCTGTTTTTCTGAACCTCTGAGGAATCATTTGAGAGTCTTCTGAGGACCTTTTTTGAGAGCACATATAGTGTCTCACCCTGCGAGCAGGTCTAGAAAACTCCAGTTTTCCAGTTCGAGTGTCCATAACCAAATTAGCTTTGGTTCGAAGTAGAAAACATGAGGCTGTACCTTTTCATCATAAATTGATACCTGTGGATTAACTGGGTTGGCGAGTGCCCACATGGTCCGGCATCGAATTCCGGCGCGGTTATTGAATATATTCATTTATTTCTATAGTATCGTTTGGCAGAAGGAGATAGGTGACCAACAGAACATTCTTGGTACCTAGATATCAATCCTTCGGACTCTCAACGGTAACAGCCGAGTAGTGCTTCAGTGCTTCGGATGACACTTAAAAAGCTAAGGTCACCGTCTTCCTTACTCATACAAGTCTCAATGAGACTTCGAGAAATGCTTTATAACTAAGTTGGCGGTCAAAAAAAAAACACTTTAATTCCTGAATTATATGAAGTATCATAAATCTCACATTGGAATCGTGAGCTTTGGCCAATATAGAAGGGTTTATTTTCATTCTCAAGGTAGAATGTCTGGTTATTAATATGTTATGAATATAATTAATACACTCTCACCCCTGAGCAACCAACTGGCTCTTTGTATCACATCATAGAATAGGCTGAAATCAAATCGACCTCACAGTTCACTGATGTGTTTTATTTTGAATTTTCAGGTACTCTAAATTCTTTATATTCGATATATCTTGGATATAGTATATTTCTTAGTTCAATAATATAAGACTAAGTGGCGCCCTTTATTTTTCCACCAGACAAAAGAGCTACTGTGCCTTTCTTTACATTTTCCTACCAACAAAAATAGAAAATAGATATGTGTATGTCACGGCAAAGAGGGCATATGATTTCGTGTGCGACTAGCCCTCACTGGTTAGTATATAATTTATATTTATGTGTTCAATTTTCATCTCATTTATTATTATATTATTTCGAAAATTATCAAGATCTGAGGAAAAAACGTTTAGAGGAAGTGAACTAGATTGGGTTTATGGTATATGCATCGAATTATGATGAGAAAGTGTGAACTGTGAAACTTGACATCACGAGAGAAGAAAGTATCTACATTTAATGAAACCAATTGTAAAAAGGAATATTTCCTAGGAATTCGATTACAAGACGTAAAACCAGGGAAACTTCTGAATTTTTGCGATTACTATTATCGTAGGAAGTTTATTCATTTAGAATTATGAACTTAAAAATATAATAAAGAATCTGATATTAATACAACAGAAGAAGCCACCTAAGCAGGAATTGTATGTATCACACAATTATAATAAGTGCCTGAGCTATTTACTTAAAATAAGAGAATGAGAAAAAAATCTGGGAAAAATATATTAAACGAAGAAAAATAAGTTTGTTAATAGAAATTAATTTGATTCTGTAATCATATTATTGATAATAATCAGAAATGTTTTCAGTAAAGAATGGATTACTGAATAGTCCAATAGTGTTATTGGGAATTTTCAGAAATGTTTTCAGTAAAGAATGGATTGTTGAATAGTTCAATAGTGTATCATAATCTTCCCTACCAAGGCTTTACATCAAGATTCAACTCGTCACATTACATATTGTTTAATCATCAAGAGTAATTCCAAGCTGTTACTTAAGTAATTACATTATTTTACCTGTTCGGCCAAGTTTTCTGCAGCCAGCCCTCGTACTACAACCACATATTATTTATTATAAGGTGCCACAACCAATGTCGACATTTGAATGGCTCAAGCAAGACGCAACATGAAATTGTGCACGGGTACCTGGAATGGCTTGAGCCAGCCCTGCATATAGTTCGATGATGCATCCACCGACCGCTCAAGGAATTCCACAAAAATCGTTATGTTATGACTCAACCAAACTCAACGTTCGGAATTGATTGGCTTAGCTGACCAACGTAATGATGCTTTTATAATATATCACAAGGTGATTCAATGCAAAGATGAAATTAATGTCAGCTAAAATCACCCAATACTACTATTTATTTTATTTTTATTCTGTGCATATGGGAACTTGATTCGTTTTTTGAAAGTTCGTTTCGTGAGGCTATTTTTATAAATACCAATACTCATGTACAGGGTGGCCAGATAAGAATGCAAAGTGCAGTATCTCAAAAACTATTCGTCTAAGAGACTTGCGGTGAAAAATGTTATAACTAAAGTTAACAAAAGAAAATCCTATCAAGGTATCATTCCACTACATTTTCATGAAAAAAAAAGTCATATAATTGCATTTGATTTTTCAGACAATTTTGCAATTTTTTGTTATTATGCCAAAAAAAAACGCGCTCCAGTGGCATCACTTAAAATCAGACACATTACAAATAAGATGAATTTGATGGACCAATGAATGCTCTTTCCAACGATACCAAGTTTGTTGAAATCCGTTCAGTCGTTACAGCTGTTCATTTGAAAAAACATTGAACCACCCCCCACCACTTCATTTCAATAGATACGTCAAAAAGTGTCGAGTAAAAATTACTCGAATGAAGCTCAACTTCAAAAGGTATATATTTTATTGGTACGTTTACTAGGCGTATTTGCGTATTTCGTCAAAAATTCATTTCAAAAGTTTTAGATGGCGGTTACGCCCTCTGGCGGCCATCTTGGAAACATGAAAATAATTTCCTGGTAACTTTAGTCACAACATTTTTCACCGCAAGACGAATAGTTTCCGAGATACTGCATTCTTATCTGGCCACCCTGTACATTTTTGTCATTCCGAGCATGTGATTGTTCCTCTCAAATTATGTTGGTCATCCAACTAACAAAGTTATTTTCAATTATATCTTGTTCTAACCTTTGAACACTGTTTTACAATTGATGAAAAAAGAACGTTTTAACGATTAATGATTAATAATTAGTCAAAACTGAAAACGAAATAATTTCTGTGGATTAAATAACGAATACAAAAAACAATGCAAATATCAAAACATATGCACACAAAATTGCTTTCTGCATGTCCTCAATTTGGTTATACCTATTATTCAAGAAGAATATGCTTTCAAAACGTCTCATCTTTTAAGAAACATAACATCACTTCAAATGGAGTTCAGTTGTATTTCAGAATATTTTGTGAAATTGTGACACTCCGATAATCACATAATTTGGGAGAACCGGTATAACGCAGAATTAGTTGATACACAGGACCTTAGTAATTATTTCTACTTGGAATTGTATCACGGGGAAATAGGGGCGCAGGATTTATAGAAAAATGCTGGAAAATTATCTATAGGCATGATTAATTGCATAAACATTAATGCATAATTCATAAAAATAAAACTCCTTAGTTGCAAATGAGATGGTTTATCCAACACATAAGGATAAGTCATAGTGCACATTCCACTGCATATCTTCCAGTGTTGAAATGGGTTTGAAAGAAGGCTTCTTCATTGTAGCCTTTCACCCCAGCGAATATTTCGCGATGAAAAATTTGTTGGGAAATAATGTTCTCAATACGAATTTCAAGTTATTTTTTTGGCCTCCCATCGATTTTGAATGTTGACAGTCACGGAAAAAAGGTATATGTTCCGTGACAGAGGGAATTGTCACTTGCCACTCACACTTCGAAAAGTTTTGTTGGTGGTGGAAATGAAGAAGTAATTGTTTTTCCCAGGAGTCATGAGCGAAAGTAATGAAAGTATGAGTTTTTGTTCGCTACAGCACGAGCAACGAGCATTGATGGAGTAGGAAATGAAGGTCGAAATAATGAATGTCATGATTATATAGCAAGAATCTAGTGGCGACTTTGAGACCTCGAAACTAACCAGAAAATTCGGATGTCTGAAAATAGTCAATAAATAGTTTCATTGGTATTTCCACTGAAGATAGAAACTTAGTTGCCGAAATACTTATTTGGTTTTTCTCAAATATTTAGTGGTAATATTTTCATTTAATGTATATTCTGAAGCCACAGTCTCTACTTTAATAATAAATAGTTATGCATTCAAATATAGCTGTCAGTTTTATTTGGGTTATATTCCACCCGCTTATTTCATTCGTCTGTTACAAGCATTCACAACCCCGCAAGCCCCAGAAACTCGTAGACTACTTGAATAAATAATTGTTAAAAATGATTGTGAAAGAATTATATAGCTGTTCACGAGATAAACCCGGCAGACAATATAATCAATCGATTACACTAGGATTCATCTTTCACGGCGTATTGATTCATTACTCGAGTCAAATAAAACCATGACAAATATAAAATATGTCTAGAAGACATCTAGTTTTCAGTTTCGTCATATGAATCCAACTTATCTAATCAGAGTCACGCTTCAGTCAACGTCCAGAGGAATCAAATTTAGTAGAAGTTTGATCGATATTTCTGAAGAACAAATATTTACAGTAGGTATAAGTCGAGGTATAAATTAGACGATGTGAAAGATATTACTGATGCAATGATCAAGAGTGCTATAGTGCTAACACAGTACAATCGCGTCATGTTCTTTGTATTATACTATACTGTTTCATTTGCACTACGGAGATACTGTTACTGGCGTACAATTATTTTGCGATATATTCAAGGAATAGTTTCGAAATATATGTACCTACTAGGGGTGAGCGATAACGACTTGGAAATTTATTTTTTGTAACATTATCGATACATTGATCTCCTTCGAAGACCATCAAGTAAGCAAATGAAGAGGAAATGAATGGTCTATTCTCCTGGAAAAACCACTCTTGATAATGCTCATAAATATAAATGTTGATGTTTCATAACTAATATGACTCATAAGATAAGTCGCAATCTAGACGTGAGTGAATCGATTTTTTCTGTATAGGCATCGCAATTGTCATCAATTCCAATGTGATGGTTTGAAACAAAAACAGTTTCTATTGTAGAGAACATAAATTCACGTTGAACATTTGATTCTTTTAACGATGGCTTAGTGATGTCCTTGAAATTACACCAGCATTTATGGAACACTCGAAAAGTTCATAATTTTATACAAATTTATTACAAACCAAAAATGCTGTACAGTTCTCATTTTACTGGAAAAGGGCGTGGGCTTGCTTCTGATTCGAGCTGCACAATATTTGTACTGGTTCGTAGAATATTCGAGCACCAAGTCTACGGACGGTTTTATAAAAATTTTTTAGAATTTAAAATCTAGAACTTAACAATTAAGACATGATAGTGGATTGTTATAAAAATACTCAACATATAATACTGATTCAAGATTTTCCATATGCCAATTTATAGGTCTTATTTGGAAACACAAATCCACTAGGAATCCAAATCAGCAGCAACCAAATTGTTTCTATAAAATCACAATACTTTTGAATAATTTCGGGAAACAAAGGTATCGTTTTCGATCACAAAACATGCGCAAAACCTATTTCCATTTATATCTTAAAGTGTAGATTATAAGTATTAAATGTTTCCATAACATTATCAATGCTTCTTCCATATTCCATCTGTCTTAGGTGATGATGGATCTTAGATCTCAAGTGATAAATCTTGTTAAATTGTTTTATAAAGTCACCATACTGACGATCGACATCTTGGGATTTCCGACACGTGAATGATAATGTAATAAATGTGTAGGAAATTCTGGCAATTGGCGAATCACTATATATTTGCATGCAGGAGTAGCTTCAATAACATATCTTAGGTCAGTTACTATTCCAGATCGAGCATAAATCGAGAAATAATGAATAAAAAATTAGAGTACAAGAAATATGAATATGAATTGAGTAAATGCAGAGGAAATTTCTGCATGTCGGATTTTATTATGTGGTGTAATATCACTTTCATTGTTTAGGATTTGAAGTATAGACATCCAACAACTCGTAACTTTTGAACAATGAATATATTCGTATAAAATACACTTGTTGGATTGAACGATAATTACATACAGTAAACAGTAAATGTCTTGTCAGTTTCGTTTGAGTCAATGAGAGGTCAGAACTCTGCCTAATCTCGATTATTGGTACTGACGAAATGAGGGTTCGTTTTGCAGAGGAAAATATTCCTCGTCAATGTTTCTTCCACTTGAATTTTTATGTAACCCTGCTGATAATCAAGATGGCGAACAGGATTGTTTGTATATCGTCCAGATGAACACTTCAAGAGGATCTATCATTGGGGTACACAATTTACGTAACAAACTTCTTTCCGGTAACAAACCTCAAATCAGACACTTCTCTGCTTATACCATTGACCTGCACTGTTTACATAGTTAACGAAAGTTACAAAAAAACGCAAGATAAATTCTTATCTGTCAAGTCCAAGTTGGAATGTGCCAAGTAAATAATATGAATCTTTCGAACGGCTTCAGCTGCTATAAGCGAATGAAATTGTCTGTCAACTAATAATAGAATGGAAGTCGATTTTGAACTACATTATGGGATATTTCATCATTCCTATCAACAAGTAATTGGGTAATTTTTTTCAGGCGTCTTTCATTTATCCCTTCCGCTCCAGGTGTATAGGAATATGTATTCTCAAGATGAAAAATAATTCAAAAAAAAAAAATTCTTCTTGTAAGGGACAAATTTCGATAATTTAGTTTTTTCCACTATATTGGATCTTGCTATGTACCTACCCGAAAAGTTCACATAAGATTAATAATATAGGTAATATAAGTCAAAACAAACTCGCAAAAAAAAAAACCAACAGCAAATAAATAATCGTTACAACGTTCATGTAGTTCAATCAAATTAATGCTCAGATGTAAATATAAGTAAGGCTGTCACAAGATTTATTCTACTGATTTTTCAGTTTGTGGGTATGGTTCGAGTTCGAAATCAACCTATTCAAAAAAAAAAAAAATGAAACACGTTTGTCTTATTTGTCTTGCTTGAGGGGCCATTCAACGGCGCGTGGAGTGGCACTCCTGGCGCGTGAACTGTGAAGTGCCGCGCCGATGCGTGTCTGTATACCCGCGATCCAACGGCCTGTGGATTGACAAGTCGGGTGTGGCTCCGAGTTCGCGCTAAATTGAGTACTGAACCTGAAAAAGGAAAGATTTCGCGCCTGTCTATACGCCCAGTCTGGAGTCTAGCCACTCCGCACGTGTGTTCTTTGAAGTGTGTAGTTTTTACCGACAGTCGACGGGACCAGGCGCGCGGCGCGAAAATAGACGCGCCGGACCATTCCCACGGCGCGTGAACTGCCAGTTCACGCGCCGGGAGTGCCAGTTCACGCGCCGTTGAATGGCCCCTTTACTCTTCGGCCTTTAGGCCTACGAAAATGTCACAGTAAGTGAAGTTGAATAGAGCACCAAATTTCTTTCCAAGAATACATCCTACCTTACTATTTTAGCAATTCAACTTTTGTATCTCGTTTTGTATTATTCGATATTCCACTTTTCTGAATCTGTAAAAGCCAATACTATAAACTTATATTCATATATATGTATTCGAGTAATTTTATAATATGTTATCAGATACAGAAATAACTTTCTAAAAGGAAATAAGCAATAGTGTACTTCTTTCCCAAAGACTTTTTCGTGAGACGAACGTAGGGTTAGCAAGACGAATAAGGCAAGAAAACGTAGGGCAAATTTTTTTTTAATCGGTCAATTTCGAGCTCGGATATCTCCTAAACCATGCCGCTTGACGGACGGTCGTGTTTCGCAGCACCACCGCATGCCCGCGACCCGCGATACTCTTGCATGTAAAAGGCGGCGCCGTCACAATTATTTTCAGACCAGTTCATAATCTGATTTCATTCTAACCTCATTACAGAATTAACTTATTCAGTGCTAGAACTAGAATGGGTTCTTCTCACACAATAGATACGTAGTATACATACGGTATAATACAATATATGTGATGATGTGAAAGCTTTTGTTGTAGTAATCAAAATTGCTAATACCATCTAATTGCGTTAATTTCTCTTAATTTCTGTGCATTGATTGTACCTCCAGTAGTCACCCAAACAAACGATATTTTCAATTGCATAATTATCTTTTAGTAGCACTCAAGATGGAGAGTGCAAGAATTCAGACGAGTCCTGGCGACCAATTCGATGCCACAGAGCGATAAAACACTTAAGAAAAAACCAAAACATAAATCTCGTTAGTTACAATGAACAAAACCCAGCAGACAACTCCGAACGATGCTGCACCAGTCAAGCTATAAGTATTTCAGGGTAGTTTTTTTATTAAAAAATGAATCACGTCATTGTCTCACTAGGCTATTTTCATGTACCTATTCAAATTTTTACACTTTAATAGCTTGTATTTTTTTCAGAATACAATTTAGTCATTACTGATATAGGTACAAGGTGTTTCATTAATAATTGGAAATATTTCAAATGTAGAATCATGGTCTCAAAATATTAATATTTAACCAAATCACTTGAATAAAATGTGGCTTTTTACTGCAATACAAGGTGTTTTACTTGAAGATTCAAAAATATTTTGCATTCTGAAGTTTCTTCGATAAAAAACAAAATGGCGGCTCCAATATGGTGGATGAGGTTAGTGATTATGGTCCGATTTGATTCAAAACTGGTACCTATGTGGGGGTTTTCGGGATCGGATAGTATGAATTCATTGTCAAATTTTATAAATTCAAGATGGCGGATCCAAAATTTCAGACGAGTTTTGGAATTATAATATTTAATATATTATAATTATATTATAATATTATAATATTATAATATTAATTATATTATAATATTATAATATTATAATAATATTATAATATTATAATATTATAATATTATAATATTATAATATTATAATATTATAATATAAAACTGAAAAAATATATTTGAAAAAACAAGCTTTTATATACTTTGAATATGGTGTACACTTTTTGGAGAGTTGTTTGACTCTCGGAAAAGACATTAGGAAAGTAATTAGATACGATACCATCAATCTTTCGGGCTTGATGCTAAGTCTAGCTTTCTCCTATTCCTTTTCGATAAAATGTATACGGATTTCTTATTTCAACAATAGTAAATACAAATTTCGACAGAATTGGGAATTTCAATCCATCTGAGCACTGTCTTTGATATGTCTAGACAAAACGACGATGTTTTTTTCCTAAATAAAAAATTTGATTGAAAAGTGTTCTCTTCGTTTTTTTTTTCTGTTGTGTTGTTCCGGAAAATTATTGTAATACAATTTTGCCACAATTGCGTTATTGCAGGTACATCAGACATTTTCAATCAAATTATTCAAATCTGTTCGCAGTGAAAATCTCATTTTCACAATCCTGTTAAACCCGTATTTTCCGAGGTGATTTCGTCAAGGTATATTTTTTGAACAATGGTTTATGAATTAAATCATCATCAATTTTCTATGTAGAATCACGCCCTCGAAAAGTTATTCCTCAGTTTATTTCAGTTAATCTTGTTTTTCAAAAATGTGCAAATAATGATAAAAAAATTTATGTCAGTCTGTTTATAGGATATTTAAAATATATCACAGTGAAAAGCACTTTTTTCTGTCCACCAGTTATTGATATTCCATTACAAGAAACCCGACAAAAATTTATTCATAACAAAAATGTGGGAATGTACGTGAAACTTATCAGACAATAGAGCATTTTAGAACACGTGACCTTGTTGGACCAAACCTTAGATCATAAAGGCTTACGCTAGATCCGACATCATGTAGTATTTGTTTGGTATTAGAGGGGTCTGTGAAAAAATACAATGATATCACGTGGTACAACATATACATATGTATGGTCAAAATTTTAAAACGATCAATCAATGGCAGTACGTTAAATCCCGCTGGACCTACCAAACGAATAACCTGTTTACCGTATCTAGGGTAAGCATATGTGACCTAAGGACCAAACATGGCGCCAAATTATGTCAATACAAAGTAAATGTCAGTGAACAGGAAAGTTAGTTGCTGATTTACCAGATATTTTCAAGATATTTTCAAGATTATTTCGTTCATTGCTTGTTAAGGTAAAAGTAAATATTTATTGGGTTCAGAATACTCTGGTAGTGAAGCTGCAGAGTGATATAGGGATCGATAAAATAAGAGTCATGAATTCTGTTGATCCCTATGTTATTAAAAATGATTAGGAAACTCGTGGAATTGTTTCCAAAAGTTGCCTCCTTGGACATCATCAGTATTTAGACTCTTTCGGGACCAAACATGTATCAAGAACTGATTTTAAATACTTCCAAAAGAAAAAAAATCAACTCGAATGACAGCGAAAATATGTGTGGTTATGTTTGTTCTGGTCCAGCAGGTCTAATTTGACAGCATTCTATAATACTCTATAAAGAAACAGAGAACACTCATTCCGGATAATATTCATCGGTTAGCTGATATTTGTGAGGTATGACCAAAGCAGACGAGATTGGCCAATACCAATAAGACTATCCAATTTCTCAGAAATGACGGTTACGATTTCTCCTCGGGTGACACGGCCGCTGAATCCATATGTATGAGTAACGCCGAAAATTCGTATATCGAATGACGTAACCAGTATTTTACCGGTTTGGTTTTGATATTATGTTTATGAGAAAAATCTATCCTGCCCATATGTGAATGGTAAATACAAATGTTATGCAGTTTTATGTACTGTATCCTTGACCTAGAAATCGATCTGCAATTTCTTTCCAACGATGATCTATTTCAGGTATGCATTGCATAGGATATAATATCTAGTAGTTACATTTCATTTTCAGTAGTTGATTATGTTCAATGATGTGCCTTGTGCTTATGAACAATATTAAAAATTTTCAACCATCACTCATTTTATACTATGCAGAAGAATTTTCATACTCTTCAGATAATGAAGAAAATACTGAAAATAGTCAACTATATTTGAAACGGGGGAGACCTCACCGAGTTATTTTTATTTTTGGAATATCCATCAATGGGCATATCCATATCCCGCAAAAAAATCATGTCATAATTCGAAAGTACAAAGTTCTAACCCAATCTAGTTCACTACTTCAAACCGTTGTGGATTCAAAAAAATATAGGTATATTGAAATTTGTTATATTTCGAATTATGCGCTGTTGTACAGTTCATGAAATAGTTTGTGACATTCGATGTTTAATATTAGGTTGACTGAATATTTTCAGAACGTTTACTGTCATTCGTTCCGTAAACTGAATGAATATATTTCCTTATTTAGTGAACGATAAAGTTACGATTGTCTCATTGTTTTCATCAGGATATTTTGTAGGTACATTTGGCACCATCGAATGATTGTCAACAATTTCTTGTGCTGTCTCTTGTTGTTTGGCGGGTCAATACATACGTCATCGACATCTGCCGTTTTCAGAGGGTGTCGTTTTTTATTTAAACAATTGAGAACATGTGTTAACTTTTTGAAAGGAATAGTGTTATCTGGAACTCTTCATACACAAAAGGGTCTTGAAAAGTGTTTGAACTGGGAATTCAACTACTTATATGCAGGACAAAATCATTGCCAAGTAACGAAAATATTGAGATTTTTTATAAAAATAATACATAATTCATTTCATCAATAACGATCAACCAGAAAATAAATAATGTACCACAATTGAATGAAAAATACTTAGGAACTAGACAAACGAACTGGTGCAAATATAGTTTAATATAAATATAGTTATAGAGTTACAGATTTTCTAAAAACAAATTTACGAGACCACCAAAGAATTCACGTAATCCGATTCAAACGAGGATTCAACGGATCAGGAAAAAATCAAGATTGAAGTATATAATGATTCTTCAGGCGTTATTGTTTTTCAATTTTTGTTTTGTAAAAACTGAGGTGAAAACCTAACTCCGCTTATGCATATTATAGCTATTGACAGTAAAAAATTTAGAGCATGAGTGGGCACTTCGGATAGGAAGCATGCCTACCTAAATATTTGTATGACACTAAAAAAATCAGTAATTAAAAATTGAATTGAACGTTTTGTCAAATGAACCATGCACGAGAACATTTTTTGGATACCAATCTGAATGTTTCATTGCATATTTAAAGTTCTTACAGTGTTTAACATCAACGGTAAAAGACAAAATCAAATCTCTAGAATAAATTGACTTTGTACTCGAATTTGTATAAATATGGGAATTGGTCTGTTAATTTTTAACACATAATTGGAAACCGACATCAATTCCTCGAGAGATTTCTGCAATAATTTCGTTCGATTTGAAAATAATGGGGTTGTCACGATTTCCACTTCAAACGCTTTTCAAGATGACCCTTACATATAAACAGAGTGTCTGATGACACTATTTGTTTCAAACATTCAGCACATCTAGATTTTTGAAATAGAAATCGACACCCTCTGAAAACTGCAGATATTGATGTACGTTTCAACCTGCAAAACAATACAATCACCTCTTTCAATATTAATTATAATCTACTAAATATCATAACATCTCAAACTGTTCCATGAACACGACAACTACGCAGAATCTCGTTATGTTTTGTGACAGTCGTGCATGGAATTTGTGAAGAGAAATTGCTGGATAACCCTATAGACAAAATCAATTTCAAAAGATTATCATAATGAGCCATATTGTCCGAAATATTCGCTCAAGTCTAACATCATGAATCTGACAGAAATGGAGAATAGTTGAGTGTCACGGCAAAGAAAACTGCTTCACAAAACTCGTCTTTTTGTTCCGTGCCAAGAGCAACTTCACACCTCAACGGCTTCTCATGGTCTACAAAACATTGATTCGACCTAGAATATTGTTCACATGTTTGAGGTTCAGCACCCAAAGGGGAGCTGTTCATCTGGTTGGTGATCCTGCACTTACGAACTCATTTACCTCTCCAGAACATCGCAGAAAAGTTGGCGATTTCTCCCTTTCCCATAGGTATTTTCATGGCCGATACTCATCGGAAATCACTGTCATTCTTCCACGAGCTATTCCGAGCAGGCAGACTAGACGAATGCAAGCTGGACACATCTTCATTGTCAAGCTCGAGACCTGCCGAGCTACACTCTAGCAAAATTCTTTTTTCCATCGAACGTCTAAATTGTGGAACTCACTGCCCAGAGAGGTTTTTCCTGATAGCTATAACCTCTAAACTTTCAAGAAAAATTCCAATGCCTATTTCCTTTCCCAATACCCTTCTACGGGCTTGCACGATGTTCCTTCACAAACATTATAGGTTTTCCTTTCGTGCAGTCCGAAGATGAAAAAAAATCGCGTGTGGATTTTCCCGCATTTTTTATGATTCGAAATTCAATGAATCTCAATACATTTTTTTTAAATCCTCGAAGCTCTGAGGAAAAAACGGTATGAAGTAATGAACTAGATTGGGTTAGTCCACTTCATAAATTATGATTTATGAAACAAACAAAAAATGGGGAAATCTCCTCTTATTGAAGCAGAAGACAAAATAATGGACACATAACTTTTCCATGCTATTGGTTCATAAAAGAATAGCTCCAAGAATAGCTACCTACTTTTTCACTTTTGCGACTTTTGCATATAGATCACCTCTCGACAGGTTAGTCCTTAAACCAATAATATTGCAAGGGAAAACAAAGAATCAATTGTCTCCCATCTCAACTTCTTCACCAACATTCCTTATGAAGTCAATTTGATTATCAAATCACAGTCATTAAGTTGGTTAAATACCCTCATGTTATGACTGACATTTATAAACTGTCCACAATTAAATGATGCTTATTTATAGGGGCATATAAAACGAATCACTGCTTTCAGTTCTCTAATGAATGCTTTTTATGCTATGAGTTCAATGACACTTTGTATCTTACAATATTCTGAATGGAAACCAAAACAATGGGATGAATTTATTCAAGGCTATTATTATATCACTAGAATGGGACATTTCAGAATGATTGTGTTTGGTTCAGTTTAGTTTTAAATGTATTTATTGGATTGAGACTTCTTCAGTAAGAATTGGTAGGTTCAAAGTGTGGAGTAGAAGAGTTGAGCATATTGAAAAACACCAAATTGAACATTTTTTGTAGAAAAGGTCAGTGTGGAAACAATGCAAAATGTTGAAGAATTAACACAACAAAATCAGCCAGTCATCAAACCCTCACATTTCAAATTTCCTACATTTTAGAAGGGCCAGTGTCAAGAAAATAAGACATTTCCAAACATCACTTTCACTCTATAGATAGGTAGGTTTGTATGTATATAGGTTAGGCAACTTCAACTCAATGTTCCAATATAAAATTAACTACATTGAATTTGAATTAAAAGACTAAGGAGGTTCAGGAACACCTAATATAACTGATATGTTTATGAAACAATACTTGATAACAGAGTCAATTTATTCACTAGCATGAATCTTTTCAAGCCTTGTTATATATTGTTAACAAAATAACAAGAAAATACTTGATCAATTCATAACATTTCCTTAGTCAGTAGTTACCTACCTATGCAAATATGTTGAATTCTGAAATCATAAGAGTAGGCTCCCAAGTAGGTATCTTTGTAGCTATAAGTATGTAAGTAGTTGGGTATATATGTATAAGTAGGTATATTGAGAGGTATATATAATCAGTCTAGATGTGATACCTGATAATTGCTGAAAGCTTATTATTCAGGAGGTGGAAAAAACTTATTCATTTCAGGGGCACATATGAAAGAATGGTTCATTGTGTCACTAAAAATCACATTTATTTTTTGTTATTCATAGGAATTCCCACAAAAAAGATCAGTGATATTTTTCTGCACCATTAAGCACTATGAATGGAAAATGGAAATTTTTAGTTATGAGCTCTCACATCTAGACTGATGATATATATTGTAAGAACTTTAAAATTTGGAAAAATAAACAATAGGGCCAATATATTTCAAAATGAAAAGGGCAAAGCAAATACAACTAAAGGAATAATTTAATTATGTTACCTATTTTGAATAGTTCATCACAGATAATGCATTCATTTGTTTTCTGAATAACCCAAAGATTATTAATCAATTGTTTTTCTATGATTTATTAAGTTTTGTCTAGAATCTTTCAAAAAATGAACATTCAAATAGAACATCTTGGCAACAAGTGGCATTTTGAAGCAACAGTTTAAAGATACCATGACCTTACATGTTTTTAAAAAGTATTTAAAACGTGATATTATTGGTGAGTTATATATGGAATAGAGTCGAGAGTAGATTATAAACCTACTGGAACTTGGAACTTATAACTGTACTATTCATATACCTACATAATACCTAGATGAGTAGTGGGTTCTATAAAATATTGAGAATATAGTACTCACCTCCTTGTATGTTTGTTTGTGTGTTCGCCAAAGAACAACATAATACGGTATAGATTACTATGTCCCAGCGTGCCATTCTTGTTATAGTACAAGTTCATTTAAGTTTCATGTATTTTTTATTTGACTTGCTTCCACATTAGTATAGCTTTTCGTTATTGTTTTCCGATATTCCAGCTGTTCTCTCAATTATTACACTTGAAACAGTTGATTTTTGATGAATTAACTTCACTAACACTCCAAAATAACACATTTAATTCAGCAAAATAATAATAACACCAAACAAAAATTATCAATCCTCACAAAGAACTACACAGCCATTTTGATACAGCTTTGGACATTATTCTATCTACGGTCTACGGTAAACGCTAAACTTGGCTAAACGGTACACGCACACTCGACATCAGTCCAGCCACAGAACTATTGACAAAACCTCTGACGGCTCTGACATTGGCTCCTGCATGAATTCAGATCGACCAAGATTACATATGGGTTATTCAAAATGAGAGTGAGCCTGCGTCAGAATTCAGAAATGATTCATTGGCAAGTCATTGGATTTGGAAACAGATATAACTGGATGACTCACGGTGACCGGTGACTTATTGTTTATCCTGAATCATTTCTTGCCCTTGTGGGTGCAAATTCAGAGAAGCAATGCAATGTTTTCATCCGTATTGCATTGAATTATGCATACATATGGTCATATCTGAAATTCAGCTAGATAAAAATTGCAAGAATTCGAATCGACCAAATATGCGAGACTGGCAGACCTGGTATCCAACATAACAACAATCAATAATACAAAAATATGAATACTGGAATGGTAGTACTCCATATCCATCTATAATGTGAGCAATAATTTTAGAAAACTATTAGGGTCTAAGACTATTAGTTTGATTTGGTTTGATGTTATATTTTGATGATTTTGATTTTAGCGCCGTCTATCGATGAATGTGACAACCCTACGTTGAGATTGATATGTTTACAAACTGCAAAATCGCTGCATCTCAGTTGGATTGGTTGGCTTACATGTAGGTTGAATGTAATCCTTGGCAAAAGGCTAAGGCAAAAGTAAGGTACCTAGACACCTTAGGCAAAAGGCACGGTTTTGAACCGTGGACAAAAGGATGCGAAGCATGGGCGTAGCCAAAAAATATTCCCAGGGGGTGGGCGAATGAAATGTAACAATATATTTCAGATGAAAATTATTTAAAGTAGGTAGTTGATAAACTGAATAATATTATTGTAGAAAGACAACCATAAAAACAACATACAAACTATGGACAAAAGTCGAAATAAAATGGAATATATTAATCGCATATTAGTTTTCTCATTCTGTGAATAAATACTGAATCTTCTTGTTCTCACAAAATGTCTTACCTACAAGGTATGTGAATGTCTTCTTGTCCTTCAGAATCAAACGATTTCTGTGAACACTCAGCATACACAAACCTGACAAATAATTATCACTCATAGTAGCTCTAAGCCATGTTTTCACCCTTCTCAAGGTACTGAAGCTTCTCTCCATTCTCTCCAGGGTGCAAGTTGTTGATGGAAACGTCGTTAAAAATATTCGAATAATGTTTTTGTTATTCGGAAAAAACTGTTGCATTCATTCAGCAGATCTATATATTTCAGGCCTTCTCAATAGGTACCATATCTTTCGACTTTCATGAAAAATATCATCAATAAAAGTGTTTGAAAAGTGTTTTTAACCGCCAACTTAGTTGCAAAGCAACCCTCGAAGTCTCATTGAGACTTGTATGAGTAAGGAAGACGGGGACCTTAGCTTTTTAAGTGTCATCCGAAGCACTACTCAGCTGGTTATCGTTGAGAGTCCGAAGGATTGATATCTAGGTACCAAGAATGTTCGGTTGATCACCTATCTCCTCCCGCTAAACGATACTATAAAAATAAATAAATATTTCCAATAGCCGCCGCGGGATTTGAACCCGACCACCAGCCCAGTTGAAGAAAGGATAATGAAAATTCTGGTTGTAAAGTTTTCTTTTGATAATTCAATTGCCATCAAATCAGTGCCTGAAACATATATGAACTAGGAAAAAATTTACACTTTCTCAAGTATAGGAAACCTAGAGATTTGAAGAGTCAGCATAGCCTGAAATCGGTTGTCCATATGTTTCTGAAAACCCATTGAGCCAATGTTTATGTCTCAATTTCATCAATTTGTTAACCAAACTGTCAGTTATCAAGAAATAACTCGATGATATTTGGGCCTAATAATATCCACTGTATAAAATGATTGAACCCGTTTCAACTGCGCTAAATAATACCCTTATTATATACACTGTTGATATCACGAACCTACTCGTCCAACATTATAAAGTTATGAAAAAAATTCGGAAACAACTTCACTATAGAAGACCATCAAACATTTTCTTCTTTGAGTGTAACTTCAGCACGAATGGATACCATCTCAAAAAATCTGGCTAATGGACAATCCCTAACAGAGGCGTCCTAAGCAAATCCGCCCAGCGAGCACAAACATCCCTGGGAGGTTTTGGGATGTTCTGAAAATGTTGGCATGTGGATGTTTTTCTGGGACGCAATATGCACTTCCTTAAGAGGTCTTCAGAAGATGTTGAAAGTATTGTTTTTGTTCTTGTGTGGCGTTTCTTTGTATGTATACGGTGAGGTACTAGCGAGGTCAAAAAAATGTTTACTTGTGGATGTCAATGAGGTCATACAACATACTTTTCGACGTCACGCCCGGGATGAAGGGTTCAGTGGACAGTTGAACTTAGTTAAAAATTCTTCAACAAGTCAACGAAAATTGAGGTTAAAGTTATTGTTCTCAGTTGTGTTGTGAAAAATCATTCAAAAAGTTCTTGTGAATTCGAACAATAGCGATAACTGTGAAAAGAAACTTTGTTATTTCCATTCCGAACAATAAAGACATTAGGATGAGATGGTTTTCTGCTGTTAATACAGCTATCACAACCACCAAGTATTTTTGTGAAGATCATTTTGATGGACAGGTGAGTGAATGAGTAGATCAGTCGAAAAAACGGAGTTACTTCATCTTTTTTTTTCAGTTGGAGGTAGATATAAATAAGATTTCACGAACAAACATCAATACAAAACTGACATTTCCATCAAGAAAGATCAAATAGAAGCCTCACAGCGTAGACAATGGGGTGAAGAGAACAGTTTGCTTTGGTGATTCTGATTTCTGATCCAGGAAATACCGTCAATATGGAATAGCTTATGTGCAGAGTGGAGTGGTATTCTGGTATATTTTTGTACAAATCAGTACAAGAGTCACCAGTCACATGCTGTTAGTGTTAACAGAGGAGAAGATATGAAATTAGTGAAAATATAACTCCTCATTCAGTATTATAGTGTGATTATGTCAAAACTAAAATGTAAATATGTTGTTGAGACAGTCTTTTATAAAACCAAGATTAGGTTACACATTGCTGGTGGTTAGTATATTAATTCAAGTTAAATGTGAAATCTTTCTTTCCTAAAAATATGTCCTATAGATGGAATAAAATTTATTGAATTTATATTTCAAGTCAATATAAGTGTTCATATATTTTTAAAGTGTTCATAAATTATATAAGTGTTTTTTTAACCATTTCTGGTCATTTTGGTAATCTCTGAAAATGTTCTTTCATTTGTTTTGTTGAAGTTTGGGTAAGTGTGATTGAAGTAGATAACTATTAATTTCGCGCCGAAGTTTCAAACTATAATAGACCAATTATCATGGCTCTTTTGAAATGGGTCCTGATGATGATTCATTCTAATTCGAAACTTCGGCAAGAAAATAAAAGTTCTTCTTCAACCACACTAATCCAAATCCCAACAAAACAAAGGAAATAAGATCTCTTCTCAAATGTCCAAATGAATAGCAAAAGACTATATAAAGTGATCTTAAAAAAAGTTTTATTCAATGCAAATCAATATACACTAAACGCTTTGGAAATGTTCTGTTGTGTCTATGAAAAGGCTATCAAAAAAACTTAGGAAGAGTTCTCTTTGTGATATCCCAAGGACATCCTGAAAATGGACGCCTGTGGCGGACATTGGCTGTTATATAAAAGTACTATTCATGTATGAACAGGATATCGCAGTGGATGTTCAATGTCTCGAAATCTCGTACTTTCAACATCTCTGAGATGTTTTTGTGCTTGCTGGGCGAGGCCTGGAGCAAACTGCAAAATATTTTTGCGATGCCTTTTTTGGCCTGGGTCTGGGCGGTATTGAAAACCGCCCAGCACAAGAGGGGTCTTCTCCGAAATTTTGTTGAAGATCTCGAGAAAAAAGGCTGACTATGAAAACTGTCAAGTGTTAATAAGAATAAAATTCGTGTCCTACGATTATTGAAATTGTACACATCTTGATTAACGGAACTCCCGGTAAATATAACATAAATAACACTTAAACTGTCAATCTCGTCAAAATTATATTTTATTTTACTGTTTATACACAGCTATACGGTTACCTAACCACTTGTATGCTTGCCTGGCGTCTAGAGACCAATGTGAAACGAGGTCGAACCTTCCCTATGCAACATTATTTTTATTACTGTTGTTCATTAACTTATACGAGATGCTCCAATAATTTTGATCGGTGACATTCATTCAGATATATGATAGATTTTCCTGAATCTATTTGCAGTTCTACTCAGGGGTGATTTGCAAATATCGATTATCGATAATCAGAATTTATCGATATTATCGGTTTATCCATAATTATCGATAATTTTTTCAAGTGAATTACCAATTTTATAGATGAATTCATGATTTATCGATATCATCGGTTAATCGATAATATCGAAATTATTGATGTTATCAATATCATCGTTTTTTTTTCCAAAAATTATCGATTATATTTATTATTGCTAGCTTCGTAATTCACCGGACTGTCTCAAATCCTTCGTAATACGCAGGCGCAACTAGGCAGGAATGCTGGATGTTGGTAGTCGCACACTAGTTAGAAACCAAGTTTTTATATGTGGCCTTCCATTGAAGATGGAAACTTCATTGCCGAAATACGCATTTGGGTTTTCAAATGTTTTCGTAATTTTTGGGGTATATTTTCGTTTGCTAGGTTACAATCACGCAAGCATAACCCAAATGGAGTTTTTCGGTATTAGTCTTATCATAGTTTTTTCTTATATTTTATTCGTTCTCCAAACGAAAACAAGTTCTTGATGAATGATAAATATAGTAAGTTTGGGTTCGTTTTCATGAAAGTTTCATTTTGCAGCACGAATTGAATTTCTTAAGAAACTTCCGAATGCGTGAACAAGTTTTCCAATGAAACTAGTTTTGAGGATGGGTCCGAAGATATCCAACTGAATACGCAGTAATGGCAACAACGCCCAATGTGTACCGCGACGCGGTTAATTTGGTACTGCCTCATGTGAACACAAGTGCGACGTTTTCCAAAACGCACGGCGTAGGACGTATAGGGCGTGTCTTACGCCCCACCTGAAACAGCACTTATAGTTGCCGCTACTGCGGTTAGTTAGCTTAGCTGTAATTGAAGAACATTTGGTTTGCGTATGCCCAGCGCTTTTCTGCAAGAGGCTCAGGTTCCTGGAAGTGGTCTTCTTAAAGCCCTTTGATGTCGGACCCCGAATAGATTAAGGGTAGATTGTAGGAGGAGTCGTTAAGGCTGTGCAGCCTCTCAAGCACCTCGACCTATTAGATATTTTGTGCATAACCCTTGATATATTCGAGGCCCCGGATTCCGAGACTGCAAAGTTAGGGAGCTAGGTTCCTGATATCGGAGAGCTCTAAAATGGCCCCTTTCAGGAACTTGGGCCTCTTGCAGTAGAGTGCAGGGCATTTGCAAAGTTCTCGCAGTAGCGGCAACTATATCACTACCTGTTTTACCCATCATTTTGAGGTGATAACTTACAGGGCAGTGTCCAGTGAGGAGTCCCGTTACCAGTTTCAGGTCTTTTTGTATAACTCGAGAAGCTGTTTAGCTCTGCTTGGCGAGAGGCTCACTAGCATTTTCGCTTGTATTTGTCCTCTGGCACTTTATTCCAGTGATATTTCATTTCATCCGCTTCTCAACGTCAAACCTCTCCTCTCAAGTGGGCCTTGGAGAGTCCACAGAAGGGTTCTGGGCCTTCGTTGCCTTCAACTCCCTTATGATCTGGCACCCCCATCAAAGTGGCTTGGTTGTTCGCTGCCAGTTGTCTCAGGGATTGTTTACAGTCCTAAGACAGCTTAGACCCACAAGTGTATGACTTCAGAGCTATTAAGTGCTGCTTGGCTATCTGATAGAATATATATTTTTGCCCTTCGAGTGTCCCGTTCGAGGCACTTCTGGTCACATATTTCTTTAGCATATACTTCTGGTTGAAACAAGGGATTTTGAAATTTGGCCCTGTAATTCCCACTCCAGTCCTTCCATCCATCTTGGATCCATCGGTATACCATACTGATGTAATCCCTTCCCAGTTAAGGTCCGTTCTCTGTGCGAATTTGGTGGTTTTTTATGACCTCTTCAAACTGCATTTCGAAGTCGTACCTAACTGGCATGATATCTGTCGGTTTAAACATGGATTCTAGGGAATTATTTTCCAAAATCTTCAAGTGTCCAATCCGATTCCCTGAGATTTTTTGTCTGGCTCAGTCTGAAGGCTTGTTGCTTCTTTTATTACACAGGTGCAATGGTGGGAAGTTCAGCATAACCTCTAAGGCTGCAGTGGGGAACGTGAATATTGCCCCTGTGATTCCAAGATAAGCTAGCCGTTGCACTTCCTGCAGCTTGATTTGTGCCGAAATATGTTGCACCATACCAATGAACCGTAGGTGACCATGGGTTTGATGATCGTTTGGTATGACCAATAGATCATTTTTGGTTTCAGACCCCGTGTCTTGCCTAGATTAAGGGTCATGCAATAAAGATCTGATAGGTCGAGGTGCTTGAGAGGCTGCACAGCCTTCACCAAAGATTATATTTACTCTTTCACGAACACCTCACATTCCAACTCGCACATCACTGACGCGCGCATTAATATGCTAGATAGATAGATATGTACAAAGGGTGGCGCTGCAAGCGACCTATTTCCACTGCGACCTTTACAGATCTATTGTGGTTCACTTGACATTTAGATGACTTGCGGTAGCTTTGTCTTTTTAAGTAAATTCAGGATCCCTGATAGTGGCTCTACAACGTAGATTTCTGCCTCTGGGTATTCCGTCCCCTTCTGTGAAAACCTTGTCCTTGCTTTTCCTTCGCATTCGCAAAGGATATGATATCATAGGCCTGATTACCCTCTTGTATATAACCATATGGTCATTTTGGGATTGAGTCCCCAGTTTTTGCTACTTGACGTTTCATCGTTTCACTAACCTTGCCTGCTACGAAGGTGATTATCGTAACGGGTTATCCCGCGACTGAACTTCTCACTGGCGATTCTCTAATAGTCAATGACGGCGCATACTTATTGGTCGTAGAGAAAATGCAGTCTGTTACTCGTTTAAAATGAATAATTCGGTACTTGTGGTTGCTCACGCTCGCATTAGATTTTTTTTACAGAATCTGCTATTCTTTCAACTCACCGATACGGTCCTTACTATGGAAATTCTGGCGTGTTTGAAAAGGGATACTATTGGGGATTCACAGGTGCATATAAGTAATAGACTACCAGACGTATTTTACCAAAAACCTGAATTTCTGATTCACAGATTCATAATGAAAATAACTACCAAGGTTTAATTTTTATTATAACCAGTATTTAGGAAAATTTACATATCAATTAGATAGTTATGAAGCATATTGATCACATTTCACTATAAACAAACAAAATTCATAAAGAGTTAGGTAGTTATATCATCAGTTTAGCATAACCGGTTTTATACATTCATTCTATAACGCTGCTTATTAATAATCATGAGTTACCAAAAATATAAATAAATATTTTACTAGGTACTATTTTTCATTAGACGTCTGAAAGAAATAAATAATTTTCATAAAAATTACAAACTGAAGTGAGTTCCAGGATGCTCTTACACACTATCTTTACAATGAAATTCTTGAGATAATAGGTGCTATAGAATACCAAAATTTATTTTTCGTCATCTTGTCAAAGATGGTATCAGTGACAAACTCTCTGGAAGTGAATATAAACTTAGAAATAGAGTCTTCTGGCATATAATGTCTCCAAATTTGCAGATGAGTTGGATTTACTGTACAGTCAATATGAAAGAATATAGAGTTGATAAATTTACACCTACATTTTCGGACGCAAAACATTCATTACTTATTAGATTTCCCAATACTGAAAATATGAAAACTAATAATTTCGAGAGAATTAAGCACCTGTAATACAATCATGGACATCCTGTCTATATTTAAACCTTCCAAGATTTTCCAAAATATATTTTTTCTGGAATATCTATCACAGTATCATTGTATAAAAATGGAAATGTTCAAATAAAATAGTTCGCGAACATTTTCGAGAAGAGTTGAATCATTTATTGTTGTGGAAATTTGAAGTCAGCTCGAGGTTATCCGAATTTCTAATTGATTAATGGAATAGCCCAGATACGATGAATAATTTGGAAACTGTACTCAAAGCCTTTCTCTATAATTTGCTAATTCAGTATACAGGGCCGCTCAGAGTCAGTGCAGTTTCCAGAACAGATATCATGACAGGCTTTCCAACCCTCTTTCATCACATTTTTTTTAAGAACAAATTAATAATCAATAAATGTTCATAATAAATAAATATAAAAAAAGGGCTCAAGCGTTTTTATAACAGAGAAAAAAGAATCGAAACATGAATTACCCAATCTAAAAATAAAATTGAATGTGTTTTCAACTGCCAATTTGAAGTCTAGGACTTGCATGAGTTGGGAAGACATAAAATTACAAAATAACTCACAAGAACAAATATTAATTGAAAAGTACTTGAATATATTGAGATCAATTTTCAGTTTTTATATATAAAGTACTTACAAGGTGAATCAACAATGTATACTCACCAAAACATCTACCGACAGAAATTACTCAACTTTTCATTCAATGTATGTATAGACATGAGTTGACTTTTTCCAAATTTTCAACGATCAAAGAAGACGTATTCTATTTTTTTTTTCAGTTTCGTTTTCACAAAAATAAACAAGAAACTATAATACCTCATTCACAAACTAAGATAAAAAAATTTCAATACAAAAAAGTTCAACAATTCTTAATTAAAAGTACTGTGAAAAACTGTTGGTTGGTGAGGGATCCTAAAATCATTGTACTTTTATGGTGGATTTATGCAGCAGTTTCAAAGCTAAGTTGTAGTCGTTAGTTTTTAGTTATAAGTGAGTTAGTTAAGTTCAATCATTGGATTTTAACACTTTGACATAAGTTTTAAGTCGCGAGTCAAAAATTTGAAGTCTTAAGAAAGTTGGCCAACTTTCATCTCTTATGGCTTAAAACTGATTATATTTGCGCATGCCTTCGAAGTTTTTAATTCTGTGACGGTTTTATAGGTTATTGTCTGTGATTGTGTTGTTTATTTGAACTCATCTCACAATCATCAGATTATAAAAAGAAAAAAATCGATATTGATAACTGAAATTGTAGAGTGACCACTGACACTAAACCACAGAAATTGACCAATATGAGAAGATACCCTTAAGAAATGACAGTCCCTAATAATTCCTGCATAAATGGTCCTTTTTCCTTCAAGTCATAAATCTTAATACTAAAAACTTATGACTTAAAATTGCTGCATAATCCACCTAATACCTAATGGTTGTATCATAGGAGAATACTTTATTGACTCTCCCTGTAGACTCTGCTCGGTACCGCGTAAAGAGTGATAGCACTAGGCCCCCAGTAATTTGTAACCCTCTGTACGGTCCTGCCTGATAAAATTGTTTGAAATTTTCAATTCATTGTTTTGTAGGAAAATGAACGTTCCAATCCAGTACATTCAAAAATCATACGAGATGCATTGGGCAAGGAACAGATAAAAATTCAACAATTCATCCTCACAGGGTGATAATAAGAAAACGAACAATGGACTGAGTCCGAACCGAATACTGGAAATTGAAAAATCGCGAAATCGTTTCGACAAGGTCATGAGAAAACCGAATCCATGAAATTGTCATGTTGTCTTTTTCGTATACCCCAAAGATATTTTGGCATGGAGAGGAAGGATACATATTGTTTGAAATACATCGGGGTCAAGCTCATTCAAATATATTAGTTTATTACATCTGAACCGAAAAAATAGCGGAAATAATGAAATAACACAGTCTAATTTCCTTAATTTGTATACATTAAATATGCATCATTGGGCAAACAAAATTGAGGTTTTTATATTCCCTGACTTCTCCACGATTTTATATTGATTTTATGTTCCTATATGTAAAATTCCCTGTCTCAAGACTCATTATCGGCTTTCCCAACTTTTTCATGTTTACCAGGATTCCCTGACCAGCGGGAAGCTTACATGAAGTTTCATTGCGGAACTATCCATAGAATATCATATTGCAGAAGAAAACACTAGGAACACAGTTTTCCACAAAGAAAAATTACAAATTTCACAGAAAGTCACTTTGGAAAGAACACAAAGGTTTATGGAAAAACTGACTTCTGATCTATGTGATACTCGTAAAGTAAATTACGCCAGGTATGAGCGATCCATTCACATTCCTTTCAAACAAGGTACCACGTCATCAACATAGCTCTCATTCTTCTTTGACACTGCCAAAATGAGTTCATTCTTTCATTTCTCTTTAATAATAATAAAAATATATAAAAACACAATAATTGTTTCCAAGAACGTGCCATAAAATCGATCATGTACGTTGGAGGTGTCTTACTCTATGGCACGCGTCTTGGCACGTATCCTAGCGAGATGAATCAGATTTTCTTCCCTGTCACCTCATCGCAGAGAGCCGCCAACTGCTCACACTCTTCGACCTTCTGCTGCAAAGAGATTTCCAGGGAGCTGCATTTGATTTCCAGACGTTTGATGATGGCTTTCAGTTTCGAAATTTCGCTCTCATACCGCTCTCTTTGCGCCAATAGCTCTTTGTTCGACCTGCAAATTCGTAGTGTGAAAGAATATTTTGCACCCGTCAGCACAAAAGTTAAAAGATCAAGACTCTCTACAAGAAAAATAATTTACTTAAATTTACTCCATATTAAGAAAAACTTATGGAAAATGTCAAGACATTATTTTTCGATTATTTATTCTTCATATGGTAGGTCACTTTCCATCATAATATACAACTTGTTGATACCCATGAAATCAGAAAAGAAAGTTATGTCGAATTTCGAAAAAATATACTGTGTTCCATTTGAAAAAACAAAGTTGGTTTTCATTTCAAAAAATGACACCCTGCATATCAAAAATCATTTGTTGATCAAAATTCGAGTTATTTCGTTCAACTTTTTTATTTAACATTATTTCATATCTTCAAGAACAAAAAAGTTAAAGGGGGGTTCCATTTTAAGTGGTACATTGCAAATGCTTGTCAAGTGAAAACTGGGATAAAAAACAGGAGGTTGCTAGTATATAGATGATCTATAGTGGAGAAGTCGCTAGATAAAGATCTGTCCTCCAAAATTGAATATGGATTTTTTGATGATGTTTCATGAGTCGTTTATATGTACAGTTTGAGAACATAATAAGAACAAACTCAAGAATTCAAGAATATCCATTTCAAGACTGTATTCTACATCATCTTAGTTTTCAAAATTCGACACCTACACTCACTTGAATGATGACATCCGATTATTGAAAAACCCTATGAGAAACTAGCAATACTCACTTATCTATTTGGTTGCCAGCATGCTGCCTCAAGGATTCATATCTCTCTTCATGTTGATTATTTGTGGCCTGTGCCAAGTCCAACTTAACAATTAATGCTTCCTCATTGAGAAGCAATGTTTGCAGACTTTCTTTCGATTTCTCATATTTTCTGCAAAGCGAAATCAATAACATGAGGTGTAAAGCAAAACGTTAACAACTCACGAATGCACATCTGAAAAAGCTAGTTCAAGATTGGCGAGGTGTGTCTTATTGACTTCATATTTCTCTTTCAGTTTTTCATACTCATCAAACCGATGCTGCAGAGTTCTGTCAAATTCTTCCATTATTTTCCTGAAATTATATTGATATATTCTCTACATATGTGTATATATTCTTGTATTCACTAAATTATATTTTTCATACGACTTGATATATCTCGCGTCTCAGTGCGACTGTTCCTTTAATCGTGCGATTCGAACAAATACAAAAGCAAGGTAAAAAAAAGAGCGCATTCAAATTATTATGTGGTAAATAATTTCTTGGAAGGGCGTTTTTTTTTTCATGGAATTGAGACTGCTTCGGTCAATCGGCAGATTCTCAAAACATTTTAAAATTTTAACAGCAAAACTTTTCAATTTCCATATTATCGACAGTGACATTAAAAAGAGTCCCATTCAACTTCAGCAGTGAAATTGCAAAAAGATCTGATCTGTGGGATCATACTTCATCTCTCTGAAGCCTTTGCATTGGCTGTTGGTTGATGAATTATACAAATGTGGGACAATTCAATTTGAAATTGGTTTTCTCTACGACCAGTACTGACTGTAATAATTCCGATATCATTTTTTTATGATATATTGAAACGTTCACACAAAATGTAAACATTCCCACTTTTAAGTGAGAACTCTCGCTGTTTATGTGTTCTGGTTGTATTTTAATTTTTTAACAAGATACAGAAAGTAAATATTTCATAATAGAATTGAAGGACGTGCATTACCGTGGGCTTCTATACTGTCAGTGTCAGATGTGTGTCAAGATACGAGAGTGCCGACCGATGAGTCCCTCATTACTTTACGATTAGAGAAAATTATGGTATAACATATGAATTGAAATTAATGAATATTTCATGCATGAGAATCAAATTGTGTACATTAATGACGCGCGCATTTGCATACCGCTTGACGGACGGTCGTGTTCCGCAGCACCACCGCCTGCCCACGCTACTCTTGGCGGCGCTGTCATAATCATTCTCAGTCAAGTTCTTATCTAATGATTGGTTTCGATTCATACTTCCTGGTCGTGGAGAAAATAGTCTGTTACTCGTTTAAAATGAATAATTCGAAGTTTTTTCATTATAACATTGTTACAGAATCTACTGTTCCTGTAGAATGCTTACGATGATTGTAGGAAACATTATTTCCAATTCAAATAACCTGTATTGGAGGGAAAAAAAAAATACCATTAAAAACACTCACGCATGTTGTTCCTCTAATTTGATTCTGGCCTGTAAGTCGGCAGTAAGCTTTGCTTCTTTCAGTTGCGCCTCTTTAAGTTGCTCTTGTAAATTATGTGTATCATCTTTTTCTATTAATGTACTGTTTTCTTTCACTTTTTCCTTCAGCGTCTTTATTTCTTGTTTATATTTCTGTTCAATTTTCAAAGCTTCAGCTTGGCTCTTTATTATGATCTCTTCTTTTTGCCGGACCTCCAATTCCAAGGAAGCCCTAGCTTGCTGTAGAGCGTTCAACTGAAGCCGCAGTTCTGAATTTTCTTGTTGCTGTTTGGCTAGATCCTCACTAAGGTCAGCCATTTTCTAGAATTAATCATGGTTATTGGAAAACAAGCACGATAAAGCCAGTTTTGGTAGGAAATATTTAATGAAAGTCCATCTATAATGAACATTCACGCTTGTGAGAAGTGTGCTTTCAAAAGTGTTTTTAACCCCTAACTTATTTCCAAAGCAACGCACTCGGCCACTAACACAGTTGTATTGATTATGATCTCATAGAACTTGGCAAATTTGATTGAAAAATATTGTTAACAGTTTTTCAACTCTGATCTCTAGATATCAATTTGATTTTCAGAAGTCAATTGGAGATTTTATTCCACTATTCCAAGTGAGATTATACATATTAGCAAATCTATTACCAATCATTTTACGTTATAATTGAGCACGAAGATTTCGTTCCTTGAAAGGGATTATGAAAACGGAATGACCTGGAGAATTGTACTCACAGATTTAAGCGCTTCTGTGTCGATATTAGAAACAGGTAGAGCTGGAATATCCACAGATTCTTTCAGAGGAAAACCATCAACAGAACCCTCAGTGATTACTGTTTTATTCAAAACTGAGACATCACAGTGTACCTCTACCTCCTTGGTTCTACCACTTTCTTTTGACACTGATAAGCATTCAATGCCACTTGTTTCGTTTTTTTGGCATGAATTTTCTTCTAAATCTGGCAAAGATTCATTGCCGCTTGAAGACGTTTCCAATTGTGTTGAGTCAGATGGATTCAATGAAGTACTGTGAATATTTGTCTGCACTTCATTGGGAGGTAAATCAATTGATATTGGAGGATTTTGCTCAGAGGATTCAAAACTTTCAAAGCCACTGTTGGGGTTGTCAACTACGTTGTTGAATTCGACATCATCATTTGACAGTTTTTGCAGGTCAGATAGTGTTGAATGAGAATCGAAGTATTCTTGTCTATCAGTTCCTAATACTTGTTTACTGAATTCGTCTGATTTTCGATCTGACAGAATGATAGTATTATCAAGAGAAATGCCTACTGAATCCGCTGGTTTTTCTGAATTCTGAAAAAAAAGCGATTACACAGGGCGATATTCAACTGGGTGAATGAATATAGAAGTACAAACTGCTAGACACTTACTGGTGTTGACTCTATATCTTCAGATGGAATCAGGTCACTATTTGAAACGGATTCTGTATCATCGGATGTAGGTGAATGTGAATTCGACGTTGAGATGGCAATGGACGGAACCAAAATTGAATGTAAATATGTTCCTTCAGTCACTGAATTGATTGAATGTTGCCTTGGTGACACAGAAGTTTCGTCAGGTTGCACTATAGTTCCCTCACTGAATGATTCCTGTAAACTGATGATCTATGCAACAGCCATGATATATCTCCAGCAAATCATGTTACTTACTTGAGTTGTATTTCCTAGATGTCTGTGGGGCGAAGTTAGTGGAGTATTGAAGACCTAAAAAATATTAAAGTTGCTATTGAATTAAAGCAAGATGACATCCTAAAATCAGCAACATATGCTTGACAGTAAACCTTTCCAAGGATCAAGCCCTATCAATACATTGATATTACTTCATTATATGTAATGGTTACCGCCATTTATTTTTATTCAAAATTTGATGATTTTAAATGATTCATTTTATATTCATCAACCATTTTTTGAATCAAAGAATACTAATTTACATCAAAGATGTTTTATCATTAGAAAATCAAATTTTCACCGTGCCATCACAAGAGTATAATAAACTTTCTATATAACACAAAAGATGATCGCACAATATAAATATATAAAGCTCCTCAATTCATCTTCAACTCCAGCAATAATCAATGACAGATATAAGGGTGGCTGCAACTTTATATTAATGTTATGGTTACCTGATGAGATTTTTCAAATTTCTCTGATAAAAAATGTTCCCATTGATTTATCGAAATTAAGTCATTGAACCCGATATTCCATGTGAACAAATTTTAAATTTGCCGCAAACATTTATCGTTCTCAGGTTGACTCCACAATGATTTTTGTTTATGTCAATCCATGAGCGTCGTTAGGTTAACTTAGAGCGCGTATTATATTTCTGTAAATCTTTCGCATTTCATCACCGCAATTATTATTAGAACAGTTTTTTCCAACAAAGAATGTTCAAGTTTTTTTTCACTTTGTATAGGTGCAGTCTGCATCCCCAAAAAATTATTGATATTTGGATAGTTGTTTCAAAAAGAATACTTGTCCTTATTTCCTTCCACATTCCTTATTTCACCACATCCGGTGCAAGATACGTGTTACTTTACAAGAAGCCATCAAACAAATACAAGATGATGGAATATAAAATTCAATTGAGCTACAGCACATACTTAAAATAAAACAATTCGATTTTTAGAAGAATTTCATGGAAACAGAATCATTAGTAGAGGTTTGTGGCCAGCTCATAGTCCTGACCTGACTCCTCTAGATATCCATTTGTTAGGTCGAATGAAGACATTCTCGAGAAATGAAATCACACCCAAGAAGAGATACATGCATAAATTATCAAAGAGGTGAAAAGTATAAAACAAAATGAACTATTTACAACTTTCGAATAGATAATAAAGGTGAGACACTTATAAATTTTTGTAGTTATTTTGAATATATCTTATTCCACTTCACTGATGGATACAAAGTTTCAAACAATCCAGAACAAAAATCAAATTTTGCCCCTTCCTGTATTTGAATTTTGAGAATAAAAAACGCTCATTTCATTGGGTATGTATTATTTCTGTCTAGATTTCAGAATTCATGTTGATAACATAATCACTTCCTGGTAAACATATTTGCAATCATAACCCTGTTTATAATATTTTCTACGCCACTGTTTTTGCCAAATCCTTCATGGAAGACTCAGAGTTACCAACTGTGCAATATTGGTTGCATAAATTTTATGTTTCCGTGGGATACAGGATTAAATGAAATATGTTACAGTATTGAATAATGAATAATCCACTGAGCAATCAATGTGAAAATTATGTTTCCGTGGGATACAGGATTAAATGAAATATGTTACAGAATTGAATAATGAATAATCCACTGAGCAATCAATGTGAAAATTCGGAATCATCACTGTTTACTTTTTGACTTGAAAAAGCTGGCTACTGGCAACGACTAAATAAGCAAAATATTACGATTTTCACGCCGACCAAATTTGATATTGAATGACACAAGAAATATGAAATATAGAGGTAGCCTTGTTCTAGTAGCCATCCAGTATAAGCATTCAACTATGTATGACTGAATGAAGAATATAATAGTGATAAACTTACTTCTGCATTTTCATCAATAATGTCATCTTTTAGTAATCTTTCTTTTATGGGACTGAAAATAATAAACATTAGAAATAGGAAGAACTGCATGAATATATGAAGTTTACCTGTTTTCATATAGGGGATCAAAATCTTGGAGGAGGGAGACTCTTGGTTTTATTGTCTCTACTCCCAACAACCCTAAAAAAAATAGATCAACAAATTATTCAAGGTGTTGAATCATAGTTTCCTAAGTAGAATAAAAAATTGTTTAAATGGGCATTGTAGGGTAGTGCAATATGCACTGAAATTGCAGCAATGTCAAAATGTTATCAATTGTCATTAGTGAATTTTATACTGTCAACATGAAAGGGATCAACTCTTTTATAGACTAACCTTTTACTTTCTATAAATACTTATTACAACAGACAACACATCATCAGTACTAGGTAGGTGTATGTTCATTTTTATTACACACGTTGGAAAATCTTCGGTTTATTTGGAAATTGGAATACATAAATCAAATTACAGACCTTTCCTCGCACACAAACAGTTGATGGAGATTGGAGATTATATAGAGGTACAGAAGAGTCATATTTGGATATTCTGAATCACTAGTTGACCGTGAACAGTGTTGCCAGAGTGTCTTCAATACCTCAGTATAAATAAAACTCAAATAATCTGAAAAAAGTATGTAACTCATCCTTGCTCCGAATGATTATAATAAATACTGTTTCTGACACAATATTTTGCTGATAGTTACTAAAATAAAAAAAGAATCACAATAAATGTGATAAATAATAATCCAAATACCTACAACTATTGTGAAAGTAGCAGCTGCTACTTAGGAAAGCATATGAACCTGTTAAAAGGGGAACACACACGTTTACTTGCTAGACTTTCACAGTGAACCAAATGAATAGATGATTGTTTAGTATACCTAGACATTTACGACTCAAGAATTCAACCATTTATGTATACAATACAAACAATGCAGTTGAATGATAGGTTTTTGAAGACAAATTGTCGATATCGATCAATATTAATTCCTTGTCGAAATTTTTGAAAAGATATATTTACGTGAAATAGTTGAAGGCAGAGTAGGGGATTATCATAAATGAAAAAACGCTGGCAACGCTGTGAGTCATTGACTGGGTGTAGGAAAGACGATGCCTAAACTGAGACAACCACATCGATGAGTTTGATGACGTCATTCGAATTATCAATACAACACCATTTTAACTACAGGGATAGATCATGAGACTTTGTCACAGCTGTTAAGATTTGACACTTTTATTTTATATCATTGATTATTTACCTGGAATCCTGACATCGAAAGCAAGATAATAAAGGAAAAAAAAACAGTTTACATTGTTATAGGTGTCAACATTAAATTCTCTTACCATGAAATTCTGGAGCGAATCCATTTTCGTTAGGAACTGTTGGGACCATCGGGGATCCAAGTCCTTCTTCATTCTAGAAAATAATTGTAACAAATCAAAGAGAATAGCCAAAAACTCTATGTGGAGTGGTTGTGTTAAAAAGGAAAATAAATAACTCAAAGTCATCTCCACAACATTATTAGAATAATCTAAAATAACAAGGTAGAATACGAGCAGAAAACAACTACATTCCTGGCAAATATCACGCAGAATATTGAATTATATATAATATTCCTTTTTAAATAATTGTAAGATTTATCAAGATGAATACGTGTTTGTGGCGAATTATTCTTGACAAGAAGGTTTAGTAAAAACTAGTATTATTAATTATTGAACATGTGTATTGAGTGTATTGAATGGGATTGAAACAATCACTTTTTGTTATTAGAATCGTCCAAAAGCTCAGAGCCTTGGTTTTTGGGCGTTTTCAACTAGAGATAATTTCGAGCGCAGAGCTCTCAGATCGTTTCAAGTGATTTGAATTAATCAATGCAAAAACCTACAATCATTGATCTATACCTATACAGAACCCTACAATAAACTGCATTACCTACTATTATTGATAAATCGATATTTTTCAATCCTTCACAAGCTGTTGAGACAAAAAATTATTAGACAAAAAATTCGAATTTTTTTTAATGTGTACGCGTGAGTATTATTGATGCAGGTTTGGAAAATCAGGGGTGAGCGATAACGATTTGGAAATCCCGATTATCGATATTATCGGTTTTTCGGTAATTATCGAAAATATCGATACTGAAAAAATAAATAAATATCGATATTATCGATAATTATTTGTATATCGATAAATTCGCTTACGCCCTAAAGCTCAATTTATTAACTCCGCTGCCGTAGCTACAGTTGACGCTGCCGTTCCAAAATGTATTGAGAAGATATCCTACGAAACCTGCGTCAGCTACGGAGTTTATGAACAGATGTTTATTTTTAGCATATTCCATGTACGAACAGTAACTGCAGCGTCAACTGTAGCTACGGCAGCGGAGTTTATAAATTGCACTTGATAAATAACAAATAGAGTGTCTTGGACTAAAGGCGGATTTAGCGGATATCTTTTTCATCAATGCATAATCATAACTATTGGAACTTCTCTAATGCATAACTTTCGGGTCATTTATTGGTTTCCTAATTCATGAACATAATCATATAGTGATACATTAACAGCTATAAATTGAAGAAGACGTTGGGGTGTGAGGCCTCAATGAAAAATCCTTATTTTAAACTCATTTTAACACTGGATAATACAATACAGTAGAGAGTAAATATGATGCCGCCATTAAAATCTAGATTCGCGCAGGCGCACAATCTATTTCGACATATCGATATTCACAAAAAAGTTAAAAGTGGGGAACTGCAAGGTTATGCGATGCATTGTGCACTATGAATATCCTTATGAGTTGGATAAACCATTTCATTTGCAACTACAAAGTTCAACATTCATGAATTGTACATTAAGGTTATGTTTATGAAAATAATTATGCTTATATGCATCCGCTAAATCCACCTTAAGTTTACTAAGGCTAAGTGTGGATACATGCAGCACCAAGTAACAATTACCAAGTATTGAAAATGTGGTATTCATGAACCCAAATTCAACAAATATGAAGTAAAAAGTAATGAATTATTATTAGTTTCAATAGTATTTTTCTTTCTGGAATCAAAATATAACAATTTTTTCTAGAATTCACGATGTTTAGTGAAATGGAAAAGGCTATTAAGGGCAAATTTTTTCATTTTGAAGAATAGAAATAAAAGGAGATGATCCGTCAATCGCATAAATACGCGTGCAGACAAGAAATTGAGGTGTTTGATATAAAATTTATGGTCTTGCAAGACCATGTGGCGTATTTTTCATATACAAAGATGTTCCCGTCAACCAAAATAGCATTATCAATTTAAGGCAAAATGAATGAAATAACGAAAAATATATAAATGAGAGGTTAATTTCCACCATTGGACTGACAAATGCGCACTAGAAGAAAATCTCGATCAATTAATTTAAAAAGACAAAAGTTGGCCAACTTCTACTTGTTACTTGTTAATTGATGAATGTTACTTGTCTGCATGAATGCATTCATGGTAAATTGAGAAGTTCAACTTATACTTGCTAATTGTTCATTGATAATTTTTAATTGATAATTGTTACTTGGTGTATGAATCCACACTTGGGGAATAAAATCGTGAAGAAATATCTGCATGGTAATTGTCAACTGTTGTCAAACTGTAGGATTTTTTGCAAAAATGTTGAATGCGGTTCATTCTTCCAGTCAGTTGCGTAGTGATAGAATTGGTGCAACAAGACTAGGATACATAAATCATTAAATTTCATAAGTGAAAAATTTGATAGGCATAGTAGATCAAATTCATATCCAAGTGATAGAGCTAGTACCTCTTCCATAAAAAAAAGATTAAAATCATCACGTTAATTTTAATGCGCATTGGGAAGTTATCAATCAATTTTCACTGTCAAGAGCAGGAGTTGCAGTACCCATGAAATTATTTCTAAGAAATGGATCATCGATAACGAATGTGTCAAATTCATTGAGTTAAACAAATATTGCTGTAACTTGCTCATGGAGAAAAATATAAGAATGCCAAAAAATTCTAATTTGAAAGTTGCCGGTGTAATTATTCGGAATTGAAAGATGGACATCCTTGACCTTGTCTCGAATTTCTCCATATCTTTCTTTACTTTTGACACATTGTATATTTGAAAATTGAAGAAGAGTATTTTATAGAATGTCTATGTAATACACAGGGTGATGAAAAAAAAAAACCTTTCCGTTTGGGTTATTCTGATATCAAAATTTAGAAATCTTCAAAGTGGGACGTGGTAATAAATTTTGGAAACAGATTATTTCTGAAAAATATGATTTCTGATTATCAGAATAACTCAATAACAATATAAATGAGTATATAGAATACAAGCTTATGGAACACTAATAAGTTCATAACTCAAAAAGCTAAATATTTCGTTCATTATTTCAATTCAGAAAATCCTAATCAATTAACGCGCGACAGTATTCGAATATTTTTCCCTCGATGTTTTCGGGGATGTTTTCTTGAACATTTCATTTGGAATGATTAAACCCTCAACAGTAAGTAACAGTAAGACAACAAATAATTTTACGGGTTCATGAAAATTTCCTCGGAAATTTCCGTCACCGAGTCTACGTCATGACACATGCATGTAATTGGAGTTTCGAGATATTTGAGGGTGTTCAACTCCTTTAGATCCATCATAATTTGAATTAAGTAACTTCGATTGTTTTTTCGATTGTGTAAGATGTTTTTTGAATAATTATGTGAACGTCTACGTATTGACATATATTATAGGGATTATTCGATGTTTGGGGGTATTTAACCGCTTGGCGAACGACGTTTTGGGATTTTCGATACGTGAATGATCTGTAATAAATGTGTAAGAAATTCTGGCAATCGGTTCATCATTATATATTTGCATATTTTTAAAAATACAGAGTTTGTGGTGCAGCTTCAATCAAAAGATAGCCCACGCCATTTTTCTGGAAAACGGGAACTGTAAAAAATTTTTTGTTTGGGACGCAAATTTGTAATAAATGTGTACAAAATTATGGACCAGTTTTTTTTGGAGTGTGCCGTAAATGCTGGTGTAGCTTTAGGGACATCCATTTTGAGTCATTCGACCACAATATATTCCGAATTTCTGCATTCAGCTTTGTCATATCGATTGACCTATCATTTCTCTAATGAAAATCTTCCCCCCAAGAGCTATTCAGGTGTTTGTTCATTGTTGTTATCTTTCAGAGAAATGATTCATGAAGGAGAAGGGCACCGAAAGCGAGTATAATATTGAGGCGGATGTTGGAAAAACGTATAACAAAAAATATTTTAGATTTTTGTCAAACGTACGTCGATTATGTGAATAACCAGAAAACTCACCCCGAAATGAATCCTAATGACGCCTCTGGATGGGTCACACGAATCAAATAACGAATTACATAGACCACATGAGTTGAATTCCAAAGCGATGATCAAGATTGTCGGAATGTTTTTGATAAAATGGGAAGAAAATAAATATATAATGTGATCGTGATCTGGACAAAGGGATCAGGGGAACATTTAGGTACATCGTCCCAGTTTCTTTCACAAGATACGCAAAAATTAATTTGAAGACATAGTTTAATGTTTTGAGGAAAATGATACATACTCACCTTTATATATTTTTTTATAATATTCGTCACAAAGTTCATCATCTGTACAACGCAGAAAACTGAATTCGCACAACTTCTTGGCTAACATATAGCAAAACAAACTAATAATATCACGGCTGACTGTCAATATACTTTTGAAACGTACTTTTTTTGTCACTCAAGTTAAGGATAATTATAGAAATCAAAACTAGAACCTTTCAACTGTAGCAATGAGAATGTTGGAATACACAAAGTGAACATATTGAACATCAGGATTTTGGAGCTACGCTCATCTATTTATACACATAAAAACTGAATGGCTTAATTTTAAAACCAAGGGAGTCAAATACAGTCACCACCGATACAAAATTGGGATCCAGTCAGGGTTTGAGAATATCCGTTCATACATGAACTTTTGATAAGAGTTATGTATACCGTTTCCAGCTGCAAACGTTATCAGCTACAAGATCGGTGTTTTTGTAAATTTTCTGTTGTCGAGTAATGTTGGTGACGGGATTTTGGAACGAAATGAATATTTCCATCTTGGAATTATTCCCAAAACTGCCAAGTTACACATTTAAATTTGCCGCACTATCGATTGTATCGCACATTCGCACATAAGAACTGTCGATAACTTGCAGCGTTCATATCATCCAATCACAATATCGCCTTGAATCGGAGAAATTGAAGAGTTTGCAAAAGTATACTGCTCAGTGCTTACAAGCATCTGGGACCCAACCACAGATTAGAAACTCTTACTAATCTGTGACCCTACGTTTTAATTAATTTAGTAAGGAATACTCAAAATTTATATATGGTTTAAATATAATTGGGAAAAAAGAGCAAATATACCGGGTGTCCCAGTATACATGTTCCAATGGCATACCTCAGCCATTTCAGAAGATGAAAAATTGAGATTCTCATTATCGGTTATTCAGTCAAGGACTGTTTAACCGGATGTGATCCTAACTCTCTTAATTCAAATAGCACCCTGTATATTATTTTAGAATTTCAGTTCAACTTTCGGACTGGATGAGATATTCTATTGGAATAGATAAACTGGGACACCCTGTATATGCGCTCGCACACCCAATGCGGTAGTCAATTAATACAATATTTAGATCCTAGATAAATCGACTTAAAATGAACTACCACGAAAATAGCTGAGAACACCAAATGCGGACAATATATTCTTAACGTTTTTATATAATAACAAATAATTTTTTGGAAACACATCAAACATTTCGATATTTAATGTATTTGTGATTGTCATTGAAGAAGACTTCCGGTTAAAACAGATTAAATACGAGAATAGAACCAAATATAATAAATATATGTTCTGTGTGATCTCAGCTATTCGAATTTATTTTTAGAATTACAGAAGAATGTTCAAACATAAATTATAGATGCACCTATAAACGCTTTCGAATCTTGAAACAAAGGTTGCTTCATGCCAGTAATTAAAGGGATATGTGAGAATACCATTGAAATATTTTGGAAACGTTCAAAACTATGGCAAACATTAAGTTGAGAGTTGAAATTTCCTGAGTTTTTCCAAAATGAAGATTTCAACTGAATATCAGACTGATCTGATTTAACTATCTTTGGACAATTTGTTTGCAACATGTTATGAATATTACATCTAAAAACACTCTTGACTATTTAGGAATACTAGGACTGAATCTTTCGCGGTCTATCATTCCATTACTCGATTCTCAGAAACTATTGTGAACAAAATTCTGAAATTTTGTACGTGAATGTTTCCTTTTCAGTTAGATACCGATGAACCAGATTAAGTATGCAAAAAACATAATTTTTTGATTCTTCATTCTGGAATTTGTTCAATATCATAATCTTGGATCTATAATCAAGAGAGTAGATTTGTTCTCAAAAATATCAATATTTCCAGGAACAAAAAATCTGAAATAACTTCTTCACCATTACTAACATTGAAGTTCATGATACTTTATTATAATCATAACAAAACGGGCCTTAAATTTTCATCAAGTTGGAAAAAAAACCATTTTTGAAATAATATCTCCAATAAAATCGACGGCAAATGGTAGTGATGAAGTCGATATTACTCTAGCAGTTATTTCCCCTCCACCTGGAAGAATGCTAAAGTAGTTCAGATCCCGAAAGTAGCACACACACCCAACTAGATCAAAAAAATACTTGAAACGCAAATTACAAAATATTTGGACAATGTTATTTTGCCATCTAAGCAATCAGGTTTCAGAAGGAGATTCAATTTCAGTTCTGGTTTGTCTTGATTATTCAAAGGCATTTGATATGATTGATCATAAGTCTATTAGCTAAACTTAAATTCTTTGGGCTCAGTGAAGATGCATGTGCATTGCTATATATAAGGACTCAAACAGTTGACCTTCATAATTATACATCAACTCCACTTGTAGAAAAATCATTAGGGCCACTTCTTTTTACATGCTATACTGCCATACTCCATAAAACACTGTAATTATCACTATGCTGACGATACTCAGCTGTACTACTCGTTTGAATCGTCCAAGATGGATGGAGCATGATATGCAATAAATACAGATGCAATTTTCCAAATATCCTCACAGCATTTATTGAAAATCAATCCTAACAAATCCTCAGCCATTATATTTTACAACGATAATTATCAAGATAACTTAAGAAATAACATTATGACACTTGGAATTGAGGGTACAACAATCTTAACTCAAATCTGCTTGTAAGAATCTTTTGGTCTGATAGGACTCAAAATTAGAAGAATAGAAGTGGATGTGCCTCGGGATATATACCACATTCTCAACCTTTTATACCAATTATTTGTCACAAAGTTCCTGTACCTACACTGCTGTTTATACACATACCATGATTGTATTATTATTATTATTATCCTTGTGCATGAGTCAAATCATTCAGATATTAGCATAAGTCATACAGGGTGCTCACTTCTCCATTTTATAACTGATCAACAAAATTTTATGCATTTTATTAATCTGTCAATTATCCTGCATAAGAAGCTATCATACAGTGTACATGAATTACTACATTCCAATTCATTTTTCATATATTTTTATTTAATATATTTCATCTATTTCACCCTACAAGTTTTTTCAGGATTATATCATGTTCATTATTTTGAACTGAACTACTTTGACACCACTTCACATAATTGTATCATTAATTTACACTCATTGTGATAACTTATTGAAATATATGTATCTCCAGACATATAAATAATGTCACAGTGATGAAACTCATAGAAAAGTTCTTTGCAATCAGAATTAGGATTACTGAAATGTATCTGAATATATTTTAAATCTTCAAGTAGTAAATGCTAAAAATCACCCAATAATTGTTTTCAATATTATGTTCATGCTAAACTGATATAAGTATCCACTGGATATTCATCAATATTCTACAAAGCTTTGGAGTGTGCTTGAAATATCTAATTTTGCACAGTAAGTACCTATACTTCCTATAAAAATCTGAACTGAAAGATGTGAATTCAAACATGAGTTTCAAGCAAATATGTATTTATTTTTGGTGCACACTTACAGTGGAATTCAGTATACCAATTTATTGAGAACTAAAATACCTTTGATGTTTATATTTTGTATAGCAAAATAGTAAAGGAAACAGCCACACACCTAATTGAACTGTTGACCATACTTTTCAATGCCTGTATTAAATAAGGATGAATCAGCAGACCTCATTATCAGTGTATATGCTTTCTTTCACTCTCAAATTTCTTATTGAATAGCTGTTTGTGGAAATAGTGGCAATGCAAATGAAGCTTTCGTTGGAAAGCAATCAGAATAATCTCCAGTGCATGGTATGTGGACTCCTGTCGACCACTTCTTCCATCTTTGAAAATCATGACAGTACCTTCTATCATCACAAAAAAAATACATAAATATTCAATCAACAAAGATAAAAGACAGATGCATCTTTATCGGACTAGTCAGACAAATGGGATGTAAATATGCATTTTAGATAATAAATACAGTTAAAATACAAGTGAAATCAAAGTTATGATTGAAATTAGTAAGTCATAAGAATTTATATTGAAAAACGAAACACAATTTAAAAGTTTAGAAACAAAAATACATTTCAAAAGTTAACTCTTTTATACTATAAAATATTTGTTATATCAAACAATTATTGAAATATACAAGAGCAAAAGTTATTATGAACAAAATTGTGATTTCCACAATATAGAGGCCCACCTGCACCTGAATTCAGATTACATAAATCAAGTAAAAACTGACTTTATGTCAATCTTCACAATATACTACCTTCTATAATATCAAATAATAAGCTTCAATAGCTTCCTTTATGATCATTGTGTGATTTTTTAGTTCTATCTGTTTTTTGTATGGATTTTATTGCATTTGTATCTATTTAGTATTGCATTTGTATATGATTTATTATTGAATTTTTATCCAAATTTTTCTTTCTTTGACATCTTTTTTATACTCTTCTGATTTCATTTAAAATTAATTAACCATCTATCTATGTTTATAATTTCAACACTCAGTTCACCAAAAATATAAACATAAATGTTCAAAAGAACCGCTGGCCTAGCCAAGAAAGGGTTGACAAGGGATATTAGAACATACTTCGAAAAATTGCTCAAGAAGAAAACTTCATGACTTACTTTGAGTGTCCGTCTTTCTGTTGAATCAAAGGTAGATAAGTTGTTGAAAAGTTCCTCAGGTTCAATATCCATGAGCTGAAAAAAGAATATTATTAGGTATGAGAAGGAAAAATAACACCGACGGAAAAATCTCAGGTTTTAGGTTTAAATGTGATGAAAAAAGTATGATAGATATGAGGAAAAATATTCATGAAGTTTTTAAGTTTCAGACTAAAATTCTATGGGTACCATTCCAATAGGTATACATTTTTTATCACTTTATATTTTGCTCATTTTTTATCTTTTATGAATTGTTGGTTTACTGTATGTGTTAATCTTATTATTGTGTAAGTATTTATTTTTGGAAATTAAGTTCTCTACTGAATAAAGATCTACTACTACCACTATAAAGCCCAATAAGTATATCTACTTTATATTGTCATTAGTAGAAAATACATAACTTGATTGTTTTCAATAAAGAGTACTTACTTTGGCGATCACTAAAACTTTTTTTTATTTTTATTCTGAAAACTTCCTAACCAATCCTAACCACAAAAAGTTGCAGAATACGTTATCGTTATTTCCCTTTGAAATTTGAATCAACAAATGAAGTTTGAGAAAAACCAGAAAACCACAAAAAGTCGTGAGTGACATCCACGCATCCCTTCAATCCATGCAATAATTCAGATCCACATGAGTACAAATGTTGCATGTCTACTTCTGTGAACAAACTCCTAGCTTAGATCATATATGCTTACGCTAGATACGGTATTTAAGTTATACGGAGGATTTATGCGGGTTACTTATCTCTGATTTATGCAGAGGTTTTAAGTCGTTAGTTTAAAGTCTTAAGTTTTATGTCGTAAGGAAAAATCGACCACTTATGCAAGAAGTTTTAAGGACTGTCAATAGTGTCAATCCTGTTATTTTGTGTGCTTATTTTTCTCATTTCCTTCGATTCAATCCAAATTTCCAGACTAAATCCTATTTTTATTTATGTCTATTTGCTTTACATGCATTCAACTCCGGGAAAAAGTATTTTGCTGACCAGAATAGAATATTCCATTAGATTTCAGACTTCTACTGCGAGTATCGGGCTCATAATACAAAACAGATATCTATGAAGAAATACCTTCTTGCCACCATAACAAAAATTTGAATACACCCCCATACGGGGGTAGTTTATACTTGTGATTTTTCTAAAAACATTGCTGACCGAGGGTTTCCAGTTGAAATATTCCACTGAAACATCATATTATGATTGTTCGATGCGGATACTTCGTGCCACCATAAAAAAATCTGAATCAACCCCCTCACAAGGGTAGTTTATACTTGTGATTTTCCTTAAAACTATGCTGACTGGGGTTTCTAGTGCAGATATTGCAGTGAAACAGTAGATTGTGATTGCTCAAACCATACTCTTCATGCCACCTTGGTGAAAATTTGGATCAACCCCCTCGCAAGGGTAGTTTATACGTGTGATCGGCAGTCAGGGGGTTTCTAGTGTGAATATTGCAGTGAACCTCGGCTGTCAGGGGGTTCCTAGTGTGAATATTGCAGTGAAATAATAGATTATGATTGCTCAAACCATACTCTTCATGCCACCATAGTGAAAATCCGAATCAACCCCCTCGCAAGGGTACCTGTGATTTTCCTTAAAACCTTGCTGACAGGGGGTTTCTAGTGTGAATATTGCAGTCAAACAATAGATTATGATTGCCCAAACCATACTCTTCATGCCACCATAGTGAAAATATGAATCAACCCCCTTGCAAGGGTAGTTTATACGTGCGATTTTCCTTAAAACCTTGCTGACAGGGGGTTTCCAGTGTGAATATTGCAGTGAAACAATAGATTATGATTGCCCAAACCATACTCTTCATGCCACCATAGTGAAAATATGAATCAACCCCCTTGCAAGGGTAGTTTATACGTGCGATTTTCCTTAAAACCTTGCTGACAGGGGGTGTCTAGTGTGAATATTGCAGTGAAACAGTAGATTATGATTGCTCAAACCATACACCATAGATTTTCTTTCATTTGATTGGATATCTCCACTGAAAATCCCCAGTCAGTAGAATTTTTGAAGATTAACTTGTATAACTATGTTGGCATAAAGAGTATGTATTTAGCTGTATGTATTTAGCTATCATAATCTACTGTTTCAGTGGAATATCTTCACTGGATAAAAGCAAAGTTTTAGGAAAAATTACATGTATAAACTACCCTTGAGAAGGGGTTGATTCGGATTTTCACTATGGTGGCATGAAGAGTATGGTTTGAGCAATCATAATCTATTATTTCACTGCAATATTTACACTAGAAACCCCCTGTCAGCCAAGGTTTTAAGGAAAATCACAGGTATAAACTACCCTTGTGAGGGGGTTGATTCGGATTTTCACTATGGTGGCATGAAGAGTATGGTTTGAGCAATCATAATCTATTATTTCACTGCAATATTTAACCCCCTGTCAGCCAAGGTTTTAAGGAAAATCACACGTATAAACTACCCTTGCGAGGGGGTTGATTCATATTTTCTATATGGTGGCATGAAGAGTATGGTTTGAGCAATCATAATCTTTTATTTCACTGCAATATTCACAGTAGAAACCCCCGGTCAGCAAAGTTTTAAGGAAAATCACAGGTATGAACCACCCTTGCGAGGGGGTTGATTCGGATTTTCACTATGGTGGCATGAAGAGTATGGTTTGAGCAATCATATTCTATTGTTTCACTGCAATATTCACACCAGAAACCCCTTGTCAGCAAGGTTTTAAGGAAAATCACTGGTATAAACTACCCTTGCGAGGGGGTTGATTCGGATTTTCACTATGGTGGCATTCGTAGTATGGTTTGAGGAATCACAATCTACTGTTTCACTGCGATATCTGCACTAGAAACCCCCAGTCAGCAAAGTTTCAAGGAAAATCACATGTATAAACTACCCTTACGAGGGGGTTGATTCATATTTTCACTATGGTGGCATGAAGAGTATGTATTTAACAATCATAATCTACTATTTCATTGGAATATCTTCACTGGATACCCCCAGTCAGCAAAGTTTCAAGGAAAATCACAAGTATAAACTACCCTTGCGAGGGGGTTGATTCGGATTTTCACTATGGTGGCATGGAGGGTATGATTTGAGCAATCATAATCTATTGTTTCACTGCAATATTCACACTATAAACCCCCTGTCAGCAAGGTTTTAAGGAAAATCACAAGTATAAACTACCCTTGCGAGGGGGTTGATTCATATTTTCCTTATGGTGGCATGAAGATTATGTTTTGGGCAATCATAATCTATTGTTTCACTGAATTATTCACACTATAAACCCCCTGTCAGCAAGGTTTTAAGGAAAATCACAAGTATAAACTACCCTTGCGAGGGGGTTGATTCGGATTTTCACTATGGTGGCATGAAGAGTATGGTTTGGGCAATCATAACCTATTGTTTCACTGCAATATTCACACTAGAAACCCTCTGTCAGCAAGGTTTTAAGGTAAATCACAGGTATAAACTACCCTTGCGAGGAGGTTGATTCGGATTTTCACTATGGTGGCATGAAGAGTATGGTTTGAGCAATCATAATCTATTATTTCACTGCAATATTTAAACTAGAAACCCCCTGTCAGCCAAGGTTTTAAGGAAAATCACACGTATAAACTACCCTTGCGAGGGGGTTGATTCGTATTTTCACTATGGTGGCATGAAGAATATGGTTTGGGCAAACACAATCTACTGTTTCACTGCAATATCTGCACTAGAAACCCCAGTCAACATAGTTTTAAGGAAAATCACAAGTATAAACTACCCTTGTGAGGGGGTTGATTCAGATTTTTTTTATGGTGGCACGAAGTATCCGCATCGAACAATCATAATATGATGTTTCAGTGGAATATTTCAACTGGAACCCCTCGGTCAGCAATGTTTTTAGAAAAATCACAAGTATAAACTACCCCCGTATGGGGGTGTATTCAAATTTTTGTTATGGTGGCAAGAAGGTATTCCTTCATAGATATCTGTTTTGTATTATGAGCCCGATATTCGCAGTAGAAGTCTGAAATCTAATGGAATATTCTATTCTGGTCAGCAAAATACTTTTTCCCCATATTCCTGGCTTACAATATAAAGCCGCCGATTGCGACCGCTTAGAGTTGAGCGAGCCTAAATGATTTTGTGGATACGGCGAATACGGCCGTAAGCCATTGATTGGTCGTTTTAAAATTTTGACCATTGTGTTGTACCCACTGTTGTACCACCATAGTACTTTCTTGCAGACCCCTTAGGGCTCTAATCCCGTATGACATTATGAAATTTCTTGAGCAAAATTTTCTACAAAATCCTGTACAATTTCTTCTATAGTATTACGCATGCGCTTTTTGTAGGTTGGTTTTTTTGTGGGATGAAAGAAATATTGGCGGGAGGTTCGAATATGTTGTGTATTAAAAATAGTTGATGAACTATAACGATATGGATGGTCCAAATAAATGAACACAGCGCATCTTTTCGTAGTACCAGAGATTTGTATTCAATACCTGGATATTTCAAGATAGCACATAATTCTTTGAAAATAAGTAATATGTGAACTTACATCATCCCATCCAGATCCAGAACTACAAGCATTCATATATTTCCTCTGTGTTCAGATAAAAATGTTGTTCTTAATGAAATTGAATTTATTAGTCTTCAAATCTCTCAATAACGAGGTGTATTTGCCTAACATTCGGTACTTCTTCAATTCTAGCATGTTTGTTTCTGTCTTTTTTGTTTTTGACTGCATATAAGCAAGAATATTTATAATATTCTTCTACGTACACTTGATCTTTTGTCCAAGACATATTTGCAATTAATAAGCTTCGCAAATTTAAAATTCACAGAAAAACACTGTTTTATTTTGTACTTATTGAAGTTATATGTTCATTGAACAACACGGAATTTTTTTTCTGCATCGCAACTGCATTTTGTACAAGAGATTATAAAACTTACATCATCCCTTCCAGATCCAGAACTACAAGCATTCATATATTTCCTGTGTTCAGATAATAAAATGTTGTTCTTAATGAATTGAATTTATTAGTCTTCAAATCACTCAATAACGAGGTGTATTATGCCTAAAATTCGCTACTTCTTCAATTCTAGCATGTTTGTTTCTGTATTCTTTGTTTTTGACTGCATATATAAGCAAGAATATTTTATAATATTCTTCTAACGTACACTTGATCTTTTCATGATCTTTTAGAACGGGTTCTAATTTCTTGCACAAAATTATGCACCAAACAAAATCATATACAACATTTATGTTTGACACTTGACAATAAATTATTGTGCAGATTCTTGCAACATTATTTGTACAAGAAATTTGTTGATGTCATAAGGTATGCCCTCAACAGGGGTGGCCATGAAAAGTACGCCCTCAAGTAGGGGTGACCATGAAGGGTACGACCTCGGGAGGAGTGACCTTGAAATATATGACCTTGAAATATATGACCTTGAGATGGGTGACATTGAAATGAATGACCTTGAGATGCGTGACCTTGAAATGTATAACCTTGCAATATATGGCCTTGAGTTAAATTACCTTGGGATGAATGACCTTGATGTGAGTGGCCTTAAGAGGAGTGACCTTGGGGCGAGTGACCTTGGGAGCGAATGACCTTGGGAGCAAATGACCTTGGAAGCGAGTGACCTTAAAATGTGTGACCTTGGGGCGAGTGACCTTGGGCGAGCTTCCTTGAAGGTATGACCTTGAGGAACGTTACCTTGAGAGGAGTGACCTTCAAATATGTGACCTTGAGAGGTATGAACTTGAGACGTGAAGCAGCTATCAGCGACATGTAACGCAGCGACACCATCGCCACCACCGCCACGCCCCTTGGTGGCGAAAATCGAAAGCTATATCTCGTACCCGCATTGTATATGACTACTCAGCATTTATGAGTAGAGTATCAGATGAAACTCCATCGACCACTACATGGAGAGACATGTTTGAGAGAAAACTAGCAAGCAGAGAACACAGCTGAGCGGGCAAACCATAAGATGGAAGCTTGGCGAGGAGTCCCTGGTGCCAAACTCGATCAAATGCCCTGGAAATCCATATTTTTCAATAGATAGCTGCCATAAATGTGAGACGTAAGCGAGCAGGTCACCAGTTGATCTCTGATGACGGAAAAGCCATATTGCCTATCGTTGACAATTCCAGATATTACATGAGTTCGATGTTGATGGCTTTTTCCATGACCTTTGAAATAATTGATAGCAGTGAGATAAGTCTGTAGTTGCTAGGTATGATCTTTTTGCCTTTTTTGGGGACTGGTTGTGTACTATTGCAGTTTTCCAGTTGGACGAAAATATCTCCAAATTGTAAGAGTGGTCGAACAACTTGCACAGAACAGGTGTTTTAGTTCGGGGCACATTTCTTGAGAACAATCGGTGGGACTCCGTCAGATCCACAGGCTTTGTTGTTGTTGACTGTTGAGACCCAACAAAATCTTTCTGATAGTAAGTTGGCGAAAGGTGATCTAGTCTTAACTATATATTTTCAGCTATAGTCGCAGAGAAAGCATAGTTTTCCACTCACGTTCAATGGCTATCATTCTGATATCATAATGATATCATATAATGATAGCCATTATACGCTCGTTGAAGAATATATAGGTACTATTATTGTACGCTCAAACTAATGTGAGACAATGTTGTTTGCAATTCTGCAATGTCTATTTTCCGATGGTCACCTGAAAATAAAATACAAAATTCATGAAAATGTGGAATATTTTGACACACTGAAATGTTTAAATCGGAATCAATGATGATTATATTAATCCGTATAGCGGTACGCTCCCGGAACACACAAATGTGATGGTTCACAAATATATCTCTTGAAATCGAACCTTGAATTTTTTTTAGAAAAAGTACTTGATGTTATTCGAATTATTTATTACGGCATCTAAAAATGATGATGCGTGGCAAATTTGGTCTATATTCCGTGCAATCAGAAAATGAACAATCATAGTGCCTTTTGATCCTTATCTTATGCTGGGTTTATAGATTCAACTAAACTAACAACTAAGAATGAACAATTAATAATTAGGAATTAACAATTGGGAAGGTGATTATACAATGCAATTAATAATTAAGAATCAGATGTTGAATGTTACATGATTGAAAGCTCAATGTCATTTCAAAGTGTTGAATTGAATGATATTATTAATCAAATGAGCAAAAAACCTGAAAAAACTAAAAACTCCTAAACCTGAAAACCATAAACACTATTAGAAACAATGACAAATGATGGCATTTCAACGATTCTAATCGTTTTGCGCGTTCTCTCCACAAAATTTCTTAATTCTTAGTTGTTAGGTATAAGTTGAAAGTTGACCAACTTCGTAATTCTTAATTATTAATTCAATTGACAGATGTTAATGTATAAACCCCCATAGACGTTCTCGTGTATTCAACATTTTTAATTCTTAGTTGTTGATTTAATTTTTAGTTTAGTTGAATCTATAAACCTTTTTTTATTCATTTATATGAGTTGGTGAATAGGTTACGGGTTGATATAATTCAATGTTTTGCCTGGTATATGATGCCATGAAAGTAGTTGTTTTCTGCTAGTTTTCTCCTTTGTATATTCAGATTAATTTAAATAATGTTTGTGGAGATGATTTTGATTTATTTTCCTCTTTTTAAAAATATAATTGTTACTTATTACAACATTTTGATTCACCTATCATATATTCGAAATAGAAGTTGTCGAATGGTTGTTGAGAAAACTTAAAAAATCCCCTTAAATTGACGTTTTAATGTTTTTCTCGTAAACTGGAAGATAGTTTATTTTTGAAATATCATGCTCAATAACCTCAGATACCTTTCAGAATATTTGAACTTGTTGTTGTTGCACTTTCCACTACTGTCGAAAAGTTCACTTTTTGTGTACTTTGTGGGTACATGTTCGAGTCATTTATGAAAATCTTACGATATAATTTTTGTATGAAATAAACTACTTCATTTCACGGTTGGTAAGTGAAAATATGAAACAACAATCAAATGTGAATAGTGAGCGCTCTTATTATCTTGACAGTGTATAGTTGCATGAAATATTAATTTTTTCTCCGCCTACGTTGTCGTGCGTCAGTCTTTTATACGAGTATATAGGTTCTCTTGAAAAAGTACCACTTAATGCATAAATTACTATGAGTACTTATATATTAAACATATTCATTTATACGGCAATGTTATTCGAAATCACCAACTATTGCCATTGCAGTTCTAATACTTTATATCGTATCCCCTCTCGTATGAGCAGAGACCAGATAGTCTTTCATTGCTGAAATACCTAGCTGCGATTTTATACAGCTTACACGCATCTTTGTCGAATTGTCGGAGTTAAAGTGGAAAATGTTAGTGTAACTAGGAAAAGAAAAAGATATACAACCAGGTGAGCAAATCGTGTTAGTATATACTGTATTTATTTTTGAATTGGGCACAGCGATTACAATTATAATCACCCATCTGACCAAGCCAAAACTGGTTTTCAGTTATTACGATTTTGTATTACTGATGATTAGAAAATGTCTGGAATTTCCAACTACCTATATTATAGTCTTCTGCAAAATTTAATTCAAATGCGAGATTCGTATAGCATATGCATTATCGTTGATTGATAATAAGAGTAAGCCAGATCCAATGATGATCCCAAATGTCCCAGATAACTATTAATGAGGATTTTTAGTAAACCTGCTATATATATAGACGGTTGAATTGGGACTCTCATATACAGGGTGGCTAAGAGAAGAATGGACTGGATAGGTACCTATCTAGTTGATTGTAAGCTTCTCAGCTTTATTCCTTCTGCATGGTATATAAGCAATTTTGAGATATACCGAGGAAATCCTGAAACCAAACTTTGTGAAACATCTTAAATGTCACTAAACTAATGTAGTACAATGCAAGAATTTCTCTAATTGAGGTTCACAAACCGCTATACTATATCTTTAGGTGAAGTATTAAACTAAATAAGTTTAATACTCTACCTGAAGAAGCTATATAGTATAGCCATTTGGCTGGTACACACTGTATATATAGCGAAATAGATGCATATGCCTTCCTAAAGTCCAAAAATAAATATATCTCAGAAACATATCATAATACAGGATGCTCAAAAGTCGACGACGAAATGAGAAAATAAATTAGGTCATTTTCCATAATAATAATGATATACAGGGCTTTTCACGATGAGAGCAGTTAATTAGACGTTTCTGGCTAACCAGACAACGGATCGACCTGAAAATTAGACAGATTACATAAATCAATATGATTTACACTCCTAAAATATTTTCCACGATGCAGCGTTGCCGCTTCTACTATAAAAAAGCAGCTACTTTGAATTTTCATACGGAACACCCTGTATTTTTTTGCATTTTCAGATCCTCCTTGAAAAGCTGATTTCATTCATCTATCATACTTGGGGTCTATATCGAACTATCACAGATCACAGAGATATAGGGTGTGAAATATCGAGATTTTTCAACTTTGGGATTTTTTTTGTCGAAACTATTTATAATTGGTTGAAACGGCTCACATGTCCCTATCTCAACTTCATCTACTATCGATTGATATTTAATTGAAACACATACAGGGTGGTTTAGAATTCTAAATTTCGAAAGTTATTACTTGAATTCTCAACGAATTTATTATGAAAGCACTGTATATTTAGCGGAGGCACCCTATATGTGAGATATCATTTCTGTAATCAGCTATATATATATCCATGGAGATTCCCAAAGTTGAATGATATATTGATGGGTGTCCTATTCAAAATAACAACGCTGACGTCATTTCATTGGTGAATTTATTCACTATACCTACTACTATCACCATTTCAAAACTGCTGTTACATTTTAACATCATTACATTATTTAGCGTACAAATGAGTAGTTCCATTGCTAGTGGCGGACAGTGTATATCACTTGGGCCAATACCATTAGGCTGGTAGGTGCATTTTCAGCATCACCTCGATAATTGAAAAAGTTACGACGGTGCTTTCTTGAAAAGTGAGACACACGGTATATTTACAAGTGTGCCTTTTATTGAAAATTTGCAATTCAACGAAAACATTAATCATCTTTTATAGTTCTTGAAATTTGAAATCCCAATGCTGAGCATCAAATTTTGGAAACACATTAAAGGGTGATGTATATAATTTTCAATGTGGTGAAGAATCTTTTCATCAATTTTTGAAAAAAAGGATATGGTACCTACTCTAAGAAGAATATCCTCTAGATTCTAGAAATAAATATTAATAGAAATAATTGCAAGAGTGGGTGTGTTTTCAAATGAAATGTTTATTCATGCTTCACCAAACGAAGAAACGAAACGAAACGTCTGTAATCTTCTATAGTTCTTGAAATTTGAAATCCCAATGCTGAGCATCAAATTTTGGAAACACTTTAAAGGGTGATGTATATAATTTTCAATTTGGTGTAAAATCTTTTCATCAATTTCTGAAAAAAAGGATAGGGTACCTACTATAAGAAGAATATCCTCTAGATTCTAGAAATAAATATTAATAGAAATAATTGCAAGAGTGGGTGTGTTTTAAAATGAAATGTTTATTCATGCTTCACCAAACGAAGAAACGAAACGTCTGTAATTTTGCTCATATAGGTAACGGTGAGTGGAAAAGTGGTTCGACAAAAAAAACAGTCCAATGGTGAGGTCTTTAGTTCAAGTTCGCGATTTTATCGCGTGCCGTGTCCTTTCAACGGCTTTCTTCTATCCTCACGTGCGCTTTATTTCGGTGCACCTTGGATAGACTCACAAGTGTTCTGCGAATTGTCAAATGTACGATTTTGGTTTGCCTACCTATAGTGCGTTAGTTCGAAGTTTGGAAAACACGTCATCTTGGTTTATTATCACAATAAGGTATGCAATAACCGAAAGTCCGGTAAAGTCCTAGGTAATGTAACGAATTATTTGATAAATACTTAGTTTCTGTGGAGAAACCCCTCAAATCGGTCAGATATACAGACTCAGAGTAAAGGGGGTACATTTAATATTTTGCTTTCTTTTATTCGACGAATATTTTTCAATAGTAGGAAGTAAAAATAATACTTGTTCATGCTAGAATTGAAATTAGCATGATTAGATTTATATTTTCATTTGAACTTTTTTGTAGGTACCTCATACACATACTGAGTGATTCTCAAAAATGACTCTCCCCTATAACTTTTTTGTTTCTACAGATATACAAATGAAATTCGCTGTGTAGTAAGTGTGTAATAAGTAATGGTTTTGTATCACTTCAGGTTTGACCACTAACATTTTTTTTAATGGAACTCCTGGTATATTTGTACTTATTTCAATAGAAAATCATATTGTGACTACAATGCCACCGGCTTTGTCACATTTTGGCAGAAATTTATCACACTAAAATTTTCAATTTCTCGTTTTCATCATAGAGTTTGAACGGTTTATTTTGGATCAACTTGCCACTAGAAAATAGTTTCGATCAAGTTTCACTTTTTATTTATTTTACAGGTTCATTTGAAGATTACGAAACGTTATTATGATGTTTACTAAATTTTTTCAAATATAACGAATCTCTGAGAGGGAATCTTTTGAGAGAAAAATAGTCTATCCAATTAAAAATATCAAACATAGTTTGAAATGAATGTCTGGTAGACTACGAGCAGAAAACAACTACTTTCCTGGTAAATACCACGCAGAACATTGAATTATATCTGTTCGTAGTCCATGCAACGATTCACACTGTGAATGCAGATCGCAAATGTTTCTTTCTTCCTAAGACGTGACAAATTCACATCGAGACAGGCACGCCTAACAACCTACAGACCGGTTTCGGGCTTATTGGCCCTCATCAGTGCAGGGTAGTTATCCGAGTAGAGACCGTAAGATCTCAACTCGAAGCGTTGCCTGTCCCAATGCATTTTTGTCGCGTCTATTTGACCGCACCGAGCCGCGTTCCAACAGACAATTGAAAGTGGCGACATCATGCGGCAGAAGAATTCAAGAATTTTTCAAATTGGGGATAATTTACTGTCGAACAAAAAACTCCTGTGACATTTTTTGATAATATTCGAAATAAAGTGGAAAAAACAGAAAAATCAAAATGACAGAATTTACTTTTCTCATGATATCTCAATAACCGGCCCTGATAATCTCGATTTTTTTTAACTGCTTGACAATGCTTCTAGGAATGCAACTTTGTCTCCATTTGACCGACCTTCTAACTCTTATGGTTTGAAAGTTACCAATACAATCCCAATAAAAAAGTGGCCACTCTGTATATTTAATTTTATATTATTTTCAATTGTGTCGAATCTTGTTATTCAAAAATACATATCTTTTGAAATGAAATTTCGAATTCCAACCATAAAGTAGTTAAAAAACTCTAGATTTATCAACTCATTCATGCCTTTGGGATGAATAAAAGCAAAATAATATCATCAATATGCGAATTCATTAAGTGTACTCCTAATTTCAAGATATCATTCACGGGTAATCTTTTTTTTGACAGCCTCATCGTAAATCACGCAAAACTATCAGAAGTGTATAATATATTTGGTACATTCTGATAAAATGAAACTTGTTCTCTTGGTATTATTTTGAATATTAGATTAGACTGTTGAAAGAACGTTTAAGCTTTTTGGAAACATTATATATCAATGCATGATGTATATTCAGCATGTAATTGCAATCATGAGACGATTGAAATTATAACTTCCCAGAATATATTATCCTCGATATCTTATGAAGCGTCCCTCCAATTCCAGATAGTTCTCTCTTTCCCATATCTTGGTCGAAGTATCGGAAAAATTGATTGATTTTTCCATTCATATAGTGTCAGTCATGTGTATACCGGGTGTAACAGGATTATGGTACACCCCCCGTATCTCCGTTAGATTCAAAGGTAATTCATTGAAATTTGGGACATGCTATGAACATAATAAGCGTCACTTTTTGACCTACAAATGATTTGTTTTCCACTTCCGGTTTCGCCGGAAGTGATACCAACTTTTTGCATTATTGCATTTCTGAAATCTGCAAAATTTTCTGGATCCAATGATATCAAATAAGTGACATTTTGAATGTCAAAATTTTCAATAATTTTATTTTCTTATTTTCTTTTAGTTGTAATTTCCATTGTATTTATCGCACATTTTATTACCAGCTATGAATAAATTCCTTATTGGTAGTACAAATAAATGGTACCACGGTACCAATATGGTTCCATTTGAAAAAAAAAAGAGTTTTACCGCAAAATCGACTATGATGAAATTTATTTGTTCATAAAAAACGCAATTTAGTATTTTTGACAGGATTTAGATTTTTCTAGCATTAGACGGATCAATTAAAATAAATCGGAACCATCATGGCACACCTAAATGGAAAACTAAAAATTGAATTTTAAAAAATTTTGACGTTTCAAATGTCACTTATGTGGTATCATTGGATCCAGAAAATTATGCAGATTTCAAAGATGTAATAATATACAGTGTGTTCTATTTAAAAATCGAGAGTTCGTATCACTTCCGGCGAAACCGGAAGTGGAAAAAAATCATTTGTAGGTCAGAAAGTTACACTTATTATGTTCATAGCATGTCCCAAATTTCAATAAAGTACCTCTAAAACTAACGGAGATACAGGGGGTTACACCCGGTATTCGATTAATGTACAAGATGTCCAATTTTTGACTTTTTGGAGGAGTTTTTTCATTTCTTTTTGTTAAAACATGCTTTTCATAACATTCTAATATTGGTTATATTGCTCATTTTCAACTCCATTTTCATAAATTTGAAAATAGTTCATTTCAATCCGATACAATATATATCCATATATAATTTTCAATCCGACGCTTCGATCTTGGTTTTCGCATCATTTTCGGGATACCAACATAAGCGATCCATTCGGAGTTAGTCAACTCCCTGTAACTTCATTAATTTATGGAATGAAAATAACCAAATTTACGTAACGTATTAATGTAGGTCTATGAGAAATAATGGTACGTACTTGACATGAGTTCATTTTTATTTCCGGTTTAATTTTTCGTTTTTAAAAGTCACTATTTATTTTTTTTTGATATTCTCCATCTGCATTAATGATTTTATCCCTGCTTAAAATTTCGATCTGGTCAATTGATATATCATAACTTCTGTATTTTTGATCCTACTCATTCAATGTGTTGCCTAGCAACACTTTATATTAGTGCCGGACACTCATATGTCATGATTGTCATCATCAATTTCACATTGTACACGATTCGAGATTGATATATTATGGGAATTATGTTTCACGATTTCATTCATTATTCCATTATTTCTTCAGTGAATGTCATAAATGCGATTAACGTCATATATATGTGTTTTCAACTCCAATTTGTATCCAGTAATAAATATATAATAGTACATACACTAACATGTGTATTCCTATCGTAGATTGATTACTTATTAACTACACATTCAGATTTGACTTGCTATGGCTTTAGAACCTATTTTCATACATGAAATAAAAAGAAAGTTGTCTACTATGATTGCTGATTCAGGTTATAGAAACATTGAATTGTTGATTAAATAAAAATTAGGAACACTGTGATTAATCTCTAGGTATATAACAATAATTACTACCGACAATGAAACTATTGGCGAGAAATATTGTTAATTTGCTCTATGCAATTTCTGCCAGTGACTTTCCATCCACAAAATATCACATAGGCAAACTCATTATGCTCAACCTCACATTCGTTTTTTCCACTTGAATTATTGTCGAATTACTGTAATAATAGATTCGGATATAATTGTACATGATTCTGTCAACCCTGAATGCTCTATTTATTTTGAACAATACTGGATCACATATATTTTGTTTTATTGGTCGGATACAATTGTTATTCCACTCGTCTTGAATAACAGAAGAAACAAACAGTAAGGAATGGAATAGGTTATAGGGTTAGGAAACCGAGTAGAGAATATTTTTTTAAAGCCTATATGTTCGTGGAGGATCATCGTGCAATAAGCCGTAGATGGAAATAGGTATTTATCTAGAAAGTTTGGAGGTGATTGGTATAAGGAAAAACTGCTCTAGGAAATGTTGACAGTTATCTTGTTGCACTTTTCGATAAATGCATTTTCACTGCTTTTTTTTTGGTAATCGATCTCGTTTTTGTTATTCTCTGTGAATTTTCTCAAAACGTTATCCATTACTGTAACATTTGGGCTATTTTTTGATCATCTAATCCTACCAAATCAATCGAAGTACAGTTGTAACTAGCAACTATTAACTCTTGATATAAATACCTACTGGCAATAATATGAACATCAAATATTCATTTTCGCAGTTACATGAAATGAAACAAAATTCTTTCAGTATTGTGCTCAAAGAAGGACTCACTTGAGTTGATTGATGAGATTGATGAAATCTCGATTATTATATCCAACACGAGAACTTTTTCAGATGATGAGTCTGAACTTTTTATCGGAAGATATGCGCAGCTTACTGAATTCAAAATTTCAGACAGTATTGATATGCAGAAATAGATTTTTAATATTACGAAATACCTCATACATTATAGGTGAGCTCCAAAATCCAATAATAATTATAAGGAGACATAGAGTTTCCATTCGGAAAAATTGACATTTTATGTTTTTCATTCACTTCCTGAACCCACTTTTCTGTAAGCTATTTAGTTTATGTGATTGTGGTGGGGGATCCATTCAATCTCGAATATTCATGATTCAGTCACTGGATATCACTGGAAGAAAGATGACTACACTATGGTGTAACTAGTCAATGATAGAGGGAATGGGAAAAAGTTCTCGACACCAGCCTACTATGATATCCAATGTTTTTTAAGGATTGGTGATACTTATGAGAAATTCCACCAGGTGGCGAGACGTCAAAAATTCAAAATGACATGTCGAGTTGTTATTTTTGTCAGTTTTTATGAAAATAGAACAGGAATTAATTCAGGACAATAGATGCGAAATGCGAGTTTACAGCAAATAAAAAAATTATTTTATAAAAATAGCGGGGTAAACGACGAAGGTTACAGAAAAAGAAAAAAGAAGAAGATTGATTGTGGTTCATGAGATCATGAGATACAGTTTGTAAACATCTCGAGGTTTTTGTTGATGTTTGTGCATTTTCAAAATAATCAATAGTTAAAGAAGTCTGGCATGCGTTTAAACTTGTTCAAACCATGTTTCAACAGTGCTTCAACATGCAGAGTTCATATTTCAAGAAATTATTGCTGGAAATCCGAGACAATCCGAGACGTTGGTCAAAGGTGAATACTGAGTTGTCCAGAACATTTTTGGATATGAAGAACTTATTGTAATTTATCTGTAGGCATCTAAGAAGAAATTGATTGGATTTGGACCCTTTAGTGTATGCACTGCTGATTCAAATGGCATTCCATCAAGCACAACATACATTGATATCCTACTTAGGGGTTCTCAGTTTCTTACATGAGCCCTTGATGCTCATGAGTATTTTTCAGCAAGTTTTGTCACCAAGGTAGGCAAAGATTTTAAATGATTGTCATTGTTGGAAAGGTGAATTTATTATACTTATTTTCTTTTTATATCATCATTCTATAAGTTTTAACCATATAGTTCATTCATGGGAGTAATATACAGTTTCTTTTAGGTAAAACATCCACAGAGCCAGTGCTGAGCTACTTGATGATGGAACCCTTATGATTAATGTGGAATTAGTTGGTTCCATTTGGCCTTTTGAATATGCAAAAGTCACAATGATCTTGTGTATCATGTTAATAATATGACTTCCGTTCAGTATCCATTGTGGTTCAACAATATACAAGGTTCAGGAAACCATTGTTTATGATGGCTAATGTGAAATTTAACAATACTTTGGTCATTCATTTTTTGGTTATTAAATCTTAGAATCAAACTATTTGTTTTCTTTATGTAATATGATTAAATCATTACAAAATGCACATTTCTTTACCATGTAAAAATTCAATTGATATTTTTATATGAACTTACAATTTTTGTTTCAATCTCTTTTTCAGGATATTTCAAGATATCAAAATAAAGGCTCAATTAAATTCATATTAAAGAATATCACAAACCTGAGGAGCTGAAACAAATAAAAGAAATTGGAAGATTCAAAATCAATCCACAAAAAAATCAGCATATCTATTTCAACTTACCAGTTTTTCATATCTTTATTTCTTATTTATGATTTATATTATGTACATGTTTCTTGTGGTAATGATACATATGAGCATAATGAATCTTAAATTATACACTGAATATTATGGAGGAATTATTGAATGAATATATACTGTTAATGAACTATTTTATCAAGAATAGATAGTTCTTCATTCTAAACTTTCAACATTTGCTTGTGTGCAATAGTCTTCTGAATTCAATTTCAATGGCTCCAATAATTCTTGATGTTTGTAGTCAACATGGTTATTGCAAATGCTTGTTCTGCACACTTTCTTCATAACCCTATAAAATAAAAAAGAAATCTAGAGTATTTTTCATCATATTTTACAATGGCATGATGTGTGTATACCTAGATGAAATCAAAAACAAAGTAATACTTTATGGTTGGAGTTAAATAGGTGAGGAGATTTTTGAAAATGTTCAGAACTTACCAGGTTTCTTGGTTATTTCCATGCTTCTTTGCTCAATTTAGATCTTTTGTCTGCTCTCAATTTTTCATTCTGTACAAGATGTGGATGATTTTGAGATTTTCATCACTCAAAGGCACTAGGTTTTCCTACAAGTTGAATGAATTTATAGAATGTATCAGAAATAGGCAATGTTTTCAAATTGTGTGAAATGATTCAGTCAGTACCTATATAAAAAACTCATCTCAAGTGATTCTTCTTGAACCAAAATAATGAACTGAATAGGTACATAGACTTCTCCCTATTTGATTGTATGAAACCACTATTTTCATCAGCTTTACAATACATGATATAATATGATGAACTGAAAATACTGATCAGGTACCTGATATGGAATGTCGTGAGATGCTAGATATCCTTTTGATTTAGACTCTGATAGATTGTTCCTCTTGATGGCTGCTAACTACCTTCTCCTTCATTTTCTTGATGAATCGTTTTCATGTGGGAAATTATACCCAAATACTCCAGAAAATCTTCCAAAATTCAAAAGTAAACAAACGTGGCACTGAATTGTTTGCCAACAAGCAAGCATCATATACTGCAGATTATTAAACTGTGTTGCTGATATATTTCAAACAGAATCCTTGTTTTCATGCTCACTGTTCCCAGTTATTCTCACAAATCACGCAAATCACTGCAAATCACCAATATATCCATAATATATCTGATAACATCTTGAACTCTCGAATGACATGACACCAAGCGCCCCCTGCACACGAATTCCGAAGTATCACCAATATTTTTACCCGTCGAGACTTTTGGGAGAAAAACAATTGACAAGTAGTTTCACCATAGTTATTTCCATCATGACTGGAAGTCTTGATTACCATGAAAATGTCGTAAGGCTGCTTTCGTCACTTTTTGTGTATTTGCTCATGTATTTTGAGCAATGCGACATGTTAAGGAAACTTTGATATCTTTAACATTCAAGCATTTCATGGCACCATGTCATGAATCTATCAAATTATAATTCATACTTTTTCTCGATTTCTCTGATAAATCTATCGTTCAAATTTACAATTTTTGCTCTTTCGGCTTCATGAGGTGCCTCAGATAATTAACAGTGACGATTTTCGATTATGCAAGAGAATATGAGTTCGTTTTCAAAAATATATACTTATGAAAGAGTATAGTCAAGCGTTTATTCAATAGTTTCATAATAACATCTGAGATATAATCAATATTGAATGTTTTTTTTTTTTTTTTTTTTTTGCATCCGGACAATGTCCACACAGCCAGTCTCTTATGATAATTGTAATAACAGTAAACCTATAACTAAAATCAATGTTACAACAGGTCTGTTCGCTGTTTATGCATGAAATTTATATTGTACACTACATTTTCTTACACCCACTGGTCGTTGTAGATGAGTGTACTGAAGTGGAGTGTAATTAGTTCAACATCTGTTCGGTGCTTTTATTCTGCTTTCTGCTAATCCTAGGATTCTGATTTTGAGGTTATGCTTATAATTATTTTGTATTTATTTATGGCTTGTAAAACTCTTTTGAATGCATCAAAAATGCACAGTGATGATGAAATCATCATTACGAATTCGGACGATGAATTGTTGACAAGTTCATCTGACGAAGATCAATCAATGGCATTGATGTCAATTCTTTTGATGCATTCGTAAATGGGGACAAAAGATTCCCGGGTAACAAATATAACCATTACGTACTTTGTCGAAGAAGTTTTCAAAATATATCATTATATACATCTAACCCCATATTTTAGAATATCCATTAGCACTACACTTATCACACCTCCTCTAAATCGATTGTAACACCTGGTTTTTTCGTGCTACAACATTTTAACAACGAACATAGTGTAAGTGTACACGCGAAATCACCGAACGGTATCAGTGTTACACAATCTACTATTCTGTACAATAGTGTAGTTAATGGAGACACAGCGAACAGACCTAACAGAACTTACTCATATACTTTCAATCTTTATATATATATATAGAAGAATCCTTTAATTTCGGGTATGCAGTCAACAAGGGTATGGAAAAATAAGTGAACTCTTGTTTCTATTCAAGCTTTCGAGTCATTTATTGGCTCTTCATCAGGAATTCTACAATGAATTAATTTTAAAAAATTATTAGATCTTATTGAAAATCTTTGGCACGTGTGTACTTTCGAAAAGTGAGGTTATAAATCCCTTTCACTCGCCGTAATTCTTCATGAAATATCATGTCCCAATGGAACAACACTCTTGATAAACATTGTTCCATTGGGACACTCTTGATAAACATTGTTCCATTGGGACATGATATTTCATGAAGAATTACGGCGAGTGAAAGGGATTTATAACCTCACTTTTCGTAAGTACACACGTCCCAAAGATTTTCAATAAGATCTAATAATTTTTTAAAATTAATTCATTGTAGAATTCCTGATGAAGAGCCAATAAATGACTCGAAAGCTTGAATAGAAACAAGAGTTCACTTATTTTTCCATACCCTTGTTGACTGCATACCCGAAATTAAAGGATTCTTCTTTAACTTAGACAGTCGTCTAACTTTCACAACTTATATATATATATATAGGTAGTTGATAACATTCTACATTCATTTATACACAAGACGAAAATGTTTGTTATAGTAATAGGTACCTATAGCTTATTGGTTTTGACATTTTTTTTTGCAAAATGTATACACCCACCATTTAACGCTACCAATATTTCATAACATAAAAAATATACGATGTAGGTACGAAAAGTATTTGATCTTGCAGTTATGTGAACGAAGGAAAGTGATTATAAATGACAAACAGAAAAAACATTGATAATCACAATTTCGAAAACAAGAACTGAGGAAAGGTGGGGTGTTATAATTTTTATTTTTTGCTTACACTAATATATTTCTATTCGAGATACTAATTCGAATTGAATCATGAAAATTAATTCAGTTCACATGAAATGAGTCGTCAATTTTGAATACATTCTGATGATCAAATCATATATCTGCGCAAACTCTATTATTATTGTTCATTCGTAAATTTTTTTTATTGATACATTCATCAGATGCGTTCAGTTTATTATTTAAATGATATGCCTTTTGGAGGGCTATCTTGATATATATATACAGAGTGTTCAAGTTAAGGACTCACCACACCTGTAGGATCGTTAATATTTGATCGATTTTTAAAAACTTCTTCTCGTGGGATATGTTTATAAAATATCTCTCCAACAATAGAGTGAGTATATTCTTGGGATGTTATCGTGCCCAACTGCGACCAATTTTATTGACCCATATATTCCAAAGTTAATTTTAGGGATTTTTTTCTCCAAAAAATTATGATGCATGGTTTAGGAATTAGTATTACTTCAAACAAACCTTTACCGATTTTTATCATCATGAAACACAGGGTGGTATTTTTGGGAAGAACTAATGACAATTTATTATTGCGATTCACTTCAAACTTAAGTTCAATTTCGAAGGTAAATTATACTGCACAGGTTACAAAAAAAACATAGATATGAATGATGATAAATCAATTTATAATTTTGTCGACAAGTTACTCTTAGTGAAGGACCTAGGTGAAAATACATTTCATAAAAAAATTTAGAATGGCTATGTTTTGTAAAAAAGTGAAATATTAGTAATTTCTATTAATCCACTGAATTTTCTATTATACTTTTCAATACGTCGACGATTATTGTTCACTACTTTTTTTTTCTTCAGACACATTATTGTATATTTGAATGGAAAAAATCAGTACAGGAGTAATATTCAATAATAATTTGTCATAAGTTCTTCCCAAAAATACCACAATAGTTCATTTTTTGACGACATATTGAAAAGGAAGTAATGCGTTTTTGGACACCCTGTTTTATAATTATGAAAATCGGTACAGGTATGTTTTGAGAATCCATCATAAAAATGAAAAAACAGACTATAAATATAATCTTTCTCTTGTTGGATGGTCATTTCAAACACCTATCCAAAATCGATAAAAAAATATCGATTTTACAGGGGTGGTACCTTAATAGTCCTCAACGTGAATACAAGTTTTGACATATTTCAACGGATTTCGATTTTTACATCTATGTGACGAAATTTAACTCTCAAATCGAATAGAAAAAGTATATTAATAATAAAATATATATATATATATTTTTCAAAACATATATCTCAAAGTTGGTCTAGTAACAGAACAGAAGCCTCATAATAATTCAACAATCAGAACAAGCAAGAAAACATGCAAGGTATGTATAAGAAAGTTATCCGTCGACTTCCAGTATAACTGGAAGTATTACCGACATGCATATATTATATTGTTGGATCTCCGATCGTCGCGAGAGTCTTCATATACTCTTCATGCACTCCCTACTTTATTATGAATAAAGTATATACAGAGGGTTTGGAAATGTTCATTGTTTTTCAGAATGCGTCAACTGATCCTGTCTTTCCTAGTGATGACGAGCGCTCGAAGTCAAGAGAGCACTCAGTATCTCCAGAACGCTGTGAGGGATTTGCGGAAACTGAATATAAGGCCAACTTTGGTCAGGGCAGACACTGCCATGGTTGCAGCTCTGCCCTCACCAAAGCTGGACGTTCCAGATCAACCAGCCGTTGATAAAAGAATCCAACATGACACAGAGGTGAGTTAGACGAAATGATTTATCAAATCCTTTTTTTGGGAATGTACCTATTGTTTATTTCTTTGAAATAGGTAAACAGCTGAGATTTAAACCCATCAGGACCTGAAAATGATGTAAAGAAACCTCGAAAGAAACTCACGACGAGATTTTTCGTTTTTGAGTTTTGTATACTTCGAAGTAACTGATTTTCAAACTCACAAATTCATGTTTTCCGATGGCGTTGAAAGTGGAGTTATAACGATTTTGATGGGGAAATTTTTTATATCAACTTTTGGTTAGTCCCGATTTTCCTATGTTATTTTGACAAACTTTGTTCGTCCGTATCAATCTAGCGATATATCACAGATTTTATTATGTTTTATTACATTTAACATGCGGACATGTTTTCTAAAGCAAATCATTTTATGTGTTGATTCAACTTTACAAAAAATATCATATATGTGTTGTGAAATCTTCCCTCGGCAAAACTTTGAAATGTAGAAGACAATATAATTATGTGGAATATAATCCTTGATTATTATTAAAAAGAATACTAACTGACCATATAAAAAAAATTATGACTATCATTGGTACCAAAAGCTGTTGTGCTGTCATTACATCCCTCGCGTCATGTGAATTTTCATCACTTTTTCTGGATGATCTGAAATTTGGTACTCGATTATTTTCCTTGAGAGACTTGCCAGAAGGGTTGTCTGAATTTCAAAGTAATTCTTCAGGTAGAGGATAATTTTTGTTCTTCTGCCAATGAGTATAATTATTATTATTTATGCAGTTATTGGCAGGGCCGTGTCTTTAATCTATTGATGAAATAGAAGTGAATCAAGTCCACAAAAGATGATTGAGAGATATTGAGGTTCAAAGTTTCAACATGTAGGTGGGATATTTTCAGAATCGTGAAAGAAAAACTCATATTTCATTATAGTAACAGTGATAAAGTTTCAAAATTGACATAAGTTATAAAAAAATAATAATACAGTGAGATTATTGGATTTGAACCACCTTTTCACTGAATATTTGTACGAAATCATTCAAAAACAATTTAATCACCGGATTGTTCATCAGCCCCTGATGTGTTGGATTGTAGATGTTGTCTCGTTCTATTATCCGAAGGCAAATTCCTATAAAAGGCATGGTATATCGGTGGTATATGAATATAGCGTAGTAGGTTCTTCATGTGTTGTTTCTTGGAATCTGTTACATTACGTCTTTGTGAAATGAAATTATAACCCAAAAACCACAAAATATTTGAGAAAAACCAAATACGTATTTCGACAACTAAGTTGTCATCTTCAGTGGAAATGCCAATGAAAGAGTTTCATGAAAGAGAAATGAAATTATAACCCAAAAACCACAAAATATTTGAGAAGAACCAAATACGTATTTCGACAACTAAGTTGTCATCTTCAGTGGAAACACCAATGAAACTCTTTCATTTCTGGGTTATAATTTCATTTGTTGCCGCAGTCTCCAAATCTCTACTTGACGTCTTTGAGGATACAACTGATGGTCTTGTTGTATGGTAAATAAGATTATTTATGCGCCTACCACGAGCAGTTTTATTGAGATCCACTTGGAAAAACTCGAAGTATTCATTCAACGTCTCTTTGAAGAACACTGGTGATTTCTTTCGAAACGAAGCCATCTAATAATCAAACTAACATTATGATCATCATCCATTGATTTTTTCTTATTGCCGATTCCAAATTATTTGTAAAAAGAAACTCACCTTCCCTCTTTATTCGGATGACATCATAAGTTTCACGTCTAGCTTTTTCCATCATATTCAAATTAAGAACCACTAGATTGACAAGGTTCATTCTCTGTTTGATACATGTCCCATCAAATCAAATAGTTAGAGTGAAAATAACACAACTGTACAACAACTCTTTGGCAATGTAAATACTAGCATAAGTGGACTTGATTCACTATTGAACTGAAACAAATATGAATTTGTTCATTGTTATAGAAGATAATAACACACAGGCCTATTGAAAAAATAAGTAGGACTTGAATAGTTATTGTACTGAACTTTTATGTATTTCTAGATATGCATGAGCTATTTATCTGAAAAAAATGCAAAATTGGACTTGATCCACTTCTGTTCTGAGCACCCCATATATTGTTTGAATATATTCACGGATTGGTGCATAAAAATCTATGTGGATTGAAGAGGTACTATCTAGATTTGAGATCGGAGAAATCTTTGATTACTCCTTCGAAATCTGTTTTGAGCATATCACATTCTATATGGACATCAGCGAAAATCTGGTTAATCTCGATCGCTTGAAGCATTGTACTTCTTGATTAATTTTTCATTCTCTTTAAGAAGCATTCTCCACTGCACGAATATAGTTAGGTAGTTCTACATTCGGAAATGTGTCTTCAATTTAGTTTTTTTCGAAAATATGATATATGTATTTACATGAGGAAAACTGGGGATAAAACTTGCAGTCTATCTCCACCAAAATTATTTATTATAGTCAACAGACTCACATTAAAACGGACATGTTTCGAGGAATTAATTCCGTCCGTTTTAATGTAACTCTGTTGACTAATAAATAATTTTGGTGGAGATAGACTGCAAGTTTTACCCCCAATTTTCCTATAATACTCACCTCCACTGTAAGATATGGATCACCTACGTTGGTTATTTACATGAGTTATAATATTGGTTCCCGCATTTTCAAGGAGATATTCTTCAAAATGCATTTTCAAATATCTCTCGTTAACGTCTTCATGATATAGATTCCAGCAAATTCTTTGAAAATTTTTTGTCTCCTTTTCAAGCGAAAACTAATACGTTCACTAATGTTACATACGAACCGAGACACGAACTTAATCGCTGTTTTAGATGAACTCTCAGGGTATCAATTATGGGAAGAAAGACTTCTACTTTGAATTTCTCTCATCCATTCTATTATTGGAGTGACGCCGCAGGGCCAACAAAAAAATTAATAATAAATATACAAATAATGAATCGCGGGGCCCTGGGCACGTGCCCAGAGTGAAGAGCCTGTTTATTAGTGTTCGCTCATTATGTTAGATATGAAATTGATGAGTGAATAAAGATTTTGAGATTGAAACGAATCCTGCAAAATTCCTGTCATTTTGTGAAAATGCACCTCTCACTGTGAAGAAGATCTATCGCTTTTATTATTACTCCACTCAAAAAAAAAATTACACATCGTATATTTCATGAAGTACCTAGAGTGGTTTTGCTAATAACTAAAGCTACTTTAAATACGACCTATATACCTATAATTTTTTTTATGAATAAGATAGATATTTTTATCAGCTTGCAGGGTTCCAAATCTTATGCAAAACTTGAAAATAGTTTATTTTTATTTATTCCATGGAAAAATATTCCTACATGAGGATGAAGTAGGTAATGACTATAAGTTAATATGGTTAAAAGATTTACTCGTCAAATATTATCTCATATAACAACCTGGCCCCCATATTGATATATATATTGTTTAACGAGCAAATGTATATTCCATGCGAGTCATGCACTACTTTTTTTCCATACACAACTATACCTACACAGTTTCTGAATCTGGAAGTATTTTTGGCTTTTACATATTTTTCTTGTGATAAAATTCTGTGATCAAACTTTTAACTGATTCGCAGTAGCAGTATAATTTCTAGAAGAATATTGATATACTCTTTTTCTACACTGAAATTTCATTAGTTTTTTTTGTATAATAATTTAATTCGAATCGACATTCATAAAACAGTGAAAATATTCTATAGGTAAGTTTTGCTATGATATTTAATTATGTTATAGGTACCTCCTCTCAGCTTGACGAAAGGAGAATTAGCAGCTCTCTATGAATCAGCTATAGCAAAAGGCGAAACCTTGAAATTAGATGCCGGAGATGACTCCTACATTCATGCTGCAGTCCATGATCTGGACCACTCAGGAAGTCCGCCGTCAGAAGTTCATCAGAAGCCATCACAATCCAGTGGGGATCCCCCCAGTGAAGATGCATCAGGGTATTATTATTATTATTATCCCATCAAGAGCTTCATCGACGAGATGTCTTCGCAAGGTGGCAGCAAAGTAAGCCCTCGAACATTCGATAGGTTTACGATTTCTAGTGTGATATTTTTCTAGTCAGAGGAATATACTTCGTATAGGCCAACAAAGCCCACAGATGTTCTTACAACACAGAGACCCAATTACCAGTTTCACTCCCATCATCATCAGGTAAACTTAACAATAAGAACGGATTTGTGTGGGAATTCTTCAGCTATACTATAAAGAGCGCCGATGAAATTAAGCATGGAATTTGTATTATTTTGAAGAACTCTATTATAGTACACACCTATTTGTATTTCGTTTGAAATTGGCTGATAATGTCTCGAGTTGTAAAGTAGAGTTTTGGACTTTCATTGCCTAAATGTATGAAGATTTGAATGCTAAGAAAAGATGAGTTATGCTGAATAGGAAATTAATAATAAAATATATTCAAGAAAGATTGGAAAGATAACTAGGTAGATTATCGAATTGAATGATTCGAATATCAATAACCTGAAAAAATAAAATTGAGTTAGTGATAGAGTATATATAAATTTGACAAAAAATATGGAGATAGTCAAGTGAATTAGATGAAATAAAACATAAACAAGATAAAAAAGGTTTCAAACTGAGTTTGTCACGACATTTCGATTTTGTGTATCTATACAATCGTCTTCAGGTGAGAATAACTGACAAAGGCCGGGTATACGCGAGTATTTATATATGTATATATATTTTTTATGTTCTCACGAAAAGGGATATCCTGTAATGTTCAGAGAACATCGTGAGAACCAAAGGAAATAAGGTAGGAGTTGTTTTAAGTTCTTCTTAAATTTATGGAGATCGTATGCCTCGGGGAACACCTCCCTAGGCAATGAGTTCCAAAGTCTCGATGTTCGTTGGATGAATGAGTCTTTGGAAAGGGACGTTCTGCAGGTCTCTAAAGTGACCACGAAAGGGTGTGAAGACTGAACTTGACGGGTTAATCTCGAAAAGACTGCTAATGGAGGAACGATTGTTGATATTTCAGAAGAGCATCGCCTATGAAAATATCTATAAAATAGAGATAAATCGACAACTTTTCTACGGTGTTCCAGAGAAGTGAGCGAGTTTGTAAGCGAGGCATCACCGACGAGACGAATTGCCATTTTTTGGACAGAATCCAATAGTTTCAGGATATGTTTAGGTGCCGCACTTCAAATATGGGAACAGTATTCCAGGACAGGTCGGATCTGTGCCTTATAGATCATAAGCAGCTGACTGGAAGTGAAATAGCTCTTGGCTCGAAACAGAAAACCAAGTTTTGGGATGCACTTTTGGCAATGGACCTCATTTTCCCAGGAAAGGTTATTGCTGATATTAACGCCAAGCATAAAAATGGATACTTCAATGGTATGGTTACTCCTGGCTGAATTATGTTGGGCACAGTGAGATTGGCTTTTCTAGAGAAAAGACATGCTTGTGTTTTGTTTGCATTGAATTCTACCAGGTTATTAGATCCCTACTCGAGAATTGTTGCTAAGCCCATATTTATTTTGTTAATATCTTCCTCGTTCATTTCTGGTTTGACGGGCCGATATAGGAGCCCTGGAAGAGAAAGCGGTATGGATGGTACTATCATCTGCGAAGCTGTGTATAGGACATGAAGTTGCTTCCAACAAATCGTTGATATATGAAGTAGGAATAGTGTTGGTGCTAAAATTGATCCCTTAGGAACACCAGCATTTATGAGTAGAGTATCAGATGAAACTCCATCGACCACTACATGAGAGAAGAATAGCAAGTAGAGAACACAGCTGAGGGGGCAAACCATAAGATGGAAGCTTGGCGAGGAGTCCCTGGTGCCAAACTCGATCAAATGCTTTGGAAATATCTAATGCTACGGCTAAAGTTTCTCCGTATTTTTCAATAGATAGCTGCCATAAATGTGAGACGTCAGCGAGCAGGTCATCAGTTGATCTCTGATGACGGAAGCCATGTTGCCTATCGTTTTGACAATAACTGAGTGTTCCAGATATTTCATGAGCTCGATATGTTGAAGGCTTTTTCCATGACCTTTGAAATAATTGATAGCAGTGCGACAGGTCAGTAGTTGCTAGGTAAGGTCTTTTTGCCTTTTTTGGGGACTGATTATACTCTTGCAATTTTCCAGTTGGACGGAAATACCCCCAAATTGTAAGAGTGGTCGAACAACTTGCAAAGAACGGCAGGTGTTAGTTCGGGAGCACATTTCTTGATAACAATCGGTCGGATTCCGTCAGATCCACATGCTTTGTTGGTGTTGAGAGTGTTGAGACCCAACAAAATCTTTCTGTGAGAACGTTGGCGAAAGGTGATCGCGGGTATATGATTGTCAATATGTGTATAATGTCGTTCGGGGGTTGTTTTCCTGATGAATCCAGAGTGGAATTCCCAGCAAATTGGTGCACAATGATATTGGCTTTTTCCTGGGCAGTCGTAGCTAGAGTTCCATCTTTCTTGGTTAGAGGAGGAAATGAGCTGGAAATGAAATTTCTTCCCACAGCATTGAATATTCAACAAGTTTTGATCTTATTTTGGCATTGTGAGCATCTTTTGAAGATTCAATTGTCTCATTGCAGAGGCCTCTAGCCTTATCGACATATGCTTCTCTAATCCCAGGGCCCAGATTTTTTAGCGATCGATGGTATATGCTGTCTGTTTGGAAGCGACAGCTCTAGTTTCTGCTAAACCAGGGATTATCGGATGATGTTCTTCTTGTGGTGTTCGTTTGCATCCCCAACATGATGATTTCAGAAATTGTCTCAGCACATCGTGTTGGATCTACTGAAGAGAAACAAACTCTCTTCCATGGAAACGCTGAGAAAAACATACGAAGACCTTCCCAGTCGGCCGAATTGTAATGCCACAAGAGACGTTGCTGTGTTGTGCTGCTCGATGGTATATGGAAATAGCAGGTTGTGGAGATGAGGGTGTGATCAGAGTATCCAAGTGGGGCACAAACTTCTCTTCCATATAGATCAGGATTGGTGGTGAGGAAAAACGTCTAGTGTGTTGGCAGACTGGTTGTTGACATCAGGAATGCGGGTTGGTTGCTCGACCAGTTGTTCTAGACCATGAGTGATGGCGAAGGCCTCAGCTTGACGATGATGCGGGGTCATCTGTTTTGTTAGAGAATTTGAGCGTTATGTACATTAAAGTCTCCCATGAATGAAGTTCAGTTTGACTGATAAAAGTCGAAGAGGTTGTTATATGAAGGTTCATTTAGGTGATAGGTAAATGCAGCAAAGGAACTTGGTCTCTGTTTGGTATCAGCTAGCTTCCACATCACATCAAAGTCTTTCGGTTCCAAACTCTCCTCACCTTTGAACCTGAATCGAGAATGGAGTTCGTTCGACCTTGTTGGTGGACGAGATTACTTGTGTTTCTGTTAAGGCCAGAATATCCGGTTTTTTCGTCTGTAGGTGATGGTGGACGTCATTGATGTTCTTGTTGAGTAGGCGGATGTTACAAAAATTAATCTTTAATGGTGAGTCCCCTCGAGTACCTCTCGCCCGGAAATCCGAATGGAGGTATTTTGCTTCCGGAGTGTTTTACTCTAGGAGACATCATCATCATTACTCTTGAAATGCACCTGAAAATAAAGAAGTCATTGGGGTGAGGAAAGGGAAAGAGCGGGACCGGATTCAAATCTGCATACCTTTAGACAATGGAAGTCCGAAACTCTACTTCACATATCTCAAGGTGAGATATTTGATTTTTCGAGAAGCCTGGAATTGCAATTCATGTATGAAAAGTAAAAAACCGAGTGTCCCGCCGCTATACCTGTTCCGATGGAACGAATGCCTATCCGAATGTTGAAATTTTTAAATTTTTTACATCTATTACTCATTCACGGATGTTCAATTTGAGCAAAATAAATTCCTGGAGCCTGTATACTCTTTTTTAATTTCTAAGTAGGTACTTACTGCACATGCCATCAGAAGCCTAGGTATTGAGGTCTCATCTGTGCCACCAGACTCCCGTGAAGAATGAATCTAAATTCTTTTATTGCCACCATATTTCTTTCCCTCAGCAGTTCAGCTACATTAGAGCACCACTATTCCTACCAAAAACAGATTATTCTCTTACCCAGTGAGCGATTCATTGCGGTTGCCACATCGACTTAAGCTTAAAGTTTGAGAGTTTATTCTTGATAACCCGTCCCAAGCATATCATATTGAAATACACCCGTTACAACAAATTTCATCTTAATCAGTGAATGATTGAAGGCATTGCCTTGAACTCACTGTGAAAGGACATTTTCGCTGAGTAACTTAAAGGAAAAAAATAGTCTATCCAATTAAAAATATCAAACATAGTTTATTGAAATTGAATGTCTGCATGGCTTTTTAATTTTTCAGAGTAACTTCTCTGATCTGTGACCTAACCCTATAGGAAATACTCGAAAAATTTTCAAAGAACATGATGAAGATTTAAATAAACTATCAATGTCCAGGTATATTATGTTCAACCAAATATATCCAACAGCCAGCTCACCTCAAAGTTACCTCACTTTTCTTATTCCCATTCATGTCATCCGCTTAGTCGCCCAGTTACGCCTAACATATAAAAATTCTTTGAGACTAGAGTTCAAAGGTATAAATTACATGATTGATTTCGGTGAAATTTGCTCTATCTGCTATAGATACGAATGTCAAACATTGGAGCACATTTTATTTGAGTGTCCCATTGCTGCTGTCAGGCCCAAGAGGCATTCGTTTCTAACGAATTATGAAACCTTCGTAAACTCCTTGCATAACCTAAGCCATGCTAACGCCAAAGTCCTATCTGATTTTATAATCGAAGTCTTCAAAATACGTGCCTTTGTTGTTAATGAATAATAATACTGTCAAAACAATGAAGAATTGAATTGAAAGTGAATCGATAATAACATCACTATTGTTTCAGCATAACATTACAATAAACAAAGAAATGATGGCAGATAAGAAACCAAAAACTTTGGAGCCGTTGTTCATGGCGATATCGGGATTTATCGGAATGGCGGTAATGTTCGTACTCTCCACGCTGATATTGCCGAAATTCGGCTCCAAGTCGAACAAAAAAAGCCCCTGGGGAAAGCAGAACGATAAAATCGAAGATTTTGCTAGGCTTGCGCTCAATGCGATGGACGAAAATTGCACAGAGAGGTTTAGGTGCGAACTGAACAAAACTGCAAGGACCTTCAACCTCCGAGATAATCGATTCGTAAAGTAAGAGGATTAGCTGAATACTATTTTGGAGCATAAACAAATGTTTTTTTCAGGTTACTGAAACGGATTGCTCCAGCCACTTTTGGGAAATATATGGATAATGTTCGTAAATATGAATCGAAATTTCTCAAATGTACAGCAATACCTTGTAAAAAGAAAGCAAATGTCAACACTACTAAAAATATCAACAGTAATAAGAATAACGCGAATAAAAAGCTCAATAGTAATAACAAAACCAACAATAAGAATGTTCCCAAAAAGAATAACATTGCTCAAAAGAAACACTAGTTGCCACCAAAGTCATTAGATTCTAGATTATTTATTGTTATTTATTTAATTTATTATCAGTGAGAATTGAAACTGAAATGAATATGTATAATGATGTTTTATTACATGTAAAAACGTTAGCATTATAAAATAAAAAATGAAAAATAATGTTTATATAAATAAATATTTTCTGCCGCAATAAATGCATGCATATACAGTCTTAATTTTGTATCCTTAATACAAACAGCAAACTATTATAAATTATATACATCTATTACAAAGTGACATTCACGAAGATAAAATGAAGTGTTTGACGAGGTACATTAAGCAAATTAACGCACTACACCGTGAAGCTTCTAATCTACCACATTTAACTTCATAATTTTCAAAACAAAATTTTCCAAACAACTATGATACTCTCGAATGGTCTCGAAAATGTTCAATAAAAAAGTAAGTATGTGTAGTACTGGATTGAGCATCATATGACATATTTATCTAAAAATACAGGAGTACAATTCTCACATTGAACTACTGCGCTCTCTGTATGTTGGAATCCATTGAGATCTTTACTTACCGTTCATTCACTTCAGACTACCTATCTATGATATAAAAAAAAATCTAAAATCGGAGATTCTCAATGAAATATACACACAGACAACACACATTTGGAATGAAATGTATTCGAATATTCAAGTGGCTCATAACCAGAGCCTTGTAACTGAAATGAGTCTGAATTTGTCATAATAACATATACGAGAAAATAATCATTTCTATTCCAGAATGTGCTTGAAGTATCGTGGAGATTGTGTCAACACAGCAATGCTCACCAAAGTACATAACTCCCTGATATACGACTTAAAAAATCACTAGTGACTATAGTCTCAATCTAATCAACTCAACAATCTCAACATATCTCTCATATAGGGAATGTTTTCTTCGACAAAAGGAATTGTTATAGAAATAATAAATACCACTTAGCAATGAAAATAACAGGAAACTGTGAAGCAGTAAAATCACTCCGAGTGAAGCACATGCTTTTATATCAGAGATATCTATCGATTTCATTTAGGGCTTTGAGTTTGAGCAAGCTATTCAGAAAAATATGAGTATTGCCAAATAATTAACCTTAAGAGATAAACGCCTTTGGTTTGAAATTAACATTTTGGTTCCAACTAGAAACTGAAATGTTCTACGACATGATAATGTGAATTAGTTTTATAAAAATACCTAAATATGGATGAAACCAATAGAGGTTATTTGGAATGAGATATAGAAGTTACATGGCACCAAATATCCAATATTTATGTATCACAAAGACCATGAAGTTCTGCATAATTCACAATAGCTCGATGGAGAAACTCGTATTGTGCCTGAAAATAAAACAGATTTAACTAAAACCACCTCAGCAACGGATCCAAACTTACGAATGAATTGATTAAGGCGTGCCTCTGAGACCTCAATTTTCTTGTCACCGTGAAAATATCGACCCTTCTTTCAGTTCTCAACTGCTGTACTAGTATACTCAGTCCAACGAACATTGAACTCCTATCCGAACCTAAATTACAATGTACAACCATTGAGGGTGAACACCCAGTTCTCACCAACATTGTATGAGAGTGGTCCACCAGTTCAATGAGTCCCCTCGTCACTTCTGGTACCTGAAAATCGACAGGTTATGCCATGGTATTATTTTGTTCTCTTGTCTTTGTCTTCACGTATATTTTGAACCCACCCTTAACGATTTTATTTATTGTTCAATTTTAACTTTCAAAAAATGATCGTATGTGATTTTTCTTGTAGATTTCATATATGTATCCAGAAAAACAGTTGGGTTATAAAAAAAGTTATGGACAACAAAAATATTTTTTTAAATGGAGGTATATTTTTATGATTTCAAATATATATTACGTTATTTCTGATAAATTTAGAGATATTTAACGTTGAAATTCAGATTTCCTCCAGATTGTCTCTCTGGTTAGGAATAATTGAGAAAAAGTATTTGTTGTCAGATATTCCGAAAACTTTTGCTTTTGCATGTATTTACATATTTATCAGGCAGAAAAAAACAGCTGTCTTGAGGTATGCGCTATAGAATTCGACTAAAAATTCGTCATCGTGATTTTGAATCTCGTTTTCTTCGTCTGAGAGAATTCGTCTATTCAACAATATCTTGATATTTCAATAAAATATACTGATAGTATATATTATATTTTTCCCTGTAACTGAAACCCATTATGACAAATAATCTCAGAAATAACTTATATCATAGCCATTAAAGCATCCATCCAACATTCATCTTTGATAACAGATATATCAATTATTTCCATAGCACACGATTCTCAATTAGAAATAGTACTTCCAGTTGATTGAGAGATATCATCACATAATGCTTTGAGGAAATGAGAAGAGGAGCGTACTTGCGCAAATTTTTCTGATAGTTGCCGCTGCATTATCTGTCAAAACTGGTATGGGCAAAATATTGATTTAATACAGTGATATATGATTCTGAATAATAATGCTCATACAAAGCAACAGATTTATAAAATTATAAGGAAAAAGTTATTAATTTACATCTAATGTTTGTTTTTCTCATTCCAAAATTAACGGTAGGTGTAGCGCTTCGCTTGTTTTGCACAATGGATATTTTGTATGCTTTATGTTGGCAGATAACAACAGCACCAAGCTGAATCATTACTTACAATTGATTATAAGAAAATCAGAAGTGAATTCTTCAGAATTGTATAAAAAAAAGTGAGAAGTAGGATCAAGAACAAAAACAGGCGTATTTTAGTTGAATACTTGCACTGCACGATGTGATTGAAGAGCATATCAAATAGTTACACCAATTTTACTAAAAGTGTGTGATATTTTTTCACAATACATTTATTCGCCATAAGAAATGGGATAAACAGAGAAGTTTTTCAGCAGCTCATTTGAAACCGAATAATTAATTTTTGTAATGTTTGAAGTATCCTTCAATACAGATTGAAAACACTAGATCTCTAGGTACATAGGATAGCAGCAGGAAACTGAATTCCTCAAGGCACAAGCTAATTGTGAGTATTTTTTTTGCCTTGTATACATGAAGATTATAGCAAAGGCAAAAGAATGAAAGAATAGCATAACGTCATGCTTTTCCCTCCATTCCTCCAAATGTATTCAAATAATAAACAGAATTATGACATTTCAACTCCATCCAAAGTAATACCTTCTTTGGAAACAGAATAGATCAGAATAGAATTAATCTTTTTATTGAATATTTTACTATTATTTTTGCGCATTCATTTCGGAACAAACTTCTCATACATGTTAATTTGTTTATAGTATCTTCTAGTCAGACCAATGAATTTATCACAAAATAACTCTAGAAAGCAAGGACTCAAAAGAAATATTGAGGAGCTGCAAAGCAATCTTGAATCTTTCAAGATATGCGAAGATACTTCAAGATGTTAATTACTCATACTAGAAAAAAATCCCAGAAGGGCCAGATGCGCTGATGTGATGGATCAAAAAAATGATTCAACCATATTTTTCCTAAGCCTACAAAGGCACTCTGAGAAGAATAAAGGTGAATTTATAAACTCCATTGCCGTAGCTATACAGTTGAATGTATTAGTGAGATATCTGACGGCAACTGAGGAGTTTATGAAAGGTTGTATATTTTAAGCATACTCCATCTAGGAACAGTAACTACCAACTGTAAATACGGTAGCGGAGTTTATAAATCGAGCTTAATTGAAGAATGGAAAATTTTGGAAATCAGGGTATCATCAGTTATATTTCCTGCCTTCATTTCCATAACAGCTTATTGTCTAACAGCAATTCCCTAGTATAATTCGGAAACCCCAAAGGGAAGTTCACTTCACAGTACTCTCATATCTATGGACGATGACCAAAACTGAATTGTCATCATCAAAACAATGATGAGAAAACATCTTACCTCTCCGTCTACGGTCGGCCAGCCGTGGTACTGCAAATGGGTGACCCTCTGGTCTTCTCCGTCTCTACTTTTGATTATCATTTCCCGCCTCGTATAATAAGGGCAGCTCTCTGCTTGAACGTATCTCACATGGATATGGTCATAGTGGGACTCCTCTTCGGGCCAGTACCTCGGGCATTTGCCGTCCCCTATTTCGGATAACATGACAACAACGCTGATCCCCTGTTCGGAAATCATCCGCCAGAAGTCGTTGATCGTGCCCTCCAATGGATCCTGGGTTATGATGAAGGATTCCGTATTGTCATAGCCTTCGATGAAAGAAGCGTTGATGTACGTGGAGTGTTCCTTGCCAGATAGGGGAGTGAGGATCACCCTATTTCTATCGTAGGGTATGATGCTGTCACAACGATTTTTCTCTCGGTTTTCTTCCCCACTCGCCACCGAGCATGACTTTCTGTCTTCGAAAGCATTGATTATGTTTTCGAATTCGTCCTCTAATTTACATTTGGTTTTGCCATTATCACATTGCCGTAGTTTGTCCAAGGTAACTTTCATTTCACAAGCATTTATTTCTGTATCGCCGTACTGCCCAACTTCCATCAGAGCACGATATATAAAGATGTATTGTTTCTGTAATCGAAATATGAACCCATTAAGCTGCTTCAATCATGGAGATGGAAATGTGCGTGAGATTTCACATTACTTTCAGTGAAAAGTAGAAACATCTTAGGTATCAGAGGCGAAATGACGGTAGATAATAAATCAAGCATGTTGAACTCCCTTCGAAAATCTTTGAAAAAAGTAGGTGTCATTAAAACAACGTGATACATACTCCAAAGTTGGAAACCAATTCCTCAAAAGTAGAAACTAATTCGCAAAAATGGATAGCACAAACATAAATAATGGTTACACGAAATTTCAAACAGCAACTGGTCATGAACATGGATGCTTAGCATCTCCGATGTGAAATAAAATAATTATTTTCAGTCTCAAACTTTGAAGATTGAGATGCTTCAAAAAACAATATTCTGAGGTCTTCTGCTCTTTCAAGAATTTTCTTGTGATCGAATTGACACAACAATTCATTACATAATAGAATATTATATCAGCTACCATTGCAACGCCCCCATCTTCTCACCATCTATATGGTTCGGCTACAGCAGGTTCAACAAAAAAATCAGCAACAGCTAACATTAGCCTAGTCGATTATAACTAACAAAAACGTTACAATTGTAGCAATACCAATAAGGGAACACCACATATTGGTTTGAGTTTTTAAAATTCAGAGAAATATGTAGTTACAGGGTAAATTCCGGGAATATAAATCTCCGTGGGTACTCCACTGGTCGAAGATACCATTTACCTGTTTTCTTTTTTATCTGTCAATTAAAAAAAAAACAGTTTCTGTTTTTGCGGGCAAAACGATCGGATCCTCCGAAGGATTTGATTGCAAGAGTTTATTGAATATTACTCAGCTACCTTGGCCTTATTATAATAGGTATTTGTGAATGTACAGAATTTTTGGGTTATTCATCTGCACTCAAAATTATTAATATTGAATATCAGTGTGCCTGGTCTGTTAGGTGAGTGATTTTACACCCCAAGTATTTTTCTGGGCTCAACTAAATTTCAGTTTTTTTTTCTGTTAGTTTACAGATAATAATAATAATAATAATAATAAATTTATTTGCCATGTAAAACTCACAAATTTTCAATTCATACAAGATATAATTTGCACACATGCAAATAAAAAAACGTGATCCACTAAAGGCTAGCCTTGAAAGTGGTTGATAGCTTATATAGATTGTTCGTTTTGGGGAAATCATTGAATTGGTCCATTAGACTCGCTCTTTTACTCACGGTCAAAATACAGTGTGGATCCCAAAAAGCCCTGAGATTTAAGAGTTTCGCCGCACAATTAATATTTTTTTTATGACAATCTTGAATTCAACAATTCTCTATTTCGCATATCCAGGGTATATTTTTTTATTCATATATGCAAGTCGTTCTAAATAGATATGAATTTGACCTTCTCCGACTATTTTATTGCGCAACCCTTTGGAGCCTTCACTTCAGGCTATTTCTTCTCAGGATATTTTCAGCTTAAAGCTCAATTTATAAACTCCGCTGCTGTTCCAAAATGTATTGAGAAAATATCCGACGGCAACTGCTGCGGAGTTTATGAACAGTCGTATGTTTTCAGCATGTCCAATCTATGAACAGTAACTGCAGCGTCAACTGTAGCTACAGCAGCGGAGTTTATAAACTGAGCTTTTTAGTGAAAATCGTCAAAACCCGATGAATACTGACAATGGTCGTATTCTTATTTTCTGACTATTCATGATAGTGCATAATTAAACACATAAAATGGCATTAAACTCATTCATTAGCAATCGGTGTAGCAAGCGCCGAGCTGTAATGATTTTACAAATATTCGCGGATTCGTTTTGAGCTCCAGTAAATCGATTACAAAAAAATAGCGATCCAGGTTGGGAAATTATTTTATTGATAAATTTAGACAAATATCGATGCTGAATCAAGAGAAAGTTGTGGATGTAGTGCCGTTCGGCAAGAAATTTAAAAAAATATATAAATTGTCACCTATTTCAGAAAATATTGGAAAATGTTATTCCGAAGAATTATTCATTTCATAGCATTGCACAAGGTTTGAGAAATCTGAGATAAGAAAAATTTTAATTCGACAAAATACATGTCTGACCAAGAAGTTCATTAGCAAAGCCAACGGTAAAATTTTAGAAAGATTCTTAGGTTATTATATTGGGATAAATTTTTTAAATCTGTGTGCCATGTTTTCAGCTACCTCAGAAATTCTTGTGTCAAGAATTAAATGAATTATTTGTTAAAATAAAAATTGTGTGGATACAAAGACCTTTTTTAAAAATAAACAGTATCAAGATTAAAATGTCCCTAGTGACCCCTTTCCTAACTTCCATTCACTTGATAATTCTGCTTAATTTTCCTGTTCATAACGATTATTGTATCTGTTTATATATTTTCCTGATACTACTGAATCATCGGAAATAAATCAATTATACTGTTTCACATAGTCTTGCCAATATTTCAATTGTAACAGCTGATTAATTTTCCGTATGAAAAATGCGTGAAAGATTGAAATGTTTACAAGAAAACGGACTTACCAAGGACTGGACCAAGAAATTCCTCTGATGCCTTAGGTCACAAATGGTATTGAAGATGGAAACTTGCCCCTCTTCTTTCAATTGCTGTAGAAGGCAATCGAGAGCTACAAGAGTACCAGTTCGACCCACCCCAGCACTACAATGAACCAAAATGCTACCCTTATCCACCGAATAAGCCTCATTGACCCTCTTTATGAATTTAATTATCCCGTTGGGATGTTCTGGCGCCATGAAATCCTTCCACACCAAATAGTGGTACTGGACAATATTCCTTTCTTCCATCTCCTTACCGCCGCAAGTTCTTGTTATCTTCAGCTCCCTCACAATGTAGTCGGAATACCTGATTTCTTTTATGTGAGTTACAGTGATATCCCCGAATATCTTTTCGCCATCGGTCTTGTCTGGCCAATACTTAGCGCACTTTGTCTTGCTGTATTCTTCCAGGTTCGTCAACATGAGTATCAGTTCGAGGTGCTGTTCCCAAATCATCCGCCAGAATTCGTTGACAGTGGTGTCCATGGGGCCTTGTGCGCAAATGAATTTCTTCCTCTCTTTGTACCCCAACACATAGTTCGCATTGATGTAGTCTGATCCAGCTATGCTGTCTACTTGGCTCAATTTGACTCTCGTTTGGTCGTAGGACTTGATATCGGGATATCTATTTTTGTAAACGTTTTCTCGGCTGTCGGAAGCTCTGGTGGTTCTGTCGGAAAACCGATCAGGTAACAGTTCGAATTCCTGCTGGAACCCGTAGTCAGAGTCTCGGTGGTGTTCTATGTAGGCGGAAACCAAGTCTGACTTCATGATAGGGCACATGTCAGGGGGGTTCAAGGATACTAGCCTTTGACGACCTCTGAGACTCCTGTAAAAATTATAAGTCAGATCAAATCAAACTTCATTCATTCCAGCATTGCTAACGAATTATATAATACTTCACAGAAATTGCCTAAGCATGAATGGCCGTATTGCGAACTTCTGAGAGGGGGTTAATTTTCCTGAGTTTTGGAAGAAATGTAAACTGATAGAACATGTGTGGAAATTTGATGATCTGTATAGTCACTCTGAAATAAATAAATGGATAATACAGTAACAGATAAGTGACTGTGAAGTGATTCAATTTATTTGTTTTTTCTTCATGTGAAGATTATATCTGCAATGATGTTTTTTTTTATCATATACTATATCATGATTTTATTTGGAAATTCATGGAAAAAGTTTATAAGGCAACGATAAAATGATAACCCGACACCCTGAGGGTAAAAGGGTTCAAGATTATATATGTGATTTTATTTGTTTCACTTAGTGTTGCATTTTATATAATTTTGGTCCCATATCAAATAGGCTGCGCTAAGTGACTTTTTCTGATAAGGAAACCCGTTTCAAACCTATTCAATTATAACCATTTATTACCACAACTCAAGAAAATCCAAAATCGTAGTATGAGTATTACATTAAATTGTAATAAACGCATAAACGATATATAAACTTCATGCGTGTTAAAAAAGTGTTTCAACCGCCAACTTAGTTGCAAAGCAACCCTCGGAAAGTCTAGGACATGTATGAGATAGAAAGACAGATTTTTTTACAAATCACAATACATTTTTTTATAAAGTACCAAACAAATTTAAAAAATCATCATTTGTGATTTTTCGAAAAAATAAAAATTTTCATCAACTCCATCTTGATACCTACTTTGCCCCAATTAATTATACTGAGCGGTTTTCAGTTTCTTCAAAAAACGCATTCAGAAGGAAGGATTTTTTTCTTCGGAATATAAGTATTTTTTGGATTAAATTTTCAAGCTTCGTTAGAGAACATTACAATAGGAATTTTTCGTAAAATTCTACAATCAATTTTTTCAAATTTTCGAAGAATCACAAATATCGTAAATCAGAAATTAATTCAAAATCTTCATTTGTTTGTTGGGATGACCTCAGCGATGTGATGATTGACAAAACTATAAAAAAAACTTACATTTGATAGAATTCATTCAAGAGTATATTTCGGGCATAGGTTTTTGTTGCAAGGCACTTAATTGTTAATAAATTGATTGATTCGATTTATTGGCAAAAAAGCTATAATAAATAGCTGTTCAAAATTTCAATCTATCCCTGCCAATGAATTACTATCTGAATGTTTCTTATTTTTGGAAAAATATACTCCGAGATTTTGGTAATTTTACGAAACGCGTTTTTTGAAGAAATCTGAAAATCACTAAGTATATTCTGACAGGGGCTAAGTAGGTTTCAAGACGAGCTCAAGTTAATGACAACTTTATGTTTTTAAAATCATAAATAAAGAATTGTTTCATTTGTTGTTCACTTTTTGAATGTCAATGTATAGTTATTAGTTGTATCATATTCAAAAAACTAAATATAAACGTACAAATTCTTCAGTTTGGGAATTCAAGGAATTGACAGCTTGAAGAATTACCAAATTAGTCAAAAACTAGGATCTTCAAATATCTTTGATTATCCAGAAACATAATATGTAATTGGCACAAAAAAGTTCAGTATTGTAATTTATTTTATATGAATAAGTGTAAGTGAATGTGTGTACCTACTATCGGTTCTCATTATTACCATTGTAATCAATAGCATTCTATATAAAACAGATAAGAATATTTTCGTCCAACATTAGATCTTTCTCCCATACTATTGAGTTCAAATATTCCCTATATATATAACATAAGTATAACTTGAGTTAATTGTAAAATTCACTTGAGGAAGCGGTTTTGATGTGACACGACAATTGTGTTTGAGGTTTCATTCCTCGATATAGTATTTTTCCTTATACAAACCTTAGTGATGTTCGGAACGTAATCATTTCAACTGCTTGCGCATGAGCTTGTTTGGTGTAACGATGTAATATGCCCAATGCCCCAAGTAGTACGAGGATAACAACCACCAACCCACACAAAATTTGAACGATGAGGCTCAAAGTTCCTGTAACTGGTGCTGCAACAACTTCAGGACCTGGATTCATCATATCCATATAGCTACTATATGCAGCCAAAAAAACCGGTTTTCTATTTCCATAAACTGGAATGCAAATAAAATTATAATTAATCATCAAGTTATCAGTATTTCATGATCACATACCTATAACTTCAACAAAACCTGTGTAATTGCTATTAATATCGAGATTTCCATCATAAGGGGGGAGAGGATCACTTAGTATCTCGTTTCTTCTGACTCTGTTTGCCAAGTTCGTCACATTCTTCATTTTTTCTTCTCTAGGGGTGTTGTAAGGTCTTAAACCAATGCATTCATCGCATTCAGTGTTTGTTGCGTTGTAAATTTGTTCATCGCCCAGGAATACTTCTGAATGGAAAGCAGAACTGCAAATGATCAGATTATCGCTCAGTTTATTACATGAATTTATCAACAAGTTTGCTATAAGTAGGATATACGGTGTGTACCAGCCAAATGGAATAAATTCGTTTATAAATAAACGGTGGCGTTCTAGGAAAAATGCTCGGACACGTCGATTTGTATCTTTAGTTTCGCTTTTTTCAAAAAAAACTTTTTATACAGGGTGTGTCATGCCACAGTGGCCAATATCAACTTTCTTATTTTAAATTCAACACCCTGTATATTATTCAATTTTTGGATTCTTCATAAAGAGCTGATTTTGTCGATCAATCATACTTGGGGTATAGCGCGAAATATTACAGAGATATAGGGTGTGAAAAATCGAGATTTTTCAACTATAGGAATTTTTTGTGTCGAAACTAATCATTTCTGCTCAAAACGGCTTACATGTCCCTATCTTAACTTTTCATTTACTATCTACTGACATTTAATAGAAACAAATAGAAGGTGATGCAAATCTCAAAATTTTGAACCACCCGTAATTGTTTCAATTAAATATCAATCGATAGTAAATGGAAAGTTGAGATAGGGACATGTAAGCCGTTTTGAGCAAGAATGGATAGTTTCGGCACAAAAAATTCCTAAATTTGAAAAATCTCGATTTTTCACACCCTATATCTCTGTAATCTTACGCGCTATACCCCAAGTATGATGGATCGACGAAATCAGCTCTTCAGGAAGAATCTGAAAATGAAATGAAATACAGGGTGTTGCATTTAAAATAAGAAAGTTGATATTGGCCACTGTGGCATGACACACCCTGTATAAAAAGTTTTTTTTTTGTAAAAAAAGCGCAACTAAAGATACAAATCGATGTGTCCGAGCGTTTTTCCTAAAACGCCACCGTTTATGTATTAACGAATTTATTCCATTTGGCTGGTACACACTGTATAATTAAGCTGTTGGTTAGTGAAGGAAAATTATCAAAGTAATGATAAAGGCAAAATGTGGATGGATGCAAAATGGGAATTAGAAGTTGAAAATATTGAGTTGAATGATATTTTGAACGATGGTAGTAGGAAAGTGAAAAACCAATCAAATGAGTTAGAAATGTGGACAGCAAAAATATATGATATAGAATATGACAGAGGCAGGAAACAAAGATTTTGGCAGCTCTATAGGAAAAGCTCATTTTAGAGAGTACAGTTATATGAGATGGAAATGAAATATTATTTTTATATTGAATATTAGCGTACATTGTAAATTTCTAGGGAATTTCAACTCATCAATAAGGTACTTTGGCTAATTGTTGGTGATAAAATTATACAGTTATTCAAATTCAAAACTGAAATTTCATTATTATGGTGAAATACGTTGACTGTTTTTGTTTTCAAAATATTTGAAAAAAACTGAATTTTTGGATTGGATTACAGTACATATTGGATAGACTTAATAATTGATGAAAACAAGTTTATACATGTTTTATTTAAAACTGATAACCCATGAACCTAGTTCTTCTGACTGAAAGCAAATTTGCAGTCAGTCAATTTTGTTAGGAATATTTGATCATCAAAATAGGCGGCGAATGGCCAAATTGAAACACATAGCGATGAAGAGTTCTCACTTTGCCAACAATTTAGTTCAGCTGTTTTCAGGTACATAGTACCATTTTATATTCAATTTATTTGAAAACCTACTTTAACTCTCATTTTATGAAATATGAAATTGATATTGTAGTTGCAAGTAACAAGAGAGAAAATGAGGACCCTCCATATCACCAGTTCCTTCAAAGCTTTGCAAAACTCTGCTGTCTGAGCAAATTCAAAATGTGGTCATTGATGTGCTTGAAACATAGTGAACTATGAAGGTGTATATAATATGAATTTTTGAACGGTGATAAAAATTAAATTAAAAAGTATATCAGTTGATGATAAATACTAACCTAGTAAACATTTCTGCTACATATGCCCCACCTCTTGGAGTCCTATGGGCCTCTTGATAGGAAACTATCGTCAGATCCTCAGGGGATGACAGGTCGGAAAGTTTTTGTTGAGATTCCATTTTGACGAGATAAATGCGGTAGCAACAAATTGGCCCATTTCTTTCTGACACTCTAGGCATGAGCAATTTGAATATCCATTTACCCTGCTCATTTATTTTCTCCCAATGGAACTTGGCTAGCTTCTGTTTATCTGGTAAAGATGGCGGCATGGTACAATTCAGGGTAACTGAAAGACCTTGTTTTCTCAATCGAGTCAATCCAGAAATTCTGACAGTATAATTTGTGTTGGCAGAAACATTATAGAAACGAGCTGTCAGAGTTTTTTCACTCGTGCTAGTAGTCTTTGGACCCCATGTTGTGTGTTCAAAAACACCTTGGTCATTAATGAAAGATGCAGAACCTTCTAAAGTAACCTACAAATAGTATTTCATCACATAACATTATGAAAAAAATTGTACAACCAAATTTTTCACTATTAACCTACATTTTTCAAGATGTTTACATTCCCAAGATGATGCAAATGACAGAATATCATGAAATATTTATGAAATAAAGTAATTATTATTCCTCTACCCATAAACTTCAGCTTCTACATGAAAAAAAATCAATATGACTCGAAATTGCAAACTAAATCGATAAGCTCACAAAACTTTTCAATAATTGCATTATATTTTGATAACCTTGAAGGAAATATCATTATCAAAGTGTACCACTTCTATCTTCAACATTTCATAAAATAGATGAGAAACTTACACTATAAGATATTATAGTTCCATGGCGCTCTTTAGGATGTTGCCATGAAACCAACACAAAGTTGTTGTGGCTGATGTCAAATCTACAGTCTACTGAAGCATTTGCAGGTGGACCAGCAATTCCATCCATAGTAGTGCCATCTACAGCTTCCGACCAAGGTCCACATTCTTTGCTATAATCACTACAAGCAGCTACTTGGAAGTTGTAGGTTGTGGCAGAATTCAAGTCTGAGAACATGTAGAGGTAGTCTTTGGCAGCAGGCTGGACTGCTTCACGTTTTAATGTTGAATTGTATTCTCTCAAAATGAGCTGGTGATAGTGAATGTGATCTTTGAATTTTTCTGGTGGTGGTGTCCACTTGATGGTAATTGAGCTGAATGTGACTCCAGTTACAGTGACATTTGGAACAGAAATGGGTTCTTCCTCTAACATCTTGACAGGGGCACTGGTAGAGTACATGCTTTCTCCTTGAGAATTTTTTGCCATTATTCTGATGGTGTATTGAGACCCATTTTTGCCGGTGATAACAGAGTTGTTTCTAACATTCAGAACAAGAGATGTACTGCTGGCATTGATCATTGTTTGATAGTAAACCCATTCACTATCTTCTTCAGATTTATACTGTACAATGTATTTCAACTCATTGGGACTATTTCCATCATTCACTGTCCAGTTGAAATAAATTTTGTTTGTACCAATAGGCTTTATGAAATCCAGTGTGATTTGTGGTTTGTCTAGAACCAGAATATCTGTAGATGAATTAGCTTGAGTGATTGGGGTACTGACAATACAAGTGTATGTTCCATTATCTTTCTTGGTAACTTCAAAATTCAGTGAAGAGTTTTTATGAGTAGTATTGGTGTTTGTGATATTCCATGTGAAATCAGTCAATGGTTCATTGTCTTTCAGCCACTTGATGCCTGAAATGGGATAGCCTTCAGCTAAACAGTAAAGCTCAACAGTCTCATGCATTTTTGCATAAGTTGGCTTGGATATTTGAACTACTTTTGCAGGTGATGTAATGTTCAATAGAATTTGACGGAAATCTAAGTCAAAATGGCTATCATTTCTTTTCGAGACTGCATGGCATTTATAATATCCTACATGGTCAAAACCAATATTTATTATATGAAGAATGGATACTTCATATTTGTGGCCTGATTCTTTATTTATATTTTCACTCTCCATTTCTAGTTTGAAGCTGAAATATACAAAGGTGATGAATTTCCTGTAGCTTTCGATGAAAACTGTAAACAATGGGGAACATATTTCAGAGAAGACAGATAAGTTGATTAGTCTCAAAATGTTACTGCATTGATAAAACCATACTTTTATAACCTATGATTCTATTTTTTTTCTTGAAATTTCTTGAGGATATTGAAAAATTTCATATGATGGACATGTCAGAACATCAAACTTTTTCAGTGAAAAACATGCATATACTCTGTGAAAGGACCATTGTATAAGCTCTATTTGTTGATTATATCATTATGAGTTCCTCAGGTTTACTGAAGATCACCACAAGCAAAATAATTTGCCTTCTAAACAAATGTGCATAGCTGTTACTGTGGATTAAGTATTTGAAGCACCAACTCAGATATAAACAATAATTGACAAGTGAGTAAACAGATATACCTATAGAAAATGCAAATCAGCTTTTTTCCCAAATAAGTGCATTTGAATATTTTTACTACTCACCCTGCTTGTTCCGATACATTTTTATCATTGAATACCCACATCATTTCGCTCGACATCCATTTCGTCTTACAAATGATAGTTATATTTTCACCAAGAGGCAGCTGAGTAGGAGATTCATGTTTGAGTACTTCAATGGTTACATTATCTTTGTCTTCTTCATCTAGAATCAATGAAACATTAATGAATAATAAATAATAATGCATGTCATTCCATAGATGTTGAAATAAAATTTATATTTACCCAGAGGATTGCTCCTAACAACCTTGTATGTTAGAAACAAATACAAAAAGCATAATACATAGGGGTAATGGGCTTGGCATATCATGGCGCCCCGAAAATTGTTGTTCCTGGCAGTTCACAATATGTGAATTTTATCAATCACTACTTTTCACGGCAAATAACCAAAAAATAACTTCATTTTTTATGTACTATCATAGAAAACACAATACATAATTTCTAAAACAAATAGCCGACTACTTTGTTGTTGTAGGAACCATATTGGATTGGATAGGTTAGTTCGGTGAAGGTTTGATAGAGGGCCAATGTTTTCCAAGTTATGCAACTATAAATACAAGTTCTGAAAAAGTTTACCAACATGTAATGTTGTAGTGTAATTGTTTATGTTTTGAATTATGAAAATATAATATACTTAGTTCATCAAACAAGCACCTTGGTACATTGTAAAAAGTGGCCTACATTTCGAAATGGAATTTATCAGCAATTGAACTTGTTAGTCTTCACCTTCAATATCGTGCCGGGAAGGAAATTCAAACCGTTTCATGTACTTTATTAGCTGTGCTTTAGCTAAAATGTTACAATGTCAATAAGCCATACAACATGCAATGAACTGTAGAAAACAATTTCTTCAGGAACATATGGGTTAACATTCATTTCTGATATGTGAAAATCTTCTCTTTTGAATTTTCTACATGCATGTATTCAATTCAACAATCTCTCTGCAACCGACTCCAATAAAGTCTCATATTGAATCGAAATTCTTGACTGTCTTGACGTTGACGTTTCTCCAGTTCTCGAGAACATATTTTTATTTTTATCTATGTTACTACCGTTACTGTTTCTCTAGTTTACCATCCTTGACTGTTACTAGGCAATACTACAGTGACTCTATACACATCACATAATCCCTGCATCACATACAGTCACTGTAGGCATTAATAGCCAAGGTTGGCAATAGCAATAAGGCCATAAGGCAATACTAAATACTATTGGTGTGCATGGGTGCCGGGATGGGGGGGGGGGGGGGGGGCAGGGAGGTGAATGCCTTCACTTGAAAATTGAAATTTAAGAGGGACGCAATTCATGCTAACTTAATATAATTCCAAATGCAAAATGGATTGAACCAATGAATAGATCAAAGTTGGCAGGGCCATATTGAAGTACCTATTCTGAAGTTGAAACTTGAAACTCGTTCGTAAAAGAAAGCTGTTTGGGAACTATATTAGTATGGCCCTCTAGCGAACACGTAGCTCGTTACAAGGAATTTCACTTGAAGTATTCTGGACATGGCTATCGATTCTCTTGGTTACAATAAGGCTTCATCGTTGTAAGTTATCTCTGTTCACCGTAGGAGACTGAGATAATTCACCGTCTACTTATATTCCAGTTACGAATCTAGATGTCGCTAATATGCCGATTCCTCATAGAGTCACTGTAGATTTCTCTACAGTGAATCTATACAAGTCGAGTCATTTCACTAAAAGTTGGTTACTTCCTCAGAACAATGCACTGTTGAAAATTATTAGTTGCTGAATCAACAGAAAAGTAGGTCCACAACTATTAAGAATTTAGTTGAAAAATCAAAAGTGTCAATTTTAACCGAAATGGGTATTGCTCCTCTCAACGATATCACGTTGATATATATCTGATAAGTATTCTTTCTCTATATTGTCAAAACTTCAAGAAGTAACAACTAATTTCCAAAAGTGGTATATTAGTCTGAGACTTCAGTTATAATGCAATAATAAAAATGCAGGAATTATGTTTATTATATAATTATTTATCATATTTTTCATAAACCTCTTCATATACAGACATCACAATACACAATTATATCAAAACATCCATATCAACATCAAATAAAGAAGCGTATTCAGACGCAAATTTAAATGAAGAATTAATTATAAACAAACAATAAATTGCAGTGAATTGAGTGAATGATTATAATACAAAATTGATCGATATAATCCTATCGAAAAAATAACTATATAAGAAAGCCATAAATTAAGTTTATCCCTATTAGAACGAAAATAACTAACTATTACTGACTTATATTATTATCTGAACGAATAAGTTCATTCTTAAAACGAAATAATATCAACAATGCATATTAAGAAACAATAATAATGGAAAAAAATAACAAAGACAAAAGTGACAAAACTATAAAAACAAATCTAGAGTATATAAAATGTTATGTAGGCCGCCAACGGGCTTAACTCAAAAAAAAAAGAGTAGGTATCAATCAATCACTTATTGACCCTTCCCAGAATAGAAAGTTATTATGGCGGATTTTGACATTTGACAGATTTAGGGAAAAATCTGGGGAAAAACTTGACACGTGACAGTTGACAATGTTCCATGTCAAAATTGAATTGAAACGGAAACGAATCCAAATTCCAGAATATCGATAGAGATATTTTTTAGAATCAAAAGGCACATAGAAAGAGGATATTATTCTAGAATTGTAATTCAATTTTGTCATGAAACACTTATTTTGTCAACTGTCAATTGTCAAATTTCCACTAGATTTTTCCCTAAATATGTCAAATGTCAAAATCCGCCATGATAACTTTCTATTCTGGGAAGGGGGAATTTTACATGTATTTTATTATTTCACTGGAATATAATACGATGAATAGAACATACACGTTACAATTCAATAACTTTCCACATATCTATTTTGAACTAGTCTGAGAAGGTCGATAGAATTTCTGAATTGAAAACATTAGGAAGGTCAGTTCTCTCATTTCAACATAATTTCTTGCAGCAGATCTTTTGTTTCACCTTCGACTGCACAAAGAACAACTTATAAGGTTCGTGGAACGTCCTGCAAGGTAGGAAAAATTGAAAGAGTAAAATAAGTATTGGAATATTTCTGAAATGTTTAGAGGTCATAGGCATCAGGAAATACCTAACTAGGTGGAGTTCCATAACTTCGCTGTTCAATAAAAAAGCATATTTTGATAGAGAGTGGGTTGGTTGGTCTCGAGCATGACAATAAAACGATGGCCATTTCTCTTGTGTTGTTGAATAACAATTTTCGAAGTTTCGAATCCACTTTGCAGCAACGTTAACGGCAGATTTAACGGCATGAACGCATTGTTCACCCATTCAGGCATTCATTACCCCTATAATTTTCATGCAGTGGCTTTGCAAAATCATACTATTTTATTCGCTAACCCTGTTATGGAATATACGGAAACGTAGAAGGGCCACGTATTATTTGTTTGATGATCTATTTAGATTCCTACTTTTATCTCGGAATTCCGACTTTTGAGTCGAAAAATTCCGACTTTTATCTCCGAATTCAGACTTCTTTGATATACACATAAATCGACATGATTTATCTATCTGAAATATTTTCAACGATACAAGTTTACCGCTTATGCCAGAAACTTTGATTTTTCAAATGAAACACGATCTTGTATAAAATATAATTTAATGGATTCTCATCACATTTTCAATAACCTATATATGACCGTTTTCGAGATATAAATAATTTTCTCTTTTTTTTATGTCCAAATATGATATACAGGATGGTTCAAAATTACAGATGATATATTCACATGCAACGTTGTATATATTTTCACATTTTTTAACACTCATTTCAATTCCATTATGATCAAGATAACAAAATTATTGATGATAATATCGATAATAATCTTTAATACCGATGATAACGATACATTTTTGTTATCGATAATGAATATTTCCTAATCGTTATCGCCCGCCCCCAACTCATAATATCACTTCACTCCATTTCGAATTTCACCGTCTTGGAAACTCACAATCCAAAATAAACAATAACGTTCAGAAAAGTTCATATTTGTCATTAAAAACAGAGAATAATTTATATCTCGAAAACGGTCAAAGATGGGTCGTTTCTTATCATGTGGTAACATTACTATATTCTAAACCGTAATAAATACAAAGACGTAAAATATAGAAAAAGGTCCCTTTTGTGGTGAGCAGTGAGTTGGTCAGGAAAAATCTCGAGTTATATTTTCTGAAATAACAATTCTATTCAAAAAAAAAACAAAACAGAGCATTTTCAGTTTTCCCTGTATAAAGCCTGGTTCATGCTTATACGAATAACGGAAAATGTATGCGAATAAAATGGCCGCTGAAAAGAAATATCGCAATAAAGTTATATTTGAACTTTTTTGCGGATTTTTTTATATTATCATGATATCATGATACCACAGAATGAATAAATCAATATTGTTGTAGAGTAGGAATATCAATGTAATATTTATAATTTTACGATTTGCATCAATTTTGCGAAATTCGTATAAGCATGAACCAGGCTTAACTCTGGAAGGGCGAGAATTCCTGTAGATTTTATCGGACCAACCCACTTGGAATTTCCAGAAAAAAGTCGGAATTCCGAGATAAAAGTCGGAATTTCGACTTGAATGTCGGAATTCTGAGATAAAAGTCGAAATCTTAATTGATCAATAAACAAATAATACGTGGCCCTTCACTCTCACTCTCTCAATTTGTTTCATCAAGGCAGAGATGTAGAATCAATGCGACGCAAAGCAATACTTCAGTGTAATGGACTGGGCCTAGAAAAATTCGCAAATTGGAAGTTGTTGTTGAATTCCAGTTGAATCAAATATATTATTATCCAACAGTATCTCTTATTTATTGTTTGATCATCGGAGTAATTTTGTATTCAGATATACCCAAATATGAGATATTTCTATCTTAATTCAACAGGGATATTTTATTCATTCGATACATTTTTTTCATGTTCTCGCAAGCGAACATTTTTCTCTCTAGGATTTGTTTCCAAGATACCTAATTAAATTTCCAACTGGTAACCTCAAGATCTTATAAAACCGAATCGGAGAGGATTATGTTACATTTAAGGACATAAGTACATATAACTGGATATTATATAACTCCGTGAACCTTATGAAGATATCCTGTATTCGTTTCAATTTTATTATCGCTACATTTTTCAATCGATCTAAAATCGAATGGATGGGTTGATGAACGGTCTTTTTCAAGTTTTCTATCCTCATAATGTTTTATTGACCAACACATTTCACCATGATTTCGATATAAACCATCTCGATTAGATTCGTATGGGGCTTGTGGGACAAAAGCCTATTCTCTGCGACCTTTGCAGATCTATTGTGTATGTCCTAATGTTATGTTAGAGTCCCCTTCGAGACTCGTCCTTGTTAGTAGACACCATATAGGGAGTTGATGGTTATTCCTTCATCGGAGACCTCAACTCTTTTCAAACACTGTAATGTGTTTTGTGCCATGCCAATCGGTTGAAAAATGTTCAATAAAGGTGCTTTGTGAATAGACACGGAATGCACTGACCCCCTGAACTAGAGCCACTATAGGGGTCCCTTCCTTTTGGTCCCTTCCATCCAATAAACTGTAGACTTTTGTCTACTTGTTTTCATACCGTAGTAATATTTCCTCAAAATACCAGAGATGGCGCCATAGGAGAACAAATACCGACAAGACTGAGAATATTGATAATTATTCCAGATTTATTGAAAATATAGTGTTTCAATGTTGTTTCAATTTACGCCTGTCACTGTCAGATTGGAATCACAGAAATACATAAGCAACAGAAATCTTCCTTGAAAATCGATCTTACCGCCATCTTCCTTATTCAAGTTGTAGAAATATAACTACCTTCCCAAACGGTCTACAAGTTTTTCGCAGAAACAATTGAAGAGCTGTTTCACCATCCCATATCCACCTTGCTTCCATCTATGATGGTTTTCCTTCTTCGATTTCTGAGAATAAAACGTTACACGTCTAGATTATTACCTTTATTTCATCAGGTACACGACACATCCTTGATAATGATAATAACAATAACGGAGCAAACTCTTTTAAACAGTAATTTCATCGGTAAATCTACTCTTATCGTCCAGATTGATAACAATAGAATGAGTTCTTGCATGGCCTGACATTAAATAGCGGCCATTGCTGTCGGCTACGGGAGTTTTGGCATCTCTGCTATTCCCATCCCTCGGCGAATGTGACAAACCGGAAGTAGCCGCTTCGTCAGCTGGGTTTTTGGATTCCTCGCCGGACGCTTGCGGTTTTCTCAAACATTTTTCTTCATTGGGCTGTTCCTCAACTGCGAAGTAGACGCTGTGCTTGTTTATCTCGACTGGAGACGAATTTTCGATCGTCGTGTCCACAACTGGCGCTGGGAAAAATAGAAAAATGTCGCTTTAAATCGTTCCAATTTGTTATCAATAAGGTAAGATTCTACCGAGGACATCAAACAGTCCTGTCAATGACAGCAGCGCGATGCGTCTCTAGGCCCATGTTGGGATCCTATAAAAGGCAACGCGGTGACGTCAGTTGAAAGGATAACATTGCAGTATAGGAAATTGAAGATCTCCTGTAATGGTTTTTTATGTCCTTGGCTTCTGCGGACCAATCCCACGGATAAAAGTTTGGTGAAAAGTTAAATGGCGGCCTTTGACAGCTGTCACTCAATCTTGTGTTTTATGCTCCGTGATATACTTTCTGAATGGCGAACAGGTGTCATTCTGTTGCAGGAATTTCAATCCATTTTCGATTTACCTAGCCTCATCAATATCCTATGACTATTTGATTCTTGAAATACACTTCGAAGCAGTACCAATACATTATTATTTTTTCTATTAATTGAATAAAATAACAGCATTTTCAATATCCTGTTATTGATGTCAACTTAACTTGAAATATCTGTTCTACAAAAGAAGTATTTCTTTAATTCTCAAAATTTTCAGTCTCCTTCATCAAATACTCTTCTTTCTTCCACAGATTTTTGACAACATTCAAATCACTGGGCATGAAACACAAGAATAAGTGACAGCTGTCAAAAGCCGCCTTTAAACTTTTCACCAAACTTTTTTCCGTGGGATTGGTCAATTTCCCCAACCTTTTACAGGCTATCTCGACCACGTCATTAGTATAGGCGATAATATTACACTAAAAGTATACAATATACTACCCCACTATGGTATGGTACCTATTCTCCCAGATTCATTATGTACATCAATTCATCAAAATGTATTTCTGTATGAGAAGCTATCAGACTAGAACAATAATGAAACATTTTTGACCGTTAAAGATGATATGTTGCATCAATTTTCTTATCCACTGACTACGAGGAAGAATATCCTACGATGTTCGTGGATTGATATTGGAAATTTTCTTGGAGGTTACTCTTGGCATGAAACAGAAAACTCTGAAGTAATGGACATAAGGTGATCATCTCGAGTGCCTACGATGATTATATCAGGCACTGTGAGGTTCGCTACTAGATTATCGTAAAATCGTATTCCTATTTCGAAATCTGAACTACATCTTCATTGATAGTATCGAACTGTTACCGCCTTGCACCTCTGAGTTTTTCAGATGATATAGGGGCTCTGTGGAGGAGAAGGCAGTATTTGTAGACAGGAAAAGATTTCACCTCAAACAGTTCGTTCATGTGTAGAAACATGATGATGATGATGATGCTTAAGCTTTAGTTCAAAAGTCGATAATCACTTGGTTATTCCCAAGATGTTAGCTTCATATGAGTAACAATTCGCAGCTAAATGAAATTTTACGAACAAAGTTCCTACTTCCTATGAATTAAATATTCAAAAACACTTCACTTTGGATTTTTCTACCTGCAATCTTTCCAAAGACCATATCTCCTATTTTCAATGGGTGCTTATAATCCCAAGGAGGCATATTTTCTTGCGCACTTCTCTGTTGAGCAAAGAAACTGGAAATGCTTGCGATTGGCAAGTTTTAGTGGATATATAAATGAGTGAAGTATATGCTCTAGGAAAATTCCTAGAATATTCCATATGTTCAATATTTCCAAGTCTCAGAACCAATTAATGATTTCCGAGTTCAAATGACTGGTAGGCAACGAACAGAAGATACCCAATTTACTGGCTAATGCCACGCGGAATATTGAATTATGTCTACTCGTAGTATATGCACCGATTCACTGAATGAATACAGTATGCAAATATTTCCTTCTCCTCAATACGTGACAATGCTCACACCGAGAGAGTCACTCCTGTAAACCGGTTTCGGGCATATTGGATTTCATCAGTGCAGGGTAGTCAACTAGAAGAGAACCTGAGACAACCTGAGACCTCAACATGTATGAAGCGAAGTCTGTCCCAATGAAAGCGAGCACTTTTACGCGTATTTAATAATATGGATAAGCCTACCAATAAGAGCTACTTGTTAATGATGTTGGCCCAATGTGAAATCCAAGTTTGTGACCTCGAGCACCGAACGCAACTTTGTCAAAAATCGAAAAAACAGCGAAATGTTTGACTTCACAACAGTTTTTTTTTTTTTTGCTATTTTCAATAATATTCAAGGAGTAGGTTTTCAAAGTGGACTAAATTTCCTACAACTTCAGATAAAAATCATCTCTGTTGACCAAACAGTTTTTGAGATGAAGCAAACTTTTTCGAACTTGTCAATTTTTATCCTGAAAATGCTTTTCCATCTTCGTATTCCATTGGATCTTGATGAGATTCGAGGGTATATTTTCCATAATTAATTGACCTGGTTATGAGTAGATACAAGGAAACCTTAACATTTCTTGAATCCCTGTCTCAGCGCGGGTTTGTGTTTAACATATAAGAGGACTTGTGGTTAGTGAAAGAAAAAAGAAGTGAAGTAAAAACACTCATTGCGTCGAGTGTTCCTCTCATAAACCGAGAGAATGAGCTCTTATCGAAAGATGTGAACGATATAAATGTGCACAAATCTTGTCAGGTGCATGAAATACAAACAATCCCAAATAGATCCAAGCAGCTGTTCATCGTGAAGAATCAAAACTTACGGCATCAAGGGCCAACACTGTTTTCTCTGTGGAAACCAAATAACTGAAGCGTGGCTGGAAGGAAGAAGAAGCCAGAAAACAGGAACGAGGTCATCACTGTGAAAAATATGTCTCTCATCAATGCAGTAATCTTGAAAGCAGATGGGGAGCTTGGTGATTAATGGGCTCTTGAAATAAGAGAGCGTATATCTGAGAACACAGTTTTGGTGGTCACTAGATGCGTATCTTCGATTTTTTTTCCAAACAAAGCTGAACCCGGCACCACCAATAAAAGGGTCCAAGGAAAATCGTGAGCATCCCACAGTTGATGGGGCCATGGAAGTGATTTGTTCATTTCTGAAGGAACGTCAGTTCTCTCTAGAGTCTAGATGAACCCATGGACTAGATAGAACGACCTCAACCGTGGACAGTCACATATGTTTGCAAGGTGTGGAGAGGACATTTTGTTGTACGAAAGTGAAAGCTCAGATCCTGAAGCAGAAAGACTACGCGTAGTGAAGGCAACTGATGAAGTTATACGAGAGGACATATACGGTCGCAAGTTTACGTAACAAAACAATTCATATCATCCGACGACTTCTTTCAGGATGTGAATTCAGCGATTCCTGCTTCTTTGAGACTATTTTTGAAAACAGTGATTCTGAAAGACAAACGAGTCTGATTTTTTTTTGCGCTCGGATGCTGATCTTTTTGCCATCTATATCTTCGCTTCTTGTGTCTGATTAGATCTCTATTAAAGAAGGAAGTGTGTTGCTAATGCACATTTAATACTTTCAGCATTTAGGCCTCGCTCATCGAAATGATGGCCATACACGCAACCCCACAATACCTCTTGCAGGGTGATTTCTTGCGGCTGCTAGAAGCGTTGTAGAAACACGTGCAGCTGCAGGAAAGGCTGGGAAGAAATGTTCATCAGTCTGCAGGTGCTGCAGTGGGGCCACCTATGGCAACATACCAGATGTTGCACTTTAAATTGATTCCCAAGAAGGCAACAATCTGCCTCATTCATCACCTTCAATTATTTTTTAGCTTATCATTAAAAATCATACATCTTTAGAATTCTTTAGTAATCTTTAGGATTCACTGAGTTACGAGTTATCTCAAAAACTCTTATTGTCTACAGATATGTTTTCATCTCAAATTATAGGAACTTTTAGTCCACTTTTAGAACCTACTCCTTGAATATTATCGAAAGATATAAATCAATGGTCTACGTAGTATCAGCCAGGAAAGTTTTATTTTCTGATCTTTGTCTTCCTGTCATTTTACCTTAGTTCAAATTACGAGCTGGTTAAGACTCGAAAAATGTTTTCCATTCGTGGTTTTTTGTTTGGTAGGTATTTTTGTTCTGTTGTATCAATAAAATGAATATGTTATAAAGCATTGATATTTGCCTTATTCAATTTTTAGATCGAGAGAAAGGGTATATAAATTATAGTGCAATTTGTGTGATTTTCTGAATAAAAGTTATCAATATTTCACCTAAAGAGAGGAAACTTGGTATGGTGACAATATTTTCTTCCACTCGGAAATATTCCAGGACAAAGACTTTTTCCATATCCAACCGATTATCAAATCATGAGTCAACATTATTCCCATTGAAAATTAGATCGAACGTACACACAATAACACAATTTCAAGCATCAATAAACTATTCACCAATGCTAGGATGACTATCGATGTGTTGAAGTGGCACAATACAAATATTCAAAATCCATCCCAAGCAATTATTTTCGATGTCCATGCCATTGCCTTCTCATGTGGTATCCCAATTCCATCGGGGATGTACTCAATCATTGTCCTCTGAAAATTCTCAATTTGCCGAATTCGATATTCGAAAAACAAGTGACGTATTCGAATTATAGAGTTTGAAAACATCTACGAAATATAACAAGTGATTCGAGTAATATTAATTTTGCGTTGATCAAAATTGGAAAATCTATTTTACGAGATTGGAGGTAGATTCTTGCAACATCAATCAACTAACTATATGTTAATTTGATAGGTTTGAAGTAGGTATATACACGAAAAAAGCATTCAAGCAACACTCAACTCAACAAGTTAATAGATTTTATCTTTCGAATTGAGTTAAGGTCAATTGAGTAATATCGCATATCCACCATTTATCTTTCATCCCCTTGATAAGTCAATTTCAGATTACTGTTGCGTATATAGCTACAACACCGAGCACTATAATAAATGATTATGGTAATGGTATATTTAAAGAGCATATGACGATGACATGAAATTCAAGGCGAGTTCATCAATATTATAGTATTTTGATAAAATACCACTCATAAGACGAAAACCTCCGTATTACACCGATTTTTCTAGAATAGTTTGGCAGGTCTCGAGCTTGACAATGGAAAGGTGTCTAGCATGTGACCATGACAATATGTACCAAAGGAAAAGGGAGAGATCGCCCACTTTTTTGCGATGTTTTAGGAAGGTCAATTAGTCCGTTAGTGCAGGATCACCAACCAGAAGAACAATGCTCCATGACAGGTCGCGTCTGTAGTTTGTAGAGGTGTGAAATAGCTTCTGACAGGAAACAGAAAACCGTGCGTTTTAATCGAATAGTTTTTGATCTCCATAGAAACAGTCATGCCTGACATCTTCATATACCACAGTGAAGTTTGCCTTCTTAAGGGTTTCCATTCCAAAAATCTAGCTCGATCTTCATTCACGGTATTATATCGTCT